>JAZGQO010000019.1:7500-1207500 GCA_036850965.1 Patella caerulea
AACTGGTTCAAAATCGTTTTCTTCCACTATACCTACGCTAAATTATAGCCCGTAATCTACACATAAAATTCACTTTGTTTTGGGGTATACTATTGGGGTACACCCGTTTTGAACTGGTTCAAAATCGTTTACTTCCACAATACCTACGCTAAATTTTAGCCCGAAATATACATATCAAATTCACGATTGTTTTGGGGTATACTATTGGGGTACACCCGTTTTGAATTTGAACTGGTTCAAAATCGTTTTCTTCCCACAATACCTACGCTAAATTATAGCCCGAAATATACACAACTGGTTAACCATCTTTCCTCAAATGTAAGAATATCTTAAACTAGCTCATTATCAATTTTTCTTTCTGTTATTTGCTCAAACTTTTCGACATCTTTTCAAACTGAAATACGGTCATTTTAATTTCTAGCGTAGCGTAATAAGTGCCTTGTCACACGCACAACTTTGCATATAAACACGCCATTATATATCACTTCACAAAAATGCAATTTATTTTCAAATCAAAATATTAAATAACCAATTTCCTAATTCAAGTAAGCATTTTTAAAAAGAAATCTTGTGGCAATTCCTTCAAACCTCCCACACTAACAAATGTTAAATCTTATTTTTAGAGGTACTGGGGTGGGTTACAGGGTTGGGGTGAGTTGACTTCGGGTCCGGTTATCTGCTTTCTTTCTCGCAACATCATACTAGGTGCGGAGAATTTGGGTAAGGTAACCTTCGGGGTACATGCCTGGTATCAACGAGTATCTCCATCTAACACCAACCCTGTCCCTAATTTTAATCAAAATGTTATTTATAAACACACAACAACTTTCGCATTGATATTGGCCAGGGATAGTAAGTTTCGCCATTTTCTTCGGATCCAACACTTTTAAATATTACAGAGCTTCACGGCTACCGCCGTTCGCTTTATAAAACAACATATACCTACGGTGAATGCGAAAAACCCAGTTATTTGTAGTGAGACAGATGACGAATAGAAATCACTGGCTGGTATTTTCCAGTTAAATGATTCTTAAAACTCACACGACTAATATACCTACGCGGTGCATGCAAGCACTTCAGTCTTTTTTTTTTCCTTTTTTTCGACATATTTTTCAAACACAAACACCTACTTGCGCTTCAAGTACAAGTGCCAAATTTTAATACAACCCCCCCTTAGCCAAACTTAGACCACACACCAAATTTCAGATCTCTATTACTCATAGTTTCTCCAAAACCCAAAATACGGTCATTTTTATTTCTAGCGTAGTCAGTATTTGGGGTTGTTTTCGGGTTTGGATCGATGAATGACAAGTAAACTTTGGGGTATATTATCCTATTGAGAAAAAAAATAACTTAGTTGTATTTCGCTTTTGTATCCATTTTTTCAACAACAAAAACACATTTCACGTTGACGTACAAGTTCTAAATTCTGATACAATTCGACAATAGACAAATGTAGATCACACGCTCAATTTCACAGTCCTACTCTTTATAGATTCTGTAAAAAATGCATTTTGGACCATATGAACTTGGACCATTTTCGTTCAAACGTAGTACCCTGTCCCGAGAACCCAACCCAAACCTGAGTTCAGCCCGGGTTGAACGAGGCTCTAAGCACTCACTTTTTTCAATTCTTATGTAAATTTTTAAGTTAAATTTGGTATAAAGTTTCAAATTTGGATACTTCTTTTTTAGTTTGTATGTACATCAGTTAGTAATGTTTTTAATAAAGTTTTTTTTTCTCTTAAAATATATCTAATGTTGTAAAATTTCTAAATTCTTAAACAGTTTGTAATGATATAAATAACAAAGTTTTAAAAAAGATAACATTAAATGAATTTTGAAATTAATTTTCTCTTAAAAAACGCAAATAAAACTTTCTTCTCTTCTGAAAGCTATTTATAGTATTCTGCCAGAAGAGAAGAAAGTAGTATTCAACCTATAACCCTGTCCCGAGAACCCAACCTAACCTAACCTAACCGAACCCGAATATCTAAGCTCACCACTTCAAAAATCAAAGAAACCAACCTGCACATCCTAACCCAACCCGAATATCTAATCTCACCAATTCCAAATGAAAGAACCCACATCCAACCCGTTTTATTATAAAATGATTTACCGCAAACATCACATCACCAAGCTTATGAGACATGTCTCACTTTCGTATTTTACCTCTTACCCTCACACTTCTACACCCCAACCCCAACCCCATTTACCCAACCCTAGGGATGAACTGGGGTTCCACTTCGGGGTTCCTCTTGGGTTCCACTTTGGGGTTCTTCTTGGGTTCCACTTTGGGGTTCCTCTTGGGTTTCACTTTGGGGTTCTTGTTAGGTTTCCACTTTGGGGTTCTTCTTGGGTTCCACTTTGGCCCTAGTTGGACCCCGGGGATGAACCTAGGGTGAACCCGGGTTAACACTGATACCAAATTTTCGAGTTTTTTTTTTAAAATTTCAAAATTTAGACCATTCATTTTTTTAACATGCAATCGAACGAATATATTTTAACTTGGAATCAAAGGAATCTATTTTAATGCAGAAAACGACAAAGTCCATAATCAAGCCAATGAATTATCTTAATGATTTTCTATAATCTTATTCTGGCTTGTTGTGGGTGTCTGTCTCATCGCAAACCTGAAATCAGAAAGAACAAGGAAGTATGTGTAAGCAATTCGTATTTTTAAAATTTAGAACATTCATTTCTGCATTGTTTTAAAGTGAAATAGCTTTAACGTTAAATCAAGGGAATATTTTTTAACTTGGAATCAAAGAAATCTATTTTCATGCAGCAAAATTAAGCCAATAAATTATCTTAATGATTTTCTATTATCTTATTGTCCATCGTTTTTAATTTCAGGAGGACACCAGATATTCGCCAAAAGACGTAAAATTCAGGGTTGTTTTGGGGTATACTTTTGGGGTACACCCGTTTTGAACTGGTTCAAAATCGTTTTCTTACACTATACCTACGCTAAATTATAGCCCGTAATGTACACATAAAATTCACGGTTGTTTTGGGGTATACTATTGGGGTAAACCCGTTTTGAACTGGTTCAAAATCGTTTTCTTCTACAATACCTACGCTAAATTATAGCCCGAAATATACACATAAAGCTCACGGTTGTTTCGGGGTATACTATTGGGGTACACCTGTTTTGAACTGGTTCAAAATCGTTTTCTTCCACTATACCTACGCTAAATTATAGCCCGTAATCTACACATAAAATTCACTTTGTTTTGGGGTATACTATTGGGGTACACCCGTTTTGAACTGGTTCAAAATCGTTTACTTCCACAATACCTACGCTAAATTTTAGCCCGAAATATACATATCAAATTCACGATTGTTTTGGGGTATACTATTGGGGTACACCCGTTTTGAATTTGAACTGGTTCAAAATCGTTTTCTTCCCACAATACCTACGCTAAATTATAGCCCGAAATATACACAACTGGTTAACCATCTTTCCTCAAATGTAAGAATATCTTAAACTAGCTCATTATCAATTTTTCTTTCTGTTATTTGCTCAAACTTTTCGACATCTTTTCAAACTGAAATACGGTCATTTTAATTTCTAGCGTAGCGTAATAAGTGCCTTGTCACACGCACAACTTTGCATATAAACACGCCATTATATATCACTTCACAAAAATGCAATTTATTTTCAAATCAAAATATTAAATAACCAATTTCCTAATTCAAGTAAGCATTTTTAAAAAGAAATCTTGTGGCAATTCCTTCAAACCTCCCACACTAACAAATGTTAAATCTTATTTTTAGAGGTACTGGGGTGGGTTACAGGGTTGGGGTGAGTTGACTTCGGGTCCGGTTATCTGCTTTCTTTCTCGCAACATCATACTAGGTGCGGAGAATTTGGGTAAGGTAACCTTCGGGGTACATGCCTGGTATCAACGAGTATCTCCATCTAACACCAACCCTGTCCCTAATTTTAATCAAAATGTTATTTATAAACACACAACAACTTTCGCATTGATATTGGCCAGGGATAGTAAGTTTCGCCATTTTCTTCGGATCCAACACTTTTAAATATTACAGAGCTTCACGGCTACCGCCGTTCGCTTTATAAAACAACATATACCTACGGTGAATGCGAAAAACCCAGTTATTTGTAGTGAGACAGATGACGAATAGAAATCACTGGCTGGTATTTTCCAGTTAAATGATTCTTAAAACTCACACGACTAATATACCTACGCGGTGCATGCAAGCACTTCAGTCTTTTTTTTTTCCTTTTTTTCGACATATTTTTCAAACACAAACACCTACTTGCGCTTCAAGTACAAGTGCCAAATTTTAATACAACCCCCCCTTAGCCAAACTTAGACCACACACCAAATTTCAGATCTCTATTACTCATAGTTTCTCCAAAACCCAAAATACGGTCATTTTTATTTCTAGCGTAGTCAGTATTTGGGGTTGTTTTCGGGTTTGGATCGATGAATGACAAGTAAACTTTGGGGTATATTATCCTATTGAGAAAAAAAATAACTTAGTTGTATTTCGCTTTTGTATCCATTTTTTCAACAACAAAAACACATTTCACGTTGACGTACAAGTTCTAAATTCTGATACAATTCGACAATAGACAAATGTAGATCACACGCTCAATTTCACAGTCCTACTCTTTATAGATTCTGTAAAAAATGCATTTTGGACCATATGAACTTGGACCATTTTCGTTCAAACGTAGTACCCTGTCCCGAGAACCCAACCCAAACCTGAGTTCAGCCCGGGTTGAACGAGGCTCTAAGCACTCACTTTTTTCAATTCTTATGTAAATTTTTAAGTTAAATTTGGTATAAAGTTTCAAATTTGGATACTTCTTTTTTAGTTTGTATGTACATCAGTTAGTAATGTTTTTAATAAAGTTTTTTTTTCTCTTAAAATATATCTAATGTTGTAAAATTTCTAAATTCTTAAACAGTTTGTAATGATATAAATAACAAAGTTTTAAAAAAGATAACATTAAATGAATTTTGAAATTAATTTTCTCTTAAAAAACGCAAATAAAACTTTCTTCTCTTCTGAAAGCTATTTATAGTATTCTGCCAGAAGAGAAGAAAGTAGTATTCAACCTATAACCCTGTCCCGAGAACCCAACCTAACCTAACCTAACCGAACCCGAATATCTAAGCTCACCACTTCAAAAATCAAAGAAACCAACCTGCACATCCTAACCCAACCCGAATATCTAATCTCACCAATTCCAAATGAAAGAACCCACATCCAACCCGTTTTATTATAAAATGATTTACCGCAAACATCACATCACCAAGCTTATGAGACATGTCTCACTTTCGTATTTTACCTCTTACCCTCACACTTCTACACCCCAACCCCAACCCCATTTACCCAACCCTAGGGATGAACTGGGGTTCCACTTCGGGGTTCCTCTTGGGTTCCACTTTGGGGTTCTTCTTGGGTTCCACTTTGGGGTTCCTCTTGGGTTTCACTTTGGGGTTCTTGTTAGGTTTCCACTTTGGGGTTCTTCTTGGGTTCCACTTTGGCCCTAGTTGGACCCCGGGGATGAACCTAGGGTGAACCCGGGTTAACACTGATACCAAATTTTCGAGTTTTTTTTTTAAAATTTCAAAATTTAGACCATTCATTTTTTTAACATGCAATCGAACGAATATATTTTAACTTGGAATCAAAGGAATCTATTTTAATGCAGAAAACGACAAAGTCCATAATCAAGCCAATGAATTATCTTAATGATTTTCTATAATCTTATTCTGGCTTGTTGTGGGTGTCTGTCTCATCGCAAACCTGAAATCAGAAAGAACAAGGAAGTATGTGTAAGCAATTCGTATTTTTAAAATTTAGAACATTCATTTCTGCATTGTTTTAAAGTGAAATAGCTTTAACGTTAAATCAAGGGAATATTTTTTAACTTGGAATCAAAGAAATCTATTTTCATGCAGCAAAATTAAGCCAATAAATTATCTTAATGATTTTCTATTATCTTATTGTCCATCGTTTTTAATTTCAGGAGGACACCAGATATTCGCCAAAAGACGTAAAATTCAGGGTTGTTTTGGGGTATACTTTTGGGGTACACCCGTTTTGAACTGGTTCAAAATCGTTTTCTTACACTATACCTACGCTAAATTATAGCCCGTAATGTACACATAAAATTCACGGTTGTTTTGGGGTATACTATTGGGGTAAACCCGTTTTGAACTGGTTCAAAATCGTTTTCTTCTACAATACCTACGCTAAATTATAGCCCGAAATATACACATAAAGCTCACGGTTGTTTCGGGGTATACTATTGGGGTACACCTGTTTTGAACTGGTTCAAAATCGTTTTCTTCCACTATACCTACGCTAAATTATAGCCCGTAATCTACACATAAAATTCACTTTGTTTTGGGGTATACTATTGGGGTACACCCGTTTTGAACTGGTTCAAAATCGTTTACTTCCACAATACCTACGCTAAATTTTAGCCCGAAATATACATATCAAATTCACGATTGTTTTGGGGTATACTATTGGGGTACACCCGTTTTGAATTTGAACTGGTTCAAAATCGTTTTCTTCCCACAATACCTACGCTAAATTATAGCCCGAAATATACACAACTGGTTAACCATCTTTCCTCAAATGTAAGAATATCTTAAACTAGCTCATTATCAATTTTTCTTTCTGTTATTTGCTCAAACTTTTCGACATCTTTTCAAACTGAAATACGGTCATTTTAATTTCTAGCGTAGCGTAATAAGTGCCTTGTCACACGCACAACTTTGCATATAAACACGCCATTATATATCACTTCACAAAAATGCAATTTATTTTCAAATCAAAATATTAAATAACCAATTTCCTAATTCAAGTAAGCATTTTTAAAAAGAAATCTTGTGGCAATTCCTTCAAACCTCCCACACTAACAAATGTTAAATCTTATTTTTAGAGGTACTGGGGTGGGTTACAGGGTTGGGGTGAGTTGACTTCGGGTCCGGTTATCTGCTTTCTTTCTCGCAACATCATACTAGGTGCGGAGAATTTGGGTAAGGTAACCTTCGGGGTACATGCCTGGTATCAACGAGTATCTCCATCTAACACCAACCCTGTCCCTAATTTTAATCAAAATGTTATTTATAAACACACAACAACTTTCGCATTGATATTGGCCAGGGATAGTAAGTTTCGCCATTTTCTTCGGATCCAACACTTTTAAATATTACAGAGCTTCACGGCTACCGCCGTTCGCTTTATAAAACAACATATACCTACGGTGAATGCGAAAAACCCAGTTATTTGTAGTGAGACAGATGACGAATAGAAATCACTGGCTGGTATTTTCCAGTTAAATGATTCTTAAAACTCACACGACTAATATACCTACGCGGTGCATGCAAGCACTTCAGTCTTTTTTTTTTCCTTTTTTTCGACATATTTTTCAAACACAAACACCTACTTGCGCTTCAAGTACAAGTGCCAAATTTTAATACAACCCCCCCTTAGCCAAACTTAGACCACACACCAAATTTCAGATCTCTATTACTCATAGTTTCTCCAAAACCCAAAATACGGTCATTTTTATTTCTAGCGTAGTCAGTATTTGGGGTTGTTTTCGGGTTTGGATCGATGAATGACAAGTAAACTTTGGGGTATATTATCCTATTGAGAAAAAAAATAACTTAGTTGTATTTCGCTTTTGTATCCATTTTTTCAACAACAAAAACACATTTCACGTTGACGTACAAGTTCTAAATTCTGATACAATTCGACAATAGACAAATGTAGATCACACGCTCAATTTCACAGTCCTACTCTTTATAGATTCTGTAAAAAATGCATTTTGGACCATATGAACTTGGACCATTTTCGTTCAAACGTAGTACCCTGTCCCGAGAACCCAACCCAAACCTGAGTTCAGCCCGGGTTGAACGAGGCTCTAAGCACTCACTTTTTTCAATTCTTATGTAAATTTTTAAGTTAAATTTGGTATAAAGTTTCAAATTTGGATACTTCTTTTTTAGTTTGTATGTACATCAGTTAGTAATGTTTTTAATAAAGTTTTTTTTTCTCTTAAAATATATCTAATGTTGTAAAATTTCTAAATTCTTAAACAGTTTGTAATGATATAAATAACAAAGTTTTAAAAAAGATAACATTAAATGAATTTTGAAATTAATTTTCTCTTAAAAAACGCAAATAAAACTTTCTTCTCTTCTGAAAGCTATTTATAGTATTCTGCCAGAAGAGAAGAAAGTAGTATTCAACCTATAACCCTGTCCCGAGAACCCAACCTAACCTAACCTAACCGAACCCGAATATCTAAGCTCACCACTTCAAAAATCAAAGAAACCAACCTGCACATCCTAACCCAACCCGAATATCTAATCTCACCAATTCCAAATGAAAGAACCCACATCCAACCCGTTTTATTATAAAATGATTTACCGCAAACATCACATCACCAAGCTTATGAGACATGTCTCACTTTCGTATTTTACCTCTTACCCTCACACTTCTACACCCCAACCCCAACCCCATTTACCCAACCCTAGGGATGAACTGGGGTTCCACTTCGGGGTTCCTCTTGGGTTCCACTTTGGGGTTCTTCTTGGGTTCCACTTTGGGGTTCCTCTTGGGTTTCACTTTGGGGTTCTTGTTAGGTTTCCACTTTGGGGTTCTTCTTGGGTTCCACTTTGGCCCTAGTTGGACCCCGGGGATGAACCTAGGGTGAACCCGGGTTAACACTGATACCAAATTTTCGAGTTTTTTTTTTAAAATTTCAAAATTTAGACCATTCATTTTTTTAACATGCAATCGAACGAATATATTTTAACTTGGAATCAAAGGAATCTATTTTAATGCAGAAAACGACAAAGTCCATAATCAAGCCAATGAATTATCTTAATGATTTTCTATAATCTTATTCTGGCTTGTTGTGGGTGTCTGTCTCATCGCAAACCTGAAATCAGAAAGAACAAGGAAGTATGTGTAAGCAATTCGTATTTTTAAAATTTAGAACATTCATTTCTGCATTGTTTTAAAGTGAAATAGCTTTAACGTTAAATCAAGGGAATATTTTTTAACTTGGAATCAAAGAAATCTATTTTCATGCAGCAAAATTAAGCCAATAAATTATCTTAATGATTTTCTATTATCTTATTGTCCATCGTTTTTAATTTCAGGAGGACACCAGATATTCGCCAAAAGACGTAAAATTCAGGGTTGTTTTGGGGTATACTTTTGGGGTACACCCGTTTTGAACTGGTTCAAAATCGTTTTCTTACACTATACCTAACCCTAACCCTAACCCTAACCCTAACCCCTAACCCTAACCCTAACCCTAACCCTAACCCTAACCCTAACCCAACCCTAACCCCAACCCTAACCCAACCCTAACCCTAACCCTAACCCTAACCCTAACCCTAACCCCTAACCCTAACCCTAACCCTAACCCTAACCCTAACCCATGTACACATAAAATTCACGGTTGTTTTGGGGTATACTATTGGGGTAAACCCGTTTTGAACTGGTTCAAAATCGTTTTCTTCTACAATACCTACGCTAAATTATAGCCCGAAATATACACATAAAGCTCACGGTTGTTTCGGGGTATACTATTGGGGTACACCTGTTTTGAACTGGTTCAAAATCGTTTTCTTCCACTATACCTACGCTAAATTATAGCCCGTAATCTACACATAAAATTCACTTTGTTTTGGGGTATACTATTGGGGTACACCCGTTTTGAACTGGTTCAAAATCGTTTACTTCCACAATACCTACGCTAAATTTTAGCCCGAAATATACATATCAAATTCACGATTGTTTTGGGGTATACTATTGGGGTACACCCGTTTTGAATTTGAACTGGTTCAAAATCGTTTTCTTCCCACAATACCTACGCTAAATTATAGCCCGAAATATACACAACTGGTTAACCATCTTTCCTCAAATGTAAGAATATCTTAAACTAGCTCATTATCAATTTTTCTTTCTGTTATTTGCTCAAACTTTTCGACATCTTTTCAAACTGAAATACGGTCATTTTAATTTCTAGCGTAGCGTAATAAGTGCCTTGTCACACGCACAACTTTGCATATAAACACGCCATTATATATCACTTCACAAAAATGCAATTTATTTTCAAATCAAAATATTAAATAACCAATTTCCTAATTCAAGTAAGCATTTTTAAAAAGAAATCTTGTGGCAATTCCTTCAAACCTCCCACACTAACAAATGTTAAATCTTATTTTTAGAGGTACTGGGGTGGGTTACAGGGTTGGGGTGAGTTGACTTCGGGTCCGGTTATCTGCTTTCTTTCTCGCAACATCATACTAGGTGCGGAGAATTTGGGTAAGGTAACCTTCGGGGTACATGCCTGGTATCAACGAGTATCTCCATCTAACACCAACCCTGTCCCTAATTTTAATCAAAATGTTATTTATAAACACACAACAACTTTCGCATTGATATTGGCCAGGGATAGTAAGTTTCGCCATTTTCTTCGGATCCAACACTTTTAAATATTACAGAGCTTCACGGCTACCGCCGTTCGCTTTATAAAACAACATATACCTACGGTGAATGCGAAAAACCCAGTTATTTGTAGTGAGACAGATGACGAATAGAAATCACTGGCTGGTATTTTCCAGTTAAATGATTCTTAAAACTCACACGACTAATATACCTACGCGGTGCATGCAAGCACTTCAGTCTTTTTTTTTTCCTTTTTTTCGACATATTTTTCAAACACAAACACCTACTTGCGCTTCAAGTACAAGTGCCAAATTTTAATACAACCCCCCCTTAGCCAAACTTAGACCACACACCAAATTTCAGATCTCTATTACTCATAGTTTCTCCAAAACCCAAAATACGGTCATTTTTATTTCTAGCGTAGTCAGTATTTGGGGTTGTTTTCGGGTTTGGATCGATGAATGACAAGTAAACTTTGGGGTATATTATCCTATTGAGAAAAAAAATAACTTAGTTGTATTTCGCTTTTGTATCCATTTTTTCAACAACAAAAACACATTTCACGTTGACGTACAAGTTCTAAATTCTGATACAATTCGACAATAGACAAATGTAGATCACACGCTCAATTTCACAGTCCTACTCTTTATAGATTCTGTAAAAAATGCATTTTGGACCATATGAACTTGGACCATTTTCGTTCAAACGTAGTACCCTGTCCCGAGAACCCAACCCAAACCTGAGTTCAGCCCGGGTTGAACGAGGCTCTAAGCACTCACTTTTTTCAATTCTTATGTAAATTTTTAAGTTAAATTTGGTATAAAGTTTCAAATTTGGATACTTCTTTTTTAGTTTGTATGTACATCAGTTAGTAATGTTTTTAATAAAGTTTTTTTTTCTCTTAAAATATATCTAATGTTGTAAAATTTCTAAATTCTTAAACAGTTTGTAATGATATAAATAACAAAGTTTTAAAAAAGATAACATTAAATGAATTTTGAAATTAATTTTCTCTTAAAAAACGCAAATAAAACTTTCTTCTCTTCTGAAAGCTATTTATAGTATTCTGCCAGAAGAGAAGAAAGTAGTATTCAACCTATAACCCTGTCCCGAGAACCCAACCTAACCTAACCTAACCGAACCCGAATATCTAAGCTCACCACTTCAAAAATCAAAGAAACCAACCTGCACATCCTAACCCAACCCGAATATCTAATCTCACCAATTCCAAATGAAAGAACCCACATCCAACCCGTTTTATTATAAAATGATTTACCGCAAACATCACATCACCAAGCTTATGAGACATGTCTCACTTTCGTATTTTACCTCTTACCCTCACACTTCTACACCCCAACCCCAACCCCATTTACCCAACCCTAGGGATGAACTGGGGTTCCACTTCGGGGTTCCTCTTGGGTTCCACTTTGGGGTTCTTCTTGGGTTCCACTTTGGGGTTCCTCTTGGGTTTCACTTTGGGGTTCTTGTTAGGTTTCCACTTTGGGGTTCTTCTTGGGTTCCACTTTGGCCCTAGTTGGACCCCGGGGATGAACCTAGGGTGAACCCGGGTTAACACTGATACCAAATTTTCGAGTTTTTTTTTTAAAATTTCAAAATTTAGACCATTCATTTTTTTAACATGCAATCGAACGAATATATTTTAACTTGGAATCAAAGGAATCTATTTTAATGCAGAAAACGACAAAGTCCATAATCAAGCCAATGAATTATCTTAATGATTTTCTATAATCTTATTCTGGCTTGTTGTGGGTGTCTGTCTCATCGCAAACCTGAAATCAGAAAGAACAAGGAAGTATGTGTAAGCAATTCGTATTTTTAAAATTTAGAACATTCATTTCTGCATTGTTTTAAAGTGAAATAGCTTTAACGTTAAATCAAGGGAATATTTTTTAACTTGGAATCAAAGAAATCTATTTTCATGCAGCAAAATTAAGCCAATAAATTATCTTAATGATTTTCTATTATCTTATTGTCCATCGTTTTTAATTTCAGGAGGACACCAGATATTCGCCAAAAGACGTAAAATTCAGGGTTGTTTTGGGGTATACTTTTGGGGTACACCCGTTTTGAACTGGTTCAAAATCGTTTTCTTACACTATACCTACGCTAAATTATAGCCCGTAATGTACACATAAAATTCACGGTTGTTTTGGGGTATACTATTGGGGTAAACCCGTTTTGAACTGGTTCAAAATCGTTTTCTTCTACAATACCTACGCTAAATTATAGCCCGAAATATACACATAAAGCTCACGGTTGTTTCGGGGTATACTATTGGGGTACACCTGTTTTGAACTGGTTCAAAATCGTTTTCTTCCACTATACCTACGCTAAATTATAGCCCGTAATCTACACATAAAATTCACTTTGTTTTGGGGTATACTATTGGGGTACACCCGTTTTGAACTGGTTCAAAATCGTTTACTTCCACAATACCTACGCTAAATTTTAGCCCGAAATATACATATCAAATTCACGATTGTTTTGGGGTATACTATTGGGGTACACCCGTTTTGAATTTGAACTGGTTCAAAATCGTTTTCTTCCCACAATACCTACGCTAAATTATAGCCCGAAATATACACAACTGGTTAACCATCTTTCCTCAAATGTAAGAATATCTTAAACTAGCTCATTATCAATTTTTCTTTCTGTTATTTGCTCAAACTTTTCGACATCTTTTCAAACTGAAATACGGTCATTTTAATTTCTAGCGTAGCGTAATAAGTGCCTTGTCACACGCACAACTTTGCATATAAACACGCCATTATATATCACTTCACAAAAATGCAATTTATTTTCAAATCAAAATATTAAATAACCAATTTCCTAATTCAAGTAAGCATTTTTAAAAAGAAATCTTGTGGCAATTCCTTCAAACCTCCCACACTAACAAATGTTAAATCTTATTTTTAGAGGTACTGGGGTGGGTTACAGGGTTGGGGTGAGTTGACTTCGGGTCCGGTTATCTGCTTTCTTTCTCGCAACATCATACTAGGTGCGGAGAATTTGGGTAAGGTAACCTTCGGGGTACATGCCTGGTATCAACGAGTATCTCCATCTAACACCAACCCTGTCCCTAATTTTAATCAAAATGTTATTTATAAACACACAACAACTTTCGCATTGATATTGGCCAGGGATAGTAAGTTTCGCCATTTTCTTCGGATCCAACACTTTTAAATATTACAGAGCTTCACGGCTACCGCCGTTCGCTTTATAAAACAACATATACCTACGGTGAATGCGAAAAACCCAGTTATTTGTAGTGAGACAGATGACGAATAGAAATCACTGGCTGGTATTTTCCAGTTAAATGATTCTTAAAACTCACACGACTAATATACCTACGCGGTGCATGCAAGCACTTCAGTCTTTTTTTTTTCCTTTTTTTCGACATATTTTTCAAACACAAACACCTACTTGCGCTTCAAGTACAAGTGCCAAATTTTAATACAACCCCCCCTTAGCCAAACTTAGACCACACACCAAATTTCAGATCTCTATTACTCATAGTTTCTCCAAAACCCAAAATACGGTCATTTTTATTTCTAGCGTAGTCAGTATTTGGGGTTGTTTTCGGGTTTGGATCGATGAATGACAAGTAAACTTTGGGGTATATTATCCTATTGAGAAAAAAAATAACTTAGTTGTATTTCGCTTTTGTATCCATTTTTTCAACAACAAAAACACATTTCACGTTGACGTACAAGTTCTAAATTCTGATACAATTCGACAATAGACAAATGTAGATCACACGCTCAATTTCACAGTCCTACTCTTTATAGATTCTGTAAAAAATGCATTTTGGACCATATGAACTTGGACCATTTTCGTTCAAACGTAGTACCCTGTCCCGAGAACCCAACCCAAACCTGAGTTCAGCCCGGGTTGAACGAGGCTCTAAGCACTCACTTTTTTCAATTCTTATGTAAATTTTTAAGTTAAATTTGGTATAAAGTTTCAAATTTGGATACTTCTTTTTTAGTTTGTATGTACATCAGTTAGTAATGTTTTTAATAAAGTTTTTTTTTCTCTTAAAATATATCTAATGTTGTAAAATTTCTAAATTCTTAAACAGTTTGTAATGATATAAATAACAAAGTTTTAAAAAAGATAACATTAAATGAATTTTGAAATTAATTTTCTCTTAAAAAACGCAAATAAAACTTTCTTCTCTTCTGAAAGCTATTTATAGTATTCTGCCAGAAGAGAAGAAAGTAGTATTCAACCTATAACCCTGTCCCGAGAACCCAACCTAACCTAACCTAACCGAACCCGAATATCTAAGCTCACCACTTCAAAAATCAAAGAAACCAACCTGCACATCCTAACCCAACCCGAATATCTAATCTCACCAATTCCAAATGAAAGAACCCACATCCAACCCGTTTTATTATAAAATGATTTACCGCAAACATCACATCACCAAGCTTATGAGACATGTCTCACTTTCGTATTTTACCTCTTACCCTCACACTTCTACACCCCAACCCCAACCCCATTTACCCAACCCTAGGGATGAACTGGGGTTCCACTTCGGGGTTCCTCTTGGGTTCCACTTTGGGGTTCTTCTTGGGTTCCACTTTGGGGTTCCTCTTGGGTTTCACTTTGGGGTTCTTGTTAGGTTTCCACTTTGGGGTTCTTCTTGGGTTCCACTTTGGCCCTAGTTGGACCCCGGGGATGAACCTAGGGTGAACCCGGGTTAACACTGATACCAAATTTTCGAGTTTTTTTTTTAAAATTTCAAAATTTAGACCATTCATTTTTTTAACATGCAATCGAACGAATATATTTTAACTTGGAATCAAAGGAATCTATTTTAATGCAGAAAACGACAAAGTCCATAATCAAGCCAATGAATTATCTTAATGATTTTCTATAATCTTATTCTGGCTTGTTGTGGGTGTCTGTCTCATCGCAAACCTGAAATCAGAAAGAACAAGGAAGTATGTGTAAGCAATTCGTATTTTTAAAATTTAGAACATTCATTTCTGCATTGTTTTAAAGTGAAATAGCTTTAACGTTAAATCAAGGGAATATTTTTTAACTTGGAATCAAAGAAATCTATTTTCATGCAGCAAAATTAAGCCAATAAATTATCTTAATGATTTTCTATTATCTTATTGTCCATCGTTTTTAATTTCAGGAGGACACCAGATATTCGCCAAAAGACGTAAAATTCAGGGTTGTTTTGGGGTATACTTTTGGGGTACACCCGTTTTGAACTGGTTCAAAATCGTTTTCTTACACTATACCTACGCTAAATTATAGCCCGTAATGTACACATAAAATTCACGGTTGTTTTGGGGTATACTATTGGGGTAAACCCGTTTTGAACTGGTTCAAAATCGTTTTCTTCTACAATACCTACGCTAAATTATAGCCCGAAATATACACATAAAGCTCACGGTTGTTTCGGGGTATACTATTGGGGTACACCTGTTTTGAACTGGTTCAAAATCGTTTTCTTCCACTATACCTACGCTAAATTATAGCCCGTAATCTACACATAAAATTCACTTTGTTTTGGGGTATACTATTGGGGTACACCCGTTTTGAACTGGTTCAAAATCGTTTACTTCCACAATACCTACGCTAAATTTTAGCCCGAAATATACATATCAAATTCACGATTGTTTTGGGGTATACTATTGGGGTACACCCGTTTTGAATTTGAACTGGTTCAAAATCGTTTTCTTCCCACAATACCTACGCTAAATTATAGCCCGAAATATACACAACTGGTTAACCATCTTTCCTCAAATGTAAGAATATCTTAAACTAGCTCATTATCAATTTTTCTTTCTGTTATTTGCTCAAACTTTTCGACATCTTTTCAAACTGAAATACGGTCATTTTAATTTCTAGCGTAGCGTAATAAGTGCCTTGTCACACGCACAACTTTGCATATAAACACGCCATTATATATCACTTCACAAAAATGCAATTTATTTTCAAATCAAAATATTAAATAACCAATTTCCTAATTCAAGTAAGCATTTTTAAAAAGAAATCTTGTGGCAATTCCTTCAAACCTCCCACACTAACAAATGTTAAATCTTATTTTTAGAGGTACTGGGGTGGGTTACAGGGTTGGGGTGAGTTGACTTCGGGTCCGGTTATCTGCTTTCTTTCTCGCAACATCATACTAGGTGCGGAGAATTTGGGTAAGGTAACCTTCGGGGTACATGCCTGGTATCAACGAGTATCTCCATCTAACACCAACCCTGTCCCTAATTTTAATCAAAATGTTATTTATAAACACACAACAACTTTCGCATTGATATTGGCCAGGGATAGTAAGTTTCGCCATTTTCTTCGGATCCAACACTTTTAAATATTACAGAGCTTCACGGCTACCGCCGTTCGCTTTATAAAACAACATATACCTACGGTGAATGCGAAAAACCCAGTTATTTGTAGTGAGACAGATGACGAATAGAAATCACTGGCTGGTATTTTCCAGTTAAATGATTCTTAAAACTCACACGACTAATATACCTACGCGGTGCATGCAAGCACTTCAGTCTTTTTTTTTTCCTTTTTTTCGACATATTTTTCAAACACAAACACCTACTTGCGCTTCAAGTACAAGTGCCAAATTTTAATACAACCCCCCCTTAGCCAAACTTAGACCACACACCAAATTTCAGATCTCTATTACTCATAGTTTCTCCAAAACCCAAAATACGGTCATTTTTATTTCTAGCGTAGTCAGTATTTGGGGTTGTTTTCGGGTTTGGATCGATGAATGACAAGTAAACTTTGGGGTATATTATCCTATTGAGAAAAAAAATAACTTAGTTGTATTTCGCTTTTGTATCCATTTTTTCAACAACAAAAACACATTTCACGTTGACGTACAAGTTCTAAATTCTGATACAATTCGACAATAGACAAATGTAGATCACACGCTCAATTTCACAGTCCTACTCTTTATAGATTCTGTAAAAAATGCATTTTGGACCATATGAACTTGGACCATTTTCGTTCAAACGTAGTACCCTGTCCCGAGAACCCAACCCAAACCTGAGTTCAGCCCGGGTTGAACGAGGCTCTAAGCACTCACTTTTTTCAATTCTTATGTAAATTTTTAAGTTAAATTTGGTATAAAGTTTCAAATTTGGATACTTCTTTTTTAGTTTGTATGTACATCAGTTAGTAATGTTTTTAATAAAGTTTTTTTTTCTCTTAAAATATATCTAATGTTGTAAAATTTCTAAATTCTTAAACAGTTTGTAATGATATAAATAACAAAGTTTTAAAAAAGATAACATTAAATGAATTTTGAAATTAATTTTCTCTTAAAAAACGCAAATAAAACTTTCTTCTCTTCTGAAAGCTATTTATAGTATTCTGCCAGAAGAGAAGAAAGTAGTATTCAACCTATAACCCTGTCCCGAGAACCCAACCTAACCTAACCTAACCGAACCCGAATATCTAAGCTCACCACTTCAAAAATCAAAGAAACCAACCTGCACATCCTAACCCAACCCGAATATCTAATCTCACCAATTCCAAATGAAAGAACCCACATCCAACCCGTTTTATTATAAAATGATTTACCGCAAACATCACATCACCAAGCTTATGAGACATGTCTCACTTTCGTATTTTACCTCTTACCCTCACACTTCTACACCCCAACCCCAACCCCATTTACCCAACCCTAGGGATGAACTGGGGTTCCACTTCGGGGTTCCTCTTGGGTTCCACTTTGGGGTTCTTCTTGGGTTCCACTTTGGGGTTCCTCTTGGGTTTCACTTTGGGGTTCTTGTTAGGTTTCCACTTTGGGGTTCTTCTTGGGTTCCACTTTGGCCCTAGTTGGACCCCGGGGATGAACCTAGGGTGAACCCGGGTTAACACTGATACCAAATTTTCGAGTTTTTTTTTTAAAATTTCAAAATTTAGACCATTCATTTTTTTAACATGCAATCGAACGAATATATTTTAACTTGGAATCAAAGGAATCTATTTTAATGCAGAAAACGACAAAGTCCATAATCAAGCCAATGAATTATCTTAATGATTTTCTATAATCTTATTCTGGCTTGTTGTGGGTGTCTGTCTCATCGCAAACCTGAAATCAGAAAGAACAAGGAAGTATGTGTAAGCAATTCGTATTTTTAAAATTTAGAACATTCATTTCTGCATTGTTTTAAAGTGAAATAGCTTTAACGTTAAATCAAGGGAATATTTTTTAACTTGGAATCAAAGAAATCTATTTTCATGCAGCAAAATTAAGCCAATAAATTATCTTAATGATTTTCTATTATCTTATTGTCCATCGTTTTTAATTTCAGGAGGACACCAGATATTCGCCAAAAGACGTAAAATTCAGGGTTGTTTTGGGGTATACTTTTGGGGTACACCCGTTTTGAACTGGTTCAAAATCGTTTTCTTACACTATACCTACGCTAAATTATAGCCCGTAATGTACACATAAAATTCACGGTTGTTTTGGGGTATACTATTGGGGTAAACCCGTTTTGAACTGGTTCAAAATCGTTTTCTTCTACAATACCTACGCTAAATTATAGCCCGAAATATACACATAAAGCTCACGGTTGTTTCGGGGTATACTATTGGGGTACACCTGTTTTGAACTGGTTCAAAATCGTTTTCTTCCACTATACCTACGCTAAATTATAGCCCGTAATCTACACATAAAATTCACTTTGTTTTGGGGTATACTATTGGGGTACACCCGTTTTGAACTGGTTCAAAATCGTTTACTTCCACAATACCTACGCTAAATTTTAGCCCGAAATATACATATCAAATTCACGATTGTTTTGGGGTATACTATTGGGGTACACCCGTTTTGAATTTGAACTGGTTCAAAATCGTTTTCTTCCCACAATACCTACGCTAAATTATAGCCCGAAATATACACAACTGGTTAACCATCTTTCCTCAAATGTAAGAATATCTTAAACTAGCTCATTATCAATTTTTCTTTCTGTTATTTGCTCAAACTTTTCGACATCTTTTCAAACTGAAATACGGTCATTTTAATTTCTAGCGTAGCGTAATAAGTGCCTTGTCACACGCACAACTTTGCATATAAACACGCCATTATATATCACTTCACAAAAATGCAATTTATTTTCAAATCAAAATATTAAATAACCAATTTCCTAATTCAAGTAAGCATTTTTAAAAAGAAATCTTGTGGCAATTCCTTCAAACCTCCCACACTAACAAATGTTAAATCTTATTTTTAGAGGTACTGGGGTGGGTTACAGGGTTGGGGTGAGTTGACTTCGGGTCCGGTTATCTGCTTTCTTTCTCGCAACATCATACTAGGTGCGGAGAATTTGGGTAAGGTAACCTTCGGGGTACATGCCTGGTATCAACGAGTATCTCCATCTAACACCAACCCTGTCCCTAATTTTAATCAAAATGTTATTTATAAACACACAACAACTTTCGCATTGATATTGGCCAGGGATAGTAAGTTTCGCCATTTTCTTCGGATCCAACACTTTTAAATATTACAGAGCTTCACGGCTACCGCCGTTCGCTTTATAAAACAACATATACCTACGGTGAATGCGAAAAACCCAGTTATTTGTAGTGAGACAGATGACGAATAGAAATCACTGGCTGGTATTTTCCAGTTAAATGATTCTTAAAACTCACACGACTAATATACCTACGCGGTGCATGCAAGCACTTCAGTCTTTTTTTTTTCCTTTTTTTCGACATATTTTTCAAACACAAACACCTACTTGCGCTTCAAGTACAAGTGCCAAATTTTAATACAACCCCCCCTTAGCCAAACTTAGACCACACACCAAATTTCAGATCTCTATTACTCATAGTTTCTCCAAAACCCAAAATACGGTCATTTTTATTTCTAGCGTAGTCAGTATTTGGGGTTGTTTTCGGGTTTGGATCGATGAATGACAAGTAAACTTTGGGGTATATTATCCTATTGAGAAAAAAAATAACTTAGTTGTATTTCGCTTTTGTATCCATTTTTTCAACAACAAAAACACATTTCACGTTGACGTACAAGTTCTAAATTCTGATACAATTCGACAATAGACAAATGTAGATCACACGCTCAATTTCACAGTCCTACTCTTTATAGATTCTGTAAAAAATGCATTTTGGACCATATGAACTTGGACCATTTTCGTTCAAACGTAGTACCCTGTCCCGAGAACCCAACCCAAACCTGAGTTCAGCCCGGGTTGAACGAGGCTCTAAGCACTCACTTTTTTCAATTCTTATGTAAATTTTTAAGTTAAATTTGGTATAAAGTTTCAAATTTGGATACTTCTTTTTTAGTTTGTATGTACATCAGTTAGTAATGTTTTTAATAAAGTTTTTTTTTCTCTTAAAATATATCTAATGTTGTAAAATTTCTAAATTCTTAAACAGTTTGTAATGATATAAATAACAAAGTTTTAAAAAAGATAACATTAAATGAATTTTGAAATTAATTTTCTCTTAAAAAACGCAAATAAAACTTTCTTCTCTTCTGAAAGCTATTTATAGTATTCTGCCAGAAGAGAAGAAAGTAGTATTCAACCTATAACCCTGTCCCGAGAACCCAACCTAACCTAACCTAACCGAACCCGAATATCTAAGCTCACCACTTCAAAAATCAAAGAAACCAACCTGCACATCCTAACCCAACCCGAATATCTAATCTCACCAATTCCAAATGAAAGAACCCACATCCAACCCGTTTTATTATAAAATGATTTACCGCAAACATCACATCACCAAGCTTATGAGACATGTCTCACTTTCGTATTTTACCTCTTACCCTCACACTTCTACACCCCAACCCCAACCCCATTTACCCAACCCTAGGGATGAACTGGGGTTCCACTTCGGGGTTCCTCTTGGGTTCCACTTTGGGGTTCTTCTTGGGTTCCACTTTGGGGTTCCTCTTGGGTTTCACTTTGGGGTTCTTGTTAGGTTTCCACTTTGGGGTTCTTCTTGGGTTCCACTTTGGCCCTAGTTGGACCCCGGGGATGAACCTAGGGTGAACCCGGGTTAACACTGATACCAAATTTTCGAGTTTTTTTTTTAAAATTTCAAAATTTAGACCATTCATTTTTTTAACATGCAATCGAACGAATATATTTTAACTTGGAATCAAAGGAATCTATTTTAATGCAGAAAACGACAAAGTCCATAATCAAGCCAATGAATTATCTTAATGATTTTCTATAATCTTATTCTGGCTTGTTGTGGGTGTCTGTCTCATCGCAAACCTGAAATCAGAAAGAACAAGGAAGTATGTGTAAGCAATTCGTATTTTTAAAATTTAGAACATTCATTTCTGCATTGTTTTAAAGTGAAATAGCTTTAACGTTAAATCAAGGGAATATTTTTTAACTTGGAATCAAAGAAATCTATTTTCATGCAGCAAAATTAAGCCAATAAATTATCTTAATGATTTTCTATTATCTTATTGTCCATCGTTTTTAATTTCAGGAGGACACCAGATATTCGCCAAAAGACGTAAAATTCAGGGTTGTTTTGGGGTATACTTTTGGGGTACACCCGTTTTGAACTGGTTCAAAATCGTTTTCTTACACTATACCTACGCTAAATTATAGCCCGTAATGTACACATAAAATTCACGGTTGTTTTGGGGTATACTATTGGGGTAAACCCGTTTTGAACTGGTTCAAAATCGTTTTCTTCTACAATACCTACGCTAAATTATAGCCCGAAATATACACATAAAGCTCACGGTTGTTTCGGGGTATACTATTGGGGTACACCTGTTTTGAACTGGTTCAAAATCGTTTTCTTCCACTATACCTACGCTAAATTATAGCCCGTAATCTACACATAAAATTCACTTTGTTTTGGGGTATACTATTGGGGTACACCCGTTTTGAACTGGTTCAAAATCGTTTACTTCCACAATACCTACGCTAAATTTTAGCCCGAAATATACATATCAAATTCACGATTGTTTTGGGGTATACTATTGGGGTACACCCGTTTTGAATTTGAACTGGTTCAAAATCGTTTTCTTCCCACAATACCTACGCTAAATTATAGCCCGAAATATACACAACTGGTTAACCATCTTTCCTCAAATGTAAGAATATCTTAAACTAGCTCATTATCAATTTTTCTTTCTGTTATTTGCTCAAACTTTTCGACATCTTTTCAAACTGAAATACGGTCATTTTAATTTCTAGCGTAGCGTAATAAGTGCCTTGTCACACGCACAACTTTGCATATAAACACGCCATTATATATCACTTCACAAAAATGCAATTTATTTTCAAATCAAAATATTAAATAACCAATTTCCTAATTCAAGTAAGCATTTTTAAAAAGAAATCTTGTGGCAATTCCTTCAAACCTCCCACACTAACAAATGTTAAATCTTATTTTTAGAGGTACTGGGGTGGGTTACAGGGTTGGGGTGAGTTGACTTCGGGTCCGGTTATCTGCTTTCTTTCTCGCAACATCATACTAGGTGCGGAGAATTTGGGTAAGGTAACCTTCGGGGTACATGCCTGGTATCAACGAGTATCTCCATCTAACACCAACCCTGTCCCTAATTTTAATCAAAATGTTATTTATAAACACACAACAACTTTCGCATTGATATTGGCCAGGGATAGTAAGTTTCGCCATTTTCTTCGGATCCAACACTTTTAAATATTACAGAGCTTCACGGCTACCGCCGTTCGCTTTATAAAACAACATATACCTACGGTGAATGCGAAAAACCCAGTTATTTGTAGTGAGACAGATGACGAATAGAAATCACTGGCTGGTATTTTCCAGTTAAATGATTCTTAAAACTCACACGACTAATATACCTACGCGGTGCATGCAAGCACTTCAGTCTTTTTTTTTTCCTTTTTTTCGACATATTTTTCAAACACAAACACCTACTTGCGCTTCAAGTACAAGTGCCAAATTTTAATACAACCCCCCCTTAGCCAAACTTAGACCACACACCAAATTTCAGATCTCTATTACTCATAGTTTCTCCAAAACCCAAAATACGGTCATTTTTATTTCTAGCGTAGTCAGTATTTGGGGTTGTTTTCGGGTTTGGATCGATGAATGACAAGTAAACTTTGGGGTATATTATCCTATTGAGAAAAAAAATAACTTAGTTGTATTTCGCTTTTGTATCCATTTTTTCAACAACAAAAACACATTTCACGTTGACGTACAAGTTCTAAATTCTGATACAATTCGACAATAGACAAATGTAGATCACACGCTCAATTTCACAGTCCTACTCTTTATAGATTCTGTAAAAAATGCATTTTGGACCATATGAACTTGGACCATTTTCGTTCAAACGTAGTACCCTGTCCCGAGAACCCAACCCAAACCTGAGTTCAGCCCGGGTTGAACGAGGCTCTAAGCACTCACTTTTTTCAATTCTTATGTAAATTTTTAAGTTAAATTTGGTATAAAGTTTCAAATTTGGATACTTCTTTTTTAGTTTGTATGTACATCAGTTAGTAATGTTTTTAATAAAGTTTTTTTTTCTCTTAAAATATATCTAATGTTGTAAAATTTCTAAATTCTTAAACAGTTTGTAATGATATAAATAACAAAGTTTTAAAAAAGATAACATTAAATGAATTTTGAAATTAATTTTCTCTTAAAAAACGCAAATAAAACTTTCTTCTCTTCTGAAAGCTATTTATAGTATTCTGCCAGAAGAGAAGAAAGTAGTATTCAACCTATAACCCTGTCCCGAGAACCCAACCTAACCTAACCTAACCGAACCCGAATATCTAAGCTCACCACTTCAAAAATCAAAGAAACCAACCTGCACATCCTAACCCAACCCGAATATCTAATCTCACCAATTCCAAATGAAAGAACCCACATCCAACCCGTTTTATTATAAAATGATTTACCGCAAACATCACATCACCAAGCTTATGAGACATGTCTCACTTTCGTATTTTACCTCTTACCCTCACACTTCTACACCCCAACCCCAACCCCATTTACCCAACCCTAGGGATGAACTGGGGTTCCACTTCGGGGTTCCTCTTGGGTTCCACTTTGGGGTTCTTCTTGGGTTCCACTTTGGGGTTCCTCTTGGGTTTCACTTTGGGGTTCTTGTTAGGTTTCCACTTTGGGGTTCTTCTTGGGTTCCACTTTGGCCCTAGTTGGACCCCGGGGATGAACCTAGGGTGAACCCGGGTTAACACTGATACCAAATTTTCGAGTTTTTTTTTTAAAATTTCAAAATTTAGACCATTCATTTTTTTAACATGCAATCGAACGAATATATTTTAACTTGGAATCAAAGGAATCTATTTTAATGCAGAAAACGACAAAGTCCATAATCAAGCCAATGAATTATCTTAATGATTTTCTATAATCTTATTCTGGCTTGTTGTGGGTGTCTGTCTCATCGCAAACCTGAAATCAGAAAGAACAAGGAAGTATGTGTAAGCAATTCGTATTTTTAAAATTTAGAACATTCATTTCTGCATTGTTTTAAAGTGAAATAGCTTTAACGTTAAATCAAGGGAATATTTTTTAACTTGGAATCAAAGAAATCTATTTTCATGCAGCAAAATTAAGCCAATAAATTATCTTAATGATTTTCTATTATCTTATTGTCCATCGTTTTTAATTTCAGGAGGACACCAGATATTCGCCAAAAGACGTAAAATTCAGGGTTGTTTTGGGGTATACTTTTGGGGTACACCCGTTTTGAACTGGTTCAAAATCGTTTTCTTACACTATACCTACGCTAAATTATAGCCCGTAATGTACACATAAAATTCACGGTTGTTTTGGGGTATACTATTGGGGTAAACCCGTTTTGAACTGGTTCAAAATCGTTTTCTTCTACAATACCTACGCTAAATTATAGCCCGAAATATACACATAAAGCTCACGGTTGTTTCGGGGTATACTATTGGGGTACACCTGTTTTGAACTGGTTCAAAATCGTTTTCTTCCACTATACCTACGCTAAATTATAGCCCGTAATCTACACATAAAATTCACTTTGTTTTGGGGTATACTATTGGGGTACACCCGTTTTGAACTGGTTCAAAATCGTTTACTTCCACAATACCTACGCTAAATTTTAGCCCGAAATATACATATCAAATTCACGATTGTTTTGGGGTATACTATTGGGGTACACCCGTTTTGAATTTGAACTGGTTCAAAATCGTTTTCTTCCCACAATACCTACGCTAAATTATAGCCCGAAATATACACAACTGGTTAACCATCTTTCCTCAAATGTAAGAATATCTTAAACTAGCTCATTATCAATTTTTCTTTCTGTTATTTGCTCAAACTTTTCGACATCTTTTCAAACTGAAATACGGTCATTTTAATTTCTAGCGTAGCGTAATAAGTGCCTTGTCACACGCACAACTTTGCATATAAACACGCCATTATATATCACTTCACAAAAATGCAATTTATTTTCAAATCAAAATATTAAATAACCAATTTCCTAATTCAAGTAAGCATTTTTAAAAAGAAATCTTGTGGCAATTCCTTCAAACCTCCCACACTAACAAATGTTAAATCTTATTTTTAGAGGTACTGGGGTGGGTTACAGGGTTGGGGTGAGTTGACTTCGGGTCCGGTTATCTGCTTTCTTTCTCGCAACATCATACTAGGTGCGGAGAATTTGGGTAAGGTAACCTTCGGGGTACATGCCTGGTATCAACGAGTATCTCCATCTAACACCAACCCTGTCCCTAATTTTAATCAAAATGTTATTTATAAACACACAACAACTTTCGCATTGATATTGGCCAGGGATAGTAAGTTTCGCCATTTTCTTCGGATCCAACACTTTTAAATATTACAGAGCTTCACGGCTACCGCCGTTCGCTTTATAAAACAACATATACCTACGGTGAATGCGAAAAACCCAGTTATTTGTAGTGAGACAGATGACGAATAGAAATCACTGGCTGGTATTTTCCAGTTAAATGATTCTTAAAACTCACACGACTAATATACCTACGCGGTGCATGCAAGCACTTCAGTCTTTTTTTTTTTCCTTTTTTTCGACATATTTTTCAAACACAAACACCTACTTGCGCTTCAAGTACAAGTGCCAAATTTTAATACAACCCCCCCTTAGCCAAACTTAGACCACACACCAAATTTCAGATCTCTATTACTCATAGTTTCTCCAAAACCCAAAATACGGTCATTTTTATTTCTAGCGTAGTCAGTATTTGGGGTTGTTTTCGGGTTTGGATCGATGAATGACAAGTAAACTTTGGGGTATATTATCCTATTGAGAAAAAAAATAACTTAGTTGTATTTCGCTTTTGTATCCATTTTTTCAACAACAAAAACACATTTCACGTTGACGTACAAGTTCTAAATTCTGATACAATTCGACAATAGACAAATGTAGATCACACGCTCAATTTCACAGTCCTACTCTTTATAGATTCTGTAAAAAATGCATTTTGGACCATATGAACTTGGACCATTTTCGTTCAAACGTAGTACCCTGTCCCGAGAACCCAACCCAAACCTGAGTTCAGCCCGGGTTGAACGAGGCTCTAAGCACTCACTTTTTTCAATTCTTATGTAAATTTTTAAGTTAAATTTGGTATAAAGTTTCAAATTTGGATACTTCTTTTTTAGTTTGTATGTACATCAGTTAGTAATGTTTTTAATAAAGTTTTTTTTTCTCTTAAAATATATCTAATGTTGTAAAATTTCTAAATTCTTAAACAGTTTGTAATGATATAAATAACAAAGTTTTAAAAAAGATAACATTAAATGAATTTTGAAATTAATTTTCTCTTAAAAAACGCAAATAAAACTTTCTTCTCTTCTGAAAGCTATTTATAGTATTCTGCCAGAAGAGAAGAAAGTAGTATTCAACCTATAACCCTGTCCCGAGAACCCAACCTAACCTAACCTAACCGAACCCGAATATCTAAGCTCACCACTTCAAAAATCAAAGAAACCAACCTGCACATCCTAACCCAACCCGAATATCTAATCTCACCAATTCCAAATGAAAGAACCCACATCCAACCCGTTTTATTATAAAATGATTTACCGCAAACATCACATCACCAAGCTTATGAGACATGTCTCACTTTCGTATTTTACCTCTTACCCTCACACTTCTACACCCCAACCCCAACCCCATTTACCCAACCCTAGGGATGAACTGGGGTTCCACTTCGGGGTTCCTCTTGGGTTCCACTTTGGGGTTCTTCTTGGGTTCCACTTTGGGGTTCCTCTTGGGTTTCACTTTGGGGTTCTTGTTAGGTTTCCACTTTGGGGTTCTTCTTGGGTTCCACTTTGGCCCTAGTTGGACCCCGGGGATGAACCTAGGGTGAACCCGGGTTAACACTGATACCAAATTTTCGAGTTTTTTTTTTAAAATTTCAAAATTTAGACCATTCATTTTTTTAACATGCAATCGAACGAATATATTTTAACTTGGAATCAAAGGAATCTATTTTAATGCAGAAAACGACAAAGTCCATAATCAAGCCAATGAATTATCTTAATGATTTTCTATAATCTTATTCTGGCTTGTTGTGGGTGTCTGTCTCATCGCAAACCTGAAATCAGAAAGAACAAGGAAGTATGTGTAAGCAATTCGTATTTTTAAAATTTAGAACATTCATTTCTGCATTGTTTTAAAGTGAAATAGCTTTAACGTTAAATCAAGGGAATATTTTTTAACTTGGAATCAAAGAAATCTATTTTCATGCAGCAAAATTAAGCCAATAAATTATCTTAATGATTTTCTATTATCTTATTGTCCATCGTTTTTAATTTCAGGAGGACACCAGATATTCGCCAAAAGACGTAAAATTCAGGGTTGTTTTGGGGTATACTTTTGGGGTACACCCGTTTTGAACTGGTTCAAAATCGTTTTCTTACACTATACCTACGCTAAATTATAGCCCGTAATGTACACATAAAATTCACGGTTGTTTTGGGGTATACTATTGGGGTAAACCCGTTTTGAACTGGTTCAAAATCGTTTTCTTCTACAATACCTACGCTAAATTATAGCCCGAAATATACACATAAAGCTCACGGTTGTTTCGGGGTATACTATTGGGGTACACCTGTTTTGAACTGGTTCAAAATCGTTTTCTTCCACTATACCTACGCTAAATTATAGCCCGTAATCTACACATAAAATTCACTTTGTTTTGGGGTATACTATTGGGGTACACCCGTTTTGAACTGGTTCAAAATCGTTTACTTCCACAATACCTACGCTAAATTTTAGCCCGAAATATACATATCAAATTCACGATTGTTTTGGGGTATACTATTGGGGTACACCCGTTTTGAATTTGAACTGGTTCAAAATCGTTTTCTTCCCACAATACCTACGCTAAATTATAGCCCGAAATATACACAACTGGTTAACCATCTTTCCTCAAATGTAAGAATATCTTAAACTAGCTCATTATCAATTTTTCTTTCTGTTATTTGCTCAAACTTTTCGACATCTTTTCAAACTGAAATACGGTCATTTTAATTTCTAGCGTAGCGTAATAAGTGCCTTGTCACACGCACAACTTTGCATATAAACACGCCATTATATATCACTTCACAAAAATGCAATTTATTTTCAAATCAAAATATTAAATAACCAATTTCCTAATTCAAGTAAGCATTTTTAAAAAGAAATCTTGTGGCAATTCCTTCAAACCTCCCACACTAACAAATGTTAAATCTTATTTTTAGAGGTACTGGGGTGGGTTACAGGGTTGGGGTGAGTTGACTTCGGGTCCGGTTATCTGCTTTCTTTCTCGCAACATCATACTAGGTGCGGAGAATTTGGGTAAGGTAACCTTCGGGGTACATGCCTGGTATCAACGAGTATCTCCATCTAACACCAACCCTGTCCCTAATTTTAATCAAAATGTTATTTATAAACACACAACAACTTTCGCATTGATATTGGCCAGGGATAGTAAGTTTCGCCATTTTCTTCGGATCCAACACTTTTAAATATTACAGAGCTTCACGGCTACCGCCGTTCGCTTTATAAAACAACATATACCTACGGTGAATGCGAAAAACCCAGTTATTTGTAGTGAGACAGATGACGAATAGAAATCACTGGCTGGTATTTTCCAGTTAAATGATTCTTAAAACTCACACGACTAATATACCTACGCGGTGCATGCAAGCACTTCAGTCTTTTTTTTTTCCTTTTTTTCGACATATTTTTCAAACACAAACACCTACTTGCGCTTCAAGTACAAGTGCCAAATTTTAATACAACCCCCCCTTAGCCAAACTTAGACCACACACCAAATTTCAGATCTCTATTACTCATAGTTTCTCCAAAACCCAAAATACGGTCATTTTTATTTCTAGCGTAGTCAGTATTTGGGGTTGTTTTCGGGTTTGGATCGATGAATGACAAGTAAACTTTGGGGTATATTATCCTATTGAGAAAAAAAATAACTTAGTTGTATTTCGCTTTTGTATCCATTTTTTCAACAACAAAAACACATTTCACGTTGACGTACAAGTTCTAAATTCTGATACAATTCGACAATAGACAAATGTAGATCACACGCTCAATTTCACAGTCCTACTCTTTATAGATTCTGTAAAAAATGCATTTTGGACCATATGAACTTGGACCATTTTCGTTCAAACGTAGTACCCTAACCCTAACCCAACCCCTAACCCTAACCCTAACCCTAACCCAACCCTAACCCTAACCCTCGCATTGAGTTGGTTTTTTGTCCCCCGCCTTTCGAAGAAAGTTAGGGGACTATTAATAAAATGGGTTCGTCCGTATTTCTGTCTGTCTGTCTGTCCGTCACACTTTTTGGGACACAATAACTCTCTTCCTAATTCAGCTAGAATGTTCAAACTTGGTGTATGTGTTTCTTAGGTCAATGCCTTGATGGAGTTCAAAGATGAGCATTTTCCGCTTAGGGTAAGCAGAGATAAGCAATTTGATTGGTTGATGCTTTGGGACACGATAACTTTAGTTCTAATTAAGTGAGAGTGATGAAACTTGGTGCATAGTTTCATTACAGTAATACCTTGACTAAGTTCGATAATGAGCATTTTCTGCTCAGGGTAAGCAGAGCGATACGCAATTTGATTGGTCGAGACTTTGAAACACAATAACTCTCCTTCTAATTGAGTTAAAATGTTCAAACTTGGTGTATATGCTTATTAGGTCAATGCCTTGATGGAGTTCGAAGATGAGCATTTTCCGCTTAGGGTAAGCAGAGATAAGCAATTTGATTGGTTGATGCTTTGGGACACGATAACTTTAGTTCTAATTAAGTGAGAGTGATGAAACTTGGTGTATAGTTTCATTACAGTAATACCTTGACTAAGTTCGATAATGAGCATTTTCTGCTCAGGGTAAGCAGAGCGATACGCAATTTGATTGGTCGAAACTTTGTAACACAATAACTCCCCTTCTAATTGAGTTAAAATGTTCAAACTTGGTGTATATGCTTATTAGGTCAATGCCTTGATGGAGTTCAAAGATGAGCATTTTCCGCTTAGGGTAAGCAGAGATAAGCAATTTGATTGGTTGATGCTTTGGGACACGATAACTTTAGTTCTAATTAAGTGAGAGTGATGAAACTTGGTGTATAGTTTCATTACAGTAATACATTGACTAAGATCGATAATGAGCATTTTCTGCTCAGGGTAAGCAGAGCGATAAGCAATTTGATTTGCTGAGACTTTGGAACACAATAACTCTCCTTCGAATTGAGTTAAAATGTTCAAAATTGGTGTGTATGCTTATTAGGTCAATGCCTTGATGGAGTTCGAAGTTGAGCATTTTCTTCTTAGGGTAGGCAGAGATAAGCAATTTGATTGGTTGATACTTTGGGACAAGATAACTTAGGTTCATCTTGATTGATGATTTTTATGCCAATACAATGACTGCATTCTCATTCAGTAATGGATTCGACAGTAACAGTGTATAGAAAGGATTGACTCGGACCATTTCCCTTGGCCAGAGGGGCCCTTTTGTCAAGCGTGGGGGCCCTTTTGTCTGGCCCTAACTAGGGTACATTTTCATTTTTCTCGTCGGTTTTAGCATTTTTCTTTATAAAATACTTTTGGATGACACTTCGTGTACAGTTTGATTGCTCGATACGTTTGAAAAAAATAAATGTGCGATTAATTAATGTGTCATCTATTTATTTTGGGATTTCGGCCTCACTGTTGGCTTGTTTTTTTAGTTCTTTTTGTGTGTTCCACTTGCAAAAGTATTCAGATAAAGTACTGCTATGGCGGATGTGGCGCCAGACAGGGTAAGCTTACTCTTCCGGACACCTGTTACCACTGTTTGTCGTGAATTTTGTACACGGGGAGCAGTCCATTTTCTGATTACACTATTTTGCCTTTTACGTTTTTCTAGGACTTCGAATTCTGTCTTATGGTTTGGATTGTTCGTATTTGGTTTTATTTTATTTGATCGAATTGAGTTTTTCTGGAACCAGGTGGTAGCCTACGTGGCGACTGTACGGGACCTCCAAATGGTACTCTATCACAAAACGGTTTGCAACCATTGTTTTATGCGGATCGGCAATTCGGCGAGAGAGAATATTTAGTGACACCCGTACGGACGAGGAGTTAGTTTCACGTAATGAAATGAAATGGGGTTTAACGTCCTACTCTTCTGTGCCTGACTTGGGCTAATGGAAGACGGGCATATGCCATACAGTGTGCTATGAGGGAAATTTTGCCCGGGCAGCGGCGCTACGGCCTACTCTTATATCGAATTCCAAATGCCAAGGGATCTTTTACGTGTACGCCAATGTGTACACGGGGCCTCGGTTTTTCGTACCACCCGAACGACTAGACCGCTGTCCTTGTCAGGCCCTCATTCCGCATCACTGACAAGGGGAAACCACGCCGGAAAATCGAGATGAACTTTCTCGGCCAATGCAGGGATCGAACACCCGACCTCCAGGCTAGCGAGCCAGCGTCTTACCCACTTAGCCACCGTGAATCCCTAGTTTCACGTAACAAACTTGATTGTACCAGTAGGCAGTAGTTGTTCACTGTATTAATGATGATATCAAAACCGCAACTTGCCAATCGAAATCCTACTGTACAACTTACAAGTCCTGATTGCATTACAGTAGGCCTACTATGCCACACCTAGCTTCCAAAAACTCATCCACATGATCACGGGGTTAGTGTACCATCAGTGTCTAGAGTAATTTATCGTGTTTCACGAGCAATAACAACCCGTGTTAACGATTAATTATCAGTAAATTTCCCCTAAAGAGTAGGCCTACGCCTATCGGGGCAAAGACGGACACAAATATTCTCCCAAGCTCAGTCTTTCGATTACCTAGTCAGACTGCTGCTCAATTTTCCTTTCAGAATTCCACAATTCTACGCCCTCAATCGAAACACCGAGAGCTGTTCCAATTTTGTTTTCGATTTTAATTTTCATGCTTTCTATTTCGGCTTTTGACAGACTGACAGACGACGTATGCTACTGTGTCTCACGCGCTATGACGTAGCAAAGAAAAACAAGTAAACAAAAGGCATGAAAATAGCTTTTTATTCATAAATACACAGCTATGCTTAGCGTATATATATCATTTCATCGTTTATGTTTCAAATGGTTAGGATAAAACCCAACATAACGGTTATAATGCCGAATTTGTCAACATTATGACTGGGGGAAAGTTTACAGAAGTTTGAATGAAATGACGTGGCGTATCTACGTAAACAGTAGTTCAGCTCTGAACGTCGGTCTCATTACACTCACCCTGGACGTTCAGGGGCTGGCCCATTCAATCAATGTCGAAAATAATTTGACCCCCAATTTTACTGGGCAACTTTTCACTGCTCAACGATGGGTGTCACTCCGTGTGGACGCGTGTACGGTGTAAAGGAACATCTCAGTGAGAAAATAAGACCTTGCTCATTTCGCTAGAGTCAGTATGAGCATCACAACACGCTGTGTCATGGTGGCGGAAAGGGTAGTTTGATAGGAGGGGACGTATTTTCAACAGTGTGTTGTTTCGCTCATACTGAGTCTAGCGAGGTAAGCAAGGTCTTATTTTGTCACTAAGATGTTCCTTTACATTGTACAGACGTCCACACGGATTGACACTCAGATGTTTCGCAGTGAAAAGTTGCCCAGTAAAATTGACTGGGGTTCAAATTATTTTCGACATTGATTGAATAGGCCAGTCCCTGAACGGTCAGGGTGAGTGTAATGAGACCGACGTTCAGAGCTGAACTACGTAAACAGATACGAGAAAAAGTTAAGAAAAAACTTACGCCGACCTTTGTGAAACCCGCGTAAATAATTCGTATCTTTTTCGTAATTTTTTTTTAACGTAACGTTTTTTCTTAAATTTACGAACTTTTTTAAAACTGCCCTCAGGAACTTCGTTGGGAGAGAATATTCAGTGATAGATTAAACCCTCCCGACATTCATACAGACGAGAAGTTAGTTTCGCGGTACAGACTTGATCGGACCAATATAGTACATGTTATTAACTGTATTAATTATGATATCGAAACCGCAACTCATCGATCGAAATCCTTGTCATCTGTAGTGTACAAACTACAGTACAAGTGATTGCATTACGATTGGGGTGATCATGTGGCTAAGGCGCTGGCTCGCTAGCCTGCAGGTCGGGTTCGATCCCTGCATAGGTTGAGAAAGTGATGCAGAACGGAGGGGCTGACAAGGACAGCTGTCTAGTCGTTCGGATGGGACGTAAAACCGAATTCCCGTGTACACATTGGCGTGCACGTAAAAGATCGCTCGGCAGTTTGAATTCGTTGTAAAAGAGTAGTCCCCGTCTTCCATTAGCCCAGGTTAGGTGCAGAAGAGTGGCACGTTAAACCCCATTTCATTTCATACATTACGATAGGCTACTATGCCACAGGTAGCTTCCAAAAACTCATTGCTGATGGCACAAGGGGTTAGCGTACCATCAGTGACTAGACTAATCGCCTTTTAAGTTTTGTGGTCAGGATCGGGTATACCTGCTATAGTACCGGAAAGGTAGGCTATGCATATATACAAGATTATGGCCAACGCTCGGTATTACTATTATTATGCCTAGTATTGCTACTACTACACCCTGTAGGCCTACATGTATAACTAACTATAGGGCCTTAAGAGTAAGCTTACAAATATTCTCTGACTTTCGATGACTTGGTCAGGCTGCTGCTCAACTGCCTCAATCAAAAAGCGGAGAGCTGCAGGGGTCCAATTTTAGACCCCATTTCGGCTTTTGGCAGACTGACAGACGAAGCGCATGCTACTGTGACACGCGCTATGACGTAGCAAACAAAAACAAGTAAACAAAAGGCTTGAAAATATCAGTTTATTAATAAATACACTGCTAAATCTTAGCTTAAATATAAAGAATATATCATTTCGTCGTTTATGTTTCAAAAGGTAATGATCAAATCAAACTTAGCGGCTATAATGCCGACATTGTCAACATTTAGACCGTGGGAATGTTTGCAGAAGTTTGAATAAAGTGACGCAACATGACGTCATGAATGGTCACGACGTATTTGCGAAAAAAGATACGTGAAAAAGTTACGCCGGCCTTTGTGAAACCGACGTAAATAATTCGTATCTTTTTCGTAAGTTTTTCTTTACGCAGTTTTTTTTCTTAAAGTTACGAACTTTTGTGAAACTGCCCCTAGGTCTCCACGTATTCCTACTTGTCCTGAAAATTGGTAGATTTACGCAGGAAGAGAAAGCCACTAATAATAAAGGGATTTCCAAATATATTAATAACTCAAATTCAGGTTCATTTCTTGACGATTACGAGGCTGATTGTTTAGAACATAAGTTGGATGAACAAGAGTGCAAGTGTGCAGTTGACTCTTTTAAAATTGGTTCTTCGCCAGGTAATGATGGGCTGACTGCTGAATTTTACTCGTGCTTTTGGCCTTCAATAAGTTCAGCTGTTCTGGACTCATTGAATGAGGGTTTTGAACAGGAATGCTTCTCGGTAAGCCAGCGTCAGTCTATTATAAAACTAATTCCTAAACCCAATAAGAATAAATTAGAACTAAGTAATTGGCGACCGATAACTTTAATTAATGTGGACGTTAAAATAGCCAGTAAAGTTCTCTGTATGAGATTGAAACCTTTTTTAGAAAAGCTTATCAACCCAAGTCAAACCACCTTCGTACCGGGGCGCGAATTTTTTTTCCCAACCAACATAGCCATTGCACTTCCTCTGATTGGCTGAAAGTTTGACGTCATATTCATATTGACGTCATACGCTGAGCATAATTTACATAATGACATCCCAGTCAAACACTGCCATTTTCACCATTTCGCTTTAATGTCACTTGAATTTCTCCCCCTAAATGATGGTTACCGACTGAAAAATGTTGTAAACAGACTGACGGTAACAGACGGTCATAATAAAAACAAACACTGTCAGTTCGCTCAACGACGTTCTGAGACCGTATCTACAATGTACATGGCATGACGATTCTCTGAAGTAATACAAACACGACAACGTAAATTTGGCTAGTTTTGTACTAATATGCGTTGACAATAAAAGTTCTTACTGAAATTCCATCTTAATATTATAGCTTTGTCTAGTTCTTTAAGGCCTAATTTGATTTTGACTTCAGTTGAAATTTAGCTTACTGAGTACTCAGTTAAATGCGATCTATTTTCACGATAATGTCGTTGTTGTTGCATTTGTTTGTTGGTACTGTAAATCACGAGGCTGGGGTTATGGTGGAGAAAGAAAAGCTGAAAAACTAAGGGAAAAAAAAAAGAAAAAACGAGGCCGACAGCCCGGGATTTTTATGTCGAAGTGTTTTTCTGAAGTCTATCTTCCCAAGCATATACTATATAATCAAAGTTGAGGACTTGATCTTGCTTATAAACCGCCTATTTAATGTTTCCATTTTCGCAACATGAGAATATCCCTTATTATAAACCTATAACGGTAAATCTCTTTGATCTTTGGGGTAAATTCTACGCTCGGAATAACTTGCAATCTTAAAGTCGGGGTCGGCTTAGAATATATAGGGTGTAAATTGGGGTTATTCTTCTGAAAGTTTTTCTTTAACCTGTACCGGGTTATCATTGCGCTGTAGGTTTTTATTTCCCATAAGAAAACACGGAATAGGGTTTTTCTTGCGGGAATTCTGGGATATACTCTCGATCAATATAGTGGGTAAAATTTGACATTAAAGATACCCTACTTTCAATTAGAAATGAAACGGGGGTTTAACTTCCTACTAGTGCTGTTCGTGGGATGCTATAAAAAGCTCTCCCTAAACAGAAATTTAGAGACGATGGCTGAATCAAATTCCCATCGTACTCTTACAGAAAGAAAGAATATAACTCCCGCAGAAATCGAAAGAAGACAGATCAGATTGACGGAGTTATCTAAAGAACTTGAAGAGTTAACTTGCAGTTTGGAGGACAACAGGCCGCCACCGGACTTAACAGATGAGAGGCGCTACAGAGTAGAGGATACAAGTTTACAATTAGGGAGTCCTCCTATTAGACGTCGACTCAGTTATAGCTTTGGCCAGACCCAAGAAGAACCGTCAAGTTTCTCACAGTTTCCAAGTCGAGATCGACAGTCCAGACCTCCATTATATTCAATGTCTCAGCCACAACCGCAACAACAGCAAAGACCGACCTATAGCAAGCCGATATTGCGGGCGGGGAAGTATGATGGCAGTACGCCATTAATGGACTACAAAGCCCATTTTGAGACATGCAATATCCTAAATGAGTGGAGTCGTGACGAAAGAGGGTTACATTTAGCTGGGAGTTTAGTTGGGCCAGCTCAACAAGTATTAAGCTCTCTTCCCATAAGTGAGAGATACAATTATAGACACTTAATGAATGCCCTCGAAAGACGATTTCAACCCAACAACCAAACTGAGTTGTACAGATCTGAACTTAAAAATAGACGTAGAAGAATAAACGAAAAGCTGACTGAGTTAGGCCAGTCCATCAAAAGACTAGTTATCCTTGCATATCCTACAGCAGAACAGGATTTACAAGACATTCTCGCCAGGGATGCCTTTCTGGATTCCCTCCAAGAAGATTCAGACATGGTTTGGAAAATCCAACAGACAAGACCTTTAAACCTAGAGAATGCAGTTCAAGTGGCAATTGAGCTAGAGTCTTTTCGGAGTGCCGCTGAAAACAGAAGAGGCCGAGAAAAGTATAATAGGTCAGTACAGGAAAGAACTAAGTCCGACGAAGTCCAAGACTTAAGAAAGCAAATATCTTCTCTGACACAAACTGTTGAACAGTTACAGAAACAAATGAGTGGCAAGATGGAACCAAAACCACCAATTATTTGCCAGAAATGCAAAAGGTCGGGTCACTTAACTATTAAATGTCCACTTAGAGATCAACCAAAAGAACAGCAAAAAGAGTCAAAACCAAAAGCGGAACGCTCAACCAACATCCGACCGATCAGAAAGTCCAGTGATAAGGCTCAAACAGCACCTTTGATAGATCCATTCTCCAAACCAAATGAAGGTGGATTGCATGTGTTAGCTAAAGTGGGTGACGTTCCCAGTCATTGCCTGGTTGATACAGGTGCTACTATTAGCATACTAGACACCAAAATTTACAATGCCATGGAAGACAAACCACCACTCGACGCATATGATCAGGACCTCAAGTTAGCTAATGGGAATATTATGAGAGCTAGGGGGACAGTCCTAACCAATGTTAATATTGAGGGAATTGTATGTAAACAAAGATTGGTTCTTGCTGATATCGGATCACAGTGTATATTGGGCTTAGATTTTCTTCAAAAACATAGATGTAAAATTAGCGTTGCAGAAAAGATTTTGGAGTTACAAGAAACAGAATTGCCTTTGCACCTTGAAAGAGATGTTTGTGTTTTCAGGATCGTAGCAGAAAGACATGTAGTAATACCGGCTGGTCATGAACAGATTGTTCCCGGAAATGTAAAACATGACTCATCGTTGAAAGGACACACCGGATTGATAGAACCACATCCAAATCTTCTGAGAAGAAATGGAATTTTAGGAGCTCACGTTCTAACCAAAATTACCGACGACAATGCTTCTGTACCAGTTAGGATTATGAACAATTCAACAAGTCCAGTAACCATACATAAACTAAGTTCAATAGGAACATTCAATCCCGTAGAGGATCCAGTGATAGAACCATTACACATAGGAAAGTCGAATGGGTCCACCTTTACACAGAAACTACAAGATTTATATGAAAGGTCTAAATCAGAGTTAACCAAATCGGAAAGAGCGGATTTAAAGAACTTACTCGTAAAATATGAACACTTGTTTGCTACAGATGACCTCGACTTGGGACGAACTGATGAGGCTAAACACAAAATCAATATAGGCAATACAAATCCTATAAAACAGAGCCCACGGCGTATCCCTTTACATCAGAAACACGAAGTGGAGGAAATGCTACAAAAGATGTTAGAACAAAACGTGATTGAACCATCAAAAAGTCCCTGGGCATCACCCATCGTGTTGGTAAAAAAGAAAGATGGATCAACGCGATTTTGTGTGGATTACAGGAAACTCAACAGTGTTACAGTAAAAGATGCATACCCCTTACCTAGGATTGACCAGACACTTGATGAATTAACAGGTGTACAATGGTTTTCTACACTTGACTTGGCTTCTGGTTATTGGCAAGTAGAGATGGAAGATGAAGATAAGCCAAAAACAGCATTTGCTACTTTCAAAGGATTGTACCAATTCAGAGTAATGCCTTTTGGGCTATGCAACGCTCCTTCAACTTTTGAAAGACTCATGGATTCAGTAATGAGAGGACTACAATGGGACATTTGTCTCATATACCTGGACGACATAATCATCTACTCTCGTACTTTCACAGAACATTTAGAGCGGCTAGAGCAGGTCTTCCAAAGATTAAAATGTGCCGGGTTAAAACTCAAGCCAAGTAAATGTACCTTATTACAGAAACAAGTAAAGTATTTGGGACATTTAGTGTCCGAGAAGGGAATATCAACAGATCCAGACAAGGTATCGGCTGTGGAAAATAGTAGTCCACCACAAAACCTTAAAAGCCTTCGCAGCTTTTTAGGATTGTGTTCATATTATAGACGTTTTATAAAAGGTTTTGCACATATTGCCTCGCCATTACACAAACTTACTCAGAAGGATGAACCCTATCAGTGGAATAAAGAACAAGAGGAAGCTTTTGAAATACTAAAAAAAAGGTTAACAACTAGTCCAATCCTTGCATATCCAGACCCAACCCAGCCATTTATCGTAGACACTGATGCAAGTGGATATGGCATTGGATCGGTCTTGTCACAAAAGATAGATGGAAAGGAAAGGGTTATTGCTTACGCAAGTCGCACATTATCGAAAGCTGAGAAGAAATATTGTGTGACCAGAAAAGAACTCCTTGCAGTAGTGACCTTTATACGACAATTCCGTCCTTATCTATATGGTAAACGATTCACTGTTCGCACAGACCATGGCGCCTTGACATGGCTACTAAATTTCAAGAACCCCGAGGGACAGATAGCTAGATGGTTAGAAATATTAGCTGGATATGACTTTCAAATAAAGTATCGTCCGGGATTAGTTCATAGAAATGCCGATGGACTTTCAAGAGCACCATGCGTACAGTGCGATAGAAGTAATTGTGCACTTGGTGAAATCGAAGAAAAAGTTAAAAAGAAGAACCCAACCATAAATATTATCGAACCAGATCCACAGACTTTTATACAACTACAAAAGGATGATCCAGAGTTAACCATTTTCAGGAATTGGTATGATAAAGGAATAAAGCCAAGCTGGGAAACGGTATCACCAGAATCAATCCTTGTAAAAAGACTTTGGACTCAATGGAATTTGATAACTGATATTGGTGGCATCTTATGTCGGAAGGTACATAATTCTTCTGTTAACAGCACCAGGCACCAGAAATTGCTTCCAAAGGATTCGGTTGAAACCATTTTAAAGTTAGGTCACGATGTTCCAACTGCTGGTCACTTGGGGTTTCGAAAGACCTTAGAAAGAATCAAGAAAGTTTACTACTGGCCTGGAATGCATGCATCGATTAAAGACTACATCACGAAATGTAAGATTTGTTGTAGAAGGAAAGGTACCAAAAAGAGGGCACAACTTAGTTCATATTTGGCTGGCGCTCCCATGGAAAGAATGGCTATTGACGTGATGGGGAAAATAGAACCAGCTACATCAAATGGAAATTGCTATATATTAGTCATAGCAGACTATTTCACCAAGTGGACTGAAGCTTTTCCAATGCCGAACATGGAAACTAGAACCATCGCCAAAATACTGGTTGAGGACGTCTTCCTTAGAATTGGGCTACCACTACAACTTCATAGCGACCAAGGCAGTCAGTTTGAAAGTGCTATCTTTTCAGAAATGTGTTCACTACTTGGCATAGAAAAGACAAGGACAACAGCTTACCACCCACAATCAGATGGTTTAGTAGAACGATTCAATCGAACCCTACAAAATATGCTAGCCGCATATGTACGTACGCGAGAAGATGACTGGGACGATTATTTGCCATATGTAAGGTCAGCTTAGAGAAGTACTTTACAGGAAAGCATAGGCATATCGCCGAATTTCTTAATGTTTGGTAGAGATGTCCGCACTCCACTTGAATTACATTATGGGCTTCCATCTGAGGCAACAGAGCAGTTACACCCATATGCAGCGGGCCTTAGAAACAAATTTCAGAAAGCATACGACTTTGCTAGGGAACAAATGAAACAATCAGCAGCACGCCAGAAAAGGACCTACGATTTGAAATCTACGCATAGAAGTTTCAACAAAGGTGATTTGGTATTTGTGTTTTCTCCAGTAGCAACCGTCGGGATTCCTAAGAAATTTCAGTCACATTGGAAAGGTCCCTACCGAGTCGAAGAAAAGATTTCGGACATCACAGTTAAAGTAGATTTGGGAAAAACCACGAAAGTAATTCATATCGATAGGTTGAAAAAGTATAAAGGTGGAACAGATGAAGCTACAGATGATGCCACAGAGGAAGCTACAGAATCATTGTTAGATAACGATGCAGAGCTGGAAGAAGAATTTATCGAATATTCTCATTCCCCTGCTACAATTGTAACTAAATCTGGTAGAATAATCCAAAAACCTAAAAAGTTACAGGAGTATGTCTTAAACCTCACACCAGTCTCTTATTTTTTTCAGGTAATCAAAAATGAGTGACAGAAAGGAGTTCTGCAAATGGTGTGGGATTGGATGTATTCAAGGTACGAGGCTTAAACATGAAACCAGGTGTAACCAGAAAGTACAAAGTGTCTGCTACCTTTGTGGCCGAAAATACATAAAAGTATCTTCCTTGGAGGAACACATGCTGATAAAGCACCCTTCTGTCACATCAGCAATCGCCGTAAAGCCTGTAACAAAGAAACCTAAGATTAAGTCAGTGGTTGTCAGATCTTCAAGTCAAACAGAGCAAGATGTTGAAACAGATGTTATTATAACTTCAAGTCCAACATTAGATCATGATATTGGAGCAGAACCAGATATTGAGATTTTGGAACAATTACTACCTTCTTGTTCACCCAGTAAAGTTGAAAAAATAGAAGAACAAGATGATGAGCCCATGATACTTGATGAATTAACTGGAATGCTAATAACCAGTTCAAGTTATATGGAAAAACAGAACAAGACTAAAGAGGTCGGCACACAGACCAGTACCAAAGTTTGTACAGATTTTTCCTGTCAAGTCAACCAACTATTCACTTTAGAACTCTTGTAATCGGGACGATTTTATCGGAGGCATGGGTAGTGTAGAAATAACTAGTTTCGATTTGTTTTATTATTAGTAGTTTATAAATAGTACGTAGTAACTAGATAACCAAGACTACGGTCATCTATATTTAGATTTAGGTCACATAATATTAGCAATAGCCAGCGACTGGATAATTAAGCTAATGTCCCTGACTTACGCTGCATGCTGACAGATTCTTCCTAACTTTCATAAATAATATTTATAACTGGTAGGTGCCTTATATATTCTATTTTCATAGGTTGATAAAGAATTATTACTTGTATATTTTCACCGTATTGTCATGTGCATACACCATTCTTATATATTTTAATATTAGCGAGTTTGTATTCATACTTTATAATATTGTTTTTGGATGTAATGCTCCATGATACCATGTCCAGTATTGTTGAATATTATTGTCTCCCTTTATGTAAATAACTGCATTTGAATGTATATCATACCATTATAATTTATAGGAATACTCTATGACAAATTTAACGTAACTAAAATATACTTTTCAAAGTCAGTTTTTAAAGTAATCACATTATGTCCATCTAATAAATCAAGTTGAATTTATATTGATGACAATATATACTTTGTTTACACAAGGCGGGTATACTTTTTACAATTGCATGAGCAGGCAATGAAATCTTAAAATCATTGCCATCTTGTTGAGACGGCCAGGCGAACGTGTTTTCCCGCATTAGTACCCTGGGTCAGTTGTTCCCACTGGGATAACCGTTTCCAAGGTCGTAGCGAAGCATTAGTTTTTAACACCAATAGTTCATGATAATAGCTCTCTGAGCACACAGACTTACAGGTACAGACTTTAGATGCTTGCGTCTAATGCAAAGACTGAAAACTGCTTGCAGTTTTTACACAGATAAAAAGATACAGTTTGCAGTCAATGAATATAAATAAAGAGGAAAGACTAAGTAACAGAGTGGCGTGAACTGGGACAGTTCGCCTTTTTATCAATATTATAAAAGAGTTTTCCTAGCCCGTGATTAACATTAATTGTTATTCTTAATAAAACTTTGAAAAGTTTTACACAGTTTGTTCCGTTTATTAAAAGAGAGAGAGCCGAATACAGCACACTACTTTTTAGCTAGTACGCCTCCTCTTCCGAAGAAGCTCTACTTTCAACGGCTTGTGGTCGGCCGATAAGACCAATGGTGGCAGAGGAAAAAGGGTGTGGGTCCTGCTGATCAACTAAAAATTGCAACAGATCTCCCCCTACCAATACATTGCTGCTAAACGTGTTGGCAAATCGTTACACTACTGTGTGGAGGAGACACGGTTTAACGCCAAGAAACAAAACCAGGTCCTTTCGGGACTAACACGTAGTTCAATTTTATTTCAATAATTCACTTGCGCGTGGGGTCTCAATTAACTCAATATGGAAATTGAGACCGATTTCCTAAGCTGTCTAAGTGGTGTCTAGATAAAAATAAAACCAGACTTTTACTTTATAAAAATAACATGTAGGTGAAATTTACCGTCCGTTATCAAGTACTGCACATCAGAAATTTTATGTAAAGACGGGAATCGATTATCAGGCCCCGAGTTTACAAAGCATTCTCAGATTTAAGTTGAGAATTTTCTCAAAATTGTTTGTCTTATTTTAACTAAAATATAGCCCTTCATAAAACTTATGTTTATTTTAATGTATCAAACACATCAATAAGAGACAATTTGCAAAGTTTTGTGTTTCTGGATCAAAAATATTTCTCATAAACAGTGATTGAAAGTTGAGTAAATTCTTAACTTAAGTCTGAGAATGCTTTGCTAGGGGCCAGGTCATCCAACGTAAAAACTGACCGAAATCTAAAAAGGGTTACGTGTCCGGATAAGCATTTTGACGTTCACGTAGAAACGACAAAATATTTTAGACAAGATAAATACAGGGTATATTCCTCTATATTTTGGCGATAAAATGTTCCACGTACAAGGACTAACGTTAATCAAGCATAACGTTGTCAAAGATTCACACAGTGACTAGAACTATACAATATATAGCCTACACGGGACCAAATAGCTATAATGCCAAAAAATGCTTGGCTGCAGTAAAGGTCCCGTAGCATAATGTAAACTATAACAGAAATACGCCTACTATGTGAAAATATGACGTCAAATGTAAAAAGAAGCCATTTTGGGTCCCAAGTCATTGCTTACTCACTATCTATTTTATGCCCAATTATATGGAGGCAGACCACCATTAATTTCCCCATTGACTTCAATGTTAATTCTGGACTCTTTGCCCACCTCCAACTTATCCCCAAATTTTCGTTGGGCGAAATGCTTTTCACTACAGACAGAGGAACAAATGGCCATGTCTTTGCACTAAAATTTTTATGAGGTTGACCACCAAAATTTTGAGATACACGAACTTGAAGAAGCATACTCAAAACATGTATCTAGTTGCCGTACATATCACCGTAGCCAACCTCATAACGCCGTTATCCTTCCGCCTCAAAATCATGAATATTTACCAAAACCTAGCAGAAAATATTAATTCAACCCCTCTTAGTCCATCCTAGGCCAAAAAATCAACAAAAATGGGCATGCAAAAGGGGAGAAAAGAGGCAGAGAGAGAACTGCTATAAATAGACGAACTACAATTTGTGGGTACCGAGATGTAAAATTTAATGGTGGTCTGCCTCCTATATGTTTTTAAAAGTTCATATATCATCAAAATTCTTTTCTTTATAGCTTCACATTTATTTTTGCAAAATTATTATAATACAGAATCAAAAAAAAATAACTGCAGAAGAAATGGTGACCCTTTAAAGTTATGTACTGTTTTGCATGCTGGGTTGCAGATCAGGTCCATGGGCCTTTTGTTCTAGAATTGAAGACTCTTTCTTAATTTTGTCAAAATGTGAGTTTCGCAAAAAGATTTAAAGAGTTTCAAACAAGTCTCATCAAAAATATTCAAAATATTGGGATATTTTTCAAAAATTGACCTTATTTTACCTTTTTTTACAAAATGGCCCATTCTTTGACACTTTGTATGTCTCCAAATGCCAATAATTCCCTATGTCTTGGAAACTCTGAGGTGAAAGGCATTTATTTCTAGAAACCTTGGCCAGTATACAAGAAGACAAGCTGCAAATTGGTTGCATTGAGGGTAACTGTAAGGAACTATAATGAAACTTGTAAGCCCACCCCCTGAAAATGTTGCTGTGATAACAAATCCAACCTGTGTCCACATAAGTAATACTGTTGATGGAATATGGCTAAAAGCCACATTTTTCTATCCCTGGCTTGTATACATACATACAAACACAAGTACTTGTAAGAAATATGAATCATTTATTAAAATATGGATTGATAAATGTAAAATAAATGCTGTATTTAGTTGACAACCAGCCACTCCAACAAAAGGGTCACAAAGCTCTATTTTTTAAAAAAAAAATGGGAATATTTCAGTATTCAAAACACTTTAACAATCAGAGGTATCCTTGGAATTATATAGTGTCAATATTTTGTGGAAGCAAGTTGTTTTAATCTTTACATCAATTTCCTGACAAAATGAGGTGGAAAAAGGGAGTTATGACATAATTCATTGCATAAAAGGAGTATGAAAAGGCTATTAATTAATATTTCATTGCTCTGTAAGTGCCACATTTCAAAAGATCACCACAAATAATAGATTTACATCAAAAATGTCAAACATTAAGCTGCAAAAGACACATCTACAACATATCCATTTTGGGGTGTGGACTCATTTGGGGAAAATGTCATAGAATAACATGTTTGGCCATAAACAAAAAGTCTTAAAAATTCATGGAATCTTTTATGTAACTATTTTTTTGAGCAAAATAAAATGCTCGGTTACAATTCAAGCACAAAATCCAATTACTGTTAATTCGGAGTCAATATATTTTCAATTGAATATCCAAATATCATGTTCAAGAAAATGGGTGGGGTGGGGAGGTTGAGCCAGTCTAAATGAAATGAAGACAGAGAAATTTCCCTGCAGATACACAGATTTTACTTTCTCGAGAAGGGAAATGCAACAATTGCAGGTTTTAAAACATTAAAATTGTGTTAAGTCTGAGGAACACCCAAGCAAAATGCAGTTCACTCATGTTTTGAAAATTCTAACATGCCTCAGCAGTACATAATTAGACCAAATTTCTTAATTTTTAAATTTCTATTAAAATCATAGATACTTTTTCAATATCTGACAAACACATGGCTCCTTTCCAAGTTATTTAACAATGGAAATAAAGACATGCAAGACATTTTGTTTCATTTTAAAACAGATGAATAATTAAAATTTTGACAGTAATATTGGGGGTAATCTGAAGAATTTCAGACAAATTATCATGATTTTTAGGCAAAATTGAGTGAAATTATTATACTTTCTTCCCATCTAACCTTTACCATGCAGAAAAAGTCAAAATTACACATTAAAATATTTTTCACTCATTTTGAAAAGCAAATAAACACTGAAAATCACAAAATTTGGACTAAAATCAAATATTCCCCTCCCAAATTTGTCAAATATTTTAGAAATTTTACCATTTCACTTTTTTTATTATTAAAATGTCATATATCACATTTTCTGACAAATTGGAGCTCATAGCATCAAATTTAGACCTCTCATACGCCGTCAGTTTGTTTACATACAGGAGGCAGACCACCATTAATTTCCCCATTGACTTCAATGTTAATTCTGGACTCTTTGCCCACCTCCAACTTATCCCCAAATTTTCGTTGGGCGAAATGCTTTTCACTACAGACAGAGGAGCAAATGGCCATGTCTTTGCACTAAAATTTTTATGAGGTTGACCACCAAAATTTTGAGATACACGAACTTGAAGAAGCATACTCAAAACATGTATCTAGTTACCGTACATATCACCGTAGCCAACCTCATAACGCTGTTATACTTCCGCCTCAAAATCATGAATATTTACCAAAACCTGGCAGAAAATATTAATTCAACCCCTCTTAGTCCATCCTAGGCCAAAAAATCAACAAAAATGGGCATGCAAAAGGGGAGAAAAGAGACAGAGAGAGAACTGCTATAAATAGACGAACTACAATTTGTGGGTACCGAGATGTAAAATTTAATGGTGGTCTGCCTCCATATTGCTGTGTCGAAGTTGTCTGCCCCAACAGGGATATGGAATGTTGATAGATATAATATAGAATTCCGCGAAAAAGAGCCTATAGGCGATAAAACATACATTTTTAAACACGAAAAGTATAGCCAGGGGCGTACATATCGATTTCGTTTGGGGGGGTGTTTAGCCAAAATGCGACCGACTGATGCACATACCCCCGCCCACACACCAGTGGTACTACAAACTGGGCAGTTCACTATAATCGTGAATATGATAGTGCTGAGACAGTATAAGACAACTGACGAGTAGAATAATGATTTTAAAATGGAATCGAGCGCCGCAGGCGCGAAAAAAATTCAGATATGTAACCGAGTAGAAGAATGATGTTATAATGGAATCGAGCCGAAGGCGCGAAAAAAAAATTCAGATATGTAACAGAGCTTTTAAATATTTGGGACTGGGGTTGATAAGAAATGGGACAGAATCTTGAGGCTTATCTGTCAATTTCGCTTGTTTTATGATTGTATATGTTTATTTAATTAATTCATTTAGTCGGAGACCGACTGCGGTGAGTACTTTTTTTTGAGACCGACTATTTTTTGCCGTGGTAGAAAACATTTTGTAGAACAACATACTCACAACAGAATAAGAGTGACAAGCAGACATGGTTATTTTATACTATAGTTTTGAGTGACGTATGCAATTTAGGCACACGGATTCCCGCAAATGCATTTGGGATCTATTCTGGCATTGTTTTTGAGACCGACTGCAGTGACTGCACTTATTTTGTGACCGACTATTTTTCTCCCTTGGTGAAATTTTGTTGTTAGACCAATTTAACATACTTACAACAGAATAAGAGTGACGTATGCAATTTAGGCTCACGGATTCACGCAAATATACAGTATTTGGGATCTTTTCTGGCATTGTGTTTGAGACCGACTGCAGTGACTGCACTTATTTTGAGACCGACTATTTTTCTCCCTGGGTTACATTTTGTTGTAAGACTAACATTGTACTCACAACAGAATAGAGTGAAACACAACATCTTTTCAAAAATGATATGTTGACAAGGTTATTTTATACTAAGACTGTTCCTATTTTGCTACCGACTGCACTGATTTTGCAACCGACTATTTTTATACTAAAGTTTTGCGTGAGTAGCGTGACGTATACAGTGAGTACCTATTTTGATACCAACTACCTCTACTTTGTGACCGACTGCACTAATTTTGCGACCGACTATTTTTTTGCATGAGTAGCGTGACGCATACAGTGAGTACTTACTTTGACACCGACTACCTTTACTTTGCAACCGACTGCACTGATTTTGCGACCGACTATTTTTATACTAAAATTTTGCGTGAGTAGCGTGACGTATACTTATTTTGATAACGACTACCTCTACTTTGCGACCGACTGCACTGATTTTGCGACCGACTATTTTTTTTTGCTGGGGGGGTGTACCCCCCCCCCACACACCCCCACATTTACGCCCCTGAGTATAGCTGAACATACTATCATTATTAATTATTATACAACCCAAAGAGTACATTGTTATAGCCGAATTCATAAGAGCATGAAGTAAAAGATTTCTCAGATAAAAGCGCTATTAAATATATTTAACTTGCATACGCTTTTAAAAATCAGATTTTTTTGTGCAGACGGTTAAAGTGAAAAATCAAAATATATATAATAATTTGGGAGATAAACCATTTTTCCTTCTAGCCGGCAAAATATGCGCTCGGTTTTTTGGTTTGGAGCCATTCCGGATTGTGCGTCAGTTTTCGGTCACCGATCATTAATTGTATACAATTTTTCGAAAATCGAATTTTTTTTAAATTGACGGATGGATACAACATATACTAGTTTCTTTTGCAAATTGTTTGGGGTAAGACGTTATAACTCCCCGCCTATGTGTCAATAACAATAATAATAATATCAATTTGTCTTATATATATGAAGGGGACGCAGTTATATACTCTCCCAAAAAAGAAACGCAACGTTACATTTCGTCGTCAGTATATCCTCGCTCTACTATCGCCTTGTTGCAACAAGAACGGCGACACGTTGCTGAACCAAACTGCTCTCCAGTGTTGCTGTGACCATACCCTCAGTGCCTGAAACCATTAAAGTTGGATTTCATGGTGTCGGCGTATTTCAAAACAGACGCTCTAACGGGGACGTCTGCCTCGTTATTCGGTTTCACGTAGGCGTTTGCCTACTGTCTGGTACGAGATTCTACGCCGTCCGGGAATTGCTGCTGCAGTAGAGGTCGCTGTTGAAAACCATTTACGCCAATGACGTAACCGGAAGTGACGATCTAGGACAAGTGGGACCACACTTGTTTGTCCTGAACTAGGGCGTTCACGTGTTGAACTTCGCTGTCGGTACCTATCCCAAAGGCGAGAAATGGAACTAAGGGAAACATTCAGCAGCCTGGCTACATCTGTCTTGGAATCACCTGCTTGTAATCCACCAATAGCGTTGTTGCGTTGGTCTTCGTTCGGATGTGGCATCACTTGTGTCTTTGAGTGTTTACATGTGCAACTGATTTGGAAACCGAGAACCCCGGGATTTTAAAGACCTTAGATTTGGGTTCCACGCGAAAAGCTCGCGAAGTTGTTAAATCCATGTTTCTTGGTGCAATCAAGCGATAAAAAATTTCGACAAAAAGTAATACCAGTCACAAATAGTGACCCTACCTTTAAAACCAATAATGAATTTCTTTTATCCTAACATAATGGCATTAAATTCAAGTAAGATTTACCGAAACAAAGACCTCGTTCAAATAAAAAAATGATGAAAAATGTGTTGTGCGTTTCTTTTTTTGAAGAGTATATTTGAGTTTGTCCGACTCCTTTGGGTATTTGCCCCCCCCCCCATTTCCAATGAAAAGAATGATGTTGTTCTCATGCTTAACCAGTATCAAAGATATATCAGACTTGTTACAAATTGTCTGGAGTTTGTTCCACCCATCTAAACATTTACCGACTTTTTGTTCCATCTATAAAAGCATACATCCCTACTAAATGTTAAACAAGAAAATTCAAAGGCTAAAAGGAACAATAGAACAAGTACACCTTAATGTCGACAAATACGTAAGACTTTATGAAATAAGATATTTTTATGATATGATTCAACCGAAAGGTGCATATATGTAGGTCTATATGCAACGTAGATTATAGATATCTACATTCAAGTTTAACCAACTGTGAATAAATTTTAAGTCTTACGTTGAGCTGAATAAAGTATAAGAATTATTGACATAAAACATCTATGTGTGGTTCACAGGGTGTACCTAGAATTTTCTACACCAATTGTATTGCATCCATCTATTTTAAGCGTGTTGACAATATAATATTCATTTATGAGAAAATATGTCATTTCAGGATTAACATATCATAAAATTCATGTTCATTTGACGATCGACCCCCTTTTTACAAAACTATGGTTTATCCCAGTGTAAACATGGTTTAGAGAGTCTATCTGGGTCCGTATTGAAAGGTTTTCTAAAAGTTAAGTAAATATACTCAATTTTTCCACTTAACTGACCGTATTACCTTAAATCGGTATTCAAAGGTTGTATTTTACGTATACTTGGCTATGTGAAAACTTAACTGCACACTTATATTAATGAATACTCACATTCGCCAAAAAGCATGAATTTTCAATTTATGGAATACCCTTCACTGCCAAAAATCACAAATTTCTGACATTGCAAGCATGTTATGCCCCCTTAAGACTATACTCTATTAAATTCCTAGTGTACAACACCAGGAAAATGTTTGTGGAAATATTATATTGTAACCCATTAAAATAGTATGATTATAATTTACGATAAATTATGATAGTGTGCATCCTTTGTCGGAACAGCTGTTTTCGCATAGACTTTTTTTTAAAAACAAAAAATCTATTCCAATAGATTACAATAAATAGTGGTAGTATGATGATGGATATGGTAAACATTAATTTTTTAACAATATAACGCGACTAGAAAACAACATATTAGCAACTCGAAAGCAAGATGGCCGCCAAGTAAAGTCATGCTACAGACAAGCTCCAGAAAATTATTTTAAAAACTGTGTTTCAAATTAATATTCATTCATTAGATTTGCAAAAAGCAAGCGGAATACTACAAGGAAATTATTGGATTTACTGTGAAAAGTTTCTGTGGAATATTTGTTTAGTTCTGTTGAGGATTTAGGAATTTCATATTCACTCAACAGTGAATGATACCCATCAGTGTAAAACTAATAGGACCAGTGAAACTGAGGATACCAATCTATTTATTGCTGTAATTTTATGAACGGATACGTTTCTGTTAATTTTGAACAAAATGGCCTCATTTTTATCCCACATTTCCTCCATACTTCACCTTTCATATCTTTTTGGTCGGGAGAAGAATACAAGCGACAGTAAAGACAACCAGGAATATGAAACTGTGGATACTGATGAGTATTTTTACATTGAAGACCATACTGATAAATGCTGCAGTATAACCATTCATTTCTTAGATGAATATGCTTATGGTATCATGAAAAACATTTTATTTGAATACTATGATAAGAGCCAATTTCAAGATAAAGGAAAATGTGGACTACTTGATAGAGAATTATATAATGGTAGAAATTTATTAATACATGTATATGACTCAACAAATAGAATGCATATACAAGGCGGAGCATGTTCTGAGTGGTACTATGAACTATTTCCGTTATTTAAGGAAGATTTTTGTGAAGCTATAAAAAGTAATAAATTTATACATGTTATATCAAACCCCAGAGGGAATGAAGAAACCCGAAATGATGAACAGACATGTGTAAAAGACATTAACTCATTAACTAAATCAAGTAGTCACGCCTCACTGCAACTTCCATTGCCCTTACATTGTTCTACCCCAATTAAACAAACAGTGCTAAATCAGTCGGACGTGGAATGCCTGTTTACGCAATTAAGGGTCATGGAAGAGCGGATAAATTCTCTTCAAGTTTCCAGTACAAATGCCAAACCTACATGTGACACTAGATCTATCCACACTCAAACGGATAGACCTAGCTTGACTATATCTACTGGAGTACATGTGCACAATATACAGCCAACTCATCAAGGTCAAGATAAGACAAAACAAACCCATTCCCCTGTCCACAAAGTGCCAATTAACCCGAAGGAACTGAAAATAGAAAAGGAAAAACCCATAAATCAAGATAACCACCAAACGCAGCATGATACTTCTATACTCAAAAATCAACTCAAAGGTACATTAATAATTGGTAGCTCCATTCTTCAAAGAATTACTCCAAGGGGTTTAAAAGAAAACGTAACTGTGAAATGTATAAAGGGTGGAATTATACCCACTATATACAAACAACTGTCTTATTATCACCTACCTGACTTTAAAGACATTATTATATTGGTTGGCGGTAATGACATGAGCCAAGGAAGAAATCTACACAGAATCGAACAAGATATTATCAAGGTTATTGATTATATCAAAGGTGCTTCTCCATCTACCAATATACTCCTGTCGCGAGTTCTACCCAGGTGTGATGTGGACGTTGCTCCCATAAATGCGATATATGAAAAGGTGTGTAAGAACTCGCGTATTTCCTTTATTAAATATCGTCAAATATTTTCGTATGATTGGAACATGTACTGGGAAGATGGAAAACATCTGAGTGATTTAGGAACAGCTGAGTTAGTCAAAACATTTAACAATTATGTGGACATCCTGAAACCATCAAAGCGTGTAAAAACTCCCATCTTCAACTGTGGAGAAACTGGACATGTTTCAAAATCCTGTAAGCTTCCACCAGATGTGCATTGCTACTCTTGTGGAGTAAGGGCCCACAAAGCGAAGAATTGTTATCACAATTCTAGTTACGGGTCTATGTATGATCAATAGAACATAGGCAATGTTGTTAATGCCGAAAAAATACTTCTGAAACATCTTCCAGCACAGGAGCGTTATCTGTATGACAAAATTCAATATAGAACTTTTCTTTTACATTTATTTGATAACTTTAATGTCCCTCCTCGTGATACTGTAATCACTCCTAAAAGCAGTGTAGAAGTCGAGAAAAAAATTAACGTAACCTATACTTGTTCAAATCATTCATTTAATAACAATCATATTAATATTGATAAATCGTATAAAATGGATACTCATATTTGTCAAAATCCAACAAACAAAGTTGATCATTCACATTCTAGTGTTAATAGTGATGATATAATTGATTCATTGTCTGATAACTCACTCCAGACTACCGCACTGTCATCGGCAATTAGTGATGAGGGTAATAAAACAGGTGTTGATACTTATAACATGACAGATTCCTTTTCCAATCCATTTATTACTAAACGTCTTGGATTCAAACTCTGTCATCTAAATATCAACAGATTTTACAGTAAATTCGATGAAGTAAAAGATTTTATTCTTGATGAATCTAATAAGATTGATATTTTAGGTCTAACTGAAACATTTTTACACTCAAAGATTAATGTCGCATATATAAATATTTCTAATTTTGAAATAATTCGAAAAGATAGATGCAATAAAATTGGTGGAGGATTAATTATGTATGTAAAGTCTAACATCATATTTAAGAGACGGCCAGATCTAGAGATTGGGGATATTGAAACAATATGGATCGAAATTACACCCAAATATAGAAAATCATTTTTATTATGTTTGGTTTACCGACCTCTTGCCTCAAATCTAAACTGGTATAACATTTTTGAAAGCCCGCTAAATATTATTAATAGTTCAAATATACCATTATATATTATGGGTGACATTAATATAGATTTTAACGTGAACGTTCCTAAACAATGGTCTGAAATTTTAACGATAAACAATTTACACCAACTTGTTGATTCTCCAACAAGGTGTACCCAGAATACCGAGACAACAATAGATCATCTATATACGAACGCTCCCGATACGGTTATAGAATTAAATGTTCCAGTTTATGGCCTTAGTGACCATTATCCAGTTATTTTTATCATAGGAAATGATAAAAACGTCAGGCGGCATTGTCATCTTGAAATCGAATACAGAAATTTCAAACATTTCAATGAATGAGCTTTTTTAAATGACCTTTCTCTTCAAAGTTTTTCAGATATTGAAACTATAGATAATCCAAATATGGCATTGGAGATATGGTATAAATTATTTCATGCTATTCTTCATCTGCATGCACCAAAAAAACGAAAACGAATAAAAAATTATAAACAACCAGAATGGTTTAATTCAGAAATTAATAAAGCTCGAAAAACAAGAGATTTTTACAAGAGAAAAAATGATCATATCAACTACAGACTTTGGCGAAACACAACGAAAAATTTAATAACAAGTTCTAAGTCTAAATATATCAAAACTGCCATTCAAGAGAACAAAGACTCAAAACATATTTGGAAATTTTTTAACAATGCTATGGGAAATAAAAAGAATTGTCCCTATCCGGTGACTATCAAATCAGATAATAAAGAATATGATGATCTATCTGATATTGCTAATATTATGAATAATTATTTTACCAATGTTACCGATGATATTAAGCCTGTATATAACCCCCTTTCCAATAAATATTGTGAAAAAATTGATAAATTTGTTAAAACAATTCCTCCCGACAACGAATTTACTATAAATTATATCTCCTGTGCAGATGTACACAAATATCTAAATATGCTCGATCCAAGTAAGGCTACTGGTATTGACTCAATAGGACCAAAAATTCTAAGGATGTCGACAGACTATATTTTTGAATCATTAACTTATATAATAAATTTATGCATCTCAAAAGATATTTTCCCTGAACAATTAAAATTTGCTAAACTTATTCCAATCCACAAGAAGGAAGACAAGGATCTACCAAATAATTATAGGCCGATTTCTGTCTTACCCACAATATCAAAAATATTTGAAAAACATATTAGTTCTCAGATGTGAAATGTGGGGTCCCACAGGGATCAAATATTGGTCCGTTACTTTTCTTGATTTTTATAAACGATCTCCCACTTCATGTCAGTAAATGCCATACTGATCTATTTGCTGATGACAGTACCCTTCATTTCTCTAGCAACAATATAGCCAATATAGAGATTGCCCTTCAAGAGGATTTACTAAATGTATTTAATTGGTGTAATGATAATGGTATGGTAATTAATGCTAAAAAGACAAAAGCCATGCTAATAGCTTGTCACTAAAAATTAATGGAGAATCATTAGAAAATGTATCTGAAGCAGTGTTATTAGGACTTACTGTTGACCAAAATTTAGATTGGAATCTCCAAATTAACAAGGTTTCCAAGATTATATCCTCCAAAATCTACCTCCTGACAAAGTTAAAACCTTTTTTACCACACCATCTTAGAATTTTATTTTTCAACGGCTATATTTTACCATATTTAGATTACTGTTCCACAGTTTGGGGCAGTGCCAATAAAGGTAAACTAGAGGTCATGTATAAACTCCAAAAGCGTGCGGCAAGGAGCATTTTGGATGAAAAACCTGATTCACATTCGGCACCTTTGTTTAAAACTCTAAATTGGCTTACAATCTACCAACGCATTCAATACAATCAAGGAATGCTCACCTTCAAAATTCTAAGAGACAAATTACCATCATATTTATATAACACATTCTGTGAAAATTCGAAATTGACCGAAACTAACATGACATTGAGATCAGAAAGTCAAAATAAATTAGCAATTCCAAAAAGTAAGAAAAAGGCAATGACAAGAACATTCCAATATACCGCCTCTGTATTCTGGAATTCACTACCTCAAACTGTGAAACACGCGTCTTCAAGTTTTATCTGTAAAAAAGAGTTAGTAAAACACGTTAAATCTTTGAACTCTTGTTAATTACTTTTGCCCTCTGAATGTATGTTTATTTGCTTTTCTTTTCTCTCCTTATTGTTTGTTTGATTTTTTTCTTTTTTTTTCTTTAATTATTATAAGCTTATATAATATGTACTTTGTAAATATCATTACCATGTAGATTCTAGTTTTAGAGTAGGAGGGACATGTTGAAAATTAGAACTCATGTACTAAATATGTTCCCTCAGAAAATAAAGTCATTATTATTATTATTATAATGACCCTTGCCTCCTCCGTTAGACTGGATGACATCGCGCCTGGTACGTTCGTGCATTTTTTATGCGCGAACTCTTAATTTTTCTATTACTGGCACGCGCACGGGCACTATTTTTTTTTTTTTTCCATGCACCAAAATCGGGGATTTCGCGCGTAGGTACTTTTGAGTTATTATTCTGTGAAGCATAACACTTGCCACTGTACCTGTGTATCGCTAATTATAAACCGAATGTCTGAAGACCGTTCATATTTATTACGCGAAAATTTTTTAGGACTGAGTTGATGCGCGCTCCATTTGTTGCAAAGCAAACCAACGGTATTATTTTCTCAACAGTGTATGAATTTATTCATAGCGATAATATCCTTACACCGAGAGAATTTATCTAGTCTCGGTGAATAGAACCATGGTTGTCTGGTAGAAAATTACTTTTGTATTTTTTGGAACGGAGAACAGCGATTTTAGAAGCAAACTAACCTGCCGCACATGATACTCATAATAAAAGGCGAGAACTCTTTTTGCAGCGGAAGCTTATCACTGAGTAATAGGTCAAGGTTTTATACGTTTGCCGTATAAAAATCTAGCAAACAAGGTAAATACCTACGAATGTCGATAAAAAAAAATAACATTCGGATTATAACTCTAGACAAGGTGTGTTAATTAAAAAGGGTGTAAATTGAATATTATAATATGTATAGGAAGCCTAGTGACGAGTGTAGTAAGTGCTGTCCGTCCGTCCGTCGGTCCGGCGTCCACAATTGCTTGTGGACGATCCAGAGGCTAAAGTTAATAACCAATTGACTTTAAATTTATACACGGTGTTTAAGGTCATGAGACAAAGAAGCCTATTGATTTTTAGCAATTTCCGATAATTACTGTCAGAGTTATGGCCCTTGATCACTTCAAAAAATCTTGTGGACGCTCTAGAGGCTAAAGTTAATAACCGATTAACTTTAAATTTATACACGATGTTTAAGGTCATGAGACGAAGAAGCCTATTGATTTTCAGCGATTTCCGATAATTGCTGTTTGAGTTATGGCCCTTGATCACTTCAAAAATTCGTGTGGATGCTCTAGAGGCCAAAGTTAATATCCGATTGACTTTAAATTTATACACAGTGTTTAAGGTCATGGGACGAATAAGCCTATTGATTTTCAGTGATTTCCGATAATTACTGTCAGAGTTACGGCCCTTGATTTTTTTTTTTTTGTAAACAATATTTTATTTCAGAAATACATGAAATGGGATCAGGGAACAGGCAAAGCCTATATCACCCCTCTCCTCTGATCACTTCAAAAAATCTTGTGGACCCTCTAGAGGCTAAAGTTAATAACCGATTGACTTTAATAATCATATTTTAGTGTATTATAAATGTTTCAATACCGAAAAAAGTAAAATATGCGACAACCCTTGTTTACTGCCCGGACGATTTAGCTGCTGTGGGCGTATGTTTCGTTGCCTGGCAACTCTCGTTAAAAGTTGTACGCGAACTAAATGCGTTTGTTAGATACTGACAGAGCAGCCCGGAGTTGAGCAATCGCCGCCCGAGCTGTCTTCGTCAGCTAGTTTCAAAATGGCGTACAACCAGTGCAAGTGGGAAAAGACGACAATAAAATCAGAAATATGTTATTTATTATTGTCGCACTTATTACATCACTCCTGTCTAACAAATCATAAAGCTGTGGTGTTACGGTGGCGGCATAGTATTTCACCGTAACACCACAGCCACTCTAACCATTCATAATACATCTAACCATCACTCCCTACACTCCCTCGTCTACTTTCCCAAACGTCAACAACACATCTCATACATCCATTTCGCTGATTAACCCTTGTACCATGTCTACTGGATAAATTATACAGTGTTGTATATAAATCTATCGTTTGAGGAATTCATAGATATTGTGTGACTACCTCCATTTGACAGGTCTGACATTGACGGTACATTATTGTGTGCGCGAAATATTCATGTTGCATTATATTTTACCGAAATAAATACCGATTATGTATATATGGCAATGAGTTGTAAAACATAGATCATACCTTGCTTCTAGTGGTAGTATAAAAATTTTTTGAAATCTATAAAGCCATGTCATCACAAATGAATTTAAATTTATTATATGACAGTCATGGAAACATACAAACATAAAATGATAAATGATCGGGGAAAGATATCCTTAACATATCTCGGTGGTAATAACCTCATACTCCATTATGGCACTACAACATCAAAATTGATGACGAAAAAAGGTCAGCTACGCTCGGCGACATTGTCTTTGTTTTAATCTGAATCCCCTATCTTTTAAAATCACCATTACGGGACTGCTTCTACAACATTAAAAGAAGTCATTATAATCTCACTTAACTTTAAGGTACTTCCCATAGGTCACTTAAAGTTAAGTGGATATTACTCACTTAAACTGACCTTTGAATACCACTTAAAGACTTACACTTAAAAGTTAAGGCAGCTTAACTTTAAGAGAAAATTTGATACTGAACTGTGCCTTTGAATACCGTTTGCCCTTAACTTACAGGAAGTTACGTATATTTAAGTAAAACCTAGTAGTTAAGTGACTGTCTTAGACTTACGATATCCTTTGAATACGGACCCTGAACTACAGGGTACATCTTGTTTTAGAGACTAGGACTACAGGGTAGATTATGGATTGGATACTATCAGAACTACAGGATACATCTAACTAAAGGGTACATCATGGTTTAGAGAGTCTATCCGAACTACAGGGTACATGATTGTTTAGGGGGACTCTACCCGAACCGCAGGATACATCATGGTCTAGAGACTCTATCCGAACTATTCTTTTGCAATTTGTTTAGTATAAATTGTATCCCGAAAAACGATATACCAAGAAAAAAATAAAAGGTTTTGTTAAGTAAGGCTATACGACGCCATAGTTTTTATGGCGTCATAGTTGGGACCCAAAATGGCGCCTGTAAATGAGTTGTCGTAACTTTCCCTATACAGGGTTTTGTGTATGCTCAGCTTATGACGTCAATATGATTATGACGTCAAACATTGAGCCAATCACAGGACGAATAGAAGTGCAATGGCTATGTTGGTTGGGAAAAAAAAATTCGCTACCGTGGCGACATATTTATGAAAATATAAGATCTTTAGATGATTGCTTCAGCTTGGCTCAGCAACGGAAAATTACTGGGTTTCTCCTGGCTATCGACTTTACTAAAGCATTCGATTCCATAGCACATTCGTATATGTTTGAAGTATTGCGCTATTTAGGTTTCAAACGAAATCTCATTCGGTGGATCAAAACATTGTACAAAAACATAAAATGTGCAGTTATAAATCAAGGATACACAACCAACTATTTGTCAATAGAGTGTGGCGTAAGACAGGGCGATCAGATGTCCACAAATCTGTTCAATTTAATCCTCGAAACTTTGTGTACATATATTAGAGATGATAGTAATATTTCAGGTATCATATTTGGTAATTCTACAATAAAAATAATCGCTTTCGCAGATGATGTCACATGTTTATTACGTGACTATAAATCAGCACGACATTTAATAGAAGTTTTAAATCAATTTAAACTTATTTCAGGCTTATCGGTTAACCTTTCAAAAACCGAAGCATTCGATCATAACTCGAAAATCCCAGACCTAGAACAGAAAATAAAGAAATTAGGTTTGACGCTATGTACTTCTGCAATTAAAATCCTAGGTATACATTTTTCATTCGACACAAAAAGCCGTAACCAGTTGAACTTTGAAAATAAACTTAAGGAATTAAAAAACACATTAAATAGATGGAAATTACGAAAATTGACTTTGATGGGTAAAATAGTTATAATAAAAACATTTTGTCTATCTGCACTATCCCACCAACTACAGTCACTTTATGTTCCTGGTTATGTTGCCGATAAATTAAACACACTTTTATACAACTTTCTATGGGAGGGACGAGATAAAATAAAAAGGGATGTGATTTGCAAGGATTTAGCTCATGGTGGTTTAAAAATGATAGACATTTATGAATATTTAAGATGTAAATCATTCTTTTGGATTAATAAGATATTCACAGACAATACTAGCCCATGGTTTAAAATATTTTCATTCTGCATTTCACCATTTCACCCTATACTTTTATCTGGAGGTAATTATAACCCTAAATATGCAAAATTTAGTATTAATTTCTATGAACAACTTTTCACAAACTGGTATACTATATACAATTCAAAAATCGGAGATGGAGTCTCAATAACAAATCAAATAGCGTATATTAATACGAATTTGAAAAACAAAACAACCAGTGACACCTTACATTTCTTGAGTAGAAATTTAATATCTATACAAGATTTCCTTAACTATCCAGCATCAGCACTTAAGTCCAACGAAAAATTCCTTTTCGGAGGTTTGAAACTAGCGATAAGTAAATTATGCAATGATCACAATTTAAAGATAGGAAACGAAATAATAGATATCTCGTGTGCGAATAAAGATGATTATAAACTAAGAATATATACTGATATATTAAATAATTTGAATCTATTTTATAATGTTCATTCAGACACTTTAAAGCCAAAGGATATTTATTTTAAAAGAATTAATGCGAAGTTTATTAAACCAACTGCTATATTAAAATGGGAAGAATATTTAGGTAGAATAATAGATGAAAAAACTATAAAATCCATATTTAATTTAAGTCATAATATTTGTACACATATAAAAGTCCGAAATTTCCAGTTCAAATATATACACAAAATAATATACACAAATAATCGATTACTTAAATTTGGAAAAGTGGCTTCAGGTCTTTGCGATTTCTGTAACAGCACGCTGGAAACTGACGAGCATCTTTTTGTTCAATGCCCTTATTCTCAAAGTCTGTGGAATACTCTTAATGACATCTTGATTAAAAATAGAATATACAGTAATCTATCACCTTCTGTTATTCATCTTGGATACTACAGTTCACATGAAGATATTAGCAAATTTGATAACAAATCCCAGTTAGATTTCATCAATTATAAAATTCTTCTTACAAAATATTTTATCTTCAAATTAAAATGTATAGGAAAAATTCCCTCCAACGAACATTATATGGCATACATAAGAAACAAAATTGATCTCGAACTAACAGCAAACCCTAACTTGAGTTCAAAATGGCAATATGATGTTTAGTAAGTAAATGATGTGTCGGAAGTGAGATTTTCACCCCAGTCAACTCTGATTAGCCGATCAACCCCAGTACATTATCTACCATGTACCTTTATAAAAATGTTTTGGTGTATTATTGAGCCAATAAATATATTTAAAAAAAAAAAAAAAAAAAAAAAAAACTATTCGGTCACACACCTTGGAGAAATGGGATCAAATTTGCAATTTCATAACAGTTTAGTTTGGGGTAATACTGATGATGTTGCAGTGGAGAGGTAGGGGGTGTAAAGTGTCTTTCTGCAGAGCAATCATTGTGTCGGAAGTGAGATTTTCACCCCAGTCAACTTCAAATCCACGAAAAAATAAATCTAAACTATCAATCCCCTACCAAGTTATGATGAAGAGATTGCCAAAGGTGAACTCAATTGTGCCTATAAAGATTGGAACCAATGGAATGTTGAGCAAAGAGCTACAGCCTGTAATGTTACAGCCATTTAACATTGAAGTCAATGGGCATATAAGTACGTCATGTACTAGTTCGAATCCGAATGAGAATTGGGGTCAAAACTGTGGTTATCTCCCTTTGATCAAGTAGACCGGTTGGGGCGATAAAAAGACATGAGACATGGAACCAAGCCGTGTATTATTCCACGCCAATAACCCACATTTTCGACAGCAAAAATCCGTCGGGCAAGCACACACACATGGGTCTCTCCTCGCCCCCATTACTTTCCTGGTTAAAAATAAATGAAATGGAACAGTCAGTGTGTTTATGACATGTAGGCTAATTAATCTCCCGAGACGGAGGTTCTGACAAGGCCAGCTGTCTAGTCGTTCAGATGGAATGGAAAACCGAGGTCCCGTGTACAATCGAAATGGTAATGGAACCGTGTCTTTATGACAAGTCAGCTCTAGTCACAACGCTGATTCATATCCCGTAATGTCGCGTCAGAAAATATCGTATTGTCGTGTTAAAGGGTTGTCGACCTTCTTTCTCACAATATACACTATGGGGGTACTCGATTGAACGTTCCAGAATTGAATTCTCTTTATCCCAAAAATGCGTCGACTGGATAAGTAAATATCTCAATTAACCATGAAACATATTGGCTGTGTTTAATTACGTCACGATTCCACTCACACCACCTCCGCGATCGGGACTGACAGAACAGTGACAAGACTAAATTCCGCGTCACTCGATTGTAATTCTGTCAATTCGTGACGTGATAGACTGTGAATCGAGTATCCCCTATGATTATGTACAAAGAGCTAAGTGTTGGTCAAGAAAGTTCCCCGGGATTGTGGTTTGTCCATGTCGGCAGTGCAGCCAATCGGACTACTGAAGATACGAATACGCTATGCAGAGTGCTATGACGGACATTGTCAATGGACCATGGCAGTTCTTCATCGAATTCCAAATGTGGAGGGTTCTTTTATGTTCACGCCAATGTGTACACAGGGGTTTGGGTTTTCCCTTCTACACAAATAGACACTATCCTTTACTAGAACGTCCGTTCTACCCTACCAACGGACTAGACAGCTGTCCTTGTCGTCCTGTACCACTGACAAGAGGAAACACGACTAGCGAGCCAGTGTCTTAACCACCGTGGCTTCCATATATATATATATAGAGAGAGAGGGAAAGAAAGAGAGAGAGAGGGAGAGAAAGTGAGAGAGAGAGAGGGTTAGAGACAGGAATAGGGTTTAACGTCCACTCGACACAAACTTGGTCATTTCGAGACCAACATATGCTTTAATTGTAATAATAATAATAATAATATCCAATTATCCAACAAAAAATGTTGCTCTTTGCTTACAGTTTGTACAAAGTAAAATAGCACATATACAACACTAGTTTCAGCTAAAACTATATCACTTACTGTTTGTTAGAGCAATGGGAAAATTATTGCAATTCCAAAGTTCAGCTGCGGCACAAGAGAAAGAGCGTTTACCGTACGTTGTTTTCGTTTTCACTGCATTTAAAAGAAATTGGTGTTCTGAGCGAAGCGATCGCGTGGGCTGCTAACATTGCATTAGTTCTTTTATGTATGCTGGACAGTCCTCACATGATAAAGCACAATAATATGTCAATGAAAGAATTTTGAACTCGATTCTAGATTTCACAGGAAGCGAATGGAGATCTTTTAGTATAGGAGTAATATGAGTTCTTGATTTAGTACGAGTTACAATTCTTGCTGCTTTGTTTTCAATTTTTTGTAGACGGTTAATTTGGTAGACTGGTAGGTTATATAATAATGCATTGCAGTAATCAAGACGAGATGTCACGAGAGAGTTAACTGGCATTTTAGCAGTATCAACAATACGCTTGCGCGTGAGAGTCTTAAGCAGTGGGAGGAAACCGGGGGACCCAGAGAAAACCCACGAGGTTGGACAGACGTAAGGGTCTTTTGCAGTGGGAGGAAACCGGAGGCCCCGGAGAAAACCCACGAGGTTGGTCAGGCACAACCGGGGATTCTAAACCACACCAGTTGACTCAATGACAGGCTTTACGATACAGCACACACATGCTAACCATTCGGCCAACTCCACCAATACCCTCCCACCCCCACAGCCACCCTCGCCCACCTCCCCGCACCCCGCCTCTCATTTAAGTACAGGGAGATCATACCAGGCATAAGACAAACTCGCGGACAAGACACACAAGTGTTCAAAACACAAGTATATGTGAAATCAAGTGAATCGGCCAGGGGCCAATCGTAATTAGAGCCCACTGCGCTTGGCAATCCGGGAAATCTAACTCAGAACAAGGGAGACAATCCGAGAAAAACTGGAATCTTTTCTTTTGGTCAGGTGATTGGTATAGAAAATACATGTGAAAACATTTAAATCTTTCCAAGAAAGAGGGTTGTCCATTGTAGAAGTGCGGTTGGATATTTTAAAGAACAATAGTCGTAAATTGAAATACATCCCAAATAATTCAAAAATTGTAAATAGTCTAAAACAACCTCAAAATCTTAGAAGAAGATTAATATCATCAAAGTTTGATTTTGATATTTCGGTACCCCGTGAATCCAAGTGTGGGGACCTACGATGTATGACATGTTCCCATATATTAGACGGAACATTAGTCCAAATTATTAAAGATTTTAAATTCTATGTAAAACAAAATCTAAATATGTAATTTACTATTTAATATGTAATGGTTGTACACTGGAAAAACTACTGATCAGTTGAATTTACGAGTTAACCAACATCGTTCTAATATAAAACTCGCAAGAAATAGAGTCTTGCCGGAGAACGAACATTTAGATATTTGTGGAAAAGGTCAATTTAAGATTTTCCCATTGTGCAAGCTCAATATTAGTAATAATGATCTCTTGAAAACAAAAGAAAGCAACGTTATCGCTAAATATATCCCAATTTTGAATGCAAAGGGGCGATTATATTAATTAGGTTTGATGTTTAATTAATGTTATTTCGTTTTAGTTTTTATATTTTTTGATAACGATAAAAGTACTAGCCAAAGTTAATTTCAGGGGGAAAATAGAAAAACAAGGGAGGTAATTGTGTTATTATTTACGGTGTCTATGATTTTTTTAAGTCTGGAGCATAATGCCTATGATCATATTATAGGGAGTTGACAACCTATTGGGCAAAAGATATAGAAATAATTATATTTTGACTTTCTTAGAAATTATGAAATTCTCGCTTTAAGTCTGGACTAAGGGTTGGCCAGTGCATAACGTTTTGCTGTGAAAAGTCCCGAGTAACGCTGGCTGTGTGGGCATGGGCGTTTTCATGTTGGAAAACGTTGTTCCGATGACGTGTGCAATGTGGTATGACTGTTGGAATGTCGCGTCCTCTCCCTGGACCAAGATTTTGGAACACCACATGACCAACTCTATAATGGTGCAGACCGATTCCACCCCGAACCATTATGCGTGGACCTCTCCATGAGTCTCGTTCCATAACATAAGGGTCAGAATAACGCTGGTCACGTCGACACCATATTCTGGTCCTGCCATCTGTAGTTGATACGTAATACCGACTGTCATCTGTGAACAGAACAGTTCTCCATTGCCTGTGTTGCCAGTTTTGGTGTTGTTGAGCAAACTGTTCACGTTCACTGGGACATGCTTGGACAGAGGTTACGTCAACGTCAACAACGTCCTGTCAATGTCCAAGAACTTGCTTCTGCGTTGCAACAGGAATGGGACAATCTGGACCAAAATGACCTTAGACGTCTCATTAGGAGTATGCCACGTCGGATCAATGCTTGTTTGGCAAACAGGGGAGGATTTACCCGTTACTGACTTTGTTGTGATGCTGTGGTAACTTTGCTGTTTGACCCCGGGTATCATTTTACCCTTATAATGGGCAGTCTGTGCCTTACTTAGTCTAACGATCATTTGGAATAAATCGATGAATGTGAACTTCATTTCATTTTGTCATTTGTTTCTTCGTCAGTTTCATTAGGTGACTTTAATAACACTTAAAAATCAAATATCCCCTACTTTTTTTGAATAGTATATATAGCACGTTGATTATAATCAGAAGTAAAAGAGGAATTCATCCGTATTCGAGTTCTCTCATTAGGCTATGTAGGCCCATGCGTATGCGAACTGATTTGTGTAAGCTGATGTGTGAACTGTTTATATTTGTAGCTGTTATATTAAAATATATAAAATTTATTACATTGAAGAACTAGTTACTTATATTTCGCTAAATGTTTCAGTATAGAAAGCATTGACTTCAGAGTATTCGTCCGCAGAGCATCATTCCTCTGTCAATATTATTTGGCTGCTTCAGCGATAGAGGCATGCTGTTACAATTCCTTTCGGGGATTTTCCCAACCTGCTTTCTGACAGAATGCGAGTTCGATCAGAGAGATTGACAAACTTTACAAAAATAGCCTCCGCTCTATTGATTGTTGCCGTTTGTGATGCCGGATTTTTAGGGATTCTATGTGCGTTAGCTATTATTTAAAGGAAAAGACACTGTGAATAATGTCTTTCAACCCGGCTTTTAATTTACTATGAGGAATTTTAGTGTACAAAGTAGAAAAGTCAAACGTTTGAATAGATGAGACTGAAGCAAGGAATCTAGATTGCAAACCATCAGGTAATTCTTTGGAATTTTTTAATATCCACATTTGATTTATACCACTAAGAGAGCATATTTTGTCACAGTATTTTTGACTTAACATAATGATCGTCTAATTTCAGATTATGTAATAAGTACTCTCTTATTGTTTGTTCAACATATTTAGCGAATCCATAGAACAGTAAATTGTATTTTCTACCGCGATATTCAGTATACAGAAGACGATCTCGACAAATATCTCGACAATTACACCACAATACTAATATATTAACCAAGCCTTAAATCTGTTTCACACATTTACAGTCACTAAATAAACGACCATGTACTTAATAAGCTATGACCATTTAACCATACATAAATAATACTGAAAAATGGTTTGGAGTGGCGTCCATAACATCCGGACACGTTTGAGTAAAAGATAGGTTACGTGCCCTTGTTTTGAAATTAGTCTCGCTTAACCAGTCTACCGATCATTCTACGTCTAATTGACAGGTCGGAATAATCAAGACTACTTTTTTACGAAACATGGAACAAGAAATTGAATTTAGAAACACACACACTAGACAACTCAACAATATTTTTTAAGAACCTTGTAAAAGTAAAATGAAACTACTGCTAGTATATTCTTGCTTTACGGACGTGAGTCAAGAGATATTGGCCCTGCTTGATTTATCCATACCGGCGCATACCGGCTGACCACAGTTCGGCAGTTTCCCCGGCGAGGTTACTTGATTTAACCGGAAGTCGACAAAAGTTCGGCCGCGGCGTACGCCGAATGCGCCGCTTTGTCGACAGCGGCGATCACCGGCGCAAGATGGTGAACATGTCAACGGGATAAAATTCACGTTAGATAGGAATGCCATTAAACACGAATATTAAAGCGTTAAAATTAAACTGAATGCTTTGAAGTTGAATTAAGGCTTCGTAAAACCACGTCTTTTAATTTTTTTTCGGTAATACTACAAATAATATTTGTATGTTTATTTTGCAGTCGCATGCTTTCATGAATACTGTTTTTATATGCCCACATTGAAATGTGGTCGTATATTGTCGTTGCCCCCGTCCGTCCAAAATTGTTTGTGGGCGCTCTTGAGGCCAAAGTTAATATATCCGATTGACATTAAATTTATACACAGTGTTTAAGGTCATGAGACGAAGAAGCGTGTGAATTTCAGCTATTTCCGTTAATTACTGCCAGCGGTATGGCCCTTGATCACATCTAGAGGTCAACGTTAATATCCGATTGACTTTAAATTTATACAAAGTGTAAAAGGTCAAGAGTCGAAGAATTTCCGATAATAACTGCCAAAGTTATGGCCCTTGATCGCTTTGAAAAATCTTGTGGACGGTCAGGGGCCAAATTTATCATCCAAATGACTTCAGATTCAGGTCTTGAGACAAACAAGTATTTTGATTTTCAATGAACTTTGTTAACTGAACAGCTAAATCCATGATATTAAATGTTTCGTATACTAAACGTTAGCATGGGGCAGTACTTTATAAAAAACAAACAAGTTTTAATGATTTTCTGGTAACTACTTAATGAATTGTTACTTTTAATCAGATTTTAGTGTATTATAAATGTTTCATTAAAGTAAAAATATGCGACAACTCTTGTCGACTGCCTGGACGATTTAGCTGTTGTGGGCGTATCTTTCGTTGCCTGGCAACCTATCTTTATTAAAACATGGCATGTAACCTGTTTAATATTATCCGACGCCAAAATTTTTATCAGCCGGGTCACTTGATTTGCTCTGATACGGTAACCTGACCGACGTACGCCTTGTACAAACCGGCTCGACTATCGGCGGACAAATCAAGCAGCCCCAATGTGTCAAGAACAAGTTTTCAGTAGGCACGTGGTGCACCCTAATACTGTCGGATATCAGACTACTCATCGAGTTTTCCATTCTGTCCATTCTTTTTTCCATTTTACCATTTAGCTCCAATATCAAGCTTTTTAAATCTTCATTAGTCACGGAATCCGCATTAAATCGGCCTTGGGTAGTTTTCTTTATGTTGTTCACTTCAACTTGTCACTCACTGCTTATCATCACATCACACGTCGATCTATGTTTAGATTTTCTGTCTTTTCTCTCATCCCCCTTTTCAATCGAATCACTTTCCTTACTTTTATTATTCATATTACCGGCTTCCATTTTTTGGCTTTGTAAGAAATAGCTTGTTAGGTCTTTAGGCATAATTTGAGAGAGTTTTAAAAGTTATACATTGTCGATGAAACACATGGGTACTCAATGCACACGGAGCACGAGCTAAACACGACCGACTGGTCTCGCTGTCATTTCGGAAGTCCCCTTTGGTATCCTGATTTGTGTTGGCATGATACATTTCAACTCGTCTGTTAGCTGATAATTACTCTTTGTTTTTGAAGAGGTTGATACCCAACTCTGTTACCAACCATAAATAAATTCTGTAGCATAACCTGATGGACTTTAAAAACAATATATTTTTTTTAAAAAATTTAATTGACCCTGTATTATTTCTATAAGTCCTTGCAATTCTTCAAATTTTTCAGAGGATTCTAATATTTGGAGATTTATATTTGATCTTAAAAAAACAAAGAATAACATTGACACAAATTAAAAGCACATCAATTATCATTTAAAATGTTCATATTGAATGAATGAAGTGTTGATGACATGTTTAAACCTTTTAAAAGGCTGCTCTTGTTTTATTAACTTTGGACGTTAAACCCCATTTATCTCTATCTCCCTCTCTATTTGTTGGACAAATAAATACTTTTGCATACATTAGAGAAACAAGTAATCAAGGTGTGGGCTTGTTCCATTTTAAATCTACATATGTACACGGTATAGAACGTGTGACCCCACTGAGGTGAACAAATCAATACAATGGCTGGCATTCGCATCTTTCATCATCACATCTACATGTCACTTGCCACTATGAGATGACCCTGGTAGGACAGGGCAGATTTCAGGAGCGTCCCAAAATCCTAGATAAAAGTATTGACTGTATTAGGTATAATAGATCAGCACTAAATGGAGAATGTCACTTCTACTGTTGATACTGTAGTCCAGGACTTCCATTGATTTGAAGGACTTAAGATATTGCCCCGAATTTGGGTGAGAAAGAGTTCAGGAAAGAGATTACAAACCTAACGTGTGACCCTACTAGAGAGCAGCAACTCACTACTTATAAAAATCAACTCATCTCTGCTGGCGATGATCATGATGAAATAAACACCATTAAATCTTTGTTTTGTTGAAATTTAACAAAACTATAAATAATTTCAAAAATTACTTCCAATATAAGATTCAGGAGCGTTTTAAGGTTTATCATGGCGGAGGCTATACTATTTTGAGGACCTTCTTTCGCGGAGGTCCGGGAGGTGTCTTGATTGGTGATTTTCATACCAGTGCAATGACTGCATTCTCATTCAGTAGTGGATTCAACAGTGACAGTGTAAATAAAACGATTAACTCGGACTCGGGGGTGGGGTGGGGGCTCTTTCCCTTGGCCAGAGGGTCCCTTTTGTCTGCCTTTAGGGCCCTCCCTAACTAGGGTACATTTCATTTTTCTCATCGGTTTTAGCATTTGTCTACTGTTTTATTTGTTCAACGTCTTTGATTTTTTTCGCGAGGAGGCTAGCGCCCCCAGCGCCTTAGCTATAACACGCCTTTAATAAGATTTCACAATATAAGTAACATATATAATGCCAAAAACTGTAATAACATGCGATTCCATGTTTTAAAAAGTTATGAAAATTGTAAAAAAAAAACAACTTTTTTTGTAACGCACACCCCGGTCAGCAGTAACCCTGAATAAACAGGCTTCGTTTGTTTCCTGGTGACTTAATGCGTATTTCGCTGATCCCAAACCAGGGGGTCCCGGGATCCCTGGATTTGAGGACCTGGCAGAGAATGGTGGAGACACCCGAGGTCCCGAGCACACGTCGGCATGGTGAAGAAGAAGTGAGAATTATACAAGCAATACGTATATATATAATTCGAGTTTTCAAGATGAGAACAGCAGGTTATCGGGGACACTATTGTTTTTACACATCGATTTCATTATTTTAATAACATAACATAAGTTACGCCAATGCCGAACAGGTGGGTCGAAAGCCCATCTGCTAGGTCATTGACCGAGGCCCACACAAGTACGCGCCGAAAGCACGTCACGAGCGCTTCCAAGGCGCGCAAGTGTCCGAGGGGGTCGCCGCACCAGGAAAATTTTGAAAACTGACAAGCGGAAACCCATTTTCCAAAGCGTCCTATCTTTTTTTTCTCCTGTCTTGTGTCCTGTCCTCTGCCTCCTCCTTTTTCCCCACTCTCCTTTCTCTTTTCTTTATAGGCTTAGACCCGCTTTTTTTAAAATCAACTTGGGCCCACCTGTCACGGACAGGTGGACAGGTGGGCCCAGTCCGGCGCTGAGTTAAGCAATAACATTTCGTTGATTATACTTTATTTATAACATTTATATACGCTAAATTTGAAAGCAAATTTTAATTACACACAACAGAATATAAGGATATTATCTACCGTATATCTTTATCCTCGTTAATCTCTAATTAACACGCATTTATTGACTGACGATAATCTCACCAATTCAACGAGTCCTTTATTTTAGTTTCTCCGGGAACAACTATACCTACAACCCTATAAATTTGCGGGGGAGTTCACTTTTCTTATGCTACCAATTCTTACCAGTTAAGTCACCCATTTCAGTCTTTATTTGACTAACACCATAATTTCAGACTTTTGTACTCGCAAACTTTGGCTCTACTTAGCTAAAGGCACACACGGACAACACCAATATAACGAACCCAGCAGTAGACCAACCAAGAAAACTTAATTTATTCACGCACAAATTCAAATGTTTGGATCTGCTTCTGCTATCTTTCTACTAAATCCAGAGACACCATAAATTCATTATTATGGTCTTTATCCGTTTCATTAGAATTCCTTATATACAATTTTTTAACCTAATCATTAATGGCCCAATTTATATAATACCGCCAATGTCGAAAAAAGAGCTAGTTGTTTTTCGTTATTCGCCAATATCGAAAAACGAAACTCGAGCTAACTTCACACTGCCTTTCAATAATACTTGCTCTATGTTAATATTTTCTTTTGTGTTTACAGATATGAAGAATTAAAAATTCTTTTCATGTTGAAATTTTGCTGTGCCTGAAGAGGTGTATATGGTGAGTGATCCACGTGCTATATTTCATGATGAGTGGTAAATTTTACTGGCATGTTATTTTTATAAAATCGTTTTTGGCTCATGATAAAATGATTTGACAGTTGTGTTCAACCTTTTCTTTCAACTCATCTCCGAGTCCCGAAATGTCACCTTCCCGAGTCCGGACCGAAAAAACGCTGGACGAAATAACAGTAATCGTAAATTTTACCGGCATGATATTTTTAATCGTTTTTGGCTTATAAATCGTTTTAGGCTTATAAATCTGAAATGGCGTGGTGCTAAAATGACGAAATGAAATGGGGTTTAACATCCTACTGTCCTCCTCCGCCACACAGTCTGCTGTGAGAGAAATTTTGACTGGGCAGCGGCACTATGGCCTACTCGTGTATCGACACGGGGCCTTGGTTTTTCTGAATCTTCCGAACGACTAGACTGCTGCCCTCAGTCCCACCACTGGCAAGGAGGAAGCAATGACGGAGAATCCCGATGAACTTTCTCGGCCAATGCAGGGAGCCAGATTAGCGAGCCAGCATCTTACCTACTTAGCCACCGTGGCTCTCAATCGAAATGACAGGTAATAGGCAGATACACGTACTGTAGTGCGCATTAAAAATCTGGAACCACAGTGGCTGAGTATGACATTGGAGGTCCTATTCTCGATCCCTGCGATGAACAACAAAGTTCATCATTATTTTTTGGCGTGGTTCCCCTTCTAACTGGTTGAGAGAGATGGCCTGGTAAGGGCAAGCGTACATGTACAGTCCTTCGGATGAGACAAAAAACAAGGCCTTTTATCCACATTGGTGTGCATGTAAACATGTTGAACACCGATAAAGGTGTAGGTAGGCTACTAGCACCACGGTCCGGTCAAAATTTCCATCATAGAACACAGTCCGCGCAGAACAGTGTTGTGCTAACCCGATTTCATTAAATACCACCAGTAGTTCGGCTATAAAGACCATAATCTACCCTTTATGAAGTGTTTTTATTTTTTTTTATTGGAGGGGGGGGCAGATCCTATATTTGAGAACCACTGGTGGCAGTAATGTCAACAAAGTTATAAAAAGGTTTATAAGGGCTCTGTATATGAAAGCTAGATGACACTACTACGTGTCGCATACGGAAACCATGCCACTAAACTCAGTGACAGACCTCGTGATAGAAAGCACATTTATCAGAGCATTCATCTACCAAACCGTCCAGGTGACAAATAAATACAGACATTATAATTATGTACCGACATAAATATATATATTTCTATGGTAGTGTTATAGTACATATTTTGATATACATATATTTACTTATCTTAATTGATTAATTGCTTTAAAGTGGATAAGTCAATCTTTACTCCTACCCTGATCGTTCTAATCTGGACGCACTGTCTTATCTATTTACCTGTTCTTAACATCTATCTTAAAATACTTTAATATTACTTAACATGCATCTTAGTCATTGATTTAGTATGTACCTATATTTGAGTTATGTCTCAGTAATGTAAATATGTTAATTTATATCACATTTTGTATTATATGTTTAACCCTTATCATGTATATGTTCAAATAATTCTAGTTTAATTATTATTAAGATATTAAGTTGGCGATAGCGACTGGGTATAAATATAAGAGACGAAATACGGACAATTATGTTCATTCGTTAATAAACCCAGATCGACGTCAAATAATTAGTACTTATGTTTCTTATAGGTGAGTTAGTTTATAATTGTGTCGCCTAATAATTCATTTGGTATATATGTTTATGTTATTCCTAATATTATAATGTGTAATAGTTTACTATACTTATTCACATAATATGATAATACTTTATATTCGCTTATTGATAAATGTATGTTTCTTTTATGCATAATATGATAATGTGAAATAGCTTACAATTGCACTTGATCACATAATATATGCTAACTTTATATATTCAATTATTCATTACTAGATAATTTGTAAATGATGTTTTAATTATGATTTCAATATATCTTTATTTGTGTTATCATGTTCATTCGTTAATAAACCCAGATCGACGTCAAATAATTAGTACTTATGTTTCTTATAGATTAAAGCTCCTTGAATAACAATTATTGTGAGAGCGCTGTGTGCTTCGACGTATTAGAGCTACGCACCCCCAGCAAAAGAAATCTTAAAATACGTCAAGCTAACACAAAAGAGCACGCTCGCAAGTGGTGGAGTCCGGAAGATCCTGTGTGATATGAACAGCCGACAAGATAAAAGTACTGGAGCTGTACCAAGTATATTTCCATACGATCTTAGAAATACAAGAGGCGAACGAAACAACTAATCTAGTACTTCAGGTACAGAAACAGCAAAAGAAGCAGACAATATAGAAATATCCAGTGTTAGAGAAAATACCGAAACTCGAAATACCTCTGGAAATAATTTTAGTGTAGAAACCAGCGATATGTCGGTGGGTAAACCTACATACACAGAAAAATTTAGTGGTGCCCCTGGACAAAATATAGAAGTATGGCTCAAGCGTTTTAGGGCATACATTACAGTAAGTAATTTACCGATATGTCACCAATTATTTACTTTGGGCAGTTTGTTAGAAGGTACCGCAAAGAAATATTTTGACACTATAGACATAGATTTCACTGTTGAATCGATCGAACCGTATTTAAAATCATTATCTGATCGTTTTTCTGTGTCCAAAATATTTGACACTTCGCTTTTGGATGTGAAACAGTTACCATCAGAAACAGTGGATGAATACATCGACCGAGTGCAGTGTAACATTAGTGGACATCAAATACAAGAAAACATTTTAGTTTCGTATGTATTAAAAGGCCTAAATGCATCCTTACAACCTTGGGTACGTAATAAAGACCCTAAGACATTAGCTGAAGTGAGACAAATTGCTAAAACAACAGAACAACAGATGTGTTTAACTCCAAGTGTTCGTATGGTTGATACGCAAGATATGCAAGAAATGCTGGTTGCAGCTTTAAAACAGCATACCGATCAACAAGGTATCAACCATCCGAATAGATCAAATTCGCAACAATTCCAACCTTATTCAGGAGATAGGTTTTCTGACAATCGCCGTGCTGAATGGTATCAACAATATGACGGATACTATCAACCGACCGGTGTACCAAGTCAACAGAATGGTGGATCGTGGCAATATGACGATAGACAGCAGAATGACCGATCTTGGCAGCAAAACGACAGACGGCATAATGGTGGAAATTGGCAACTGAATGGTAGACAACATAATGGTGGATCTTGGCAAGAGAAACGAAATGGTGGACAGCGTATTCAAAGACAACAGTTTCAGCAACCAAGGCAAAATGGATCTCAAAGATGGAAAACAAATGTGTCCTGTTATGGCTGTGGTAATTTTAAAATTTGTCAACCTAAATCTAGTTGTCCTTATTTTCATTTTGTATGTCAAAATTGTTTCAAAACAGGTCATCGTACTGAATCATGTTTTAATTCACGATTGTCTTCGCAATAGGATAAGGCGCCTGTTCTTACTTCTGGTAAGGTCAGGCATACTGAAGATAAAGTAGTACAGTTAATTGCTCCAATGGATAAGAATACAATTTTAGTTAGTATTAACGGCACAAAAACTAAATCACTTTTAGACTCAGGAGCAAGTATATCATGTGCGACATTAAAGTTTATTGAAAAAGCGGGTATTTCCAAAGAAAATTTAAGTGCTAAAGAATTTCAAAATATTATTGGTGTAGGAGGTGAGACCCACCCTGTCTTAGGAACAATTATTCTTCCAGTTAGAATAGGGCACGTTGTATTCAAACAAAAATTTCATGTTTTCCAACATTTGCACCAATCAATTATATTAGGTCTAGATTTTATTGAAGAAAATGAAGCTAAATTAGATTTTTCAAATAAAACTGTTTCGCTTAAGGATGGATTAGTACAAGTTTCTTTAATTGATTATAATTGTGGTTTTGCTAGATCGTTAAAGCCTTGTAAGATATTACCTAATCAAGAGTGTGATATACCAATTAAGATATCGCGCGTTAAGAAAGACGGTATTTATCTGGTCGAGCCAATTATACGTAAATCAGATCGTATGTTAGGAGCCAAATGCCTCGTCAAACTAAATGGTAATAAGACTGTCATGTTGGTAATTAACCATACCAATGAACCTTTGTATATACATAAAAATTATTTATTAGGAACTGCGTTCAATATTGACGTTAATTCAGTGCGTGCATTCAGTGATAATCCGAATGTTAATAACAACCCATCTGTTAATCTGTGTTCAAATAGCGATACTAATTCAATACCATCTGATATCACATTTGATCTTAGTGATTCCGATCTTACGGATGATCAGAAATATAAACTACAACAGTTTTTGAACCGTCAAAGAGACGTTTTCGCAAAGGATTATACAGAACTAGGAAAAACCCATCTTCACAAACATAGGATAGAAACGGGAGATAACTCACCTGTGAGGATGCCATTCTATAGGCAATCTGTACCAATTAGACAGGAGTGTACCAAACAGATACAACAGATGTTGGAGGGTAATATTATTCAACCCAGTAATTCTGATTGGAGATCCCCTGTCGTGATGGTAAAGAAGAAGGATGGAACTTACAGATTTGCTGTCGACTATCGTAAATTGAATAAAATCACTAAACCTATATACTATCCTATACCTAGATTCGAAGATGTTATTGATTCGGTAGGACAGGCTGAAGCTCAACTTTTTTCTGTGTTAGATTGTGCAAGTGGTTTTTGGCAAAACGCTCGCAGTAGCACAAAATTGATGTAGGCCATGTTATGAGCAGATATCCTGTCACAGTATCATATATAACAGCTCCTTGGCTTAAAGTGACTTCTATCAGTGTGTTGAAAATCTACTGCAGCCAGTAAACGATAACCATTTGCATCCCTTACAAATTCTTCAATTTTTGGTGATAGATCAATCATTGCAAAGATCTGTGTTAAAATTATATTTGTAATGTTTAACAAATTCTATCACACATGTAATATTGGTCTAGTTAAGTATATCCCTTATTTTATATGCCTACATTTCAATGTTGACGTTTTATATTGTTGCCCTGACTGCCCGGCTGTCAAATAATAGCTTGTGATTGTGAAGGCGACAATTTTTAACAGATTCCTTTCAAACCGGGTGAACCTTATTAATATTCAACATTCCGAGACTTTCCGTTTTGCAAAACTCTTGTGACAATTGTCTTTTGAATGCGATAAAGACAGCAGTTGCAAACAGATTCTTTTCAAACTGGGTGTGAAACATTGCGAACATGAGAGGACGAACCACATCAGCATGTCACAACATTGCCGTCCAGAGTTATCATATTTTTCGGGGTATAAGTTGATACCCTTTTCCGCTGAAGTCTGGCCTTCCTCTTGTACCGGAATTCGAATTAAATATACGGATGAAGGTTAAACAAAATGACATCTCAAATAAAATTTTGTCAGTAACTGCCGCTCCACGGTGCCACAAGCAATATCACCTGTTGTTGTTGTTCTTGGTGTTTAACGTCCGCTTCTACCGAAGGTGATATCGCAGACAAGTCTTATTTTCCATTTTCATTATCTTAGCGCACGCGCAGGGGTCTTTGCTGTGGGAGGAAACCGAAGTGCCTGGAGGAAACCCACGAGGTTGAGAAGGCGCCCCTATCTTCATGCCACATACGCTCACACCAGGGATCGAAACCACAGCCGCAAGCTAGAGGTAACCGGCCAGCTAGAGGTCGAAGCGCGGCACTCTAGACCACTAGGCCATCCCAACCCCCCGCAATATCACCTAAAACAAAACTTCTTTAAGTTAAGGTACTCTATTTCTATCGAAATATTTGTCGACGTTTCTTAGCTTGTTTATTTCTTTATTTAAAAACATATGCGTTACCCATGCGTGCCATTAAATGAAATAATCTTTTCGTCGCGTTAGGGGCCCCGCGATTCTAGGCAGGCCCAGGGCCCCGCTCCGGTTAAGCTGGGCTTTGCCTGGAATATTAAATAAAATCATGTTAGTCCTACATTAATTAAAATTATGGGCCGATTTTTCTTAGCGGACACCAGCACGGTATTAGACTAAGATAACAGTCACGAAACTCAATGATAGATTAACAAGCCAACAGTGAGGCTGATGTCCCCCTCCGAAATCCCAAAATAAATAGATGACACATATTAATTAATCGCACATTTATTTTTTTCAAATGTATCGAGCAATCAAACTGTACACGAAGTGTCATGCAAAAGTGTTTTATAAAGAAAAATGCTAAAACCGACGAGAAAAATGAAAATGTACCCTAGTTAGGGGGACCCTAAAGGCAGACAAAAGGGCCCACACGCTTGACAAAAGGGCCCCTCTGGCCAAGGGAAAGGGCCCTCGTGTCCGAGTCAATCGTTTCTATACACTGTTACTGTCGAATCCATTACTGAATGAGAATGCAGTCATTGTATTGGCATAAAAATCATCAATCACTGAGAGATGGAATGAAGCAGAATCAAATGGCCTGAAACAGTGAATCAACAGTGAACGAAAATATCATAAAGATCCAATTTTCACATTTTTACGGGTGCCACTGCTCATCCCACTATTGCATTGGATCCAATTTTATTTTTTATTTTGATAAAGCGTGGTATGAACTTCATAACGACCGTATGAGATACTATAAAATACCTGCAAAGGGGGTGCTACAAGGATTTTTGGGAATGGTGTATTTTGCCTCTTAAAAGATATACCATTTTGACTGAGCTCCGAAACACCCATAATACATCATTTTCTAAAAATGGTGCCCATGTTAGAAAGTCGGAAACATGACCTTTGCAATGAGAGCATGACAACTACCGTACATAACATATTTTAAGAACAACGATATTTCAAACATTTGGTATTTTCAATGAAAATTCAATGAAAAAATGGCTATTTTCGAGTGAAAAACTACTGTTCCAGCTGTAGGCCCCAGGGTAAGTTTCGGGCTATGGGACTTCACCACATTTATAACAATGCTTAGGTGGTCCAATAACCAGAGTAAGGTTAAAAATTTCAAACTTAGTACTTTGGCGTTTTTTTCGAATTTTGCATGGTTTTCTCGCGGATTCATTCTTAAGTAGCATTAGCACAACATTTTATGATCTTAAGTCATGCACTCTGTTTCAAAGTGCTAAGTATGAAATCCTTGCAAGAAATTGTGGATAGACATTGAATTTTAACTCCCATTAAATTTAAGGGGGTTAGGGGGAGCGCTCCCAGGTAAACGCACAGGTTACAAAACTTAAGACTTGCCTTTCCATAATGATCTAGGGGTCAAATATGTGTTGCAAACCCCAAACCTTTTGGACTCAATATTTTGATTAAATCTCACTGGGCTCCCGGGTTACATTTAGTGACAGTGATGATTAAGATTAACTTTGATGACATTTGAAGTGCAGAGTAACTGTTTAATTTTGATTTTCAATGATTGTTTCACTGTAATAAATAATTTCGAAACTGTTCATCCTGTTTTTCTAACCTTTCCCTTCATACCAGCCCAGATACAGAATTATTTTTTTTAACTTATATCTACATGTATGTTTGTAATTTGACCATTAATGATATCTGAAATAGTAGTTCACAGTTACATGTACATGTACAGTTGTAAAAATACTGTAGTGGCTAATTGAAAGGGAACATGTATGTGGGTTTAGAATGTTTATCTTAGTGGAAAAAAATCATGTGGTTCAATGTGTTATAAAGTGGTACTGATCTCCATTATTTCAAAAGCATATCACTCAACTACTGTCAAACATATCCCCTGGCTAGAATATGCAACAAATCGACTCTAGCATGTTCCATACAAGCGATAATTTCTGAGCAAACATCCAACAACCAACCCTCAAAGGCCCCTGAGATCCAAGAAACAAAATAATTAATAGGCTTTTGTGCCCACACCTGGTCTTGTGCGTCATACAAAACTAGAAGTCACCATATGCCTGATAGTCTATCAATTCCAGACATTTGACAGAAAGGGAGATAACTCTTTTTTACCATTAATGGATTTCCAGAATTCTTTATTCACCCATTACATTTGTGTTTTGAGAATTCTTATTTACACCAAAATCTATCCAATAAACTGTTCATTTCCAAGGATGAAGGCATGAGGTGCTTTAGCAACTATTTAATTTTATGTCAACTTCAGAATTGTTAGTACAAAAACAGCATTTATTTGACAATTTTGACGAATTTCATCTGGCCCTAAATCAATAAATTGCAAACATTTTGCTTGGAACTCCCGGATTTTGTGTTCCTGGCGTCATAAGCTTTCCAAAAATGTATAGTTTTTCTTTTAGGGAAGACCGTGTAGCGGAATTGTGTTTCTAAGCTAGCTAGAAATTTTGGCTGCAGGCCTAGAGACAACTACATTTAAAGCCCACATGTAAACAAATCTAAAGTATTAAAAGAAACGGTTGAATTTGTATGAATACCGTAGTTAGATAATATGTCGCTATTTCTTTAATGTAGTGAATCGCAGCATATTTAGTTGAATCACAGTTTTACCAATTACCAGATTTATTAGTAGAATTGAACTTTGTAGAAAATAGATAGAATTGACATTTTGAAGAATAGTATTGTGGAATACATGTATATAATATAAAGCTGTGAATATAGACTTTTGGTGTTTTTTATTCAGTATAAGTGTATACGCAGAATTTAACGTTTACCGTTAACAAAGCTAATAATAGGCCTACTGCTACTGTCTGAGTCTTGCTATTTTATAAACGGATTTCTTCGATTATGAACAAACTACTTAACATTGGTTTTTATAAACTTACCTGTGTGTTTGAAATTACCTCCGGTTAAATAAAAAATCCATTGTACAGCTAAATATCCCAGTGAACAAAAAAGTTCTCTCTTGTAAAATTGAACTATTCACAAACTTTGACATCGAGAAGTACCAACATAGAAGCTTATTACGTCACTTATCGGGGCATACGACACACCTGTGCTTGCCTACTCCATGATCAAACACGATAGCAGATGGCTTCCATCTTGTTTACTGACGGTACTACTTATTTTAAGACAGACTCGGCTTTCCAATTTATAATATCTACGTCATTGGGGATTTCCAATTTATACTCACTGGTTGCTATGACCCGCTATGGCGTTGTCTAGAAACGCGCGTGCTCGCGTTAGTTTAAAATTTTTGCTATACGTTTAACATGGACTATTTGATGTAATTTGCCTGATTTGATTTGGCCCCATTTCCATAAATTTAGGTTGTTTTTTAGAAATTTTTAGCAAATGTTAATCTTAGGTGTTTTTTAATTCTAGCCGAAGTAAATTTTTTTACAATTTATAGCGAGTTAAGTTATCGTCTCTAAGAGGCGGGCGTAGTATTTTAAATGGCGGCCATTTGCCATCATGTGTATTCTTGAAGTAGGTACACATGATGTAATCGTATGTTATCGGGGTAGATCATTTCGTACAAGGGGGTCGCAGGAAAACTTATCGATTATGACAATTCAAATTTGTGTATGAATAAGCCATTGCTCTCTGAACCCAGTAATGAGTTTGGGCGTTTTCAAACATACGCCCGTAGCCCGTTATTTTGTTTTTGTCTTGTGTTAATTATTTGGTTAGAGACTTGGGTGGGATTATTTCTTTTGAACACAGTTAAAAATTAGACATCCCGAGCTGTTCTTAATTCAAGAATATTTTGATTTCAGTATCTGTCGAATAAACAATAAAGAGTAATTAAAATCGGGAATATTTTGACATAAATAGTCGGAACGTGAATTAAATATGAAAATTATTGACAAGCGGCGGCCTTTTTTCATATTTTTTGTGGTACAGGGTAATCATAAAATTTTGAAAATGGACTAATAATAACCACAGGTAATTGGGTCTAGACCCTGTGATGAAATATGATCAATTAATTATGAAATAAAGCGTGTTGCCTATAATAATTTTCAGGGATTTAATAGCCTATACTTTTGTAGTAGGAGGGGCTTATGTCTGGCAAAAAGTACTCCACGAATCTCGCCAATTTGTAATACGCGGACAAACGTGACAAAAATGAAGCATCTAGGGACTTATAAGCACAAACGTAGGTTCAAGCTCGCCAAAACCAAAGGTACCCTGGGATCAAATCGCGTCCCAACCCTCAGATTAAATTCAGGCAAAATAAGTCCCACCCCTTTTTACCAGACACAAAACCTCCAACTGTGGGTTTGTTCAGAAGAAACAGGGAATTCGTATACTGGATGCTCAATGGTTTGCCCCAAACATCAACTCAGAGAAAACAATATTTATTATTACAAAGTTTTATTATACCAATTGTAACTTCTGACAATTGGGTAACAAATAAGTAAATACATAAATAGATGAATGAATGAAGGAGTTTATCCCTAACCAATAAAAACGGACCTCACGTTCCAAGATAAGAGTTTAGCTTTATCCAGATGAATATCAAGGTACGTTTTTACTAAAACAACTAATTTAAATGCAATCTCGAGATTCCATGATAATATGTCACGGTAACTTACAACAAGTACAAATCTTACGCGTCTTCCGGTTATATTAATACTGGTTCCACCCGTTCAAGACCACGTCCTAAATGCCAGAATTATCTCTGAGCAAGATAAAATTCAGACGGTCAGGCACAGCCATTTAAACGCGACACAATGCAGGTACCGGTTTGCACAAAGTTTCGCACAATAAAACTAACGACCCGAAAAACCAAGACCGAATCAGCTAAATGCAGACAAAGGTCCACAAAATTAAAAAAAGCTCCACGGAATCACCTCGCGAAAGTGAACCCGCGCCAATGATCGACGAGTATAAATACGGAACAATTCGAACCGAAGGCGCAGTAATATTAGAAAATGCGGAAAGCCACTTTAAATGCTAAACGTATATATGAGCGTGAAAAATTCCTAACTTAAACCTAATCAAATCACGACGTTTAAATACTTCTTAAATCATCATCGACAAATAAATCCCAAAATTAAATATATAGTCTATTAGCATGGCGGAAAAGTTACTTTTCCCGGCTAATAAATGGAATAGTTACTATTCCCGTACCTATATTCATCCCGGGCCGCGGTACAAATGCAAGTGATGAATTCGGCTGCTTATATACCCTCTTACCAGCGAAATGCTCGTGCGATCAGCGCTGAACGTCGACAATTAAACGCTGATTTGATTGGTCGCGTGTAGCCAATCATAGAACACGTTATAGCAAAAGCTCAAGTTGCGAATCAAGCATGGCCGACTTTTGACAGGTAAATAATGAATATTGACAATTATTCACGTAATATGGTAAACAAACAAATGTTCTATACGCAAGTGACTCTAAACACGAAAGTAGAGAGTGTTTTTAATATATTACAAGTAGTTTTGAAGCATGTCATGTGATAGTTTTGTGATAAAGGGATTTTCAAAAAATGAAAACTCCCACATTTCCCCCCTCTTATTCGCGACTGTTCTTACACGAGAACGGGAGAAACAAGTTCCTGAACATTAAAAAAAAAACACATATAAACTCCCTCAAGACAATTGAATTAAAGATGTACAAATCAAGATATTACAATCAATAAATAGTTCTGTATTTTCTTCTTTTCAGGTTTTGGTGGTCCCATCACAGTTCTTCATCCCAAAGAATCCAGAGCAATGGTCCTCTTTCCCAGTTAATCCAATATTAAAATCTCACCATCTTCCCCATGTAAATTAAAAATCAGTATAACCAGTTACTAGTTTCTCTGATTTCTCGAAAGCACTAATTTAAGGCATGGTTCTCTGGTATTTATTTCCAAGGACTGGTACTGCAGCTCTTATGTCAGTCCACATTAGTTTAAATCCCTATCCCTTAATGTAGGACAGCTGGTTTTTGCATGATCCCCTTTACAATAATGACAAGATAATAGTGGACCCTGAGGTCCGGCAGATGATTGGGCATCTTCTCGTACATCTTGCGTTTGACCATTATCAAATCTTTTCCTATTTGATTGATTATTATCCCTAAAAGAGCCACCCTCAACATTATCCCTATTCATATACCTATAATTTGATTAAAATTTCTACTGCTATTTTCATATGAATTCGACTTCGTGAGTTTATGATTTCTGATAGGAGATTGTGACCTTCGAGATAAAATCGGTCCGGACTTTTTACCGGGGCAAACGTAATCAGACCTAATGGAGTAGGGGGTGCTATTATATTTTGGAGCATTAGGGAATAAAGACGGTGTCCGCTCGGAAAAAGCGCCTCTATAAGGAGACTGGTCTCCTTCGTAAGGCTCTTTAAACTGATACCTATTACTTTTATCCCTTCTTATCTCATATGTCGTTTCAGACAAGTAACGTCTTGGAGATTCGGTTATATCGTCAGAAAATGCTACTCTAGACTTATTGGAAGGCGGACTGGGTTTGAATTCTTCCTCAGAATCCGAAGTTTCATCTTTATCGTCATATAATGGATCTAGGCGTGGGGACTGATAATCAGAAAACCTAGCAGTTCGGTATCCACTAGAAAAGGAACGTTCCGGTTTATTCAAAGTTGGATTTAGACATGTCTTATAAGTATCAAATGCTCTAGAACTACGCGCCGAATCTGTATAGATTTCTGACGGATCTTCGTCCTCCCTACGCCTATAAGTATGGGAAGGATAACCACTTTCTTTCTCTTTATTACTCATTTTAAAAATAAAGACTAAATAAATTTTGACTTTCTGTTTTAACTTATTTCCTTTTACCTATATAATCTACATTAATTTGGAAATCAGTAACTCTGTCTTGATGTCGGCACAAATCCGATATGAGCATCCTGGCAAGCTCGCCAAAAATGTAGTAGGAGGGGCTTATGTCTGGCAAAAAGTACTCCACGAATCTCGCCAATTTGTAATACGAGGACAAACGTGACAAAAATGAAGCATCTAGGGACTTATAAGCACAAACGTAGGTTCAAGTTCGCCAAAACCGAAGGTACCCTGGGATCAAATCGCGTCCCAACCCTCAGATTAAATTCAGGCAAAATAAGTCCCACCCCTTTTTACAAAACCTCCAACTGTGGGTTTGTTTAGAAGAAACAGGGAATTCGTATACTGGATGCTCAATAGTTTGCCCCAAACATCAACTCAGAGAAAACAACAATATTTATTATTACAAAGTTTTATTATACCAATTGTAACTTCTGACAATTGGGTAACAAATAAGTAAATACATAAATAGATGAATGAATGAATGAATGAAGGAGTTTATCCCTAACCAATAAAAACGGACCTCACGTTCCAAGACAAGGGTTTAGCTTTATCCAGATGAATATCAAGGTACGTTTTTACTAAAACAACTAATTTAAATGCAATCTCGAGATTCCATGATAATATGTCACGGTAACTTTCAACAAGTACAAATCTTACGCGTCTTCCGCTTATATTAATACTGGTTCCACCCGTTCAAGACCACGTCCTAAATGCCAGAATTATTTCTGAGCAAGATAAAATTCAGACGGTCAGGCACAGTCATTTAAACGCGACACAATGCAGGTACCGGTTTGCACAAAGTTTCGCACAATAAAACTAACGACCCGAAAAACCAAGACCGAATCAGCTAAATGCAGACAAAAGTCCACAAAATTAAAAAGATAGGTTGCCAGGCAACGAAACATACGCCCACAGCAGCTAAATCGTCCGGGCAGTCAACAAGGGTTGTCGCATATTTTTACTTTTTTTGGTAATGAAACAACTCATTATGTAATTATCTGAAAATCATTAGAATTTGTTTGCTTTTTATAAAGTTTTGCCCCACGCTATCAATTAGTATAGGAAACATTTAACATCATGGATTTAGCTGTTCTGTTATCAAAATTCATTGAAAATCAAAATACTTGTGCGTTTCAACACCTTAAACTCTGTGTATCAATCTGAAGTCAAACGGATGATAAGTTTGGTATCTGTAGCGTCACAAGGTTTTTTGAAGTGATCAAGGGAGATAACTCTGGAAGTAATTATTTGAAATCAATGAAAATCAGTAGGCTTCTTCGTCTCATGACCTTAAACAGTGTGTGTAAATTTAAAGTCAATCAGATATTAACTTTGGCCTCTAGAGCGTCCACTGGATTTTTTGATGTGATCAAGGGCCATAACTCTGGCAATAATTATCAGAGATCGCTGAAAATCAATAGGCTTCTTCGTCTCATAACCTTAAACACTGTGTATAAATTTAAAGTCAATCGGATATCAACTTTGGCCTCTAGAGCATCCACACGAATTTTTGAAGTGATCAAGGGCCATAACTCTTGCACTAATTATCGGAAATCGCTGAAAATCGATAGGCTTCTTCGTCTTATGACCTTAAACACTGTGTGTAAATTTAAAGTCAATCGGATATTAACTTTAGCTTTTAGAGCGTCCACAATAAGCTTCTTTGTCTTATGACCTTAAACACTGTGTATAAATTTAAAGTCAATCGGATATTAACTTTGGCTTTTAGAGCGTCCACAAGATTTTTTGAAGTGATCAAGGGCCATAACTCTGGCACTAATTATCGGAAATCGCTGAAAATCAATAGGCTTCTTCGTCTTATGACCTTAACAACTGTGTATAAATTTAAGATCAATCGGATATTAACTTTGGCTTTTAGAGCGTCCACAAGATTTTTTGAAGTGATCAAGGGCCATAACTCCTGCACTAATTATCGGAAATCGCTGAAAATCGATAGGCTTCTTCGTCTTATGACCGTTAACACTGTGTATAAAGCCAATCGAATATTAACTTTGGCCTCTAGAGCGTCCACAAGATTTTTTGAAGTGATCAAGGGCCATAACTCTGGTAGTTATTATCGGAAATCGATGAAAAACAATAGGCTTCTTCGTCTCATGACCTCAAACACTGTGTATAAATTTAAAGTCAATCGGATATTAACTTTAGCCTCTAGAGCGTCCACAAGCAATTGTGGACACCGGACCGACGGACGGACGGACCGACGGACGGACGGACAGGGGCGACGACAATATACGACCACATTTCAATGTGGGCGTATAAAAAGCTCCACGGAATCACCTCGCGAAAGTGAACCCGCGCCAATGGTGGACGAGTATAAATACGGAACAATTCGAACCGAAGGCGCAGTAATATTAGAAAATGCGGAAAGCCACTTTAAATGCTAAACGTATATGAGCGTGAAAAATTCCTAACTTAAACCTAATCAAATCACGACGTTTAAATACTTCTTAAATCATCATCGACAAATAAATCCCAAAATTAAATATATAGTCTATTAGCATGGCGGAAAAGTTACTTTTCCCGGCTAATAAATGGAATAGTTACTATTCCCGTACCTATATTCATCCCGGGCCGCGGTACAAATGCAAGTGATGAATTCGGCTGCTTATACCCTCTTACCAGCGAAATGCTCGTGCGATCAGCGCTGAACGTCGACAATTAAACGCTGATTTGATTGGTCGCGTGTAGCCAATCATAGAACACGTAGCAAAAGCTCAAGTTGCGAATCAATCATGGCCGACTTTTGACAGGTAAATAATGAATATTGACAATTATTAACGTAATATGGTAAACAAACAAATGTTCTATACGCAAGTGACTCTAAACACGAAAGTAGAGAGTGTTTTTAATATTGTTGCAGACGTGAGCTGATCTCCCTTAGGTCAAAATGGATCAGCCCGTCTGTGACGTTTATTAATTTAGCACGTGCATGTTTTTTGGGTATAAAGGCCTTGGTTGGTCGGACTTGGTCCATATTTGCCCTTCTTAACTCTTAGACTGCTTAGCTTAGCGTAGAGACTTACGAACTTGGAAATTTGGATTATAGAGCCTATTATTCTGGATTATTTAGTGTACAGTAAGTAGAAAGCTTTACTTATAATATTTCTTTTATGGCTGCAGTAGTGGTTGTGCATGTTGCATGTTGCTTGTAGAGCTGCTGTGTAGTGCTTATCAGTATTATTAGTATATAGTATATTTACCTGTCTGTCGCCCTGTCATAACCCCTCAACCCATCCCGCCTATTCTCACTCAGGCCATCGCAGATTAGGTGGGTAAACTCTGAGGGCTTAACCACGAGATAAGTCACAGATAAATACCCAATTTTACTTTATATGGCGCTGCGGCTTTTTGAACTTTAGCTGGTAGGGTTATTTGGGAGTTTATAAAATTCCAGGTTTCCTTATTTAGTGGAGATAGTTCACATAATTATAAAAGTACCCTTGTAGGAAATAAAATCAGTAAATATTAAAAGTTATTATTCTAGTCAGGTTATAGAATTGTGATTTGAATTGCAATGGGAGTAAAATAGTGTATTTATTAGTAATTGATTTGTTGTTGGGGTATAAGCGAAATCGCGGGAAAATACTACCTGTCGCCTTGGTAACGCATGCTTTTTGTTTGCAGGTAGTAGGACTAGACATTCAACATAGCCATCGGTGTTAGTAGTTTGTAATATATTTAACAATTTAATTAAACAACCCCTAGTGAGTTATTAAAATAGTATTTGTGTTAATAATTCTATAGGATATTGATATTAAAGTTGATTTATTTTTATTGTCTCAATATTTCTTTGAACTTAGATCACGTGGGTAGATTAATTATTACTTAGGAATTTCCCGATAGGCAATTTTACCGGAAGTAAACAAACAAAATGGCCGACTATTGAGAAATTATTTTAGAATTTAAGACTTTTTGTAGAATAAAGGGAATTGATTGACTTTTTGAAAATAATTTGATATCTTATATCCCTATTACAATAAAGCCTTATATAGTGAAGCTTTAGGCAAGTGGTATAGATAAGTTAAGAATCAATTAAAGTGACTTTACCTAATTTTCAACATGGCATATGGGGGTAGTCAGTGGTCTCTAAAGATGGAACAAGATTATCGAGATGCATTCTTATCTGAGACTCAACATTTTATGGAGGATCAGCGATCATTAAATCAGCCTCCTTTGTACCCCAGTCAGGATGGTAGACTTCATGACCCTATCCCAAATACCAATAACAAAAAAGATAAGGGGGAGTTTATGAAACAGGATGGGAGTCTTAGTCAAGATGCTAGGGTTAATGATCCTATTCCACCCCGCAATGAACAGCAAAGGGAAGGGAGATATGTGAGAGATGATGGGGCTACCCGCGCCAGGGAGAATTGTTTTAACCCTTCTACCATACCTCGTTCTTTATCTTTTAATGGAAAATCAGATGGAAGTTGGAATACTTTCAGTGATAAATTTGTCCGGTTTGCTTTGTCCCAACCTTGGGGCGCCAATAGTTTTCAGTGTATGAATTACTTATGTTATTGTTTATCTGATAAGGCAGCCGACTATTTTACAAATATAACTCGGAGATATCCGGAAATGAATTTTCAAGTGACATTAGAAATGATGGAAAAACGTTTCGGAGGTCAGGATATACCCGAGGTAGTTCAGCTCTGAACGTACTCAGTCTCATTACACTCACCTGAACGTTCAGGGGGTGCCCGATTCAATCAATGTCGAAAATAATTTGAACCCCAGTCAATTTTACTGGGCAACTTTTCACGGCTAAACGGTCGCGTGTCAGTCCCTGTGAACGCCTGAACAATGTAAATGAACATCTTAGTGAGAAAATAAGACCTTGCTTACCTAGCTAGAGCCAGTATGGCCGAGACAACACGCTGTTAAAAATACGTCCCCTGCTATCAAGTTAACTTTTCGGCGCCATGACACTCTAAATATAGGTCAACGTCCAGATTTAGGAATGCCGGTCATACAAGACGAAACGAAATTTAGGTAAATGTTGGAATCTTTGAAAAAGACGATTAGAATCTTCAGTCATTTATTGCTTTGCCCATGTTTTAATATTACAATAGAATAAAACAAACATTCCAGGTGTATAATGAAGGATAAACCCATTTACTCTCAGATTCCGTATTTATTGTAGCTTGTTTCTTAAGTTTTATTTTTTTTTTTTTTTCAAAAAAATAAAAATAAAAAAATACAGAAATAACAAGGTTGTTTATTCTTTAGAAGAAAAAGAGGAAAAATATATGTTAAACTCTTAAACAAAACTTTCTAAAATAAAAATGACACATATGCATATAATGCAAATGTCAATGAATAAATACATAAATATATGGATTTAAATTATTCTCTACAAAACTTGTGCCTAGTGCACCACACAAATATCTATAGAATAAATACATAAATACAAGGATTTTAATTTTTCTCTAAATCACACATACAACTATTTAGATTATTCTTAACTAAACTCCTATATCACAAATACATATATATATATATATATATATATACATATAAATAGAACAAATTAAAACTGGCTTATCATTGATTTAACAATTCTTCTTTAAAACTGCTTAATGTACTTTCACAGCATTTTCTCTTTTTCTATCAAGTTACCCCAGAAGTCTCAGATCGGATCAAACATCAGACGATGTTATAAGCATAGCTTCTGGTAAAGAGTGTGTCAGATATACTGTACTTAAGATTTTTGAAGTTGGGCCGCTTGCCTTATCTGATGATTGGCATAAGATGTCAAGCAAATTGTGCAAAGGATGCCCTGTAAATAAATGTTGTAAATGTCTTCTTTGTATGTGTTGTAATTACTGTAGAAATGTGTGTAAATGTCCAACCAAGCCAGAAATGTTGGCCTGAATTTTCAGGTTTGATTTTAGTTTCATTACTCTGTACATACCTAATTGGATAAATATTACTACCCATATGATGTTACAGTAATAGTATAGTTTAGAAAAATTAAAATCCTTGTATTTATGTATTTATTCTATAGATATTTGTGTGGTGCACTAGGCACAAGTTTTGTAGAGAATAATTTAAATCCATATAGTTATGTATTTATTCATTGACATTTGCATTATATGCATATGTGTTAAGAATAATCTAAATAGTTGTATGTGTGATTTAGAGAAAAATTAAAATCCTTGTATTTATGTATTTATTCTATAGATATTTGTGTGGTGCACTAGGCACAAGTTTTGTAGAGAATAATTTAAATCCATATATTTATGTATTTATTCATTGACATTTGCATTATATGCATATGTGTCATTTTTATTTTAGAAAGTTTTGTTTAAGAGTTTAACATATATTTTTCCTCTTTTTCTTCTTTCCTCTATTTCTGTATTTTTTTATTTTTATTTTTATTTTTTTGAAAAAAAAAAAAAATAATTTAAGAAACAAGCTACAATAAATACGGAATCTGGGAGTAAATGGGTTTATCCTTCATTATACACCTGGAATGTTTGTTTTATTCTATTGTAATATTAAAACATGGGCAAAGCAATAAATGACTGAAGATTCTAATCGTCTTTTTCAAAGATTCCAACATTTACCTAAATTTCGTTTCGTCTTGTATGACCGGCATTCCTAAATCTGGACGTTGACCTATATTTAGAGTGTCATGGCGCCGAAAAGTTAACTTGATAGGAGGGGACGTATTTTTAACAGCATGTTGTCTCGGCCATACTGGCTCTAGCTAGGTAAGCAAGGTCTTATTTTCTCACTAAGATGTTCATTTACATTGTTCAGGCGTTCACGGGGACTGACACGCGACCGTTTAGCCGTGAAAAGTTGCCCAGTAAAATTGACTGGGGTTCAAATTATTTTCGACATTGATTGAATCGGGCACCCCCTGAACGTTCAGGTGAGTGTAATGAGACTGAGTACGTTCAGAGCTGAACTATACCCGAGGCAGCCCATGTGGAATTTCAAATGGCAACTCAGGGGGTTAATGAATCGATAAGTGACTGGAGTGACAGAGTGCAACAGTTAGCGTTGAGAGCTTATTCTGGTTTTGCGACGGAGAGTTTTATAGCTAGACAATCTGTTTTGAAATTAGTTTCAGGTTGTAACGACCCAGAGGCGGGTAGATTTGTTGCTAATTTAAGATTAATTGATATGGAGGAAGCGGTTGAAAGGTTGCAGTGGTACACTCATGTCAACACAGTCATTCCTTTAAAATCTAACATTAATTCCACTAGGGGTAGTGGTTATCCCGGGGCAGATAGGCAAGTAGGATTCCCTAATCCGGTAGAGACAGAGTCCTTCTCCCAGACATTTAGACACGATGACTATGAGTCGGTGGGGGTTAGGTCTCGACCATCTAGATCTTCTATGCCTAGACGATTATATCAAAATCCACGATCCCCTCGTGTTAATAGAACTTATTACCCTGAGTTAAGATCGACAAGTCCTTCTCAAGTAGGATTTACGGATTTGCCCCCAATAGATATGCAAACATCAATGGAATATAGTCATGTATATCCCTATGTACGTAGAACTAGCCCTTCGCCTATGCGTAAGCAAGTTAAACCTCCCAGTTTAAGTGTTGAGCAAATTCCAGAAAAACCGAAAGAGGAATCGGAAATAGGCCAAGTTAAAATGGAAGTAAGCCAACTTAAAGATATGATAGCGACTTTAATTTTAACTTTGAATAGGAGAAGGTCCTCCCCTTCGCCTAATAGGACAAATATTACTTGTTTTGGATGTGGAGAGTTAGGCCATTATAAGAATGAATGCCCCCAACAGCCTACTAAGTTACCGGTATCTACCTCCACAAAGAAACAGTTAAGGATTAAGGAAGAAAATGATACTTTAAACGTTCAAGGGACGAGGCAGTAGGCCTGCCCTCGTTCCCGGTTGAACAAGGCCCAAACTTGAAACATTCACTCTTACTTGAACCTGTAGAAGAATGTCAGGTTAACATTGCTCTTAGTTCCAAGGTGGGGGGGAGTGTTAGTGTTTCTGAGCCTGATGAGGAAATTTCTGTTGCTAGGTTACCCTCTGCTATTGCATATAGAGTCCCCCTAACAATAGAAAATTTAGATACTGAGTCGTTAATTGACACTGGTTCGGATTGTACTATAATATCGCCTAAGGTTTATGATCAGTTTGAAATTAAGCCACCCAAGATTAGGGATATTACAATACATGCTGCAGCTGAGAATATGACATTTCCTGGATTTCTAATTGGCCCTGTTACTCTCCGAATAGGGTCTTTTACGTTCACGGATAATGTGTATGTAGCCCCAATAGCTGACACAGCTTTACTTGGTTTAAATTTTCTTAGAAAGTGGAAAGTTATTATTGATTTTTTACATGAGTGTTTAATAGTAGGTGATGAGAGTATTCCCCTAGTAACAGGATTAAGGCCTTCATGTAATACTGATAGTACCCCATATACTGCCCAAGTTATGGTCCCTACTAAAACTATTATTACAGCTAGGTCAGTAACTCGTCTACCTTGTAAAATGGATAGGACATTAAAAGAATATATGATAGAGCCAATAGAAAGTGAACAGTTGCTTATTGGTCGTACTCTTCATTCAAATACTGATTATCCCACGGTATGTTTGATTAATGCGTCTGATAAGGATATTGTTTTGAAGTCTAATGACATAATTGGACAAGCCTATGAGGTCGGAACGGAATCAATACTTCCTATTCCCTTAGGAGATTCTTCCCCGGGTTCCCCCAACCCTAACCCTGTAGGTCCCTCCAATGTCGACAATGGGGTACTGAATGAAGATGGTAGTCCAAGGGTACCTGAACATTTAGTTGCCTTATATGAACGGTCAATTAAGCATTTGTCAAGCGACCAAGCGAAGCAAATTGCAGAATTATTGATTGAATTTAGTGATGTTTTTGCTCAAACTGAATATGACTTAGGAAATTTTACTGCCATAGAACATGCTATTCACACGGGCGATGCCCGGCCCATTAAGGAACGCATGCGTAGGACACCTTTGTGTTTTGCCTCGGAAGAGGAAGCCCATTTAAAAAAAATGTTGAAAGCGGGTGTTATCGAACCTTCCACTTCTGACTGGGCGTCGGCCCCTGTATTGATACGTAAACCTGACGGGAATGTAAGATGGTGTATTGATTATCGAGCCCTTAATGCAGTTACGACTAAGGATGTATATCCTTTACCTATTATCGATGAATGTTTAGATACCCTGGCAGGGAATACTTGGTTTTCTAAATTAGATGCTAACTCTGCATATTGGCAGATTAAAGTTAAGCCGGAAGATCAAAAGAAAACAGCATTTCTAACTAAATTTGGCCTCTTCGAGTTCAAGCGTATGCCTTTTGGCCTTAGCAATAGCCCAAGTTCTTACTCCAGAGCAGCCAATTTGGTCCTGCAGGGCCTAAATTGGAATATATTGTTAGCATTCATCGATGATGTGTTAATTATGGGTCAAACCTTTGAAGATCACATATTCAATCTTAGAACGGTTTTGGCACGTTTCCGTCAGTATGGATTAAAAATGAAACCTAAAAAGTGTGAATTATTTAGGCAGGAAGTAGAATTCCTAGGCCGTATTGTGAGTAAAAATGGTATAAAAATGAGTGATAAACACTTAGCCCCGGTGAGAGATTGGCCGATTCCCAAGAATACTAAGGAGGTAGAAAAATTCCTGGGATTTGCCAATTATCACCGTGTCTTTTTAAAAGGGTACGCCGAGAAGGCGCTGGCCTTGTACTCTATTACAGGTAAAAAACTTTTTTATTGGGGGGAGGAGCAGCAAGAAGCTTTTGAAAATATAAAGACTGCTTTAATAACTACCCCAGTTTTAGCTTTACCTAATCAAACTGACCCGTTTGTCTTCGATACTGACGCGAGTAATTTAGCAGTGGCCGCTGAATTAAGTCAGGTCCAAGATGGACAAGAGAGAGTAATAGCCTACTCTAGTTTTTCTTTAACCCCGGAACAGCAGCGGTACTGTACCACAAGGAAAGAATTACTTGCGGTTGTTCGATTTACCCGCCAATTTAGGCATTATCTCTTGGGTCGTCCTTTTATGGTCAGGACTGACCATAGTAGTCTTACTTGGTTACTGAAGTTTAAACGTCCTAATGGTCAGTTAGCTAGGTGGATGGAAGAGCTTGCCCAATATGATATGACTGTAAAATATAGACCAGGTTCCAAACATATAAATGCAGACGCCTTGTCTAGGATACCTGTGTCAGGCCCTTGTCCTGAATTTGCTTTGAATATACGTCCAAGTGATTTGCCCTGTGGAGGTTGTAAATATTGTGTAAGAGCCCATGAGAATTGGTATGAATATCAAACTAATGTCGAAGAAGCGGTCCCTTTAATCCCGCCCAAGATTAATGGGAAACCCCCTATGGAAATTGACCTCAATAGTTTTAAAGGGGAATGGCAAGACAAAATTAATGAAAATCTTGGTACGACGGATTTTGATGGATTGTTAACAACGTGTGCTCTCATAGTTTCTCCTAATAATTCCCAGGAAAATCCCCAAGTTTTGACTCTGACTCAGGACGATTCAGGAATTGATTTATCAGGCAAATTAGAGGAGGAAATCAAACAAGGCCAAAAGACAGACTCTGACTTGGCTATTTTATTAAATTGGATGATTAACCAAATAGAACCAGGGGAGGGTGAATTATTTATAGCTAGTCCTGCCTCAAAAAGTTATTGGATCAATCAGAAATTATATTATTTGGATGAAAATCAAATCTTGTATAGGAAAGACTTAGACGGTCATTCTCAACTAGTAGTGCCTAAGCCCTTAGTCTCTGAATTATTAAGATTAAATCATGACATTCCTCTGGCGGGTCATCAAGGTATAGATCGAACTAGAAATAGAATAAGAACAAAATATTATTGGTATGGGATGACCCAAGAAATTAAGTTATATGTCGCATCATGTAAGCAATGCAATCAAAGTAAAAAGGCAACTAGGATAGCTAGATATAACTTAGTCAATTATCATGCAGGAGCCCCTATGGAAAGAGTTCATTTGGATTTCCTAGGTCCTTTACCTAAGTCCAATCAGGGAAATGAATATATTTTGATGATGGTGGATCAATTCACCAAATGGGTCGAATGTATTCCCTTGCCATCTCAAACTGCGGAAATAACAGCACAGGCCGCTGTCAATGAATTCTTTTCGAGATTTGGAGTTCCGTTTCATATCTTTACAGATCAGGGTCGAAATTTCCAAAGTGACCTTTTTATCTCCTTGTGTGATTTATTGAAAATACATCGTGCTCGTACCACCCCATACCGTCCATCGTCCAACGGCCAGGTAGAGCGATACAATGGGACGTTGATGAATGCGTTACGTTGTTATATAGGGGATACGCAAGCAGATTGGGACATTTATTTGCCTCAATTAGCCGGTGCCCTTCGTTCCTCTGTAAATCGGTGTACTGGGTATACGCCCAATCAATTAATGTTGGGGAGAGAGATCAATATGCCTGCTGATCTCATGTTTGGGTCTCCAACAGAAGAGCAAGAACCCCTGCCTGATCCATATTTAAAAAATCTTAAGGAAAATATAGTTAAATCACATGAGATTGCTCGTAAAACTTTGCAGACTAAACAAAAACGCATGAAAAAAGATTACGATGTGAAAATTTGGAAAAAATCTTATGATATAGGGGATTGTGTATATATCTTGGATACTGCCTGTCTTAAGGGAAAGAACAAAAAATTAAGTCCTTATTGGAAAGGCCCAGGGGTGATTGATAAAGTTTTGACCCCTTATCTCTTAAGGGTGAAAACGCGTAATGCTCAGTCTATTATGCATCATGACAGAATAAAACCGTGTAGAGATAGGGAGATTCCCCCCTGGGTGGAGCATTATAGAAATAAAATTATGAGTGGGGATCATTCTACCCCAGTGCGTCCTACTCGCAAAATTTATTGTGTTTGCCGGAGACCATGGGGAAAAGGTTTCGGAATTCAGTGCGATTATTGTTTAGAGTGGTTCCATGGAAGGTGTGTTAATTTGACCCCTGAGGAGGCAGAATGCATAGATATATATACATGCCCTTATTGCGATTCCTCACATCCAGCATGATAGTCCGGGAGAGAAAGGAATGATTTTCTCCCGGGGTATTTTTTTATTTTCAGATTTCAAAGATTATACATTACTTGTATTTGAAAGGTAAGCCGTGGTGATTATGAGGAAAGGTTTTACTAATAGAGGTCCCTGTTCCTCTAAACAGGAACAGCAAACCGTTGAACCATGTTGGGATGACGAGTTATATCAATCTGATATCATTTTGAGTCCGCCAACTCCGCAGGTGTTAGGGGATAGTACCACTTCCATGAGTTCCGATTCGGAATGGTCAGTGTTGTCGTCCCCTATTAGGTTGGATGAGTGGTCAAATCCTATTAGGCCCAACCCAGTTCCTCCTTCTGTTCCTTTAAGACCCAAGTCCCAGGATGTGAGAGTATATGATGGGCCTAATCAGGGGGGGGATGAATTAACATTATATATTTCACCTACTCAGAATAGGATTCGACAACCTCCTATACCTTTGGCTAGTTGGCAAATAAGACCCACTCCTAGAGGGATTAGTAGGATGCCCGTACCTTTAATGTCGTTACGGGTGGCCCAACCTACTTATTATGCTAGGCCCTCTTTTTTGTCGCCGTTAATCACGGGGCCTAGAAAACCAATAACCATCCCAAATTCTGGGGGGACTCAGCCGGGTTTGTTGCCGAGGGGTGACTATGGGGTAAAGGTTGCTGATAGGTTTAGGGTTCCGGAGACGGTTTTGGCTAGTAGAAGACCCCCAGCTGTCGCTCCAGGTTGTAGGGGTGTGATTCCTGACGGGATTGTGGGGGGAGGAAGGTATGGCTCACAGTCATCGGGATATGGATTAATAAACAACAGGAATAGGTTGCCCGTGAGTTCAGGAGGGTATCCAAGGAAAATGGGTTTAGATTCGGGTCCTACAGGGAATTTGCCGGTACCTCCAAAGAGAAAATTAACATATGATGAATATGTTCAGGTAGAACCTGGTTGTAGACCAGTCCTGGAGAGAGGGATTCCCCCTTGTCAAGGCCATGAAATACCGCGGAGTCAGGCATGGGAGAGGGTAAACAGATCGAGATTAGTAAAAGCCTCTTTGTGTCCAGTTCCGGGGTGTGGTTATAAGACCAATTCCTTAAAAATACATGTATTTGACAAGCATCTACCCCCTTATTTTAGGATCCCCAGAGGGGGGATGTCAGTTCCCAGTGTGGAAATTGTCAGTAAGAGGGTATTGGCAGTAAGAGCTCTGGCAAGAGCGATCCCCGATGTAGGTGAGTCCTTGTGGGAGATTATGGATAAACTGAACAGGGACAAACTGATACCAGCCGATAGTAAGGTGGATCCCGCGACTTATGGGGCTTTTCGGGAATTGGCAAGGCAATCTGGGTGGGTCCCCATTAGGGATTTTTCTCTTCACCCCTTAACACATCCTTAACACATCCTATTGACACTTGGAGGGTTTTGGCTACATTGTTAGGATATCTTTCCCCGGGGGACCAGAAAGTTTTCCGGGAGAGGTTTGTGTAAGGGGGGAGTAGAGGGAAGTGGGGATAGGATAAGGGAGGCGTCCCGGGGAAATTGGTGAATGGAGTTGTAGGAGATTCCAATAAAGGAAAATTAAGAGAAAAGTCAGAATAGTTCGAAGGAAGGAGAAAATGTGGAGAAAGTAGATAGAAATAGTTAGATAATTGGTTGTGATCTCTATTTTTTTTCAGATGGAAGAGAAGAATCAAATCTCTATTCCCCCGCACCCGCTCACCCTAGGGGAGGGGGGTAATGTAACATCGACGGAGTCTTGCCCCAGGTCCCTCCTTGACCAATTTGAATGGTTTGGGGGCCTGGGGCGGAGACCCAGGGTCTGCAGGGGGCAGACCGTGGCCTCTCCCGAAAGGGAGCAGGTCCGTGGGGTGGGGAGAACTCGTGCCTTTCCCCGGGCTAGGGGGAGAGGCCGAGGTCGGGCAACTAGCACTGGATCCCCTCTACCCGCCGCTCCAACCCCCGGCGGCCTCCAACTGTACTGGAATCTGTTCCAGGGCAGGTGAGGGTCCGCCGAGGTTTTGGCCTCCCTCCTATTCACCCTAGCCCTCCTGATATTGTAGGACGGGCTGGGGAGGGTAGGGGGCCGGTTGTCCCCGAGGGATCCACTATTGATCCGAGAGGACAACCAGTTCCGCTGATGTCGCTTGTGATTCCTCGGCGTGAGTCCTCGAGTCAGAGGAGGACTCGAAGAGGTGAGGAACGCAGGCGGCGTCAGTGGGCAAGAGAGTTGGTGGGGGCCGTCCCGGGAGATGACCGGCCTGTTCATCTCTCGCCGCAGCAGTGGCGAGAGTTGTTGGGCCGGATTAGCTCTCGGGACAGACAGTTAAATGTCTGTCCCCACTGCTGCCGCCCTACCCCTCCATGTTGAGCCTAGGGGATTATATTTTTTTTTATGTTTAGTTCTTTTTCCTCTGGTCCTTGTTTTTTTTGTTAATTTCGGTTTATTTAGTTTGGGTGGGTGGTTTTATGTTATTTTTTATTATTTTTAGGGAAGGCCGCTCTCACTGTCATTTTCTATCTTCCTCTATAATCTTTCCTAACTCTTTGTTTCATTTTCCCTAGTTCTTTCCTGTTTCTTATCTTTGAGCTTAGCTATCTTCTAATTTCTCGTCTAGATTCGAACTTTTGATATTCTTCTGCCCCCTTTTATGTATGGATCAACCTATCCTAGGGATGGGGGGAAGGGATTTATTTTCGGAATTGTTTATATTTTTATTTTTCCCTAGGGGGGTCCCCTTTTATAAAATTGGGGGGTGTGTTGCAGACGTGAGCTGATCTCCCTTAGGTCAAAATGGATCAGCCCGTCTGTGACGTTTATCAATTTAGCACGTGCATGTTTTTTGGGTATAAAGGCCTTGGTTGGTCCATATTTGCCCTTCTTAACTCTTAGACTGCTTAGCTTAGCGTAGAGACTTACGAACTTGGAAATTTGGATTATAGAGCCTATTATTCTGGATTATTTAGTGTACAGTAAGTAGAAAGCTTTACTTATAATATTTCTTTTATGGCTGCAGTAGTGGTTGTGCATGTTGCATGTTGCTTGTAGAGCTGCTGTGTAGTGCTTATCAGTATTATTAGTATATAGTATATTTACCTGTCTGTCGCCCTGTCATAACCCCTCAACCCATCCCGCCTATTCTCACTCAGGCCATCGCAGATTAGGTGGGTAAACTCTGAGGGCTTAACCACGAGATAAGTCACAGATAAATACCCAATTTTACTTTAATATATTACAAGTAGTTTTGAAGCATGTCATGTGATAGTTTTGTGATAAAGGGATTTTCAAAAAATGAAAACTCCCACACTTTATAAAAATAATAATATGCAAATCTGGGGTGATGATTATGTGAAAGCAATATTATATTTACAAGTATTCGTGTAATGAGTGATATATTCATTGTGAATAAAATTTAGTAAACTCATGACAATCAATTAATTGTTTCTAAATTAATATTAGCCTTCAGTTGCCAATCTTGTTGCCCAAACTCAAACGATCGAAAAAGTCGTGTGTTGCTTTGATAGCAACGCACGTGATTGTCCATATATGTCAATCTTCACCCCCTTCAAAATATTACGATGGGTTAGCTCATCACGTGACAAGTCAATGTTATTATGAAGACAGTCGAAAATACAAGCAAAAACATTGACTTTTCAAAATTCAAAAGAGAACTTTTTTTTCCGTAGAGATGTTTAATTGTGCCATATAATTTTATTTAACCGGAGGTAATTTAAAAAACACAGGTAAGTTTATAATTACCAAAGTTAAGTAGTTTGTTCATAATCGAAGAAATCCGTTTATAAAATAGCAAGACTCCGACAGTAATACTATTAGTAATAAAAGAAAAAGGGTACCAGTCAAGCCGTCCACAAGCAAAGTCGTCCAGACCCATTGGTGGAGTCCTCCACAGCTATTAGTGATGTCGTCCACAACTATGAAGAAAAAAACAATATCAAAATCTTTGAAAAAATCACATAGGTGACAGGTGCACCATAGGCATAACGAAGGCGCTCCAGTCCTCATGTACCTGCGATACAGTATACTGGTAGGCCCATAGTTATTTTGGCACATTAGGATTAGTCTACACTCCTTCATTCTGCATTTTTCATAATAGATCAGATGCATAATAGAACTTATAAGGGATCTACGACAAAGCTCATTTGCATATGACTAGAACGGAAATCAATAATTTATGCGATCAAAGATCAGTAGGAATAGGCCTACTCATGAATAATTACAGACCTTCGGAAAATGATCAATGAAATGAAATAGAGTAACCGTTTAATGTCCTACTGGTCTGCTCCTACAGGGCTAATGAGGGAATATTTGTCCGGACAGTGGCATAGAGGACATACAGTATCACCCTTGCTTGTATCGTACTTCAACTGCAAAGGGATCTTTTACGTGCTCGCTATAATATATATATATGAATGTGTATACAGCTTTTACTTCCCATCCGAATGATTAGACAGTTGTCCGTGTCTTGTCAGACCCTCCGTCCTGCATCACTGACAATGAGAAAGAAAAACGATCAATATTCAAAGTCAGTCAGTGGTGGTACCTAACTCTATTAAATGACGGGGTCGGGACCTGGGGGTATTTATCTTTTCAAATAGGGGGATCACGTGGTTAAGGCGCTGGCTTGCCTGCCTGGATGTCGCGTGTTCGATCCCTGCATTGGCCGAGAAAGTTCATCTCGATTTTCTGGCGTGGTTTCCTCTTGTCATTGATGTAGAACGGAGGGCCTGACAAGGACAGCTGTCTAGTCGTTTGGATGGGATGACAAACCGAAGTCCCTGTACACATTGGCATGCACGTAAAAGATCCCATGGCAGCTGTAATTTGATATAAGAGTAGCCTGTAGTGCTGCTGCCCGGGCAAATTCCAACTGCCAAACTGCTAAAGACCCCTATGCGCAAGCAAATTATTGAAATAAAATTAAACCTATGTTAGTCCCAAAATTACCTAGTTTGTGTCGCGTGGGCGTAAAACCCCATTTCTCTCTCTCTTGTAGATTGATCACGAAAATGATTAATTTACGTCCTAGTCCTGACTTTTTTCCGTATTATTTGTAATGTAAGGCAATCTAACCTCTGCCAATTCATTCAGATATGTTTTTTCTTCAAATTCTATCTAGCCATTTTGATTTGCATATATTCCCGACATTTAACCCTTAGAACCCGAAATGCCGCAAAACCGGCTTGACGTTGTATCGCATATACCCGAAATGTCGGTTTTGCGGCTTGGGGCGTGTCAAGCTCCAATCACTTTGACGTCATAATTAATATGACGTCCTGTAAATCCAGGGTGGAACGTGCAACACCCCATGTAAAGTCAGTGTTCAAAGGGTTAATTTGTCCCTAAATTAAATGATACCCCTATCCCTGCATTCTTATATATACTCTCCCAAAAAAGAAACGCAAAGTTACATTTCGACGTCGGTATATCCTTGCTCTACCATCGCCTTGTTGCAACAAGAACCGCGACACATCGCTGAACCAAACTGCTCTCCAGTGTTGTTGTGTCCATACCGTCAGTGCCTGATCCATTAAAGTTGGATTTCAAGGTGTTGGCGTATTTCAAAACAGAAGGTCTAACGGGGACATCTGCCTCGTTATTCGGTTTCACGTAGGCGTTTACCTACTGTCTGGTACGAGATTCTACGCCGTCCGGGAATTGCTGCTGCAGTAGAGGTCGATGTTGAAAACCATTTACGCCAATGACGTAACCGGAAGTGACGATCCAGGACAGGTAGGGTCTCTCTTGTTTGGCCTGAGCTAGGGCGGTAACGTGTTGAACTTTGTTGTCGGTACCCATCCCAAAGGCGAGAAATGGAACCTAGAGAAACATTCAGCAGCCTGGCTACATCTGTCTTGGATTCACCTGCTTGTAATCGTCCAATACCTTTGTTGTGTTGGTCTTCGTTCAGATGTGGCATCATTTGGTTCGTTGAGTGTTTACATGTGCATCTGATTTGGAAACCGAGAACCCCGGGATTTTAAAGACCTTAGATCTAGGTTCCATGCGAAAAACTCGCGAAGTTGTTAAATTCATGTTTCTTGGTGCAATCAAGAGATAACAAATTTCGACAAAAAGGATGACCAGTCACAATTAGTGACCCTACCTTTAAAATCAATAATGAATTTCTTTTATCCTTACATAATGGCATTGAAAACAATTAAGATTTACAGAAACAACGACCTCGTTCAAACAAAAAATTGATGAAAAACGGGTTGTGCGTTTCTTTTTTTGAAGAGTATATATGCTGATATATGCTTAGTATTTTGTTTTCATTATCAAGTACTGTAAGCCTACATGAAACAAATAGTACAGGCTCTGTCTGTGACCACATTGCGGACTTGACTGGCCCAGCCAAAAATCGTAAGTGCAGCTCTGTGACCACATTACGGACTTGACGAGCTTCGGACTTGTAGTATGTTGTGTAGGTCTATAGTACTCTGGGGTGATGTGAAAGTTGGAGGTCGCATTAGAAATGCCCACATTAATAATATTTAAGTTTCCCCAGTATTAAGAGTCTTGAGCAGTCTAAAATGCACATTTTAAAGCCAGCACTGTAATTTTATGTGGACGTATATTGTCATCGCCCCTGTCCGTCCGTCCGTCCACAATTTGTTTGTGGACTCTCACAATTCTTATCCGATTTTGACAAAACTTGAAATATAGGTTCATCCCCAAAAGATCTCGGCTGCTTTCGACATTGGCATGTATCGGATGAAAACTTCATGGATTATGGCCCCTGATTGTACGAAAAATCACGTTTTTAGCTTGTGGACCCTATAGAGGTTACAATTTTTAACCGATTTTGATGAAACTTGACATACATGTTTATAACCCAAAGATCTTGGTTCCTTTTGATATTTGCGCCTATCAGAATGTAATTTCCTGAATTATGGCCCCTGATTGTCCGAAAAATCACCCTTTTTAGCTTGTGGTCCCTCTGGAGGTCACAATTATTATCCGATTTAAAAAACCGTTTGATTATATCACCGTTACACCCTAAAGAAGGTTGAGTTCGAATTTCGGAAAAATCGGACGAAAATTGTCATACAAAATGGCCGCCGTTTGTACGCGAATGCTGTTAAAAAATGGTATATCAAGGTTGTGGACCCTGTAGAAGTCACATTTTTAATTCGATTTTGATGAAACTTGAAATTCATGGTAATAACCCAAAGATCTTAGTTCCCTTCGATATTTGCTCATATCGGAACGTAATTACCTGAATTATGTCCCCTGATTATACGCAAAATCGCCATATTTTAGCTTGTGGTCCCTCTGGTGGTCACAATTATTATCCGATTTAATAAAACGGTTGATAGTATTACCGTTACACCGTAAGGAAGGTTGAGTTCGAATTTCGGGAAAATCGGACCAAAATTGACAGACAAAATGGCCGCCGTTTGTACGCGAATACTGTTAAAAAATTGTATATCATGGTTGTGGACCCTGTAGAGGTTACAATTTTAATTCGATTTTGATGAAACTTGAAATGCGTGGTAATAACCCAAAGATCTTAGTTCCTTTCGTTATTTGCACATATCCGATCGTAACTTCCTGAATTATGGCCTCTGATTGTCCGAAAAATCGCCTATGGTCCCTCTGGAGGTCACAATTATTATCCGATTTAATAAAATGTTTGACTCTATCACCGTTACACCCTACGGAAGGTTGAGTTCGAATTTCGAGAAAACCGGACCATAATTGCCAGAAAAAATGGCCGCCGTTTGTACGCAAACAGTGTAAAAGTATGGTATATCAAAGTTGTGGACCATGTAGAGGTCACAATTTTAATTCGATTTTGATGAAACCTGAAATGCTTGTTTATAACCTAAAGATCTTTATTCTTTTCGATATTTGTGCATATCAAATTGTAACTTAATGAATTATGGCCTTTGATTGTAGGAAAAATCACTTTCGGTATTGCTTGTTCTCTGTCTATCTCTTGAACAATTATTATCTGATTTAAAAAAAAATTCTGATTATATTACTGTTTATACAGACAAACACAGTATAGGTTACGATATGATATTTATTAAAATTCCACAACATAAATGATAAACAACATACAAATTATACATGCTAATAAGAAACAAACAAAACTAATCAAATTTGGCATTTTTAGGGAGCTACTTGTCATTGAGACACATCTCCAGGTTACCGTTTAATACCCTGGGGATCTGACTCACTATGGGGCTGCGGCCTCCATGTATTATACTATTAAAGATTGAAAATGGGTCTGCGGCCTCCATGTAATGTATTAACTATTAAAGAATGAAAAATGGGGCTGCGGCCTCCATGTAATGTATTAACTATTAAAGGTTGAAAATGGGGCTGCGGCCTCCATGTAATGTATTAACTATTAAAGAATGAAAAATGGGGCTGCGGCCTCCATGTAGCGTTAGTTTTAAAGAAGGAAATGGGGCTGCGGCCTCCATGTATAAGATTAAAGATATGGGGCTGCGGCCTCCATATATAATAACAGTAGATCTTTAACTTAATCATCTAATATTTTGTTGGAAAAATCCGAAAAAGTCCTAAACAAGTAGCTCCTATTAATGATCCACAAAGATCCAACAGTGTTAACTACTTAACAAAGATAAGCTCTTAAATACGCAAAACAAGAAAAATATATTTATAAATGATCTTGTTACTTAACACATTTGAATTGAATTGAATAAAAGTAAAATTTAAAATAAAATATATCCCATCGTAACTACTAGTGGAGTCTAGGGGATGGAAGGTGGGTAAAGCTAAAATCCGAACTGTTTGCTAGCGTGTGCGTATAGAACAATGGCGATTAACAATGCTGAAATTAATTAGGTCAGCTAGCGCGTGTGTATTGTAAACAAGCTCAATGATTGGCTGTTTAGGTTATCTAGCCCGTATGTAATCAAGCTCGATGATTGGCTGATTTATCCATGTAGTCTAAGTTTTTAACTGATATATTATTGGGACCACTAGATAGATTAAATATTCTACTAGAATGCTTATCTTTTTAATTCTATAATTTATGAATAAATTAAAATTATTTAAAGGGCAAGGTTGTTTGTCGGTATAAACTAAAATTAAATAAATTTACATTTTATACAGACAAACACAGTATAGGTTACGATATGATATTTATTAAAATTCCACAACATAAATGATAAACAACATACAAATTATACATGCTAATAAGAAACAAACAAAACTAATCAAATTTGGCATTTTTAGGGAGCTACTTGTCATTGAGACACATCTCCAGGTTACCGTTTAATACCCTGGGGATCTGACTCACTATGGGGCTGCGGCCTCCATGTATTATACTATTAAAGATTGAAAATGGGTCTGCGGCCTCCATGTAATGTATTAACTATTAAAGAATGAAAAATGGGGCTGCGGCCTCCATGTAATGTATTAACTATTAAAGGTTGAAAATGGGGCTGCGGCCTCCATGTAATGTATTAACTATTAAAGAATGAAAAATGGGGCTGCGGCCTCCATGTAGCGTTAGTTTTAAAGAAGGAAATGGGGCTGCGGCCTCCATGTATAAGATTAAAGATATGGGGCTGCGGCCTCCATATATAATAACAGTAGATCTTTAACTTAATCATCTAATATTTTGTTGGAAAAATCCAAATCGAATACCATATTTAGGAAATGAAATATTGAATGAGAGCCTCCAAAAAAAATATATGTGAAAATTAAGTGTATACAAGTGCTCCCTTATGCCTTCCAATTAATGATCAAAACATTAAAAAAAAAAGAAAAAAATATGATTTATATTAACGAGTGTACTTGGCATTATTGCCCTACACTTTTACACATAGAACTTTGTGCTAGTTGTAATGATTCTTTAGAAGTTTTTATGTACCTAACATAACAGTTTGACGACCATCTGCCTAACGTTTGAATTAAATGATCCTCTATGCCTGCTGCAGCAGCACTGGTTGCAGCTCCTATACGAAAAGAGTGCCCACAGTACTTTACACTATTGTATCCTATTACTTCTAGCAGATGACGAACATAAGCAATAAATGTATCTCTTTTTAAAGGTTCTGTTGACATAAATTCATTAACGAATAGGGGGGATGATTCAAGGGCACCTTGATTGATTCTATATTTGTAATATTTACACATTGTTTCAACTGGGCAAATATTACTATTTCTAAAGATATGTATAGATACTCCTTGTCGAAACGGGTCTGTTTTAGAAGCCCTTAATTTAACTATATAGAATGATTTATCTTTAGAAATATCAATATCTGTCATTCTTAAAATGTTGTATGTAGCAGATCCTGATTTAACTGTGAACTCGCCACATCTCATAAAACCAAAAAAGGCCATTTGACATGCACATAACATCATAATATTTATGTAAGGAGAGAAAAAATTCCTATTTAACAAGTTGCATATTTGGACTAGAATTGTAAAAGTTATTGGAAATCTGTTATTAGATTGAACATGACATTGTGATCTTTTGATCCCTTTCAATAAATAATCTAACTGTTCAGAATTTTTAAAAGGGTTACTTAAACCACGTATAATAAAATGATACCGTATTCCAGCTAGATATAATTTAATTGTTGCGTATTTCAAACTAAGGTTTTTAGAGCAGTAAGACACAAAATGAATTAAAATGTTCTCTGATATGTTTGGTAACTCTCCATTTACTGCTATACAGTTACTTATCACTAAGAATCTCATTAGGTGCTGTAGGGCTGTTTCGTAAGTTCTTGCAGTTTGAGGACTAACTGCAAAACTTAATAACTTTTCGGAATGTTCCTTTAAATCATCATCAATTCTGAAGGTGGAAGGATATTCACTGGCAATTGATCTGCCCTTGGTACCAAAGTTCTGAATTTCCTCATCTGAAATCGAGACAAGGCATCGGCTATAGTGTTTTCAACTCCAGGAATGAATTTAGCGTGTATCACAAAATTATATTTAGCTGCACACCATGTTAATTTCCTCATCAGGTTCATAATAGAGTTTATTTTTGATCTCCCTTTGTTTATAACCTCTACTGTCCCTAAATTGTCACAATGAAACAGTATTCTATGTGATTTCCAGCTCTCACCCCATAAAGCACATGCCATAACTATTGGGTATAGTTCTCTGAAAGTCATGGAAATTTTTTCATCCTTGTCTATAATTAAATAATTTTCAGGAAACGCGCCCTGAAACCATGTATTTCCATATACGCCGGCGAATGCTTTGTCCGTAGCATCTGTATACAAATGCATATTTGCGGATGTTGTTATACTGTCATTCAGAAAGAAGGATATTCCATTCCAGTTCGACAAGAATTTAAACCACATTCTAAGATCGAGGCGACAGTTTGCATTAATTTTTACATAATGATGCAACTCCTTAACTGTTGTAGATAGTGAAATCAAATAAGATATGAACGATTTCCCTGGGGCTACGACTCTACATGCGAAGTTAAGATGGCCTAATAAACTGAGTAGCTCTCTTTTTGTACATGAAGTTCTGTTCATAAATGATTGAATAATGTCACATATCCTATGTACTTTCTCTAATGGAAGACTAGCAATCATGTCATTTGCATCTAAAATAATTCCTAGGTATTCTAAAACGCGGACAGGACCTACTGTCTTGTGTTTAGCCACAGGTATGTTTAATGTGTTAAACATCAAAGATAGCAATGCCATAGTGCGTTCTGCGTCGAAATTTGGAACATCAACTGTCAGGAAGTCATCTAACAAATGGAGAATATTAGCTATGTGATAAATGTTCTTTGCTATCCAACACAGAGCAATTGACAGAGAGTCGAAGATCTTTGGACTTGATCTACTTCCAAACACCAGTCTTGTATAGTAATAATATTGATTGTCCCATTTGACACAATGATATGGCCACATAGATGGGTGCATGGGTATGAGTTTAAATGCATCGGAAATGTCTGTTTTACACAACCAACTACCTTTACCATTGTTTTTTATAAGGTTAAAAGCATGATTTATCGTCACATATTCTAGTGAAAATTGTTCCTTATTAATCAGGTTATTAATACTGGTATGGTCGTCATTGTCATGTGGTGATGACAAATCGACAATAAGTCTTTTCTTTTTTGAATATTTCCCTTCGGCTATACCTATCGGATTGACACGATAGACAGCAAAGGGTAAACTATTAAACGGTCCTTGCAAGAACCCTTTATTCACTTCTTTTTCAATTAATGCCGTAACTACATCTGGTTGCTCTCTGGCGCTTAAAGAGTTTCTACATTCGAAAGAACATTTTGGCACTTCGTTAAGTCCAGTATTAAAACCTTCCCGTAGTCCATTTGTCAAATAACTAACGAACTCCCTATCGGGATGTTTTTCCAATAATTGTTCAAGTTTGACAATATTAATAGGAGTCTTTACTGATTTAGCTGTCTCGACTTGATTGGTCTGTTGTGTCCTGTCCCATCGTTTTTTGAAGCCGGACACTTGGCTCTTGAATGTTCTGTCTTACATGACGAACACACATGTAAAAAAAAACATCTATGACGGTAACAACCTTTCTCTGTATTGAAGTTTTGGCAGATTTCTTTTCCTAAATGGAATTGTTTGTTGTTAGCGCGATTTCCTTGGTTGTCATTTTTATAATTGTTAGGTTGATAAGAATATCTGTTTACACTGTTATTGCCGTTTTGTGCGTTCGTGAAGTAAGGCCTCATGTTGCCGTTGTTAAAGTTATTCTCTACGAGGGTAGGGCAGAATCCAGTGTAGTGGCTCACACTATTACAGTGGTTACAAGTATTAGGCGTGAAGTTTGCAAATATATTGCAGAACAATTTATTGTTTTGCACGGACCAATCTACCTTTCTGTTTGACACCCGTAGATGAGCCGCAGCCTTGGCACTAAATTCGCGGTGATACTCGTAAAATCCTTTACCATTGTACCTGTGCCCCATGTCTGTGATGTCACGCTCATAAAGGTCTAATTCTATGGTCCTATCAAACACTTCGTTCATTACACTTTTGTATATTCCGAAAGCCTGGACAAATTCTGACATGGTAAGGTCCCTATTCAGTCGAGGGTCCGGCTTGTAGTTAGAATCGGTAGGGTTGCTTGGGATGTGATTAGGGATCAAAAGTGATGCCAGGTTCACGTCCTTTCCTTCCAGAATGTTTTTTCTTAATTGCGGAGAGATAGTCTCAATGTTGGGCAAGGATTCGCTAGAGTACCCAAATCTAGTAACTACGTACATACCGTTATTATAGGCGGTGTTTATTTCACGTCGTTTGACATCTGCTGTATAAAGAGTATTTCCTGATGTCGATGTATCTGTATTAGTACTAGCAGTCGGGAAAAGCACGGCATCGACTGCTTGTTGTCTGTCGCTTCCGGCTGAAGCGGCGACTGCTCTAGTTGGTGTAAACAAATTATTTCTAGATACGTTACTGTTAGTATTATCATTAATAATTTCGGTATCACGTCATTTGGGACTCACGTCATTTGGGACTCAACACAAACGACATTTGGGACCCAGTTTACGACGTTTGGGACTTCGTTGGCGTCATTTGGGACTCAGCACAAACGACATTTGGGACTCAATATAAACGACATTTGGGACCCGATATAAACGATATTTTGGACCAGAGTCCGACACAAACGTCGACTGATCTATCGGAGGATCCCTAGCTGCGTGCATATTTTGTGCATTTCGCTCGGGAATCGCGCTTCTTTGACGCTCCGTATGAATTCCAAGTACCGGTAGATATTAAAATAATAATTAAAATAATATTAAAATATCACGTCATTTGGGACTCACGTCATTTGGGACTCAACACAAACGACATTTGGGACCCAGTTTACGACGTTTGGGACTTCGTTGGCGTCATTTGGGACTCAACACAAACGACATTTGGGACTCAATATAAACGACATTTGGGACCCGATATAAACGATATTTTGGACCAGAGTCCGACACAAACGTCGACTGATCTATCGGAGGATCCCTAGCTGCGTGCATATTTTGTGCATTTCGCTCGGGAATCGCGCTTCTTTGACGCTCCGTATGAATTCCAAGTACCGGTAGATATTAAAATAATAATTAGATCATACATTTAATGGTTTCGCTGACCAGTTGTTAGTGAAATTTAAATCTAAGTTGAATATAACCCTCTGATAGAACACCAAATACACTGAGAAACAGTCATTAATAATAATATATTTTTTCCGCCATTGCCAAATCCGCCGATGACACGTGACATTGATTGGAATTTCTAGGTCAAAAAGCCGGCGAAATGTATTGTTAAAATAAATAAATGTATTTATAAAACTCGTACACATTTTAATCATATGGAAGAAATAGCTATTTGATTTCAGATCGAATCATCGATGTTTTTATAATAAAGTTAATGTTAATCGTATATTGTTTGTATGATCGTGTGATCATTGTTTTGTTGTTCACCGATGTTTTTTTTAATGAAGTATTCTTGTATTGTTTGTTAATTGGTGTTATGATTTTAGCAATTTTAATTGTTTGATTAGTGTTTATTGTCAGTATCAGAAAATGCCGTGGCATTTCTTTAGACTATTTTGTTATGTAACTTGCAAACGTTTTTATTTATCCGTCGATGATAGACAAACGACACAATGATCACGTGACAACCATAACTAAAATAGCTACATTATAAAATAAAGTTCTGTACGACTATGATATAGCCTTCAATGTTTGTTAAAATTAACACCCTGTCAATACGTACGTTAACTAACGTATGAAAAATTAAATGGTAGCAGGTAAGGTGAGTGTCGTTCAGATTGCCTGTCAATAGTGTATAAAATAAAAAATCAGTTTAGAACTGGTTTATTCATGATTCCGAGATTTGGAGTTAAGCCCCGCCCCCTTAGATACTGTTACTATGTCCCCCAAGCTTAACAGCATTTAGCGGTTCAATATGGCGACCCAGCACCTGACAGTTTGATTCGTGCATGCATATTGTCATTAAATAGTAACCGTATAATGTGGTTTTAAATGGTTTTCAAAAAAAAAAGAGTTTACATAAATAGAAATAAATAAATATAGAGTAGAAACTTTATTCATACAGGCCTCGAAATGTCGCATTAGTACCGTAACTAACCTGTCATTTATAATTTTCCACGTCACACTACTCACACATTATCCATGGTATGTGCACAAACACGATTTAGTGGTTCATATTTGATATATGTGAATATCATAATTAATTTCTTCGACATCGGCCGGACTAAAAATTCACACGAATCGCCGCAAGTTTCTGACTCGAATTGGCGTGGATTTCGCTTAGTAAAAGCATGCATCCCAAATGATGCTTTAAATTGAATGTACTACAGGTGTATGACACTGTCGTTGAGAAATGTGTAGATTTCGGACTCTAAAATATCGGTATAAAATTTAAATTGAATGTCAAACCCGACATTGCACCTGTACATGACACTATTCTAATCACGTGCCGAGGACAGCTGATCACGCCCCCTGTAATTCCTTTCTCGCATTCCAACTAATTTACGCTAAAAATTATAATGTGTAAAACACTCTTTTGGCCAAATTATTTTCTATTGTCAAATTGTCCTGTAAATTATACATAAACTTTATTTTCGGACATTGTTCTGAATTTATATTTTTATTGGAGACAAAACGGAAACAATTACGATGCAGGCTTTATTGTGTAGGACAGGCTGATTTAATTAAATTATTTACAATCACACTGTCGTGAGAAGAGAGGGCGATCATCTTCTCCCTTTATCATAAATAAAAACATGTTAAAACAGAGCTGACGTCAGATGTTGTTAAATTAAATATTATCTGGCTTCTTACATAAAAATCTGTAAATAGGCTACAACTCAACCCTCACCACATGTTTTATTACTAATCCATAACAATCAACTAAGTGTTTATTTAATAATAAATAACAAAGGACATGTTTATTTAACAGTAAGTGGACCTAAATGGGGAAACAATCTGGGATAAAAAAAAATTAGGTTGGGATGAAACAGCCCGGGTTGAAACGGTCGTGGGATAATTCCTGACCGTATCCCCTTAATATTGATCCAGGGCAAACACATTTTTAATTGTTTCTTTGATTTCTGAAAAAGTATAAATTTTTGGGCCATGCCGTCTTTCGGGGTAACGTTCGTTCATGCTTGTTACAAGTTCCCCACGCGCAGCGTAATACCATTTCGATGATAAATGTAGAAATAACAAACTTCCCACAGAGCACGGCCTTGTTTGTTTGTGGGACAAAAATGGCTGCCAATCTTGAACTACGCGGGCCAAATATAATCGGGCTTTCTGATTGGTCAATATCTTTACAATGATTGACAGGTCGGATTCATCAATTGGCATAATGGCTAATGCCAACCGATATGTCACGTATCATTGGAATTCTCCAATGGAGATTCTATCGGGGAAAACATCCACTGTTTCTCTCTCCGTGTATTCGATGTTCGGTCAGTGAATTATATCCAATGACGATTTACATTTACCTAACAACTGGTCAGTGAATTCATCAATGTATTTTCCAGTTATTATTTTAATATCTACCTGTACCTGAAATTCACACGGACAGAGCGTGGAAGACGCGCAATTCGGAGACCGCCGAGACTGTCTCCAATGACCACGTGACTTATTTTAATGCACCTTTTATGAATGATCAACAGCTTGCTAATTATTCGGATTATGAACAATGTCGTGTGGACGACTTTACTAAGGTATTAGTTATATCTTGATCGAGTCCCAAACGACGTACACCAAAGTCCCAAACGTCGTATATCAAAGTCCCAAACGTCGTATATCAAAGTCCCAAACGTCGTATACCCGAGTCCCAAATGTCGCGGTCAAATTTTTTTGAGTCCCAAATGACGTGAGTCCCAAATGACATGTAATCATAATTTCACTATCCAGAGAATGTGATGCTGGTATTTCGTTTAATCCATCGAATCTTCTGTTCAGTCGGCTTATTTCTCCTTTCATGGACTTGTTGTCGTCTTTAATTTCCTTCAATTGATGCTGTAATTCTAGTAGCGCTTGTTGAAGGGGGTCGCCATTGTTGTTGATTTGTCTAGGTGGACTGGAGCGCCCCCTGTCTCTGGTATCAGATTGTCCAGCATCGTTTTCAGTTTCCTTGTATAAAGTTATTAATCGAGCTTTTTTAGCCGATGTACTGAATTGTATACCTTTTAAAGTTAATTGGGCCTTTAACTTAGCCGTTGTCCAATTTTCCGGCATACTGGGATCATATAAAGCGGCTCTTCTAGGCATGTTGATGTCAAAATATCTGTATTCTAACGAAACTAAAAACCTTTGTATCAATGCCGAGCTGCCGCGGTCGCCCGCATCGGTTCAAAGTTGAAAGTTCAATCTACACGCATCCGATGATTAGGGTGACCACCCGTCCCGAATTTCGCGGGACAGTCCCGCAAAACGCTCACAAGTCCCGCGTCCCGCAAATTCTTTATAAACATTCAAAAAGTCCCGAAAATTTCTCACATGGAAGGTTTCTATGCAGTAATGTGCATGAATCTAGTCTCGATAGTCTTTTTTAGTTTTTTAATTTGCATTCCTAATACTATAATAGGCCTACTGTAAGCGGATGCAAATGGGCAACAATTTTTGTGCGGAAAGTCAATAAATTTTTCAGCCATGAGTTACCTCCCCTACAGTAGTCCCATTTTCAAGACACTTTATACCTTTCACCATTCGGGGAACTTCGCTTATTTCTGATATCTTTGGAAAGTATGAAAATTGGTGTGACAAGTAAGTCGTGTTTGCACTGTGGATGATATTCTTGGTCACTTATCGTTTGACTGTGTTGAAATATAATGGCTGTACGTACACAATTCTTCTGATCATTTTTTACGTCATCATAAATCATAAACTCATTGTATTCAGGAGAAAATTAAAAGTTGTCACTGTAACAATATGATTTGGGTAAAATCAAAATAATAACACGAAGTATATCTTGGTCGTGTCTTTTATTCAATGACATATCAAGCAATGATTAAATGCACGTGCAGAAACTGAGTGACAATGACAGGCGTAACCAACCGAGCACACCTTAATCTGATCAGCTTACAAAACCACTCGATAAATATTTTAAGATGATACTATACTACAATCAGTACAATCACTACAAAATCAGAGTATTTCATTGCGACATTTTTTGTGTCAGATTGCGGGAAATGGCGTTTCCGGGCTTTCTAGTTTTCAAAAATTCTCGGGGGAGGGACCCCCGAACCCCCCACTGCTGTCTCGCGCCTTCGGCGCTCCGCAGACAATAACGGGGGTTTTGAGCAAAATATATTTTTTTCATAAACGTCCCGCAATATGATGAAGTAAAGGTGGTCACCCTACCGATGATACGTTCACATTTTTGGCACTTCAATAATCCGTTTAATACTATAAAAGTTTGTATGTTTAAACAGGTATGAGTAGATGTTTAAATATGCCGTAAATTAAAGCTAAAATCCGAACTGTTTGCTAGCGTGTGCGTATAGAACAATGGCGATTAACAATGCTGAAATTAATTAGGTCAGCTAGCGCGTGTGTATTGTAAACAAGCTCAATGATTGGCTGTTTAGGTTATCTAGCCCGTATGTAATCAAGCTCGATGATTGGCTGATTTATCCATGTAGTCTAAGTTTTTAACTGATATATTATTGGGACCACTAGATAGATTAAATATTCTACTAGAATGCTTATCTTTTTAATTCTATAATTTATGAATAAATTAAAATTATTTAAAGGGCAAGGTTGTTTGTCGGTATAAACTAAAATTAAATAAATTTACATTTGCACCATAAGGAAGTTTGAGTTCGAATTTCGTGAAAATCGTACCAAAATTTGCCGAACGAAATGGTCGCCATTTGTACGCGAATAGTGTAAAAATATGGTATATCATGGTTGTGGACTCTCTACAGGTCACAATTCTTATCCGATTTTGACGAAAAGTAACATTTCTAGGTTGTGTACAGTCACACCATAATCATTGTCAGCTTCGAATTTCATTAATATCAGACTGGAACTGACCAACGAAATGGCTGCTCCCAATACAGTATGAAATACAAGACTTAATGAGGAAAAATCACTTTCGGTATTGCTTGTTCTCTATCCATCTCTCAAAAATGTGGGCGTATCCTGCCTGGCAGTGCCAGCCTATCCTTTGTAGCAATATTGTCGTGGTGACATTGTTTTAAAGATTATAGACAAGGAATGGGGAGATAAGATATAGTTTTATGTTTCTAACTTATTCACATACATGTATATGCAGGTGTGTACTGATATCAACTAACATTTGATTGACATATTGTTAGATAAAAAAGGGTATAGAACCATAACATACTGGTTATATCTTTCAACAAAATACATGTGGGTCGAGATATTAATATTGCATCATTTGGCTTAATTTAACCAATCATTACGTCGATTGCACAGGTTCATGGTCATGAACACGCATGGGTCTGCGTGATACCCTTGCGGCTATAAAGGAAGCTATAGTATGTCTGTAAATCAGACTTCGATTAGATTCCAGAGGGTTACCATCGAAGAGTCCTAGACACCGCGAGGTGTCTAGGTTGAGAAGACTTTAGTTAGCATTGACTGTAATTGTAATATGCTTGTATGTATACCTATGCTACATAAAAGGTAAAAACGAACTGTTGCATTGTTATAAATGAAGAAGACAACCGTCTTAAGAAACCAGTAAGAAGAAACACACAACGTGAAGGAGAAGAAAAGACGATCCGAGATAAATCCTAGACGATCACAAGGCTAACGGTAATATGTAGAAAAACAAGATGCATGGGTCATACGTAGGATGTGGCGACCGGACCGACAACACATGCTCTCCACGTCAGACAAAAAGGCCCATGGTGCTACATATATGATTTGGTGCCGTGACAGTTTCGACCTATAGGGTTAATACCAACTTTAGAAGAAGAAGAAGAAGAAGAATACATATTTGATTTGGCGCCGTGCTGAAGTTTCGACATTTGGGTTACGCAGTTGATTTAGAAGAAGAATACATATTTGAAGACGTTCAGCGAAGAAAAATCACCCGTACCATCCAGAGACGGAGAAAATTTTTGGTGGAAATACGAAAACCTGATGATGATATTTGAAAAAAATCTTGGTAAATAAATTTTGTTTGTTAAATTAGATATGTTACATTTGTTAAAAGACCAAATAATATTAATTTAAGTTTAAAAATCTAATTAGAAACTAAATTGTTAAAATTTAACTGTAGGAAATACAATATATCCATTCATAAGTTTTGATGGACAGGTTTGGTAAACAATATAATATCACTGGTTATCGGGTTAACATGACCTGTAGTAAATTCGAGTAATTAAAGTTAAAGAGAGTCTCTACGGAGTAGGTTTTAAAACAAACAAAATTTTCTTTGATATAACTACGAATTAATAAAAACTAAAGAAACGGAGTAGGGAATATAACTAAGGAATAATAATAAATAAGGAATCAAATAGGAACTAATGTTGTCTCCGGATTGCAGTGGTAAGATGGCAGATCTAAGCATGACGTTTGTGAGTGTTTAACTCTAGTTTTCAAGATGGCCATGCACTCTACTGTAATTCGTTAATATGTGTTATTTGTTGTGTCGTATATAATATAATTTTTGGGATCCTTGTCCAAAGTCTCAAGAATTAGGATTTTAGTCGAGTTAGGCTAAATGTGGGTAATTCAGCTTTTGACTAAAAGGTTGAATTGCTATTATTGTTTGTGTTTTGTGTCGTCCATGTATGTTGTTCGATAAGTAGAGTAATGTAATTTTGAAGCTCTAGTCCAAGGTTTCAAAGATTACGATAATTTAACTTTTGAATAAAAAAAAAGTTGGGTTCTGTTAAAATCCCAGGTGGTTAAAAATCTAGGGATGTAGGTATAGTTTTCCTGGAAAAAAAACCAAAAAAAATAAAATTATAGGCTCGTTAAATTGTGAGATTATCGCATACGAGTTTTATAGGAGTTTAAGGTGAGGATATGCGGTAGATTTTGTCTGTATATAACTATTAACTATGTGTCATTACATTTTTGCTTTAGAAACGTAATATATAGGCTACGTTTAATATATTTTTGCTGTTATACGCTGTCGCTGTCGACATAGTACGCGATGATTAGAATGTGTAATTTGACATTAGGTCGAATTACTACAAGCACTAGGTTCCAGCACCTGTGTTAATGTATATAGAATATAATATATATTGGATATAGTATTATATGTGTAGTAAAAAGCTCGGTATATTTTGATTGTTGTGTTTATAAAATATGGACTGTGTTCTGATTGGATGGAGCGTACGGCCATTTTCTCTGAACATAGTTGTAGATACATTAAATAAAATAGGATGTCATTCATATACTGATCATATTTGATTGACAGTTCTATTCTAGATAAATTATAGTCTGGTATTGTCATAGGTTTGAGCTCGGCTTGTGTCAGTGTCAGTCTGGAAGGTATGTTTATGTAATAGTGGGTAATGTTTATAAAAACAAATTATAAATGAGTAGGTCAAAAAAAAGGTCACATTACTGACGAGTGAATTATAAAATTGTTACGACGGAATTCTAAAACACAAAAGGAAATTACAAAATGAAAACGCAATTACAAAATTATAAACTATTCACTTACTCAGTTCAGGTCACGAGGTCAAAGTTAGCTTGTATATGGGTCATTCCATGAAGTTGGCACCTAAAGTGTGACATGGGCATTAAAATTTCAAAATGTATTTGGAGAGAAAATAACACTTTGTTTTGTTTTCAATGTCACCTGATGTACCAATGTGGTAAAAAGATAAAAACTTTACAATTTTCTGTAAAAACGCTGACAAACCAAAATGAATGCGTGTAACATTGACAAAATATTGTCCTCTTTTTCTTCTTGTTAAGATAAATAAATTATGATCAAAGGCAACTCAGTACTCAAGACCAAAGTGTCTATCATTTGGTGGTATCAAAATGTAAAAAAAATGTAATTTATTTTACATCATCTCTCAAAATGAGTCTGCGGGTAACAATGACCAAAAACACACGTTAAAGTTCTATAAAACAATACTCATAAAAAAAATGCGAAAACAATTCCTAATATTGTACATCTATTTGACTTGTACAGTTTTTGACCTGATGATTTTACCATCTAAAAATAAAAACCACTACATATCCTGGGTAAAAAGAGTTGGTAACATTGACCACATCAAATTCCTTTGGAAATCAATTCCTAATATTGTACATCTATTTGCCTTGTACAGTTTTTGACCTGTTGATTGTACTGTCTAATAATAATTAAAAAAAATACATATCCTGGGTAAAAAGAGTTGGTAACATTGACCACATCAAATTCTTTTGGAATCGTGATATATTGTTCAGTAATCGGGGATAAAAAATTGTGTTAACCATCCGAAGAAGCTATGGCCTTCAAATACAAATGATGACGTTGATTTTAGTCATGTATGTGACAAGCACAAGGGTCATTTGTCTAACCTTGTGCCTTGTGAGTTTTGCCAAGGACTATCATTTACCCCCACTGCTAAAGCCCTCACAAGCCACTTGTTGAAATAACCTACATGTAAAGTCAAGTGACCGTTAAAATCCATCTTTCTCGAACAGCCATCATTAAATAAGTAACGACTTTGGAAATATGATTTAATATTTCATTTATTATTCAACATGTAACATAATGATCAGTGTAAAAACAAAGACAAAATAAAAATGACATAACAAATAAAATAGGGTTTAATGTAAATGACATTACAATAATGGTAAAATAATTGGATGGATAAAGCCTCAATACTTATTTAATTAAAATGGACAGATAAAGCATCAATACTGATTTAATTAAATTGGACAGATAAAGCATCAATACCATTCAATTAAATTGGACTGATAAAGCATCAATACTGATTTAATTAAAGTAACGACATGGGATTTGCATTTTTCAGAAAGTATTTTCTTCTTCATAACCAATGCTGAAACTCAACATTGACTGACTTAATAGTATAACTAAGAAATCAAAACATCAGCAAGAGATAATTTCCCTGCATAGATTCAATCAGATTAAATGTGAAACAAAGATGACGAAAAGCTCTTTTGGTCATCATATTTTGCGAAACAAAGATGACGGAAGGCTTGTTTACATAGGGAGAAGCATTTTCAAGTTGTCAACAGAATCAAATCAATTTCGGACTGCTATTCCTATTAGAGATTCAAATAACAGTTCACTTTCCAACCAAAAATTCTCTGCTGGTTTGTAGTACTTGACACACGAACAACCAACAACCTAGAAAGAAATTAATTTAAAGACATGGTTAATTCTACACTATTTTGCAATTCAATGTTAAATAGCCTACAACGTGTTCAGAACATGCAAATTAAATAAGTACAGCCATTATTGAATAAAATCTAAACAAGAAATATAACTGTGTTGGTAACAAAAATTTCTCAAGGGCAGTTGTTTGGTCATTGTTACCAACAGTCACTATCATTTTCATCAACAGTCTTGAACAGGTGTAGGTACATATAAGGATGACAACGAAGTCGTAATGGCATTATAGAACCATGAACTATTTCAAAAGCTTTTGTAAAGATCTAACAAATAATTAAATAAATGTGCCAGACAGAGGTTGTTAGTAATTTTGACATTCAACTGAAAGCTTAATAAAGAAAATGAACATTCCTATTGAATAAGTATTCATATGTTGTTCGTAACTTGACACAAGCAATTCAAATGTACGTAACAAATTGACAAATTCCATTTTCCTTACCAAATTCCATATTTTCCATTGTTTTTGCGGCCATGTTGCCGTTAACAAGTCGTCTATTCTGTAAATACGTTGTATGATGTCGTTAAATGTTCGATCACTCTCGACGGCGTAAAAAGAGAAGGAAATCGCGCGAACATAAAATTGACAGACACGCAAGTCTTTTCATATTGACTTCAGTTTAAAACATTTCAAATGTATTCCCGATAAACATTTTGCCTTTTCCAAGATGAAATAAGAGTGGATACATTTTACGACATTATTTAAGTTGATATCATGCTCGCGCTAGGTCTAATCCTGACATTAGCGTACGTAACTGGGTTGACAGACAGAGTTACGATTTTGTCTTTATTTTTGGGTAACGATATCTGAACAAATAGCCAAATCAGTTCGCTTGTTGTGCAGTATTTGAAAAATTGAACTTTAAATCTTTGCAACTGCACCTCGGATAGAAGATTTAAACACATAGTAAAATGAGGGGAGCAATTCAAAGTTCAGGAGTATGAAAATGTCACACTTTTGGTGCATGTCAAACTGCAGAAAATGCATTTGACATGTCTTTTTTTCAAGTGAATTCTTTTAATTTCACAAAATGACTTTTAAATATTATCTTTACATCAGATCCCCAAAATAATTATCAACAATTCATTTATTGAATTCTGTTTCTTGAGTGTTTTATCATCACATTAATTATCGTTGGTAACAAAGTGTCAACTTCATGGAATGACCCATATTTATAATTAAAGGGACACATCAAAGTTTAATTTTAATTAAAAGTTTATTAATAATTAATTGAGGGTTAATTTTAATTAAGAGTAAGGTTTGCTAATAAGTGTTCGAAATAATATATTAATAATAATGTTAGGTTAATATACTATTCAAAAAAAGTAGGGGATATTTGATTTTTAAGTGTTATTAAAGTCACCTAATGAAACTGACGAAGAAACAAATGACAAAATGAAATGAAGTTCACATTCATCGATTTATTCCAAATGATCGTTAGACTAAGTAAGGCACAGACTGACCATTATAAGGGTAAAATGATACCCGGGGTCAAACAGCAAAGTTACCACAGCATCACAACAAAGTCAGTAACGGGTAAATCCTCCTCTGTTTGCCAAACAAGCATTGATCCGACGTGGCATACTCCTAATGAGACGTCTATGGTCATTTTGGTCCAGATTGTCCCATTCCTGTTGCAACGCAGCAGCAAGTTCTTGGACATTGGCAGGACGTTGTTGACGTTGACGTAACCTCTGTCCAAGCATGTCCCAGACATGCTCGATGGGGGAGAGATCGGGACTCAGTGCTGGCCAAGGTAATGTGGTGATGTTCTGTTGTTGGAGGTAACCTGTAACGATCCTGGCCCTGTGACATCTTGTGTTGTCATCCTGGAAGATGAAACGGCGGCCATGACGTCGGGCGAACGGCACAACATGGACTGCCAAGATGTTGTCCCGGTAGTACTGGCCTGTAACACGCCCTGTAACAACATGTAAAGCCGTTCTTCCAGCAACAGTGATGCCTCCCCACACCATAACAGAACCACCCCCAAATCGATCATGTCTGATGACGTTAACGTCTTGGAAGCGCTCGTTTGGACGACGCCACACCCTCCTACGTCTGTCCAAAAAATCAACAGTGAACCTTGACTCATCTGAAAACATCACATTGCTCCAGCGTCGATTATCCCAGTGTTGACGATCCCTACACCAACGACGTCTTGCCTGAATGTGATGATCTCTCAAACAAGGGATCACGCGAGGACGTCGGGCGCGAAGGTGAACCCTATGCAGTCGATTCCGAATCGTCTGGCCACTCACTCTCACACCAGTGTCTGTTTGAAGATGAGCGCTGATCTGATTTGCTGTGATGACACGATTTCTCAAGGCCAAGGTACGGATAAATCGATCCTGGGCTTGAGTTGTCGCCCTTGGTCGACCTGAGCGTGGTCTGTCCTGTACAGATTGTGTATCACGGTATCTGGACCATAGCCTGCTTATGACAGACTGTGAAACATTCATCGTCCGCGCCACAACCGCCTTTGTTGTGCCGATCTATAGCATGCCAAGGGCACGTAACCTTTCATTTTGGGTAAGCCGACGCATATCAAAATTTGTTTTCTGGTCACTAAAACAATTAAACTGATGTTTCCACCCTGGAATTCAATGGCACAATGACTGTAACATTTAAAGTCAGAGTCGTGCAAATCTTGGGTTGGACCCCCAGGATGATCCCAAGCATCACCTGCATTCCATGCGGTAGCTATTGGTGCGTTTGGGCGTCACATGTAGCTGGAAATGTTTCTTCTGTTAGGTTCTATAGTGACTATTTTCACAGTCATTTGCATATTTTAGTATTATGCCCCCAAAATCAAATATCCCCTACTTTTTTTGAATAGTATAATTAAACTAAAGTTTTAAAAAGAATTAGGAATAGTTAGTTCTTGGTCTGATGGCAATGACATGTTTGATTGACGAATAAGATTGTACAAGCCAATCTTAGAAGAAAAAAAGAAAGTTTTCAACTTGACACTATGGTAGCTGAAAAGGACTATAGAGGCAAGAAAAAATGGTTTACCAGTTTACCAAATTGAGATTTCCTGGGACAGAATTTAAAGTGAAACTGAACTTTAAAAATTTGAAGTGATGTGCTATAGTGTTTTGAAATTAGGACACTTGAAGATTTTAAAAAGACAATTTGTGTTTTTTGAGTTTAGGTTTCGGCTTAGTGAATTTTCATAGGACTTTGAGATAGTTTTTGCATGCGATTTTTGATTATTTGTGTTTTTCTTTCACAGCTCTGTTGTATAGTAATCATTTATATTTTCCTGATGCGTGCATAATTAGTTAGAATATCTATATTCTATATATATTCTTAAAGAGGGAAGTAATGTAGCAATATAGTCGTGGTGACATTGTTTTAAAGATTATAGACAAGGAATGGGGAGATAAGATATAGTTTTATGTTTCTAACATTCACATATATGCAGGTGTGTACTGATATCAACTAACATTTGATTGACATATTGTTAGATAAAAAAGGGTATAGAACCATAACATACTGGTTATATCTTTCAACAAAATACATGTGGGTCGAGATATTAATATTGCATCATTTGGCTTAATTTAACCAATCATTACGTTGATTGCACAGGTGCATGGTCATGAACACGCATGGGTCTGCGTGATACCCTTGCGGCTATAAAGGAAGCTATAGTATGTCTGTAAATCAGACTTCGATTAGATTCCAGAGGGTTACCATCTAAGAGTCCTAGACACCGCGAGTTTAGTTAGCATTGACTGTAATTGTAATATGCTTGTATGTATACCCATGCTACATAAAAGGTAAAAACGAACTGTTGCATTGTTATAACTGAAGAAGACAACCGTTTTAAGAAACCAGTAAGAAGAAACACACAACGTGAAGGAGAAGAAAAGACGACCTGAGATAAATCCTAGACGATCACAAGGCTAACGGTAATATGTAGCAAAAACAAGATGCATGGGTCATACGTAGGATGTGGCGACCGGACCGACAACACACGCTCTCCACGTCAGACAAAAAGGCCCATGGTGCTACACTTTTGATAAGATATGATATTTTTTTTACAGGTCACAATTCTATGAAATACAATTACTGCTTATTACTGAGCGACGTTTCGACTAGGCTTCTCTACTCGTTATCAAGCAATGATAAAATCTAAAGTGAAATAGCTTTATTTAACGTCCGCTTCCACCAAGGTGATATCGCAGACAAATAAAATCTAAAAAGAGACAAGTCAATATATACATGTACACAACAATACTTTCTTAATGCTGACAAACCACAGATCTACAATTGCTCGTACCTAAAGGAAATCTAATTCAATTAAGGATTATAAATTGAAACGTTATTGACAACATTCAATAAGACCACTTAACTAAAAATAAAAACAAACTAACTAATTGATTAATGGTTAAGTGTTGTGGAGTATATACAATAATTAGTAGGTTTTAATAAGGACAAACGGTCAGAGAAAATGGAATTTGATGAAATTTTATGAACCACGAGCAATTGTAGATCTGTGGTTTGTCAGCATTAAGTATGTAATACCAAGGTTTCGAAGAAAGTTGGGGGACTATATTAAAATGGGTTCGTCCGTCTGTCTTTGTCTGTCCGTCACACTCTTTGGGACACAATAACTCTCCTCCTATTAGATCGATACCTTGATGGGGTTCGAAGATGAACATTTTCTTCTCAGGGTAAGCGGAGATAAGCACTTTGATTGGTTGATGCTTTGGGACACGATAACTTAAGTTCTAATTAAGTGAGAGTGATGAAACTTGGTGTATAGTTTCATTACATCAATACCTTGACTAAGTTCGATAATGAGCATTTTCTGCTCAGGGTAAGCAGAGCGATACGCAATTTGATTGGTCGAGACTTTGGAACACAATAACTCGCCTTTTAATTGAGTTAAAATGTTCCAACTTGGTTTATGTGTTTATTAAGTCATTGCCTTGATGGAGTTCGAAGATGAGCATTTTCTGCTTAGGGTAAGCGGAGATAAGCAATTTGATTGGTTGATGCTTTGGGACACGATAACTTTAGTTCTAATTAAGTGAGGGTGATGAAACTTGGTGTATAGTTCCATTACATCAATACCATGACTAAGTTCGATAAGGAACATTTTCTGCTCAGGGTAAGCATAGCGATAAGCAATTTGATTGGCTGAAACTTTGGAACACAATAACTCTCCTTCTGACTGAGCTAGAATTTTCAAACTTGGTGTTGGCGTTCCTTAGGTGAATGCCTTGATGGAGTGTGATGATGAACATGTTCTGCTTACTGTAAGCAGAAATAAGCAATCTGATTGGTTGATGCTTTGGGGCACGGTAGGTTATAATGAAGTGATAGCGATGAAACTCAGAATATAAATTCATTATGTCATTACGGTACCTTGACTAAGTTTGATAGTGAGAATTTTCTGCTTAGGCTAAGGAGCGATAAGCAATTTGATTGGTCAAGACTTTGGAACATAACAACTCTGCTTTTAATTGAGGTAGAATGTTTAAACTTGATGTAGATGTTCATTAAGTGTATGTCTTGACTGAGGTCAATGATTAACATTTCAAGCTGAAGCTAAGCAGAGCTAATCAATTTCATTGGTCAATGCTTTGGGACAAAATAATCTCTGATAGAGAGTGGTGAAACTTAGTGTATAGTTTGATTGCTCCATACTTTAGAAAAAATGTACGATTAATTAATATATGTCATCTATTTATTTTGGGATTTCGGCCGGTGACATCAGCCTCACTGTTGGCTTGATTGGATTTGCAATTAGTATTGTTCATTCTTCTTCCCAAATTTGATGAAAATCCATCCAGACACAACACCCTTACCCTTTATTGCCCCTCCCCCACCCCCCGCCTTCCAAAGAACGCAGCGGACTATTAAAATAGGTTCATCCGTCTGTCTTGTCTGTCACACTTTTTAGGACATATAACTCTCCTTCTGAATGAGCTCAAATGTTCAAACTTAGTGTAGGTGTAAGCAGAGATAAGCAATTTGATTGGTTGATGCTTTGGGACATGATAACTTTAGTTCTAATTAAGTGAGAGTGGTTAAATTTGGTACATTGTTTTATTACATCAATACCTTGACTATGTTCGATACTGCACTTTATCTGCTCAGGGTAATCAGAGTGATATTATAAGCAATTTGATTGGTCAAGACTTTGGAACACATGAATAACTCTCATTCTAATTAAGCTAGAATGTTCAAACTTGGCGTAGATGGGTGAATGCCATGATGGAGTTTGAAGATGAGAATTGTCTGCTTAAGTTGAGCAGAAATAAGCAGTTTGATTGGTTGATTCTTCGGGACACAATAACTTTAGTTCTAATGAAGTGAGAGTGAAGAAACTTGGTGTATAGTTTCATTACATCAATACCTCATTGGTAGATGCTTTGGGACAAGAGAAATTTGATTCTGTCTGATAGAGAGTGATGAAATTTAGTGTATCCCGGTAGTTAATAATCAGTTTGATTGCTTGATACTTTTGAAATATGTGCGATTAATTAATATGTGTCCTCTTATATTTTGGGATTTCGGCGGGTGACATCAGCCTCACCATTGGCTTGTTATCATACTTTTGGATCAAGTTTGGAACATTGACGGTGCATAAAATTCTCACTATGAACCAATTCCCCACAAATGTTTTGGGTATCGAAAAAGCCCTTGTATCCGTACAAAGGTTATATAGTAACAGCATGGGGAAGAAAATAATAACTTTGTAACTTGGCAAGAAACTCAAGGGATAGAGGTTTCAAATTTCTACAATATTCCGATTAACAGCATTCATTAGCATGAAAAGAAATGAAATTGGGATTAACGTCCTACTGTTATGTCCCGAATGGGCTAATGAGGAAGGGGCGTACGAGATACAGTGTGCGATGAGAGAAAGTTTGCCAACGTCGCTATGGCCTGCTCTGATATCGAATTCAAACTGTCAAGGGATATTTAACGTGCACGACATTATGAAATCTGAACAACTATACATGAATACGTAGATTTCAAATGGTAACATGTGTGCAGTTGTTTTATGTTTATTCGTCATCCAGAGTTTGATTTTAATTTAATAACCATTTTATGTACATGTTGAAATTTTCTGATAATATTAAATTTGTTTCCTTGTCGGGTTTTCCTTATAACATGGGAATATGGCTCATTCTAAGTACGGGATGAATACATCATATATATATATCAGACAGGATACACTATGAGTATGATATACTTCCCTTTATGTCAAGTACATGATAGTCGTAATGCATGAAATGATGATGCCTATCTCATATTTGGTTTACATTGGTTATTTAAAGCTGCCAGTCCTACTGTTCTGTCTGGATAAGTGGATTAGTCTTATTAATAATTTAGATAACATTTCAAGCCTAAAGCAAGACCTGCGTATTTACATGGCAGTCACTTGTTTTAATGAAAAAAAAAACTTTGAAGGGTCATTGACTTTTAGTAATCATTTATCAGTTCTTTTTTGTTAATCTACCTGTAAACTTGATTCTTAAAGAAAGGGGAATTCCCAAATTCTACAAGCATTGACAAAAGTGTGTTTAAGTATACAGATCAAATGCCAAATTGTAAACACGCAGCTGAACAGCTCTTCTGAAGGCTCCAATTCAAAATATTTAGATGCTCGTAAGTGCTCGCTAGATTTTCTTAACAGGGTTACATAAATCTATAACTTTATAGGTGACTGTGTAATGATCAATACCCACGATAACTTATTAAAGTTATGTTGACACTTTGAAGAAGCCTAGGCACTTATAACCTAGAAACAAATCAGTGTAATCTCATATATCGCAAGGAGTCATGGATGCCACCACCATTTACAAGCCTGGCAAGTTGTATTATCCCTTATACTACACTGACTCAAATTTTGGTACATGTATCTAAGAATGTTAAAAGACGTTAATATCAATAACAAAATATTATAATCATTTACAGGCATTTAGTAACTGGATAGAGCAATATGAGGGAGAGAGAGAGAGGAAGGGGTGATTTTGGGACTAACACATAATTCAATTTTATTTCAATAATTCGCGTGCGTGTGGGGGTCTTTGACAGTGGGAAGAAACCGGAGGACCTGGAGAAAACCCACAAGGTTGGACAGGCCACATCTCCAAATGGTGACGGAAACATTGAGACGGTACTATTCGAAATGTCGCCCAAATAAATGACTAATTGTTCATTCATAAGTATGTGTTATACATGTAGCTTATACACAAATATCTTTAATTTTATCATATACATTATGCTTACCTCTTGTGATTTGGTATCTCTTCCTCTATGTGACATTATGCTGACAGATTACATATAGGCTGAAAGAAATAAACAAAATCTTATTTAATTCAATAAGAAAAAAACTGGATCGTGAAATCACATGATAACATTTCCTGAAAGAACCGGTTAATATTGAACCAATACATCTGTAAACAATTTAAAAAATATGTGTGTTGTACCTACCGGCCTACCGGGATTATAATAAGTCAAAGAGGATTAATAGTATTCCTATAATTACATGCTTTCATGTATATTACATTATTATATATATGTGCTTACATAATAAATAGATAAGTATTCACTAATTGCTAAATGTATGGAAAGTATTTGAAGGTTTTAGGATTTTGAAAAAATCACAAAATCTTTATTGGCTTGGTATTCTTCTTAATTCGTGCCTACTATATAGTTATAGTATTCGTGATAAGCTCCACCCCTTTTCATGTAGCATATAGCGACTATCATATAGCATCCACTCATTTTATTATACATATGCCAACTCCTGCAGTACTACTGAGAAGTAAATTAAACAGTAACGTCGCCATTAAATTGTTGAAATAAAAGACTCTACAGAGAAGATTATCATCATATTGAAGCCTGTTTCACTAAAGTAAGTGACATGTAATTTAAAGTTTATTTAATTTAAATATTTTATGTCAGTTTTGTAAAAAGTTGTTAGATAAATATGATATATATATTGACTTCTAATAATACATACTTCACGTCATTGATCCTTATGTACGCTTTAACACCAAAAGTTATCATCCGTTTGTTTAAAAATTGATATATATTATATTTACATTATTGAGATGAAGAAACCTATTTGTTTAATATATATTGTATTACACTATAACACATACTGTATGGTAAAACAACTACATGTACATGTATAGATCTAATTTAATATATGTATTGTATTACACTATAACACATACTGTATGGTAAAACATCTACTAATGTAAGAGGCATTCAAGATTATTATGATTATCAATATGGAGATGTGGTAGTATCCTGTTCAACCAAATAAATTATTAGTTGTTTTCCAATAAGCATGTGTTATATTATTGGTTGTATCATTAGAGCTTTTATTGTCATACAATGACATATATCTTCTTTAAATTCAATTCATGAAATAAATATATGTTTTATGTTGATATTTCGGCACAATTAATAAGAGCTTTTATTGTTTTAAACTTTCGTAAAACGGTGTGTGTGTGGGGGGGGGGGCGAATTATCAGAGTATTTTGGTTTTGATTATATTTATTTTTATTTTCTCTTGTTTTATGTTGTTTTTGTAATGGGAGAAGGGGTCAGGGAGTAAATGACATTAGCTAGAAATTCACGCGAATCTCCGAATCTGATTCGCGCCAGGATTCTCGCAAGAGCTTATGCTGCGAATCTATAAGGATTTGTGTAAAATATTTCTAAAAAATAATAATCACAGAAAATATTTTTGTTGAGTACAACTATTGATGCCAGTCTTAATGGCCTGTATTTTGTCGACTTTAGCTGATTGGTGTTTAATCTAGGCGATTGGAAGAACAATGAACGACAATCATACCTTAGTCACGTGAGAATCGGCTATATATGTGGATCATAATCCGACTCCGAGTAATTAGCACATTTAACCGTGATTTTGATAATCAGTTAAAAAAAACAAACAAGCTTGCTGATTATTCATAATATGTTCAGTAAAATAATTAATAAGTCGTGGCGAATAAGTGAACAGTCTACAGGTCAAAATTTTTATGCGATTTCAATGAAACTTAAAATATAGATTTATCACCCTAAGATCTAGGTTCCTGTCGATATTGGCATGTATCGGACTGTAACTTCATGGGTTATGGCCCCTGATTGTACGAAAAATCACGTTTTTTAGCTTGTGAATAGTGTAGAGGTCACAATTTTGAACCGATTTGGATAAAACTTGAAAAGCATGTTTATAACCCACAGAAATTGGTTCCTTGCGATATTTGCGCCTATCGGATCGTAACTTCCTGAATTATGGCCCCTGATCGTCTGAAAAATCGCCCTTTTTAGCTTGTGGTCCCTCTGGAGGTCAAAATTGTTATTCGATTTAAAAAAATCTTTTGATGATATCACCGTTACATGGTTAGGCCACACTTTTTTTTTTACTTGGTTTACGGATTTTCAAGAGGAATTTTGTTGTCGGTAGGTGGTAAAAAAAAAATCCTCTTCAGATTTTTTTTTTCCAAATTAGCTTCTAGCAAAGTAGGCTGCAGAAAAAAAAAAAATACTGGACAAACCAAGTCAGTGAAATTGAACGTTTGAGTGATATTTTGCCAGTGAATGAAGCATGGGTTCCATTTCGGCCGTATATGCCGGTTGGGACCTACGGCTTTGGAAATGACCGAATCTGGATCAGACCCGTAGGTCATTTTGCACGCCGGAAAAATAGCATATTTTGTGCTAAATCATAAAATCCGGGAGACGACGAAACTCCGTGCGTGGCGTGATGTAAACTATCGGGTATAATAAAATTAACAGTGTTCAGTAGCCCACGAATGGAAACCACTGCCAATCAATTATCCTTGTGTATATTGCTCTAATCACAATTAACAAAGGGGCTACATCAAACAGATTAAAAGCTCGACATTTAATCAATTCACTTAGTTGTGTTTTGTTTTATAATTAGTAATACTGTGATCATTCTTTAAGTTGATTTGTTGTTACAGCATATATACCGACTTTCATCATTCGTGCGGCAATTCACTGTTTGAACATCAAACAAATTAAAAACTTTTCTTTGATGTCTTCACTTGATCACAAGAGTTAATCATGTCAATCTTGCAAATGATATATATATACAAGAATGTTATATATCATTTCAAAATGTTGAAATTCCTCCACTCCCAGAATAACAAAAGAATTAAAGCGAGATGATGATATTGCTGTCAATGAATCCGACCCCCCCTCTTCAACATCGAACCACGAGGATGACAGTTCCGCCCCGAAAAACAAAGTCAGCCGTAAATTCTCTAATTCATTATGGTCACAAATATTCCTGTGGTTAAGATATGATATTCCCACACAAAACGATGTATTCCCAGGTGTGTTTTTAATCCATTTATATCACAATTGATAGACGTCATTTGGTTAAAACAATGAGCTTTTACGATCGCCGCCATTTTGAAATATGTGCAAATATCTTTACATGTTATAGAGTTAAAATACTAGCACGATATTATTTGAGCTCTCAAAATATCAATACGAGTTAATAAATTGATAAGTTTAAGAATTATGTTAATTATTGTACATGTGTATATATGACTTTGAATTATTTACGTGTGCTAATCATTCGGAACTACTTTTTCCTCGTGTATGGAGAAAATAGTCAACTGCCGAATATGTCACGTACGCACTGAGAATTGGGCTTCTCGCTAAATGAAAATATCGCTTTTCGCAGCCAACATAACGTCGAGAATTCATGAGTCGACAATCATACGGTATTATCTAGGATGACATTGATTAACTTTTACATAGCCATTCACCGATGTAGATCTATGTCTGACAGACTCAAAAATATCCTGGTATCTAAAGTCAGCATTCACCGGTTTTGAACATCTGTGCTTCGCGATATGGTATCTTTGAGGCAGATTTATAGTTTGAAAAACGAATTATGTACGGTCTGTTGAACAATTTATTTTGTTGTAACATCCCAATATTCTTCTAAATTTTTTTTAATGATTGTCAATTTATTTCGTCGGCGGTATTTTAAAAAAGGGCAAATTTGAATTTTATTCTTTTTTCCAATTAACAAAAATTACGGTCGGCGGATCCGTAAACCAAGTAAAAAAAAAATGTGTGGCCTTATGGAGGTTGAGTTAAAATTTTGTGAAAATCGGACCAAAATTGACGGACAAAATGGCCACCGTTTGTACGCGAATAGTGTGAAAATATGTTATATCAAAGTTGTGGACCTTATAGAGGTCACAATTTTTAACCGATTTTGATGAAACTTGACATGTATGTTTATAACCCAAAGATCTTGGTTTCTTTCGATATTTGCGTCCATCGGATCGTATCTTCCTGAATTATGTCCCCTGATTGTCCAAAAAATCGCTTTTGTTAGCTTGTGGTCCCTCTGGAGGTCAAAATTATTATCCGATTTAAAAAAACGTTTGATGATATCACCGTTACATGGTAATGAAGAGAGAGTGTGAATTTTGTGAAAATCGGACCAGAAGTGACGGACAAAATGGACGCCGTTTGTACACGAATAGTGTGAAAATATGTTATATCAAGGTTGTGGACCTAATAGAGGTCACAATTTTGATGAAACTTGACATGTATGTTCTATGTTTATAACCGAAAGATCTTGGTTCCTTTCGATATTTGCACCCATCGGATCGTAACTTCCTGAATTATGTCCCCTGATTGTCCGAAAAATCGCTTTTGTTAGCTTGTAGTACCTCTGGAGGTCAAAATTATTATCTGATTTAAAAAAACGTTTGATTATATCACCGTTACATGTTATGAAGAGAGAATTTGAATTTTCCGGACGATTTAGCTGCTGTGTGGGCGTATGTTTCTTTGCCTGGCAACCTATTTTTACACTATTTAAGTGTTTACCAAAAATTCCATCTGATTGTTTTATTTTTATCATTGTCGTATTTTACTGTTTTAGATTAACACAATAAACACAATTTAATTTTGTTTTTAGACAGTTATTAATTAAGATTCGGAGGATTCGCGCAGATTGCATATATGAGAATCCTCTTAGATTCTCGCAAAAAATGACGAATTTCTAGCCCTGCTGACTAAATACTACTGCATTCTTGGAGGTCAAATATAAATTTCTAAAGATTCGTAAGCACTTGAAATTCAAATAAATTTTGTTTTCCTGACAAAGGTTCCCATTAGTATTTATTATTTAAAGATACAAAAGACAGAATAATATGGAGATCGAGTTTAAATCTCCACCATCCGATGATCTAGAGAGTGAATTGATTAATGGCTTGTCATGTGAATGCATGTATAAATGATATGGTGTTCTATTTCGGCCATGTCGTGCGTCGCCTTTGAAAAAAGGTGACCCAAACTTTGCGTCGCGCGTCAAGCGTCGCCCTTTTCAATGTTAAGCTACAGGGGAAAAAAGCGACGTCGCCTTTTCTAAGGTGATGAAATGCGCATGTACGAGGAGAATTCATTTGCAGTTTGTTTGCCGGTTGGTATTTTATCTTCAATACATTGATTTATATTGGACACAAGGAACTGCCATTAGTATCCTTTATATAATAATAAATTTCTATAATATCCAGATTATGTGTTATATTTTAAATCTCTGTTCTAAACTTAAAATTTTAAACTTTACTATGAAAGAGTGACCTGCTCTCTGCAGATACAGTAATACATTATAGTTAAACGATGACTGCAGGTTACTGATAACGGTGTGGGTGTGGTTCTGTTATTGACATCAGTTGTTTTATAGGTTCTCAAGACAGAATTAATACGAGAATATTTTTTTTGTAGATATCTTACGACGAATATATTAGCAACCCTAAAGAAATCGGGTTAAGATCGATGTTGAAAGAATCCAAGATTAGGTTCACCTTCTGTACTAGTTCACCTAGTCACACCCTGCAGCTACTAGCAGGGCCCTCACAAGCCTATGTGGCGCCCCAGGGCAATCGTTTCAGTGACACCCCCCCCCCCCAGCCATTGTATACCGTAACTGCTTTGTTCCATGTCATCGCTCAGTTAAATTATGATGATCAAACTCATTTTAAAATATCACCTTTTATACTTTTAACACCTTGTCTTAATAACTATTTATTGAATTTATTAAAATTGTTTATATTTATTTCCCTGTCAAATTTCCGTTTGAGCGAAAAACCCTATAATATGTCTTGGAAAAATTATAATTCTACCCCTCTACTTTATGTGAGCACTTAAATTTCCCCCACCCCCATCCAAGCAGAGTCGCCATCAGTATCCCCCCCCCCTCCTTGCTAATATATTGGTTTTCGGATATTCTCATATAAATTCTGCCTGTATAAATGTCAAGGAATGTTCATACTATAAGTAATACAACACTTGAGAACCTATAAATTAACTGATGTAAATAACGGAAACCATACCCACCACCAACGTTATCAGTATCCTGTCATCGTTTGTTTAACTGTAATAGTGTACTATCTGCAGACAGCACAAGGTCATTCAATCACACCAGAGTTTGCGATTTTAAGTTTAGAACAAAGATTTAAAATATAACACATAATCTGGATATTATAGAAATGATATTGTTATATAAAGGATACTAATGGCAGTTCCTTGTGTTCAATATAAATCAATGTATTGAAGATAAAATACCAAACGGCAAACAAACTGCAAATGAATTCTCCTCGTACATGCACATTTCATCACCTTAGAAAAGGCGACACACGACGTGACGCAAAATGCGTTTTTATGCCGTTGCCCCTATATTATGCCGTCGCCCCTGTCCGTCTGCGCATATCAGATCATAACTTCCTGGATTATGGCCCCTGATTGTCTGATAAATCGCCTTTTTATACGCCCACATTTTCATGTGGACGTATTATGTCGTCGCCCCTGTCCGTCCGGACGTCCACAATTTGTTTGTGGACTCTCTATAAGTCACAATTCTTATCTGATTTTGACGAAACTTGAAATATAGGTTTATCCCTGTAAGATCTCAGCTGCTTTCGATATTGGCATGTATCAGATCGAAACTTCGTGGATTATGGCCCCTGATTGAACAAAAAATCATGTTTTTAGCTTGTGGACCCTATAGAGGTCACAATTTTGAACCGATTTTGATGAAACTTGACATGTTTGTTAATAACCCAAAGATCTTGGTTTCTTTCGATATTTGCGCCCATCGGATCGTAACTTCCTGAATTATGGCCCCTGATTGTCAGAAAAATCGCCCCTTTTAGCTTGTGGTCCCTCTGGAGTTCAAATTTATTATCCCATTTAAAAAAACGTTTGATTATATCACCGTTACATGGTAATGAAGGTTGAGTTAGAATTTCGTGAAAATCGGACCAAAATTGACGGACAAAATGGCCGCCATTTGTACGCGAATAGTGTGAAAATAAGTTATATTACGGTTGTGGACCCTATATAGACGTCACAATTTTAATTCGATTTTGATGAAACTTGAAATACATGTTTATAATCTAAAGATCTTGGTTCCATTCCATATTTGCCCATATCAGATCGTAACTTCATAAATTATGGCCCCTGATAGTATGAAAAATTGCCGTCATTAGCTTATGGTCCCTCTGGAGGTCACAATTATTACCTGATTTAAAAAAACGTTGGATGATATCGCTGTTACAGGGTAATGTAGGTTGAGTTTGAATTTCGTGAAAATCGGACCAACATTGACAAACAAAATGGCTGCCGTATGTACGCAAATAGTGTAGAAATATGGTATATCAAGGTTATGGACCCAATAGAGGTCACAATTTTAAACGTTGGTATGGGGCAGATTTTTATACGCCCACATTTTCATGTGGACGTATTATGTCGTCGCCCCTGTCCGTCCGTCCGTCCACAATTTGTTTGTGGACTCTCTACAGGTCACAATTCTTATCCGATTTTGACGAAACTTGAAATATAGGTTTATCCCCATAAGATCTCGGCTGCTTTCGATATTGGCATGTATCGGATGGAAACTTCATGGATTATGGCTCCTGATTGTACGAAATATCATGTTTTTAGCTTGTGGACCCTATAGAGGTCACAATTTTGAACCGATTTTGATGAAACTTGACATGCATGTTTATAACCCCAAGATCTTGGTTCCTTTCGATATTTGCGCCCATCGGATCGTAACTTCCTGAATTATGGCCCCTGATTGTCCGAAAAATCGCCCTTTTTAGCTTGTGGTCCGTCTCGAGGTCAAAATTATCATCCGATTTAAAAAAACGTTCAATTATATCACCGTTACATGGTAATGAAGGTTGAGTTCCAATTTCGTGAAAATCGGACCAAAATTGACATACAAAATGGCCGCCGTTTGTACGCGAATAGTGTGAAAATATGTTATTTCAAGGTTGTGGACCCTATAGAGGTCACAATTTTGAACCGATTTTGATGAAACTTGACATGCATGTTTATAACCCGAAGATCTTGGTTCCTTTCGATATTTGCACCCATTGGTTCGTAACTTCCTGAATTATGGCTCCTGATTGTACGAAAAATCACCCTTTTTAGCTTGTGGTCCCTCGGAGGTCAAAATTATTATCCGATTTAAAAAAACGTTTGATTATATCACCGTTACATGGTAATGCAGATTGAGTTCAAATTTTGTGAAAATCGGACCCAAATGGACAGACAAAATGTCCCCTGTTTGTACGCGATCAGTGTGAAAATATGTTAGATCAAGGTTGTGGACCCTATAGTTATTTGTCTTATCGTGAAATAGTTCCAAATATTACTACTTCGCGTCTTTTTTTCACGTTAGTTCTGTGTAGATCACTGCTGGTATTGTCTGGACACTTAATCATTACGAGTAGAAGTATTGGAAAAGGCAGGAAAATATGACGCATGGTTTACGTGCGAGTAGAATGAAAGATGAAAGGGAGGATATCCCTTTGATGTCACAAGATTGACATTCCAGCTTCTAGATGCTGATGAAAATTTAGAAATAATTTTGTGGTTTGTTTTGTTATGCTAGGCTACTTTAAGAATTTAGACACAATTTGTATCAACAAATAATAATTTATAATGTAGATCATACTTTATTTATTAAATTAATATAGAAATGGCGGGAGAATGTCACGTGATTGCCACTGTTTAGACCGGTCACGGAGCTCTTTGCTTTGATGTTTCATTCATTGCCGCATGAATCATTCCGACATCTATTTATAGGCATACAGGTGTCGATCACTCGAGGAATTACATCGTAATCAACACATGACATATTATAATCTCGACTTTATTTAATGATACAGCAAACAATTAACGTCCACTTCCACCGGGGATGATATCGTAGACAAGATAGATGGAGTGTATTTGTGATTGCGTAGGAAGCATGACACAATTTTATTTCTTCAAACACGCAGCGTTCCATACTGATCCCGCAGTGAATATTCGCTTGGCCGCTACAATCACTGATAAGCATGACATCGACGAGGCTTAATAAGTACGGCATATTAACTTTTTTACTCCGACAAATTAAATTCTCAAACATTTTTTTGAGGTAAAAGAAAAATAAATAACGACATTTGAAGTTAAAAAATATTTCCTATTTAGTGTAAATGGGTATTAAAATGAGTAAAATGCATCATTTTGCCCGAAGCAGTTAGGTGTTAAGTAAACATTGCAGGAGCAGTTGAGCCAATGACTGGCGCGGTGAGCAGTCAACGCACGTGCTGTGGACACTTATCTGTTACAGACTGTCAATATCGGATATCGGCAAAAGCGATAGGTACCATATCAGACCATCACTATAAAGATGACTAAAGCCATTTCCGTTTGGGGTCGCCCAAATCGTAAAAGGTAGTTTTGAGAAAAAGCAAGTTAAAGATATCGCTATATTCTAACAAATCACATAACAACCACGCCATATATTTGTTAATGTTTGTTTAATATTTCTCTCGGTGTTATAATTTAGAACCAAAGAGAATAGTCCGTACATTAGTAATATAGGTCTTGTATATTAAATCCTTTATGGGATTAAATTCTATTAATCTCATCACTTTACCACCTCAGTCGAGCGTGAAATCATTAATAAATATCTGTTAAGTGTATTGATAAAAATTGACTTTTTAATATACAAGGACTTTTTTAATATACAAGGACTTTTTTTTAATATACAAGGACTTTAGTGTGTGTGTTAACCAAGTTCTTACCAAGTTTCGACCAATAAAGTGTAAATAATTTAATTAAATCAAACTGTCTATAATATCATTAAAATATATTGGACGTTAAATCTTTAATAAACAACAACAATATTAAAAATAAACACACTTGTATGGATATACTACTTCTGAATTTTATTGTTTGTTTAGAAACGAAGTAGTATATCCATACAAGTGTGTTTATTTTTAGTGAGGTCTATTTCTATATGTCTCACAAGGATTAAATAACAATATTGGTAAACTGTATTATTAAAAGAAACTTTGTTATCTGTGTTATTATTGTAAACGAAAATTTCAGATTGTTATCGGTGTGACTATTGTTTACGTAGAAGAACTTGATATGTAACTGACAAATTTTAAGAAATAAAAATGCTCCCCAACCCCCATAAATCAGGCCCCAAGTTCACAAAGCATTCTCAGACTTATGTTGAGAATTTGCTCAACTTTCAATCGCTGTTTATAAGAAATATCTTTGATCCAGAAAACACAAAAGTTTGAACATAGTTTCTTATTGATGTATTTGATACATTAAAACAACAATTTTATAAAGAGCTATATTTTAGTTAAGATAAGGCAAACAGTTTTGAGTAAATTCTCAACTTAAGTCTGAGAAGGCTTTGTGAACTTGGGGCCAGGTCTGACCTCTGTTTGCCCCCCCCCCCCCCATGCCAATAATTTTAGAAAAAAAAGTGATACGTTTCGGTTATCAATATGTGGTTCTTGTTTTAGGACGTTCGGCGCTTTGATATCTGCATGGGTTAAATTTGGAATCACAACTAATGGTTTAAAAAAGATCATCAACACAAATCTGCTTTCACTAATTTTATTGAAACAGATAACATGATAGCAGCTAACAGAAATAATGAATTTCATGCATACACGTACATACATACAAGCTGTAATTCTGAGCATTGAAGAATCGTGTGAATTTCTATTTACATTATTATTTGTAAATTTGTACCATATAACCCGATTCCCGATAAAACAAAGAACATATGATTCAAACGTCAACCCGACTATTTCAGACTTCGCGTCTTGGCGTTTCACGAATAGTCCATGCAAAGCACGGAGTCAGCAACCAAGTAACCCTTCTCGATCAAAGGAACAATTCTATTTATACATGTGCAAGCGTGCATGCGCTTATTCAGGGTTCATATTGAAAAGCTTTTGGTTTCAAGGCGACTGCAGTTCGGTGGCTTTATTTTAAAAGATAACTGATATTAAACTTAGCGTCGCCCAAGAGAAAGTAAATTAAAGATATCGCTATATTCTAACACTATATCACGTAACAAGCACGCCATATATTTGTTAATGTTTGTTTAATATTTCTCTCGGTGTTATAATTTAGAACCATAGAGAATAGTCCGTACATTAGTCAAATATGTCTTGTATATTAAATCTTTTATGGGATTAAATTCTGTTAATCTCAACACTTAATTAGCACCTTGTGTTATAGTTAGTGCTCATGAGATTAAAAATGTTGATTGGGTAGGTTTACCACGCCAGTAGAGCGTGAAATCATTAACTAGATAAATTTCTGTTAAGTCTATTGACAAACTGTATCATTAAAAGAAAATGTGTTACCGGTGTGACTATTGTAGAAGAATGCAAACGAAAATTTCGAATATGTAACTGGCAAATTTTAAGAAATAAAAATGCTCGATTTGTTGAAAATCTTTGACAAAAGTTTCGCTATCGTTTCGCAACTTGTTGTAATTTCTCGTGTTTAGAATTGTATCAGTTTTGAATATGTAATATAGTGTAGTTATAAATGTGTTTTCTTAGGGGATAATTTTCATGACTTTCGAATTTCACATAGAGGATAATTTTCATGACTTCCGAATTTCACATATTAAAGATTTCCCAAGATCGAATTTCTAAAATATGAATGGACTCTTCCGTGCCCACAATGTCGAATTACTTGAATGAAATTCATTTTTTTTTCTCTAACTTGCGATCATATTGTATATGGTATCTTATTATACGCTATTACTATTTTCATCGTTATATATATCGTTTAATAGTTATTATTTCTCAAATGTAAATATATAATATATATTGATTAATAGTTATTATTTCTCAAATGTAAATAGATATTCACATGATTCTTCGGTGCTCAGAATGTCAGTGTGTATATATGTGTATGTGTATGAATGAAGTTCAATATTATCTGCTTCCACAAAATTACCGGAAACAGCTAGATTTGTGTTGATGATGTTTTTAAACCATTAGTTCTGATTCCAAATTTACTAATCCATACAGTGCTGTCTGCCCCAAAATATACTATTCAAAAAAAGTAGGGGATATTTGATTTTTAAGTGTTATTAAAGTCACCTAATGAAACTGACGAAGAAACAAATCTCAAAATGAAATGAAGTTCACGTTCATCGATTTATTCCAAATGATCGTTAGACTAAGTAAAGCATAGACTGACCATTATAAGGGTAAAATGATACCCGGGGTCAAACAGCAAAGTTACCACAGCATCACAACAACGTCAGTAACGGGTAAATCCTCCTCTGTTTGCCAAACAAGCATTGATCCGACGTGGCATACTCCTAATGAGACGTCTAAGGTCATTTTGGTCCAGATTGTCCCATTCCTGTTGCAACGCAGCAACAAGTTCTTGGACATTGGCAGGACGTTGTTGACGTTGACGTAACCCTGTCCAAGCATGTCCCAGACATGCTCGATGGGGGAGAGGTCGGGACTCAGTGCTGGCCAAGGTAATGTGGTGATCTTATGTTGTTGGAGGTAACCTATAACGATCCTGGCCCTGTGACATCTTGCGTTGTCATCCTGGAAGATGAAACGACGGCCATGACGTCGTGCGAACAGCACAACATGGACTGCCAAGATGTTGTCCCGGTAGTACTGGCCTGTAACACGCCCTGCAACAACATGTAAAGCCGTTCTTCCAGCAACAGTGATGCCTCCCCACACCATAACAGAACCACCCCCAAATCGATCATGTCTGATGACGTTAACGTCTTGGAAGCGCTCGTTTCGATGACGCCACACCCTCCTACGTCTGTCCAAAAAATCAACAGTGAACCTTGACTCATCTGAAAACATCACATTGCTCCAGCGTCGATTATCCCAGTGTTAACGATCCCTACACCAACGACGTCTTGCCTGAATGTGATGATCTCTCAAACAAGGGATCACGCGAGGACGTCGGGCGCGAAGGTGACCCCTATGCAGTCGATTCCGAATCGTCTGGCCACTCACTCTCACACCAGTGTGTGTTTGAAGACGAGCGCTGATCTGATTTGCTGTGATGACACAATTTCTCAAGGCCAAGGTACGGATAAATCGAACCTGGGCTTGAGTTGTCGCCCTTGCTTATGACAGACCGAGAAACATGCCAATCTGTAGCATGCCAAGGGCACGTAACCTTTCATTTTGGGTAAGCCGACGCATATCAAAATTTGTTTTCTGGTCACTAAAACAATTAAACTGATGTTTCCACCCTGGAATTTAATGCCACAATGACTGTAACATTCAAGGTCAGAGTCGTGCAAATCTTGGGTTGGACCCCCATGGTGATCCCAAGCATCACCTGCATTCCATGCGGTAGCTATTGGTGCGTTTGGGCGTCACATGTAACTGGAAATGTTTCTTCTGTTAGGTTCTATAGTGACTTTTTTCGTAGTCATTTGCATATTTTAGTATTATGCCCCCAAAATCAAATATCCCCTACTTTTTTTGAATAGTATATGTGCCAATCCGCGAGTAACGCGAATACATATAAATTGTAAATTCAAAAACACTACACACTGCGCCGTATTCTGCATGGGGAACCCGCTGTAAAAACGTGAACGGGTACAAATAGTGTGACAAATCCAACCTCGTCACTGAGCATTTAAATTTGTATTTATATAGGAAGGTATTTAGAGATCGATCTATCTAACCATCTTCAATGTCTTTGGCAACAGATTTGTGTTGATCTTTTTTTTAACCCTTAGCTGTGATTCTAAATTTAATCCATACAGATATCAAAGTGCCGCCTGCCCCCAAATATGTGCCAATCCGCATCTAACGAGAAAAAAATAAAAATATTTCACTAAATAAAAATAAGCATCGCGTTGTATTCTGCACGGGGAACCCGTTGTAAGAACGGAACGGGTTCAAATAGTGTGACGAATCAAACCTTGCCACAGAGAATTTAAATTAATATTTAGATATGAAGGTATTTTAGATCGATCTATCAACCATCTTCTTTTGCAAACTACGGCGATAATCGAAATCGCCGAAAAATGGTCCCTCCAATCATTGCCACACATTATTGTTTAAAATATTTCCTCCGATTCGAGAATATTGATAATTAATTAATCATTTATTCAGGTTACTAATATAAATTTTATGATCACTTTTAGTAACAATACTCACCAGTAATTTATATAGTTAACGATTTCACGCTCCACTGACGTCGGGTCCAATTACCGACGCACATCAAAGGTAACTGGCGGTTTCACACAGATAGTGAGCGGTAGCTCAAATAGTGACGTTTTCTAAATTAGTTACGCTTTCGTAAATTTCTCCCGCACGCATCCGATTAGTGATATGATCGGATAAACTCACGTTTGTTTAATTACTCACGTTATTTTTACATACTGACAAAAGTAAGAAATAATAACCAAATAACTAAAATACTCACCCTATGATTATTACTGATTATTTATAAAAATAATGACGTACGGTACAAGTATTGAGGTGTTTAAGCGATTACTGACAACACGTATATTTCTCATGGGTTTCCATGAATAGTAAACACAATTAAGCTCTACTACTTGCTCAGAGGATTTTCTCACGCAGAAACAAATTCTACACACTATGCACCTTGCAGTGTATAGAGGTCACAATTTTGAACTGATTTTGATGAAACTTGACATGCATGTTTATAACCCGAAGATCTTGGTTCCTTTCGATATTTGCACCCATTGGTTCGTAACTTCCTGAATTATGGCCCCTGATTGTACGAAAAATCACCCTTTTTAGCTTGTGGTCCCTCGGAGGTCAAAATTATTATCCGATTTAAAAAAAAGTTTGATTATATCATCGTTACATGGTAATGCAGATTGAGTTCAAATTTTTTGAAAATTGAACCAAAATTGACAGCTGTCTTGTCAGGCCATCCATCCTTCATCACTAACAAGGGGAAACCATGCCAGAAAATCTAGATGAACTTTGTCACCCAATGCAGGGATCAAACACCCAACCTCAAGGCTGCCGAGCCAGCATCTTACCCACTTAGCAACATGATTCCCAGTCGAATTTGAAGCCTACTGAAATGCACCTTTATAACCCAAAGATCTTAATTCATTTCGATATTTGCACATATCATATTCTAACTTAATGATGTAGGAAAAATCACTTTCTGTATTGCTTGTTCTCTATCCATCTCTCGAAAATGTGGGCGTATCCTGCCTGGCAGTGCCAGCCTATCTTTATAAAAACCAAACAAATTCTAATGATTTTCTGATAATAACTTAATATGCGACAACTCTTGTTGACTGCCCGGACGATTTAGCTGCTGTGTGGGCGTATGTTTCATTGCCTGGCAACTTATTTTTTGGGGGCGAGGTCGTGTTCAAAAGCCGAAGTCGCTTTTTTCCCCTATATATTAACATTGAAAAGGGCGACGCACGGCGCGGTCGAAATAGAACACCATAGGTTTGCCCTTACGTGTCTACATAGATCGTATACAGTTGTCTATATATAATAGCCTGGATTTCCCAGATAAAAATAGATCTTTGTGGACATTATTGTACTGTGAGTAGCTGAACTATTGTTTGACAGATAAAGACAATGTAATATCTGGAGTTATATAACATTGTATAAAACAATGCTGGTATAATATATTTGTTAAATAATCTTGTATCAACACTGTCTAATATAATCTAGTCTATCATACTAATATATGTATCATTAAAGGGGGGGGGGTATCATAAACCTGTCATTGAGTCAAGTGGCGTGGTTTCGAATCCCCGGTTGTAGGGTCGCCTGTCCAACCTTGCGGGTTTTCTCTGAGTACTCCGCGCAAGACCCCTACGCGCAAGCAAATTATTGAAATAAAATTAAACCATGTTAGTCCCGAGATGACCTAGTTTGTGTCGAGTGGACATTAAACCTCATTTCTCTCTCTCTCTCTCTCGCTGTCAGCTAGGGTCAGAGTCAAGGCATGGTATTCTTCTTAATTTCTAGTCTTGGTTACCCAGAACCTCCCAGTCTTCAACCAGCCATCAATTAACATTCAGCTACTACTTGTATACATGTAGTATACATATTCATTGATAAAGCTCCACCCCTTTTCAGTAAATATAACACACTCTCATTTTATTATCAACCTCTGATACAACTAGGAACTAATTTAAACACTAAGGTCGCCATTAAATTGTTGAAATAAAAGACTCTACAGCAGGATTATTATCATATTGAAGTCTGTGTCAATAAAGTAAGTGACATGTAATTTAATTTAAATATTTTTGTAAAAGTTGTTAGGTAGATATGATATATATTGACTTCTAATAATACATACTTCGCGTCATCGATGTGTGAATATACCATTATTAAAAGAAAACAAGAATCACGGGGTCAATTATTGATGAATACAGTAATTATATCATCTATTTTTTATTTATTAAAATATTAATAAGTTGACGATATATCTATAGTGATACGACATGCATACTGTATTATACGGTGGCTGATAAGGGGCATGAAAAATAATATAATTTAATTTTTATGCGCCCACATTTTCATGTGGACGTATATTGTCGTCGCCCCTGTTCGTCCGTCCGGATGTCTGTCCGTCCGTCCACAATTGTTTGTGAACAATCTACAGGTCACAATTTTTATCCGATTTCGAAGAAACTTAAAATATAGGTTTATCACCCTAAGATCTCGGTTCCTTTCGATATTGGCATGTATCGGACTGTAACTTCATGGGTTATGGCCCCTGATTGTACGAAAAATTATGTTTTTATACGCCCACATTTTTATGTGGACGTATATTGTCCTCGCCCCTGTCCGTCCGTCCGTCCGGACGTCCGTCCGTCCGTCCGTCCACAATTTGTTTGTGGACTCTCTACAGGTCACAATTCTTATCCGATTTTGACGAAACTTGAAATATAGGTTTATCCCCAAAAGATCTCGGTTCCTTTCGATATTGGCATGTATCGGATGAAAACTTCATGGATTATGGCCCCTGATTGTACGAAAAATCACGTTTTTAGCTTGTGGACCCTATAGAGGTCACAATTTTTAACCGATTTTGATGAAACTTGACATGCATGTTTATAACCCAAAGATCTTGGTTCCTTTCGATATTTGCACCTATCGGAATGTAATTTCCTGAATTATGGCCCCTGATTGTCCGAAAAATCACCCTGTTTAGCTTGTGGTTCCTCTGGAGGTCACAATTATTATCCGATTTAAAAAAACGTTTGATTATATCACCGTTACACCCTAAGGAAGGTTGAGTTCGAATTTCGGGAAAATCGGACGAAAATTGCCATACAAAATGGCCGCCGTTTGTACGCGAATACTGTTAAAAAATTGTATATCATGGTTTGTGGACCTTGTAAAAGTCACATTTTTAAATCGATTTTGATGAAACTTGAAATTCATGGTTATAACCCAAAGATCTTGGTTCCATTCGATATTTGCGCATATCGGAACGTAACTTCCTGAATTATGGCCCCTGATTATACGCAAAATCGCCTTATTTTAGCTTGTGTTTCCTCTGGTGGTCACAATTATTATCCGATTTAATAAAACGGTTGATTATATTACCGTTACACCGTAAGGAAGGTTGAGTCCGAATTTCGGGAAAATCGGACCAAAATTGTCATACAAAATGGCCGCCGTTTGTACACGAATACTGTTAAAAAATTGTATATCATGGTTGAGGACCCTGTAGAGGTCACAATTTTAATTCGATTTTGATGAAACTTGAAATGCATGGTTATAATTCGATATTTGCGCATATCGGATCGTAACTTCCTGAATTATGGCCCCTGATTGTCCGAAAAATCACCTATGGTCCCTCTGGAGGTCAAAATTATTATCTGATTTGAAAAAACGGGTGACTCTATCACCGTTACACCCTACGGAAGGTTGAGTTAGAATTTCGAGAAAATTGGACCATAATTGCCAGAAAAAATGGCCGCCGTTTTATGCGAACAGTGTAAAAATATGGTATGTCAAAGTTGTGGACCCTGTAGAGGTGACAATTTTAATTCGATTTTGATGAAACCTGAAATGCTTGTTTATAACCTAAAGATCTTTATTCTTTTCGATATTTGCGCATATCAAATTGTAACTTAATGAATTATGGCCTTTGATTGTAGGAAAAATCACTTTCGGTATTGCTTGTTCTCTATCTCTCGAACAATTATTATCTGATTAAAAAAAAACTCTGATTATATTACTGTTGCACCGTAAGGAAGGTTGAGTTTGAATTTCGTGAAAATCGTACCAAAATTGCCGGACGAAATGGTCACCGTTTGTACGCGAATAGTGTAAAAATATGGTATATCATGGTTGTGGACTCTCTGCACGTCACAATTCTTATCCGATTTTGACGAAAAGTAACATTTCTAGGTTGTGTACCGTCAAACCATAATCATTGTCGGCTTCGAATTTCATGAATATCAGACTGGAACTGACCAACAAAATGGCTGCTCCAAATACAGTATGAAATACAGGACTTAATGATGTAGGAAAAATCACTTTCGGTATTGCTTGTTCTCTATCCATCTCAAAAATGTGGGCGTATCCTGCCTGGCAGTGCCAGCCTATCTTTTAGCTTGTGAACAGTAGAGGTCACAATTTTGAACCGATTTGGATGAAACTTGAAATGCATGATTATAACCCACAGATCTTTGTTCCTGTCGATATTTGCGCCAATCGGATCGTAACTTCCTGAATTATGACCCCTGATTTTCCGAAAAATCGCCCTTTTTAGCTTGTGGTCCCTCTGGAGGTCAAAATTGTTATCCGATTTAAAAAAACGTTTGATTATATCACCGTTCCATGGTTATGAAGGTTGAGTTCGAATTTCGTGAAAATCGGACCAAAATGGCCGCCGTTTGTACGCAAATAGTGTGAAAATATGTTATATCAAGGTTGTGGACCTTATAGAGGTCACAATTTTGAACCAATTTTGATGAAACTTGACATGTATGTTTATAACCCAAAGATCGTGGTTCCTTTAGATATTTGCGCCCATCGGGTCATTACTTCCTGAATTATGTCCCCTGATTGTTCGAAAAATCACCTTTTTTAGCTTGTGGTCCCTCTGGAAGTCACAATTATTATCTGATTTAAAAAAAACGTTTGATTATAAAAACCAAACAAATTCTAATGATTTTCTGATAATTCCTTAATATGTGAAAACACTTGTTATATTCCATATATGCCCTTGGGCATCTCAGATTTATATTGCATATTACTTATTACTCTCGCTGACCATGCACTATCGCTCAAACTTAAAAGGCTAAAAATAGCTCACCACATTGGTGTGTTTAGCACCTGATGACACGTGACCACGCCCTATATAAACGATCACAACACTTCCCATATCGTCTTATTCTTATTTGATCAAGACCGTGCACTTCGTGTGTAAGTGATAACGCTGTTATCAAGTTATATTTTTTGTTCTTTTCCGATTGTTTTGTTTGCTTCGATTATATATTTGTTCATTGTCATATACAGCCATTACAGGTAGAATCGATCGCTGATCATTCACCTGTTTGTTGATCGTTTTACTATTATTATTCGCGGTTATCACGTAGTGTTGACCTTTTTTCTTTCTTTATGGAGGAAAGCGATTTCGAGGGGTTCTGCGAGGCGGACCTGTTAAATGATCACAATGTAGGCGCCAACGTGGATATACTAGATCTAAATGTCGGTAATACGGCTTTTTTAGACAGAGATTATATTCATGTTGAACAGGACAATCGAGGACAAACCGGATGTTTACAGCCCGACGATGTCGGTCAGTCTTCCGGAGTCGGTAGCATTGCACCGGTAAGTAAAAATGATCGTAATAATAAACGTAAATCTTCCGCAAAGGTCTCAAAAAAGGCCTGTAAATCTCGTAAACGAGAATCAAACGATAATAATGCAATTGGTGATGTTTCATTTCAATCACCACTGATTTCTTTATATCCAGATCCAGTTGCCATAAGTCAACATAATAAAGTAATTGACAATAATAATGCCAACAGTAACATTAAGGAGGGTTACCCCACTACTAGTAGTGGTAATAAATACTTTAATAGAGTCAATAAAAAGTCTGCAACCAATAATGTCGTTACGACAAAACGAGCCGTTACGGCCACTGCTATAGACTTTAGTGGTACAACTGCTGGTACCGGTAATAATGATAACTTAAATTACGTTCACAATAGTAATACTAGTAATAATACTAGGTCAACCCCGAATAATAATGCCCAAGATTTTAATAAAATACATTATTCGTCGAGGCATCCAAATGATTCCATTTTGGTTGACAAAAATGAGTTTGAGTCCCTGCAGAATCAGGTCTCTGTGATGTCAAATTACCTGGGTTTTAATAATAATCCATCTTTTCATCAGTCTCCTAATGTGTTTCCTCATCAATCAAGGTCAGCTAATAAGCCAATTCCACAGGACTATGTAGATAAGTTACCTGTTTATCAGGATACTCTGGATTTTAATAGGAATGTTGTGGGTGATAATAATGAACCCGTATTGGATATTATAGACCCTCAAAGTCTTTATGACGAGTTTATGGAGGAAACACAAGAACCCAAAGTTGATATCCCCAAAATTTTTCAGGGGGATGATGTTTTTGATGACCCCGTTAATGAGTCTGTTCTAAGTTTGATTACTCAAGCTACTAATAAGAAGGTAGAGGTAGAAAAACTGGTTTCTAAATACCCCCTGCCAGTAAACTGCAAAAGATTGTTGCCACCTTTGGTGGATCAAGACATTTGGCATGTCCTGCCCAAAGCGGCGCAAACTCAGGATTCTTCATTACAAGAAGTACAGAAATTATTAGGTCTGGGTTTATCTCCTTTGATACCTTTATTAAATAAAAATATAGATCCTGAGGCTAAGTCTTCTATAATCGACTCAATTATTACTTTGGGCAATGCCCATTTAGAGTTATCTCTTAAGCGTAGGTTATTCCTTCGTAAATTTTTGAGTAAGAGGTACCACCCTTTATGTTCCACAAATAGGCCTGTCGGGGAGACATTATTTGGCCCGGATGTAGCCAACAGAATCAGGGAAATAGACCAATCAAATAGAATACATAATTCCTTCTCTAATAAGATAGTATTTAAAGGGAATAGCAGAAGACCTTTTTTAGGGCAAGGCTACAGACGCCAGTTTCAGCCCCCGGATCGGTCCTGCAGAACATTCAGGGGCCGTCCCTTTTCGAACCGGGGAAGGGCGAGAGGCAGGTTTCCTCGCCAAAATTATTATTAAATGTGGTAAGTAATAGTAAATCTTTTTATGCAGGACAAATTTCGAAATTTTATAAAAACTGGGCATTTATTACCTCAGATCAATGGGTGTTGGATGTTGTAAGCGGTTATGAGATTGATTTTATTTCAACCCCTGTTCAGATGGCTATTCCAAATAGTCCACCTTTTAGCCTTGAACAGATGTCTTTAATAGACGAGGAAGTAAATAAAATGATTATTAAGGGAGCCATTGATTATGTGCCAGCATCAGATTGTTCTGGTCAATTTATTTCTAATATTTTTCTGGTTCTTAAAAAAACTGGTGATTTTAGACCAGTTATAAATTTAAAGAAGTTAAATGAATTTGTTGTTTATGAACATTTTAAGCAGGAAACACTAGCAATTGCCTTAAAGGCTATTAAACCGAATGATTTTTTAACATCCATTGATCTCAAAGATGCTTATTTTTCAATTCCTGTTTGTTTCAAGCATCGAAAATATCTACGGTTCATTTGGAGAGATCAAGTATATGAGTTTAATTGTCTACCTTTTGGTTTGTCGTCAGCTCCACGAATTTTTACTAAAACCCTCAAGCCTGTGTTTGCTTGTCTCAGAAAACAAGGCATTATATGTACATATTTTATAGACGATTCTTTATTTGCTGCAAGTTCTGTTAAAGAAGGTATTAAAAATACTCAAACAGCGATCAGGTTATTGGAAGATTTAGGGTTTTGTGTGAACGAAAAGAAATCATGTTTACAACCATCTAAGGAGATTGTTTTTCTAGGGTTTGAAATTAATACAGCAAGTTATCAAGTTCTGTTGACATCTGAGAAAATCGCCAAAATAAAGAATATGGCGGAAGAAATTTTATTTAGTTCAAATTTGTCAATTCGTATGGTAGCATCATTTATTGGTCTTTGTTCTTTTAGTAGAACTGCTATTATACTTGCTCCGTTTTTTATCCATTATTTAGATAAACAGAAAAATTTATTTCTGTCTAAATGTAATTTTAACTATGATAATGATATCAGTCTTAATGAAGCTATGATTTCCGAATTAGAATGGTGGAGATCTAAAGTACATATATATAATGGATTTTTTATTCAGCCACCTAATTTATCTTGGTTCTTAACAACTGATGCTTCCCCTGTTGGATGGGGTGCCCACATGGGTAATTTCCAAACCAATGGTCGTTGGAATCTTTCAGAGCAAGAAAACCATATTAATTATTTAGAACTTTTGGCTATTTTTTATGCTCTTAAGTCACTTTGCAATCATCTTTTTAATACACATGTTTGTATTCAGTCTGACAACACTGTTGCTATTTCTTATATCAATAATCAGGGTGGTACTATTGATAACCTGTTCGAATTATCTAAAGAAATTTGGCTATGGTCTTCGGAAAGAGGAATCTTTTTGTCAGCTAAACATGTTGCGGGTAAATCTAATATATTGGCGGACAGTTTGTCTAGGAACTTCTCTAGTTCTACGGAATGGAAGTTAAATGAGTATATATTCACTAAGATTTGTAATCAGTTTTTCACACCCGATGTTGATTTGTTTGCCTCCAGGCTTAATAGACAATTAGACAGATATGTTGCTTGGCATCCAGACCCTTTTTGTTTAGCATGTGATGCTTTCTCTATATCTTGGTCAAAACATAAACCATATCTTTTTCCACCTTTCAGCATGATTTCAAGGGTTCTGGCGAAGGTGTCTCAAGACAAAGTACAACAAGCAATTATAATTATTCCAGCATGGTCAACACAGGTGTGGTATCCAATTTTACTGTCAATGCTCATAGCCAACCCAGTCCGGTTACCTGCCCGCAAGGACCTTTTACGGCTGAGTCACAATGGGAAGTTACATCCCCTTCGAGGGAAGAGACTATATTTAACAGGATGCAAGATATCCGGCAATCTTTCTCTTATAGAGGAATATCAAAGCAATCTGCAGATATCATCCTTAATTCATGGCGGCCTTCCACCAACAAACAGTATGGGTTGGCCTGGAGAAGATGGAATTTTTGGTGTTATGAACAACAAATTGATCCATTGGATCCAACTGAGGAAATTTTTATAAATTTTTTGGGAGATATGTCTAAACAATTCTCTTATAGTGTTATTAATATTATTAGATCTTCTGTAATTCAAACACTTGTAGCCTTGGGAAATTCTGTAATTAAAGACCAGCCGTTGGTTGGTAGGTTCATGAAGGGATTATATGACAATAATCCACCTAAGCCTAGATATCTTTTTACTTGGGATGCTTCAATATTGGTTAAATATTTGGGTACGTTGTATCCATTGCAAAATTTGCCTTTAAGAATTTTGACATATAAAACACTTGGTTTGTTGGCTTTGGCTACAGCTCAGAGATGTCAGACTTTGACAGCCTTCTGCTTGAATGCTTTTTATGATTCAGGCTCTGTTATTACCTTGGGAGTAAATAAGGTTTTGAAAACTTCTTGTCCCTCCACACCATTATTTATGGTTAGAATTCCTAATTTTAGGGATGTTAAAATATGTCCTTGTTTTACTTTGAGACATTATATTAGTACAACAGCAGAATGCCGTAAATCTAATCAGATTTTGTTTTCCTTTCATACCAAGAAGGCTGTAGCCCCAGGAACTATTGCCAGGTGGCTAAAAGAATTGTTGAAGCTAGCAGGAATTGATACTTCCATTTTTAAAGCCCATTCAATTAGAGGGGCATCAACCTCTTTGGCATTTAATGCTGGTTGTTCTATTTCAGATATTTTGAAGGCCGCAGACTGGAAGTCTACAGATACTTTTGCTAAATTTTACCACCGGGATGTGGGTAATTTTTCTTCATGTGTTTTGGGAAATAAATAATACTTTGATCCTTATTGGTTGTAGTTGTTATTTCCTTTGTTGACAACCCTTTAAATTATGCAATATAAATCTGAGATGCCCAAGGGCATATATGGAATATAATCCCACTCTCATCCAAGCGCCCGAAGGGCGCAGCCCGAAGGGCGTGATGGATGAGAAGGATTATATGAATATATAGCCCGAGGGCTCGAGGATTTATCTTCCCACCCTTGAGCCCTCCCTGTGCTATATTTAGGTTGTCAACAAATCTTTGAAAAGACAATATGGGAAGTGTTGTGATCGTTTATATAGGGCGTGGTCACGTGTCATCAGGTGCTAAACACACCAATGTGGTGAGCTATTTTTAGCCTTTTAAGTTTGAGCGATAGTGCATGGTCAGCGAGAGTAATAAGTAATATGCAATATAAATCCTCGAGCCCTCGGGCTATATATTCATATAATCCTTCTCATCCATCACGCCCTTCGGGCGCTTGGATGAGAGTGGGATTGACTGCCCGGACGATTTGGCTGCTGTGTGGGCGTATGTTTCGTTGCCTGGCAACCTATTTTTTAAAATATTCACCCAAGTCAATTTTAATATAATGTGTTTTTTTATAATTTTCAGTTCACCCAAGTCCGTTTTAATTGTCCCCCGCCTTTCGAAGAAAGTTGGGGGGCTATTAAAATGGGTTCGTCCGTCTGTCTGTCTGTCTGTCTGTCCGTCTGTCCGTCACAATTTTTGGGACACAATAACTCTCTTCCATGGAGGTGTATATATTGACTAGAGTGTATGGTGCTCACGTGATCGCGTGCCGACTATGGAGGTTGGCAGCCATTTTACAACCGGGAAGAATTAGCCTGCGTTGGCATATACCAATATGTCGGAAAGTTGTTATTATTTTGGTAAATTCAATGTCAGGCGAAAAGGGGGTGGATTATCATTTCATAAGTAGGCATGATAAGTTATACGTGAAATAGTGAATTAATAGATATAGTATAATCATGATAATTGTGTAAAATAATTAAATAAACATGGCGAGAAGACGTCAAACACTCAAAGCTTGAGCCAGTTGAGGCCGAAAACCCGGCGGGTCCATTCACTTAATTTATTAGTACTGATACTTTTATTATGTAATGATTACAAGATCCGTCTGTTTAGCAAACCTCCAAATTAATGTTTTATTTAATTATTCGAAAATTGCGCAAATTATATATTATACACACATGCGGCTTTGTACGAAAAATATCGCGGGGAGTAAGTCTGTTTATTGGAGTGGAGTGTTTAGTCACAGACATGCATTCACTGGCCAGTAGTTGCTTTGTTATCTTTTAGTTTCACTCCCTCGGATTTAATTAATTAGGACGACATTGAATATAAAGCGAAAGTTTCTTGCAATATCAGTTTATGCTTCTTTTATTTTCTTCAGAAAACCCGCTTAAAACCCCCGAACTAATTTTAAAAAAAAAGGTTAATTATATTAAAGACAAATAAGTGCAAGTCTTGAAAACTTCATTCCCCAAACAAATTTTGTAAAAAAATAAATTTTTAATTAGGCATAATATTTTTTTTTAATCTGCTACTACGAAAATCTCATCAAGAGGCTTGTCTTTTTTTTGTAAAATTTAATATACCGCCGTATTTTTCAAGCAAAGAAAAATCAGACACCTGCAGTTCGTGGAAATTGAAAACCATATAGGCCTACTAAGGCCTTGCTAGTCCTGTTTATATTTTCGTTTTTTTAAAAAAAACCAAAAAAAAAACCATCGGCATCAGATAATATTCTACTGTTAAATGATAGAAGTCCTAGATTATTTTTAAAAATCTATTTTATTTCTTTATTTATCACCTGGATGACGCTATTTATAGTATAGTCAGTCTCTGCCAATCAAGCAGAACATAATTTCAAATCGTCCAACAAATTATTTAGAACTATCCAAAATAAAGTTTTATGTGAACTGCGAGGAGCAATGTTCAAAATTTTGCTGAATTATCTATAGATATCTGGACATTTGAGGACGTTCACTTAGCTCAATTAATAAAATTAACATGATTTCGTAGTTCTGCGCACAATTTCCACATTTCCACGGTGACTCTTAATAATAAAGCCCCCCCAATATGAAAGTTGACCAAAGCGATTTTGTTTTTAGGACTGTAAGGTAAGACCTTTCAATCATCATTTTTTTTGGTTGATATTGTTGAATTAGAACTGCTTTTTAAACGACTTATCAACCCTTCGACATTCTATTTCCCTTTGTTTACATAGCGTTCATCCAGGCAATTCCGTCATTCTTTTTCGGTTGAAACATGGCGGCCGGTCTCCAGTGTCGGCCCACGGTGTTAACGTTACGTCAATGGGGATCACGTGACCACAATACACTCTAGTCAATATATACACCTCTATGCTCTCTTCATAATTGAGCTAGAATGTTCAAACTTGGTGTATGTGTTTATTAGGTCAATGCCTTGATGGAGTTCGAAGATGAGCATTTTCCGCTTAGGGTAAGCAGAGATAAGCAATTTGATTGTTTGATGCTTTGGGACACGATAGCTTTAGTTCTAATTAAGTGAGAGTGATGAAACTTGGTGTATAGTTTCATTACAGTAATACCTTGACTAAGATCGATAATGAGCAGGGTAAGCAGAGCGATAAGCAATTTGATTTGCTGAGACTTTGGAACACAATAACTCTCCATCGAATTGAGTTAAAATGTTCAAAATTGGTGTGTACGCTTATTAGGTCAATGCCTCGATGGAGTTCGAAGATGAGCATTTTCTTTTTAGGGTAGGCAGAGATAAGCAATTTGATTGGTTGATACTTTGGGACCAGATAACTTAGGTTCATCTTGATTGATGATATTTATGCCAATACAATGACTGCATTCTCATTCAGTAATGGATTCGACAGTAACAGTGCATAGAAACAATTGACTCGGACATGAGGGCATTTTCCCTTGGCCAGAGGGGCCCTTTGTCAAGCGTAGGGGCCCTTTTGTCTGCCTTTAGGGTCCCCCTAACTAGGGTACATTTTATTTTTTCTCGTCGGTTTTAGCATTTTTCTTTATAAAACACTTTTGGATGACACTTCGTGTACAGTTTTGAAAAAAATAAATGTGCGATTAATTAATATGTGTCTTCTATTTATTTTGACAACTCTGCTTTTAATTGAGGTAGAATGTTTAAACTTGATTTAGATGTTCATTAGGTGAATATCTTGACTGAGTTCAATGATTAACATCTCGAGCTGAAGCGAAGCAGAGCTGATCAATTTCATTGGTCACTGCTTTGGGACAAGATAATCCCGATTCTATCTGATAGAGAGTAATGAAGCTTAGTGTAGAGTTTAACTGCTCCATAATTTTGAAAAAATAAATGTGCGATTAATTAATATGTGTCATCTATTTATTTTGGGATTTAGGCGGGGGACATCAGCCTCACTGTTGACTTGTTGAATAAAACATTTGTGAACTTTGGTGTTAAGTTTGTGAGCATAGTAAAAGGGATCACATTCGATTTACGTAATGTCTTGGCGTGGTATTCTTCTTAATTTCTGCCTACTAGTTATGAAGATGAAGAAACCTATTTATGGTAAAACAGCTATAGATCTAGTTTAATATATATATTACTATAACTAGGGTTACCATACGTCCCGGTTTTACCGGGACAGTCCTGGTTTTGGGGGTCCCTTTTGTCGTCCCGTCCCGAGGCTTCTCACGTGCCTAAATGTCCCGGTTTTCAAATCAGGTGATTTTCAATTGAAAATAATAGGCTAACACATAACATTTAATAACTAGTGATTATTAATGTAAAAAAGTAGCGTTTGTTGCAAACACTCTTCAACACGAAGGCACACCACTTCTGATCTAAATATAGTTCAGTAGTCAGTACACATACATTCGGCATACATTGGCGTTCATAGATTAATCCGAGGTGTTCCGAATGAGCATAAATATAGACATTGACGTATGATCTTGGGTATAATTTTAATGGTTTCTCTGTTATAGTCCCGGCAAATGAACGGGCCCTGTTCAATAGACACCGTATGTGTTACGGTCATCAGCAAAAATACTACATAACTAACACGTGACAATCGAAATAATGCCCGTCAATGCCCATTCAACAACATATATTTTTAGTGTAACTACCGTCACAAAAATGGCTGAAAACGCATCTCCCGGCTTCTAGAAATAAAAAAAAATTCTTGGGGGGCATGCCCCCAAACCCCCCTAGTTAGTTCACGCCTTTGGCGCTCAATGATTCGCGCCCATAGGGCGCTCCATGCCGTGTTATCCTTTGGTCTTCGCAGGAAAATACATGTCCCGGTTTCTTCTGTGACTAATCTGGTAACCCTAACTATAACACATACTGTATGGTAAAACATCTGTAGATCTAATTTAATATATGTATTGTATTACACTATAACACATACTGTATGGTAAAACAACTACATGTATAGATCTAATTTAATATATGTATGGACTTCGAATTCTGTCTAATGGTTTGGATTGTTCGTACTTGGTTTTATTTTATTTCTACCACTGGGTGGGTTGCTTTGCTGGTGGATATTTTATGTCCCCGAGGTAACCTGAAACCCAGTAGCTTTATAGTTACATGTTGAGTACAAATAACCAAATTATATGGCTGGGAGGCAGTTTCAGGGTAAAAAACTGCCACGATACCCCCAAGGGCACGGGGGATATCGGTGATATATCCCAAAATACTAGTAATAGTTCAGGTGCCTGTAATGTTTTAAATTCCTCGGATACGTCATTTATCTCAACCCAACCGTGTTCTGTCAAACCAACCGATATTTTGTATTTTTCACCAGATCAATAAAACTGTTATATTTCTAAATGTATGTCCAATAATTGTAAAACCTGTCCTATCTTGAATAGCAATACTAATTTTACTAGTTCTTTAACTAATAAAACATATTTTACACGTGGGTATGAGAAACTAAATTGTAAAACCTCCAATATTATCTACAGTGTAGAATGTACACTCTGCGGACTTATTTATGTTGGCAAAACTAAAGAACCTTTACACTTACGCATTAATGGTCATCGTCATAATGTTATTAAGGGAAGTAACCAGATTCTCTATAGACATTTTAACCAACCGGACCACTCTATACTATCAATGAGAGTGTCCATATTAGACAAAATTTACCACCATACCAACAGCCCTACTTTGAGTACTCCCTTTCGCAGAAACCGAGAAGAATATTGTATACGAACATTAGGTACTGCCACCCCTTATGGATGCAATGACAATGTAGCCAGTATAGGAAATTTATCAAGCCCGGCGTATAGCGATGTTAATGTTATGACCTTATTCCCAAAGTTTCGTCGTCGAAAACGCAGTCATGGACATCGTCGCTACACACCACCTAAACTCAGCATTATATCACTAGATGCCTTTTGGAAATTATTCAAAAACCACTAGGGCCATACCATATCCGTACTAAATTATATTCTATTCCACTTACTATTTTGAAATTACTTAAATCTGAATGTTTGGATTCAAATTGTACTGAACCTGCATCCACTGAATACAGGGTTGTATCAATTGTTCTTGACATTGCCCATCATCGTCTTGACATTGCAGCTGAGCCCGATGCATCTAACACCACTAACAGTTCATTTCTAAAATTGAAATTTGCTAACAAAGGCATTGATGCTATCGGGTTAAGCCAAATATTACACCATAAGCAAGTCATAACACATATCCCGCCGTATTTCAAAACTGTTACCGTTCCTAGAATTTCTTATACTTATACTAAACCCATTGCATCCAAAATATTTAATTACAGAAACGCATTATCTGACATTTATGCAAAAGACTTATATGACAACCCTCTACCATGTTCTTGCTCTACGTCGTCCTTCCTTTACCAACCAACTGGACATGTGGTCACTGGTGACTTGAACATAGTCCAGAATAATAAGCTACGTGAAATTTTGTCCAAAGGACCCAAATACCGGGAACCGCAACCATTTTCATGGGATCAGAATTTCAAACTTATTATGGATGCCGTCGAGGACTACGTTAGATCATGGGCCAAGAGGGAAGATGTTATTTCTGATACTCTTTCTGATTGGACTAAGTCTATAAGTCGTTTACTTAAACGAAGAATATACATGCAGCGTTTGTCAGTTGACACTAAGCCCAAGTCGATTTTCAATGATGTTAGCATTGTTGAAATTCTCAATGCCTTGCATGACAAGTATGTCATTGTTCCGGCTGACAAAGCGTCCAATAACATAGTTTTTATATTTAAACATTATTATTATGACTGTCTGTTCAACGAACTTAATTTCGGGAAACCAAATGACAGTGCTACTTATAAACGTTCTACTCTTAGTAAGGATGAAATTATATCCAATCACAGATCTGTACTCACTTCATTTGGTACTCCATGTGGAGATACCTATACAGATCTACCCTTGTTATATTGGATACCTAAACTACATAAAAATCCCTACAAGCAACGTTTTATAGCAGATTCATCCCGTTGTTCCACAAAACCACTTTCAAAAGTATTGACATCTATACTAACGGCTGTTAAAGAGGGTATTCAAAAATACTGTGACAAAATATACTCTCGTAGTGGTATAAATCAAATGTGGATATTAAAAAATTACAAAGAATTACTTGATGGTTTGCAATCTAGATCCCTTGCTTCAGTCACATCTATTCAAACGTTTGACTTTTCTACTTTGTACACTAAAATTCCCCATAGTTAATTAAAATCCCAGTTGAAAGACATTATTCACAGCGTTTTTCGTCTAAATCGGGAACTGCTAGATATCAATATTTAGTTGTTTTAACAAATTACAAATCCACATATTTCGTTCAGAATCACAGTGATTCCAAAAACAAATTCACCTCCATCAAAATAATTCAGATGATGGATTTTTTAATTGATAACATCTTTGTTGAATTTGGAGGGGAAATATATCAGCTAGTGGTGGGTATCCCCATGGGCACCAACTGTGCACCTTTGCTTGCTGATGTATTTCTCTATTCATACGAAGCCGATTACATACAAGCGCTCGTAATAACAAATAAACGATTGGTCAGACATTTTAATTTCACTTATCGATATATCGATGACGTTTTATCACTGAATAATCCTAAATTTAGTGATTATGTCGATTTCATATATCCTGATGAGCTCGAAATTAAAAACAACACTGACAGTGACAATTACGCTTCCTACTTGGATGTGCGTCTCGAATTTGACAATAGCCATAAACTGAGTGTTAAATTGTATGATAAACGTGATGACTTTGACTTTCCGATTGTCAACTTTCCATTTATTAGTAGTAACATTCCAATATCACCAGCTTATGGAGTGTTTGTGTCTCAGCTAATTCGTTACGCGAGAGCTTGTTCCTTTTATTCTCATTTTTTAATTAGATCGAGGCATTTGTCGTCTAAATTTCAACTACAAGGATACGTGCGCACTAAACTTATAAAAACCTTTAAAAAGTTTTATGGCCGTCACATTGACTTGATTGGTAAATATAATGTGTCTCTCTCAGCTATTATTCTAGATATATTTAATTGACACGTTTACTATTACTATCTCCCTAATTATGTCTACTACATCGTTAACACAGTTTATCACGTGCATTTTGCATACCAATAGTTCATTGGCCAAACATGCTATTTTATTGAGATTTCGTCCAATAGTTTGGATGCAGCTATGGCGGGTGTGGCACCAGGCAGGGTAAGCTTACTCTTCCGGACACCTGTTACCACTGTTTGTCGTGTATTTTCTACACGGGGAGCAGTCCATTTGCTGATTACACTATTTTGCCTAATAACGTCTTTAGGACTTCGAATTCTGTCTAATGGTTTGGATTGTTCGTACTTGGTTTTATTTTATTTACACTATAACACATACTGTATGGTAAAACATCTACATGTACATGTATAGATCTAATTTAACATATGTATTGTATTACACTATAACACATACTGTATGGTAAAACATCTATAGATCTAATTTAATATATGTATTGTATTACACTATAACACATACTGTATGGTAAAACATCTACTAATGTAAGAGGCATTCAAGATTATTATGATTATCAATATGGAGATGTGGTAGTATCCTCTTCAAACAAATAAATTAGTAGCTGTTTTCCAATAAGCATGTGTTATATTATTGTACTAATATGGTTGTACCATTAGAGCTTTTATTGTCATACTCATACAGTAACATATATCTTATTTAAATTCAATTCATGAAATAAATATATATTTTATGTTGATATTGCGAAACGATTAATAAGCACTTTTATTGTTATAAACTTTCGTAAAACTGTGTGGGGCGAATTATCAGAGTACTTTTGTTTTGTTAGATTTATTTTTCTTTTCATCTTCGGTGTTTTTGTAATAGGGGAGGGGATGAGGGAGTAAAGGACGTTATTTATGGGTGATTATGGGGTTGGCACCAATTGTTGCCATTCGATTCATGTGTGGAACATTTAAACTGGACGGACTAAATATTGATACATTCTTGTTGAATATTGGAGGTCAAATATAAATTTCTGAAGATTCCTAAGCACTTAAAATTCAAAGAAATTTTGTTTTCCTGACAAAGGTTCACATTAGTATTTATTATTTAAAGATAAAAAAGACGGAATAACATGGAGATCGAGTTTCAATAAGTTTAAATGTCCACTATGTGAATAAAATGTCTCCATGATAATTTATATAATATTTGAAGCCAATATAAAAACCTGCAATAAACAGATTTAACTCCAACATGATGCATCTCTAAATATAGAAATCGGGTTTGCCCTTACGTGTCTATATATGGACACAGATCACCAAATATTCATGGGCAGTCACAAGGGCAAAAGTTATTTTTAGTCCTTCTCTCCCTTTCCCTTTTTCCCCCTTTTGCATGGCGATTTTTGTTGAATTTTTGGTGTAGAATCGAAGAAAAGGGTTTGAAAATACATCTTCTGCCAGGTTTTGGTGAATATTCATGATTTTGAGGCGGAAGGGTACAAGAGTTGTGAGGTTGGTTACGTTGAAAGGGAGGGCCGAAAATTGCAAGGTTAGCTGTCTCTACTTCCAGCTTGTCTATCTCAAGTTTTTCATGAAGAACCTCATACATCCTTTTGGGCAAGAGTCTGCCACATGTTGCTTCATCTGTGGCAGAAAGCGTTTTACCCAATGAATATTTTGGAAAAAGTTACAACCGGTCTAAGAGACAAGAATTAACATTAAAGTCAATGGGGCAACAATTAGTGATCTGTGGCCTGTCTGTGTATGACAAGGCTGTGACTGATATGCCTTAGTTTTGAAAATATGATAACTAATTTGTCAGAAAATATGTATAAAATAACTTGACTACAGAAAAACTAAAAAAAAATTAAATTTAAAAAAAAATTGTGATTTTACTGCAAATTTTCCAATTTTCAGTTTTTATTTAATTTCTAACAGTAAGAAAAATATTTCAATGTCCAATTTTAGTGTATTCAGTCTCAGAAAGCACAGATAAAGTGATCAACATTGTAATTTCACCTAATTTTGTCTAAAAATCAGGAATATTCACAGAAAATCTCCAGATTCTCCCATTTCGATGTAAAAATTAATGCTTTCATACCTACTCAAATGACTCAAAATTTCTAAAAATGCCTTTTTTTTCATTGCTAATGTAACTTAGATGGGATCTATAAGTTTGTCACGTTTAGAAATAGGTCCAGCTTTCCTACAGAAAATGGAAAATTGGCAACACTGAGTTAATAATATACAGCAGATGGATTTGTACTATTGTTTGACAGATAAAGACAATGTAATATCTGGAGTTATATAACATTGTATAAAACAATGCTGGTATAATATATTTGTTAAATAATCTTGTATCAACACTGTCTAATATAATCTAGTCTATCATACTAATATATGTATCAGTAAGGGGGGCAACGATTAGCTGTATCATAAAGCCTGTCATATTGTCAACTGGCGTGGTTTCGAATCCCCGGTTGGAGGGTCGCCTGTCCGGGTACTCCGGTTTCCTCCCACTGCTAAAGACCCCTACGCACAAACTAATTATTGAAATAAAATTAATCCATATGTTACTCCCGAAATGACCTAGTTTGTGTCGAGTGGACGTTTTTAGTAAATATTGTAGTGAACAGACGGACATGGGGCCAGTTATAGCCCCTTAATGATTAAATGGTAGAGTAGCTCGCTTTTCAGCGGAGCGTCGGGTAGCCAGCCAAAAGGTGGCGAAGAACAACGACTTGTAATTTCTCTTTTCTTTATTATGAATCCGTTATTTACAGTGCTCAGCTCTCTCTCGACATCTATCTATCTCTCTATCGAGCCCTAACTCTCTCTCTTGAGCTCTCTCTTACGAGCTCTAAGTCTCTCTTTCGCGAACCGCCGTGCCAACTCCACGAGTCAGTCTAAAGGACTGCTGTTTAGTCGTTCGAATGTGACGAAAAACCGAAGTCCTCTGTAAAATTGGTGTGCACGTAAAAAGATCCCTTGGCAGTTGGAATTCGATTTTAGAGTAGGCCATAGTGCTGTGCTCGGGCAAAATTTTCCTCATAGTACACTGTATAGCATATGCCTGTCTTTATTAGTCGTCCTTGTACCTTGTCAGCCCCTCCGCCTGCATCACTGACAAGGAGAAAACATGTCTGAATTGAATTAGAATAAAAAAAGTAAAATAAAAACATATTTGTCAGCTTAAAATAACTAAATATGATATGAAAATATATCGACATGTACAGTACATTAAAGTAAAACATGTTTAAAATATGTAATGTAAAAACCGCTTACAAAAGTTACAAAAATACATATGTATACAGGTTTAGGCCTACTAATAAAAATCACATAATTTCATCAATATGATTTGGCTGTCACTTTCATATTTGAAGAATTTTCACAGCTTTCACTTTCACTTCTAAAAAATACATCTATCTGTAGCTCTTTGACTCTTATACATGTATTCGGTTAAAGAAGACGGGCATGCCCTATACATAGAATTCCAACTGCCAAGGGGTCTTTTTACCTACACACCAACGTACAAACCGCTTGCAAAAATACATATGTACATGTATACAGGTTTAGGCCTATTCATAAAAAATCACCTAATTTCATCAATATCATTTTGCTGTCACTTTCATATTCAAACAATTTTCACAAATCCATACTAGAAAGTTTTCACTTGTAATAAATACAACTATCTGTAGCCTAATGCAGCCTGATTTGCATCCACAGAGAAAATATCGTTTGGTTCTTGATCTCTATAGTCAACCTAACCCTGTCATTTGTTACAGTAGAGTTTAACAAGAAGGGCATAAATTTCCGCAGCTACAGTAAGGCAACCAGAATATGCCCCCTATATTTCTTATAAAGTACTGCGCATGGTATTTCACCTCAATGGTGACAGTCTTTACCAGTGGTCTTCTGTCTTGGTCTGAGTAGTCCTTGGTCTGAGTTGTCATGCATTTAGGAATAGGAGAATATCTTCATCAACTTGCATTTGCAATAAAGTGGGAAAATGTTAAGATATGATCCCCTCAACAAATTAACCAGACCTATTATTCTTTTGCTTATTTCACTGGTAAAATATTAGCTGCTCTAAACATAACTTTATTCATACACTGTTGTTGTTTTATTTTACGTTGGTAACGTACGTACGTGGAATGTGAGAAGTCTGTATTGTTAGTACGGTATACCCCAATGAGAGTCTTGTCTGCACATTCCTAGAATTAGAATAGAATTCTTTGTCCAACAAATCAATATAGCATTTTGTCTCCTGTACAAGTCTGCCGTTTCCTTCTAATTTGATCCACTGGTTAGCACATGACATACCCTAAATTTTTCCCAGTTTCTCGCAGTAAACGGTTTTATATTGGTGTTTTTAAACAAAATCTACACGGAGTATATTATGAGGGGGGATTTGACTCAAAAGTCAGTGCTATGTTGTTAGTGATATTACATGTCTAGTGTTGCAAATGTTTAATGTTGGGTGTAAATTGGACAAAGTCAGGAGTAAAAAAAATCCTGTAATACTGACAAATACATAGTGTAAATTAAATACTACTTTTTGTCATTAAACATTTCACATTGGACATTTCACAAATAGCCTAACCCCATCTACCCAGAACTTTAAACTTTGAACGCTTACAGCTTCTTATATGACACGCGCACTGTGTATTGTATCGTTCAACATTTCACTTTTACATCGCAACACAGAACACACGACATGAAATTAGCCAGTCTTCAAATAAGTTCACACGACACCAATTTTTAATCACGTGATATATCACGTGAACCCGATGTTGATTTTATGATTTGTTTTCTACATAAAGTAAGAAAGGAAAGTAAAATTTCTCTGCCTCCACATATCAGAGGCGGATTCAAGGGGGGGGGGGCGATGTGGTCATATATTGTCGTCACCCCCGTCGGTCCGTCCGGCGTCCACAATTGCTTGTGGACGCTCTAGAGGCCAAAGTTAATATCCGATTGATTTTAAATTAATAGACAGTGTTTAAGGTCATGAGACGAAGAAGCCTATTGTTTTTCAGTGATTTTCGATAATAACTACCAGAGTTGTGGCCCTTGATCACTTCAAAAAATCTTGAGGATGCTCTAGAGGCCAAAGTTAATATCCGATTGACTTTGAATTTATTTACAGTGTTTAAGGCCATGAGACAAAGAAACCTATTGATTTTCAGCAATTTCTGATAATTAGTGCCAGAGTTGTGGCCCTTGATCACTTCAAAAAATCTTGTGGATGCTCTAGAGGCCAAAGTTAATATCCGATTGACTTTAAATTTCTACACAGTGTTTAAGGTCATACGACGAAGAAGCCTATTGATTTTCAGCGATTTCTGATAATTAGTGCCAGAGTTGTGGCCCTTGATCACTTCAAAAAATCTTGTGGATGCTCTAGAGGCCAAAGTTAATATCCGATTGACTTTAAATTTATACAAAGTGTTAACAGTCATGAGACGAAGACGTCTATTGATTTTCAGCGATTTCCAAAAATTACTGCCAGAGTTATGGCCCTTGATCACATCAAAAAATCCTATGGACGCTATAGAGGCCAAACTTATCATCCGATTGACTTCAGATTGATACACGAACAAGTATTTTGATTTTCAATGAATTTTGATAACTGAACAGCTAAATATTAAATGATTCCTATATAGACCAAGAGCCAGTGACGAAAAAACTGCCTCATAAGTAATAGAAAGTTTGACCATATTAATTGGCAGCTATTGATAGGGCAAATTCAAAACACCCAGTCTTACGAGGTTTCAGTGGAGCATTTGGCTGGGAGGGGCAGATAAAAAGGGCCAAAAAGCGCTAAAATTTGCCTCATAAGTAATAGGATCAGAATTATTTCTAAAATGTTGCTATACAATGTATGAATATAAAAAATATAAATCTGACCGGAAAAAGTGGGGCCATGCCCTTTTCTGACAGCTTTAAAAGTGACTATGGGGGCCAAAATTTGCCTCATAAGTAATATAGTTGAAATTGGTGCCAAATGTTAGCTATGTGGTAGCCGATTCTAAAAATATCAAATCTGACTGGTTTCAGTTGGGCACATCCCTAATCTGACCACTTGAAATCTGCCCGATCTGCCACGCCCACAAAAAAGGTCAAAATTTGCATCATAAGTAATATGATCAGAAATAGTTTTGAAATGCTGTGGTGCTATATCTGAATCTTAAAATGCAATCGTCCGGGCAGTCAACAAGGGTTGTCGCATACTCTTACTTTTTTTTTTTGGTAATGAAACATTTGTAATACACTAAAATCTGATTTAGAGTAACAACTCATTATGTAATTATCAGAAAATCATTAGAATTTGTTTGCCTTTGATAAAGTTTTGCCCCACGCTAACAATTAGTATAGGAAACATTTAATATCATGGATTTAGCTGTTCAGTAAATCGATAGGATTCTTCGTCTCATGACCTTAAAGGAGCTAAATAGCTAATATTTGAGACCTAGAAATTTCCACTGATTTACATTTAATCGTTTTCGTTTGTACTCTAATTTCAAATTAGTTATGTTCGGCGAACTACGCCTGAAGTTTCAGTGGAGTGGCTATTTCGAGTGTCTGGTTATTCCAGTCTACATACGCTGTTTGATTTGGTCAATGTTTCTAGCCTCTTTCCTCGTGTACCAATTGTAAAATGTTTATTTTGTTTTAAACATAGGATATCAAAAGCCCATCCTTTCCCAGTAAAATGATAACATCAGTGTTCATTTAAATTGAGAAATAATTCGTGTTTTGAATGGCGAAGCTTTTGGACGATATTGAGTTAGAGACTTAGCTACGAGAAGCCCAAATCTCTGACTCTGAACAGTATTTTTTCTTCCTTTCCTACATATATAGTTCCTATTTAAATTTCCTCCGGGCACTCCGGTTTCGTCCCACTGCTAAAGACCCCTACGCGCAAGCGAATTATTAATATAAAATTAAAACCATATGACCTAGTTGTGTTGAGTGAACCTTAACCCCCCCTCTCTCTCTCTCCTATTTAAATCCCGCAGACAACTTCCTACACAGTCCAAATCGGCCATACCGAAAACCCGGAAAGGATTTTACAAGTTTTAACAGATCTGAGTTTTAGATTTCGACTCAACATTTTACCTTAATCTTGGGAAAAAAGTTTTCGGCACAGGAAAACTCGGGTTTTCGTTTTTTTGCATAGAGTAAAAATGAAAAGGATTTTTTTTTATCTGTTAATATTTTTTGGAAGTTGGAATGTCGAGTGGTCTAACGTGTGTACTTTAGATCATAAGGTTTGTCAGTGGGTCGAGTGACAAGGAGTGGGGTTGCCAGCTTAACCTCGTGGTTCTTCTCCGTGTCCTCTGGTTTCGTCCCATTTCTAAAGAATCCTACGGACAAGACAATTATTGAAATTAAATTGTACCATATGTTTGTCCCAAAATGACCTAGTGTCGAATGGACCTAAACCACATTTCTCTCTGTCTCTCTTGATAAAAATTGGGGGCTTTTGATGGAAGATTGATTAATTAAATCACATTTTTATAGTATATCACATAGGTCTCGCCAACTCTTCTTCAAACTGTATTTGATAGACTCTGGACTTGGGCCAAGCATTTTTGGCTGTCGGCAGTTCGATTTTTTTTGACTCATTTGGAGACTTAAATGTAATCATTATTTAATTTTGTTTTCATTGCATTACTAACAGTTCCGAGTTGTACGTTTGGACAAGGTGTTTTACCGAAAAGTAGAAGAAAAAAACCGACTTTCCGGTATTAATCAGTTTTTGATATATAGCTCTGTATCAGCATTTATTCAATTCCGTTCTTTGCCGTATTTATAAGCATTTTTCAAAATAGAATTTCATTAATGGTACATGAATGAATGTCTTGGAAGATTCAGTCTAAGAAATTAAAATTACTGAATTCAGTTACATAACAATGTTTTCTTTTAACTAATTTCTATTTGATTATTAGAGTATGAGGGTCACAGTGGATTTATCTAATCAGACAAATATTCTGTATTTGGCTGTTTTCAGATACATGGAACGGACATCATGTATACAATACAATGTATAAGCGTACATAATATATAGTCTTGATGACCTATATTACAGACTAGTAGGAACGATAAGACAATGTATAAGCCATTGGGGTAAGGTGCGGGATATCAGCAGTATTAGTATTTAAACATCAGTGCATACGTCATTGGTTCCATGCTTGGCCGTTATTTGATCTTCGCGCGAGATCTCACGTGATTAAAATTTGGTGCCGTGTGAACTAATTTGCATATCTGATTCCATTACTTGTTCTGTGTTGCGATGCAAAAGACATATGTTGAAGATTACAATACATATAGCGCGAGTGTCAAATGAGAAGATGTCAGAGTTCTGGGTAGATGGACTTAGGTTTGTTGTGAAATGTCTAATGTGAAATGTTAAATGACAAAAATTAGATGTCAAGTTACATGATGTAAGATTTTTTTACATTTGACTTTGTCCAATTTACACCCAACATTAAACATTTGCAACACTAGACATGTAATAGAACTAACAACATAGCACTGACTTTTGAGTCAAATCCCCTGTTCTATACCACTGATAATGGGTGAACCACACGTGACGCTCTGAGCATATCAGTTATATATAACACGTGATGAAGGACATATATCACCAAGCCTCATTTTCATTTCATTAACGAAGGTTGGATATTTGAACAGATCCTTTGTCGAATACAACTGTGATTTAATCCAAGACCTTTATTTTTCAGCAAATAAAGCGAAAACAATGGCGTCTTCTTCTGGTAATTTCACAATGCCCCGCAAAGATTTGGAGAGAATTCAGCGCCATTACGATTACATTCTCGATAGTGTGTTCAATCCCGACGACTTGATCACCACGTTATTCTGTAAATGTGTTCTTGATCTCGACCAAAAAACCCATATACTGAATATAGAGACCGGTAAACCGAGAGTTAAAAAGCTACTGGACATCCTAATGACAGAGTGTGGAGATTGTTATCAGCTATTCCTGGAGGCTTTAAGAGAAAAGCGTTTTGGACCCATAGCAGACACATTAGGTAAGATATGATTTGTAGTAACTAGCCAAACGATCATACATTTGTATGTCAGAACTATATAATAAGTCAGTACCATGCTAATGATTCTATATTCGATAATGTAGTTCCTGATATCCACTATCAGGGCAACATGGTCTCGATATATTTGAGGTTAGCTCACCTAATCTGATAATCCGATGGTCTCCATCTATCTTAATCGGGCGTGTATATTATTTTAGGTATGACTTGGATGTATGTTTCTTTAGAAGGAATAATCCATTATTCGTTTCAATAGAACTTCCAAAAATCCTGATGGTCTGAATGCCTGTATATCAATTGTAATTTCAATATTTAAATCATTTCAAATAGAATATACATCGTCTTGGAATTGTTTTGATTCTACAATTGAGAATAATTTCCCCTCTACGAATCCCATTGTTAAATTACTTAATTGTGGTACCGCCTTGACACCCTTCGCTATACCAAGAATCTGATTGTAATTTGAGAAATGCTGGTGTATATATTTTCGTCAGTTTAATGTAGTCAGGGCAAGCATAGTACAGTTAAATTTTGTCAGTTGTAGATCTGTATTTATCCATGGCTTTCCAAATGAGATCTCACACCCACGAATATATATAAAATTGAAAACATCTATTGTCGCATTCTAATAATGGCAGATTCAGATTGAGGCCCCTAAATTACAGTAAAGAATATTCACTTATAAATCATTCTGTTTCTATGAAAAGTGTAAATTGAAGATGTTTGTAGTTTGGGGTGGTGCAGTTGATGAAATTCAATGTGTGCCTTAGATTATAAAGTATGTCATTGAATTAAGTGACTAGGTTTCGTGGGTTTTCTCAGGGTCATCGGGTGTGATAGACGCACTGAATTAAATCCAAAATGACTTCTTCACTAAAAACATTTATTTTCAGTATACTTGAATATATAAAACAGTGGTTTTAAACAATACGTCCTCGCAGTCTCTCGGTGTCTTTGTCTATGGCATTATAGCCTGTTTGTCTAAGAGTTTATTGTCCTTTGTTCAGATTTTATCATAGCGGATCACATTCTGACCCCGCCTGATAACGGTACCAAGATTCTTACAATTATAATAAATCAGTTATACAGCTGGTATACAAATTATACTATGAAGGCAATAGATAAGTACTCACTGACAGTCACATGGCTCCTCAAAAATTCAGACAAAAGTTAATTTGGATGATTTTTAAAGAGGCACAAAAAATTAAGATTATAATGATAAAAGAAATATAAAATGATTAAGCTAATCTGAATTGGTGGAATTAAACCAAATTACAACACTAAATATTGTCTCTATATAATGTCCTATAAAACATAATTTATAGAATTAAGCACAAAAAACACTATTATTGTTCAGATAGATATATACTGTCTAATAAAACTACTTGATATATAAAGGCTCCTTGACGGGGATATAATTTCGGTCTTCTGGTTCATATTTAATAATATTCAACTGGTATGTCATCTGGATTTATGGTCATGTTGGTTCTCCCATGGGATTGTCGAAATGGCAGTGCTGAAGGATTCAGTCGATTGTCTTCTTTTCTGGCGTCATTCTCTGTATGAAATAAGGTAATGTGGCCCTTTCTGTTGCATATTTGACATATTTTCCAGTCTGTGTTGGGGCAGTCTTTGGCGTCATGACCCTTAAATGTACATCGTGGGCACATGTCTCGTTTCTGTAAAAACTCCCTCCTTTCTGAAATAGGTCTCTGCATTAAATCTGAACAATGTTCAAGCCAGTGGTCTGATCGGCAGTAAAGACATCTAGGAATATGTTTCTTGGTTGCTATATTATCTGTCGATTGTTCGTAGCCTTTCACGGAATTTCCAAAAGCTCTGGCTGGCTGTTTCTTTAAGTCTGTAAATGGTCTGTGAAACTTTTCAGTGTTGGTTGTAGAGCACTCACCGAATATAGGGTCTCCTAATGCCTTGGCTCGTTTTTTAACGAAGTTTACAAAAATGTCGAAAGTTGGTTCAATTCTTTGGTCGCGAAGGTGTTGGATATCCTCTCGAAACTTGTTCTTCATTCCCCAGGGTAAAAGTTCTAGGGCATTCTTGATGACCGTAACATCATTCAGTTTTCCAGTATATCCAAGTCCTTTCAAAGACTCCGAACAATTTTCCAGAAAGTTAGCGAAACTTCTAAGCGCTTTGGCATCGGCTGTTTTTATCGTAGGCCAGGCTTCGAGCTTCTTAACATATGTTTCGCTGATAGCAACAGGATTCCCATATTCATCATCGAGCTTCTTCATGGCCTTTTCGAAATTCGGCATGGTCTGCATATGTAATGTGCTTTCAATCAAAGAAAAAGCCTCACCTGATGTATAGTCTTCCAAATAGCCTAACAGTTCTTCTGGGTCGTTCGTTCTTTTTTCGAAACACACTCGGAAACTACTTCTCCACTTCTGGTATATCATTTTGTTCCCATTAAAGACAATTGGTTTTAATGGTGGCAGTGTAGTCCTGGCCATAATTTTTCCCAAGGCCTCAACTTCGTGGTATGAATTTAATTCGTTGTTTGTATCTAAATGGTGTGAGATTGTCAAGAGTTCCTGTTGAGGGTTACCATCAGAGTTATTTGGGGGTTGTGGCTGTTGTGTAGTAACTTGATCAGAAGGATTCGATTTTGCGGGCTGTTCTGTCGTTGTGTCTAGAACGTTGCTTAGCGTAGGTGGGTAGGTTGTTGGCCCCAATTGCACCGACTGAATCAAAGCAGACGCTCCTTGCTCCAGCGTGTCCAGTTGATCATCATCTGTATTTTCAACTCTGACTTTAATCCTGGCTGAAGCAAGTTCTGTTTGCAAATCAACATTCTTGAGGTATTGTTGATGTTGTAAATCCATTTGTCTCCGGCTCTCATCTCTCTTTAGTCTTGCAAGTTCTGCATTTTGTTTGATTTGTTCGGCTTTCAATTTCATTTCTGCCAATGTGGCCTCAAGTATAGCCGCACGGCGTCTTTCAGATCGTTTGCTTGACGTGTCTGATCTACCTGATTGTTTTGTAATATTGGTAAGTGTTTCTAACCTTTCTGAATATTTGATGTCTTCTTTAACTTTAAGCTTTCTCTTATAGGACAAAATATGCTGTACAGTTTCGTCGTATAACATTTGGTCCGTTTCTGGCACTGTTTCGTCAACAAGAATTAAAGATTCAATTCTGGAAAATGTATCCGAAACTTCAGTCACGTATGCATTAAGTTCCACTAATATCTTTGCCAGATCTGCACTGGAAAGCTTTTCTATGTTTTCTTCTCCGTCTGTCATAAATTTTGTAATATTGTCGATTGCTGAAGTAAACACAACTCTTGCTTTTCCAAGTTGTGATTTCCTGCCTCTCTCTGTCATGTCTGATGGATCTGTTCTTTTCATCGCTGTTTCTGTCGTGTCGCAGGTTTCCCCCTTTGATGCCATAATTGGAAAGTATTGTCTTGTATCTGTTTCCTATCCTGGTATTTGAATAGAAAAATCAGAATATGTCGGTGTCGTAAATTCCAAGTTGTAAATAAACTGTAACTTGTCTTCAAATTATGTCTTGTCTGTGTCTGTCAGAGACTGCATGGAACTGTTTAAAACTGTGATAGACGCACTGAATTAAATCCAAAATGACTTCTTCACTAAAAACATTTATTTTCAGTATACTTGAATATATAAAACAGTGGTTTTAAACAATACGTCCTCGCAGTCTCTCGGTGTCTTTGTCTATGGCATTATAGCCTGTTTGTCTAAGAGTTTATTGTCCTTTGTTCAGATTTTATCATAGCGGATCACATTCTGACCCCGCCTGATAACGGTACCAAGATTCTTACAATTATAATAAATTAGTTATACAGCTGGTATACAAATTATACTATGAAGGCAATAGATAAGTACTCACTGACAGTCACATCGGGTTTCCTGCCAATGCTAAAGACTAAAACTTTTCCCATTATCAATTATTTCTACGCAATTAAAACTGACCAACATTGTTTCAGGTACCATGATTGCTGCTGAAGAAACCACTGAAAAAGGTAGGTTTGAACTTGTTCTTAGATAGTTTTGTGTCATGATGATTAGGCAATTAGAAGTATTATAATCAATGCATTCCAATTGGCAAAAACTGAACACAATATTATTTACTGTTCAAATTAAATATAAAAAAAACAAAACTGAAGGAGTAAAATATGAAAGACATTGATAGACATGTGTACATGCAACATATTTATACGCCCACGTTTTCATGTGGACGTATATTGTCGTCGCCACTGTCTGTCCGGACAATTGTTTGTGGACTCTATGTAACACTACATACAGATAACAGAATATCAGCATAATTGATAGACCTTTATTGAGAGCATGAAATAGGCATACTCCAGGAGGAGCGCCATTCCAAGTCTTCTGAAACTAACAGTAAACTCTGGCTTATAAAGCATACAATTAATTAAGAAAAGTGATACACAAGCGATGTACATATTTGGCATTGTTTATTTATGAGATTATAGTATCTGTAACTGCACTGCATATTTAATTAGATCGTGAATGAGATCGTGCCTATTGTCAAAACGAGCAGAGGCCATTCGTGTGTAGTCCGTAAATAACATATTGAACACATTAGCTGTTTTATTAAGTCCGTGCCTTGAAGAAGTTGTGTCGAGTTGAACACGTCAATATCATTAATGATCAAAAATCAGCAGAGGTCAGAAAGTTCTATCTGTATATTTATATTTCAATATGATGTAGAGATCACTTTGTCACATCTACAGGTCAGAATTCCTATCCGATTTTGCCGAAACTTGAAATATAGGTTTAGCTCCAAAAGATCTCAGCTGATTTCAATATTGGCATGTATCCAATGGATTATGGCCCCTGATTGTACGAAAAATCACGTTTTTAGCTTTAGGACCCTCTGAATTGATTTTGATGAAACTTGAAATGCATGTTTATTACCCAACGATCTTGGTTCCGTCCGATGTTTGCGCATTTTGGATTGTAACTTCCTTAATTATGGCCATTTTTAGCTTGTGGTCCCTCTGGAGATCACAATTATTATCCGATTTAAAAAAACGTCTGAATATATCACCGTTACACCGTAATGAAGGTTGAGTTCGAATGTCGGGAAAATGGGAATGGCCGCCACTAGTACGCTAATAGTGTAAAAATATGGTTTATCATGGTTGTGGACCCTCTGGAGGTCACAATTTTGTGCCAACTTTGATGAAAGTTCAAATGTATGTTTATAACCCAAAGATCTTGGTTGCTTTCGATATTCGCACATATCAGATCTTAACTTCCTGAATTATGGCCCCAGATTGTATGAAAAATTGGGTTTTGGGCTTGTGGTCCCTCTAGAGTCACAATTATTAACCAATTTAAAAAAAGTTCGAATATATCACCGTTACACCTTTATGATGGCTGAGTTCGAATTTCGTGGAAATCGGACAAATACTGCCAGACAAAACGGCCACCCCTTGTACCCAAATAGTGTAAACATCTGTATAGGCTCTAATGTCTCATGCCTATATGGACACGGGAGGGGCTTCTCGTCGATGCACCATGATGACCAACATTCAATAATCATAATAATGATAATAATAATTCCGAAATCGTATATCTCAGCTCATGAATTTATTTCTACCAGTAATGATGATGATTGTGGTGATGGTGGTGATTTACTAAAAAATACAAATATGTTTCAAGAATTATAACATTGATAGAATAAAGTTATTATAGTAAATTATATTAAGTCTGTAAATTTGCACAGTATGAAATTCGAGGTAAAATGACTAGAGGGAGACAACTCTAGTTTTGCGATGCTTCCCCGGAACCAAAAACAAACAGTTGCCCAATAGAAATCCGAAACTTGCATGGTAATATTACAACATGCATGCATACTATTAAGTATAGATATGTAAATTATATAATTACTAGAAGTAACTATGCTATGCAAATACTAGGCCGAATGCCAGGTACCTAATACAAATGGCGGCGGGCTAGTTGAAGAAATACAAACCAGCGTGCACAAGCAAAAACTGACGTTATCTTAATAATAAAGAACCAATTATGCTAATAAATGATCTTAATCATATATATGAAAGATTGAAAGATCATAGAATTGAAGTTACCGAATTTGTGTGCCTCCATGGTCCTAAAAATTGGAACGAAAGGTAACTCAGTCGAAGACGTAGGGCACACATGTGTCTATCCCCTTACGATTGGCAGAGCCCCAAAAAAATAAAAGAAAGTAGACTCGCTCTTCCGTGTCGCTTACACCGGCCCTCTCAATTGTATTATCTTATAATCAATTGACATAAACGTAGTATAATATAAAGCAAATCCATAAAAGGACGAAATACGAAACACCTGATAGCTACGTGTAATACATGACAAATCGAAACAATATAGCATGTGTCTGATAATCCGTAAAACGAAATGAACATCATTTGATATAAGCTATATAAATTGCATGTAAAAGTTATTTAGCACAATCCTAAAAATCGAAATGATTGTACATGTACAAGTAAGTCAACATATACTTATTACAGCCATGAATAATACTATTCAAAATATTTAACCTAAATACATGTAATCGAAAGTTAGAACATAAAACCTGATATCAGTTTTAAATGATACAAATTACACAAACAGAAATTACACAAACATTATATCCTTGATCAGGTTGACACAGATAGGCTAATTGATTAGGCATATACCTTAATGATGGAAAATCTTGTTGAGACTAAAATAACCGTTCCTGTGAAAATTTAAAGTCTAAAATACTAACAAGGCAAATAAATGTACATGTAGTCTGTATATCAAAAAATTACAACCTACAAATACACAAATAGAATTATTAACCACTGTCAGCTTCTAGTAATAAACAGAATTTATGTATAGGGCGTGTCAAAGTATTTGTCTTTGTCTTGACTGTAACAACACGCACTAAACCTTGCTTATCTAATTTCGTATCAACAACTTTAGCTAGTGTCCACAAATGTTTCATATTTCCATCAGCAATAAGAACAATGTCACCGATTTCAACATTTTTCTTGGGTTTTAACCATTTCTGTCGCAACTGTAACAATCTCAAATATTCTTTAAGTCACCATTTCCAGAATAAATCACACATATATTGGACTTGATGCCAACATTTCCTAATGTAATTATCAGTTTTGTCAGGAAAAGTTATTGAATAATCACTATATGTATTAACTCCAAGTAGATGATTTGGGGTTAACGCATCCAAATCATCAGGTGAATCTGAGGCCTTTGTAATAGGCCTATTATTTAAAATAGACTCAACCTCACAAAACAAAGTTATAAAATCTTCATCATCCATACGGTTTAACTGGTCATGTTGGAGAGAGTGTAACACTTTGTGAACTTGACGTATAAATCTCTCCCATGCACCACCGAAATATGAGGCCGACGGAGGATTAAAATACCACTGAATACCAATATTAGTCAATTCCGAGTTAACTTGAGCTTCATTCACTTGTAGAATACTTGCTTTCAGCTCCTTGTCTGCACTGACTAAATTGCTTCCATTATCAGATCTAATGGAGTTAGGTTTGCCTCTGCGAGCAACAAACCGACGGATCGCATTGATACAGGAGTTTGTTTCAAGTGAATTGGCAACTTCAAGGTGTACGGCTCTCGAATTTAAACATGCAAAAATTACACCATATCGTTTTGCAGTCGAACGTTTATGGCGCAGTTCGAAGGATCCGAAGTAATCCATGCCTGTATGATAAAAGGGAGGATAGTTTGATGTGAGTCTCTCTACGGGCAAATCGGACATTTTCTGGTTCATCGTACTCGCACGATACCTCCTACATGTAACACACTTCGATGTTATTGACTTTATAGTCTTACTGACACCCAAAATCCAATACTTTGTTCGCAGGTTAGATAACCAAAAGTTCAGCAAGCTTTGATTGCTTTGGCACAATAATTTGATGCTTAGCATCCAATACCATTTCTGCTGATTTTAAACGTCCTCCAACACATATCATACCACTTCGCACTATGGGGTCTAACTTAGATACTTGAGGAATGTCAATCTTATTGTCTTTTATGTTAATATTCCAATGTTTCTCTTGTTCATAATTAATTATAAAATTTTTAGCATTCGCAATGTCACTAACTGAAAGATGTAAGTCAAGTTTGGCCTTAGACGTAACACACTTTATCAAAAGTCTCAATAAAGCAACAGCTTTAAAAAGTCTATCATAATCTGAGTAATAGTCAAGTAAACTTTCTAACGGATGATTCTGTTGAGCAATTAAACAAACTGACTTCTTGACATCTGGGTCTGTTTCGGCAATGTGAAAGTCGCATACAGATGTAGGCCAGTCATTTTCTGGTTTTGATAGAAAGTCAGGTCCCTCAAACCACTTCTTACTTTCTAGTAGGTTCTGAATATTCGCTCCCTTACTAGCTATACCAACAGGATTGTCTGAGCCACTGACATGACGCCATTGATGAATATCTGTAGCCTCATGAATAAAAGAAACTCTATTCGCCACGAAAGTTTTGAATCTTGAGGATTCATTACGAATATAACCTAGCACTGTAGAACTGTCTATCCAAAAGCAAACTCTGTCAACAGGTATTTGTAGTTCGGATATAATTTTCTTATTTAACTTGGTAGCTATGTACGCAGCAGTAAGTTCCAACCTAGGTATTGTGACCCTTTTAAGTGGACAAACCCTAGATTTTCCTAAGATTAACTAGTAACATCTGCTTCGTCTGTTAATCGAATGTATGACGCAGTTCCAAAACCAATCTCTGACGCATCGGAGAAGTGATGAATTTCCGTACGTTTGATTTTAGGTTGATGTTTAACTTTAACACACCATTTAACTTCCAGTGCTTCCAATTTAGGAAGTTCTCTCAACCACTTAGTCCACTGTCCGAGCAACGGTTCCTCAATGTTATTGTCCCAGGAATATCCAGATGAACATAATTGTTGAATTATACGCTTAGCAGGTAGTAATGCAGGTGCCACTAACCCTAAAGGATCGAATATCGAGCTAACAATGGATAGCAGTCTTCGATGTGTTGTGGGTTGGTCAGGTACATTAAACTTATATGTAATCGTATCTGACGAAACATTCCATTGTACTCCAAGAGCTCGCTCTATTGTGTCATCACCGTCAAGAAATGGGTTATCAATCGCACGTTCATGCTCTGGTATTGAGGATAGAACAATTAAATTGTTTGAGACCCACTTATGTAAGTGAAATCCACCTAAGCCACAGAGTTTAGTTAACTGTTCTACCAACTGAACTGCTTCTTTCTCATCGTCTGTCGAATGCACACAGTCATCTACGTAAAAGTCTTGTAAAACAATCGAACTGACTTCTTGACGGTTGTCCAGTGCTACACGACATAAGGCGTAGTTTGCAACACTTGGGGACTAAACCGCACCAAACAAATGAGACATCATTCTGTATTGTTCTGGCTTAACGTTGATGTTTCCTTCGGGCCACCGTAGAAAACTTAATAGGTTCCGGTCTTGCTCAGGGACTCGAACCTGATGGAACATAGCTTCTATATCTGCAATGAAGACTATCTTACCTAGACGGAAACGTAGAAGGACACCGACTAATGTGTTAGTTAAATCAGGCCCCTGTAGCAAAACATTATTTAAAGATATGCCTTGAAATTGACTTGAACAATCGAAAACAACACGGTATTTCTTCTTTTTTTTATGTTGAACTGCATGATGAGGAATTAACCATAAATTGGAGTTATCTCCCTTGCATACATCAGCTTTCTCAGCATAACCATTTGATAGAAGAGAATTAACAATACCAGTGTATTCCTTATGAAATCCAGGATCTCTAACAAATTTCTTTCGTAGATTAGAGAGTCTGTTATTTACTAAACTAAAGTTATTAGGCAAGATGATGTCTTTGTTTTTAATTGGTAGACCAATTTCATAATGATTGTCTTTCAAAATAGTTGAATTTTCTACACTATTAAGAAATTGTTTATATAGAATCAAGTATTCTCTCTTATCGTTTACAGAATTTTCCGGAAAGTCTTAAGTTGAAACTCTTTTGAACGAGAATTTCCAGTGATTTTAAATGTTCAACATCTCGCAATATTTTTGCGTCAGTTCTATTAACTGTGAAAACACACTGTGGTTTTGAATTATCAATAGGTCGAACTAAGTTCCAAATTATCCACCCAAGGGGTGTATGAGAGGCATGTGGACTACCCCGGGGTCCAGTCCTATAGTCATTTGGCGTGTAAGCTTCTGGGACATTATTTCCAATCATCATACCCACTTCACCATCATAGTATTCCATATTTATGTCTGACAAATGATTCCACTGTTTGATATCCACATTAGAGGGAATACATGTCTTCGATACGGGTACTTTATCTGTAGTGAAACAAACTGGTATTTTAACACCGTCCGAAAGATCACTCGAATATACTTCCAGATCTTGGATAATGTGTGAGGACTTATCTTTCACACCATTGATAGTTTCTGTTGAGAGTTTAGTTTTAGGTGTGGAAATGCCTAATTGGTGCATTAAGTTTTCTGTGCAAAATGAAATGCTACTACATTGATCCATCATAGCTAAGGTACGAATAGTCGTCAAACCAGCATGACTCTTTACCCAGACCGGAATGATTGGCACGGTGCAGACACCGGCCCTCGTTACATCTCCCTGTCTCTGAGTCGCATTGGAAATTTCTGGGGCTCTCACCGCACTGGCCTTATTACCATTTGTCTCCTTTCTCGAAGCGTACCAGTTGTCATCGTGAAGTAGTGTCGCATGAGAACGTTTACATATGTGGCACTGTAATCTATTGGTGCAACCAGGACTAAAATGCATAGGTTTAAAGCAAGCAAAACAAAGTCCTAATGTTCTCAACACTTCCAATTTGCCCTCACATGGAAGTCTGTTTAATTTTGAACAGTCACTTAAATCATGTTGACCATTACAATGACCACACATATTGTTTGCAGTAGTAGTGAATACTTGATGATTATATTTTTTATTAAATTTGTCAAAGTGTTGATCCCTTTGTTTTCTATAATCAATAGAAGAAGAAAGCGCAGATTTACCATATGTTGGATCCATAGCCTTTCGTGCTTCACGCTTTACGAACTCAACCAAATCATGAAATGATGGGTGTTTTTTATGATCTTTTACATTTTGAACAATACCACGGCAACGTTCGTATAAAGCAGATGGAAGTTTTTTAACTAACTTCTTCATGTTTTCCGAATAATCTAAAACCTTCAAAGTGTCTATTTCCAACACAGCAAACTCACATTCAGCCAGAAATATCCTGTAGTCCTCCAAAGCTCTGCCATCATCCTCTTTTATCCAGGGCCAACTCAAGGCCTTATTCACATATGCGGTAGCTAGGATTTCAGGATCACCATATTTGTATTCAAACTCTTGCATTACTGACTCAAAACCATTTTCTGCATCTAGATAACTGTATCCCCTAACAATTCTATTAGGTTGGTCGAATGTATATTGTTCTAAATAGTTCATCTTTTCATCCGGATTCCAAGTGTACTGCAAAATTTTAGTGCGAAATTGCCTTAAGAAACGCCTGTATTTGATAGGGTCACCACCAAATTTTTTAATTTCCACCGATGGCATTTTAAGCTGATGAATAACATCTTCGTTGATGTTAGGCGAAGTAAAATCAGCCATACATGTAAGTGAACTTGATGCAAATGGATTTAACGGAGATACAGGTACATTATTGTCCTCGAGAAAAGGATTTAGAGGTCTAAAAACCTCCGGAGTTCTTTTTACAGTAGGCGAATGTCTAACAACATACTGATTAGTCTGTAGCTCTGATGTAAAATTTGACAGCTCCGCATTAGTCTGTAGCTCTGGTGCAAAAGTTGACTGCTCCGCATTTAAGGAAACGTAAGACCTATTCTCGACTTCATCTTTGTACGAAGCTATTTTCACATCACAAAGTGCTAATTCGGAATCGATTTTAAACTGTTCTTCCTTTATTCGTAATTCTAACCTTTCACGTTCTAATTTATTACGTCATTCTAACTGTCTTTTCTTTTCATGTAATATTCGTTGATTGTGGCGTTCCTCTTCTAACTTCGAACTTGTATGAGATGCCTAATCAACTTGTGAAACACTATCTGATGGTAGGATTCTGTCTTCACTCGTATAAGAAGAAGCCATTTTAAAACAAATTCTTAAATGAGATTATAGGCTCTAATGTCTCATGCCTATACGGACACGGGAGGGGCTTCTCGTCGATGCACCATGATGACCAACATTCAATAATCATAATAATGATAATAATAATTCCGAAATCGTATATCTCAGCTCATGAATTTATTTCTACCAGTAATGATGATGATTGTGGTGATGGTGGTGATTTACTAAAAAATACAAATATGTTTCAAGAATTATAACATTGATAGAATAAAGTTATTATAGTAAATTATATTAAGTCTGTAAATTTGTACAGTATGAAATTCGAGGTAAAATGACTAGAGGGAGACAACTCTAGTTTTGCGATGCTTCCACGGAACCAAAAACAAACAGTTGCCCAATAGAAATCCGAAACTTGCATGGTAATATTACAACATGCATACTATTAAGTTAGATATGTAGGTTATATAATTACCAGAAGTAACTATGCTATGCAAATATAAGGTCGAATGCCAGGTACCTAATACAAATGGCGGTGGGCTAGTTGAAGAAATACAAACCAGCGTGCACAAGCAAAAACTGACGTTATCTTAATAATAAAGAACCAATTATGCTAATAAATGATCTTAATCATATATATGAAAGATTGAAAGATCATAGAATTGAAGTCACCGAATTTGTGTGCCTCCATGGTCCTAAAAATTGGAACGAAAGGTAACTCAGTCGAAGACGTAGGGCGCACATGTGTGTCTATCCCCTTACGATTGGCTGAGCCAAAAATAAAAAAAGAAAGTAGACCCGCTCTTCCGTGTCGCTTACAATCTGGTATATTAATAGTAAGTGCAGGGGGACTGCACCACACACAATTAACCCTCTGGAGGTCACAATTTTGTGCTGATTTGATGAAACTTAAAATATATCTTTATTACCCAAGGATCTTGGTTCCTGTCAATATTCAAGCATGTCTGATCATAACTTCCTGAATTATTTTCTTTGATTGTGCAAAAAATTTTGTTTTTAGCTTGTGGTCCCTCTAGCGGTCACATTTTTTATCCGTTACGCCTTAATGATGGTTGAGTTCGAATTTCGTGGAATAGGACTAACTACGGACAAAATGACCGCCCTTCGTACGCAAAAAAGTGAAAAAATCTAGTACGTGTTTATCAAGGTTGTGGACCCTCTAGAGGCCACAATTTTTATCCAAGTTTGATTAAACTTTAAATTTATGTTTATATCACAAAGATCTTGGTTCCTTATGATAATCACGCAAATCCGAACGTATCTTTCTAGATTATGGCCCCTGATTGTTCGAAAAATTGCATTTTTAGCTTGTGGACCCACTAAAAGTCACAATTTGTATTCAATTTAAAAAAAACAATTAAACATATCACCGTTACACATCAATGAAGGTTGGCCCAATCTGCTGGACAAAATGGCTGCTACTTGTGCGCAAATAGTTTAAAAGTGTGTAATACCAAGGTTGTGGGCATTCTAAAAGTCACAATTGTTATCAGATTTTGATGAAACTTAAAATATAAGTTTATGTCCCAAAGATCCCGGTTCCTTGCGTTCTTTGCGCATATCAGATCGTAACTTCCTGGATTATGGCCTCTTGATTGTACGAAAAAGGTTGAATTTCGAATTTCTGGAAAATCGAAATGAAACTGATGGACAAAATGGCCGCTCTTTGTAGCCAAATTGTGTAAAAGTATGTAATACGAAGGTTGTGGACCCTTTTGAGGACACAATTTTTATACGCCTATTTTTTGAAGTGGACGTATATTGTCGTTGCCCCTCTCCCTCTGGACCTCTGTCCGTCCACAATTTGTTTGTGGACAGTCTACAGGTCACAATTTTTGTAAGCTCACATTGAAATGGGGTCGTATATTGTCGTCGCCCCTGCCCGTCCGTCGGTCTGTCCGTCCATCTGTCCAGCGTCCACAATTACTTGTGGACGTTCTAGAGGCTAAAGTTAATATCCGATTGATTTTAAATTTATACACAGAGTTTAAGGTCTTGAGACGAAGAAGTATATTGATTTTCAATGAATTTTGATTACTTGAACAGCTAAAGTCATGATATTAAATATTTCGTATACTAAACGTTAGCATGGGGCAGAACTTTCTAAAAACCAAACAAATTGTAATGATTTTCTGATAATTACTGAATGAGTTGTTACTCTTAATCAGATTTTAGTGTATTATAATAAATGTTTCGTTACCGAAAAAAGTAAAAATATGCAACAACTCTTGACTGCCCGGACGATTTAGCTGCTGTGGGCGTATGTTTCGTTGCCTGGTAACCTATCTGTATTCAATTTTGACGAAACTTAAAATATAGGTTTATCTATCTGCCAAAGATATTGGTTCCTTTTCGATATTTTAAGCATATCAGATCGTAACTTTCTGAATTATGTTCCTTGATTGTACGAACAATAGTGATTTTAGCGTGTGGTCCCTGTAGAGGTTACAGTTTTCATCTGATTTAAAAAAAAAACGTTTGAATATATTACCGTTAGACCCAATCTCGTTCCCAGCCGCAGAGCCGAAGGCCTCTGGCGCATTAGACCGTCCATTTTTTTCAAACCTAAGCCCCGCCCATTCTAACCTCTGATTGGTCAATCTTTTTGGGTCGATTCCTCGAAAACTAGAGGTTGGATCGTTGTTTCATTTGTTGTAAAATGATCTTTGAGTCAAAGTCAACTCCCTGACATAAAAAATTGGATCCTAAACGAACAAATTCCAGTTTTTGTAAAGATCTATTTTTCTACGCATGAGTATATTTTTAACCTGTTAAGTGCGTAGGGCGTTATATGACGTCATGGACAACTGTCACTCGCTGTGTGTAGGACGGGAGGTATTTTCCCCAACCTATTCTTAGAACCAAGTTCGTCACTCGGGGGAATCCCTTGGGAGTTCCCACACGATCACAGCATGTGTATAATGACTCTCCTGAGTGTGTAGGACATTATATTACTCCTGGTCGAGGAAATCTTAGCCTAAACATTTGCAAGACGACACAACCTCGTTCTGACGAACATAACCTCATTCTGAGTAACGTCGTGTTTCACTAAGCACGTGGACAATAATGGCGTCGTCCAGCAAGCGCAAGCTCTCTGAAGAAGAGGTTATGAACACTATTCTGGAGTCGGATGATGATTTGTCGTCTTACGTTGATACGGAAGATGAAATTGACGACCGGATGAGGCGTATTTGATGAACGTCAGTGCCATTGACACTGAATCTGAGCCTGAGGGTGATGATCCTGGTAATCTTAGTGCCAGTAGTAATGATAATGCAGGGGTTTCAAGGGGACCACGCGCAAGAGAACCACATGTGCCAGATCGAGATTGGAGTCCACATGGGCAAGCAAGGGACATGTTTCCTTTCACTGGCAATCCTGTCTTGAAGGTGAATATTGATGACCCAGAGGATCCTCTGGAGTTTTTTGAACTCTTTTTCAATGATGAGTTGATTAATCTCATCGTAACTCAGACCAATCTATTTGCCCAGCAGTTCATGAATGACAAGGGACCTGGACTGAAACGTCACTCTCGGGCTAAACAATGGGAAGATACTAGTGGTAATAATAATAATAATATTTATTGATTAAAGCGATCTACTCTTTGTTTCAGAGCGCTGTACAAATATGAATAAGACAGTTTACACATTTAAAAGAAAGAAATTAAAACAAATGACTGACTAGACTATAGATTGAATTGTTTTTTAAATAAAATGTTTTTAGTCCGGATTTAAAAGTCACTAGATTTGGTGATTGGGACACACTGTGTGGAAGCTCGTTCCACAAGAACGGGGCAACCACAGAGAAAGCCCTCCAGCCGTATCTCTTGATGGTAGTTCGTGGATTTTCCTTCGTCTTCTTGTGTTTAGTGGTGGTGAGATAAAGGTTTACTTAGCCCTTCTTCTTCTTCAGAGGGTTGTATACAAGCCTGAGCATAAGCAGTATTTTTCGAAGAGGGCTTCCCTAGATACACCCTTCTTCCGTGATGTAATGGATTATGACCGGTTCGTCCTCTTGAACACATTTTTGCATTTCGCAGACAACAACAAAGCAGGAGACGATGATACCATTCCTCGTAAGCTGTATAAATTGTGGCCAATACTCCAGCACATGAAGAGAAGATTCTCAGAAGTTTATCAGCCAGAGAGGGACGTAGCCATTGATGAAATGGAGCAAGATGGCCGACGAGTGAAGCTGGACATAAAATTGCTCTACACTAAATCTGAAAACTGTGCTCTAAATATTCATATTTCTACATCTAAAGCAGTACATTTTATTTACTAATGTGACATCTACTGGATATTATACCCTGTTCTAATTTTACTGGATTATGTGCTATATTTATACAGCTATTTAGATTTTACAACTGTACTATTATTGTGAACTGGGAATCTCTTGTCTTGGACACTGAGAAAATTTAACCTACTCTCAATATCTTCCGTGACTTTGTGCTTTATTTACCTTATTTATTAATGCTAATGTGACATCTACTGGAATTTATACCCTGCTCGAATTTTACTGGAGTAAACGTTATATTTATACAGCTATTTAGATTTTAGAGTATTTTCAGTGACTTTGTGCTTGCCCAACCTACTGTTTATTTATATATTTTATTGGATCTTCCTTCCTGTTATTTATCAAAATGGCATCATTTCTACTCAACAGTTATTTCAATATAACATCCTTCTTCGGTTTTTCAACACCACAGAAATCAGATGAGCCACAGACAGAAAACTCTAAATTTTTTCATGTGATAAACTATAACCAAGAGAACTGCTGCAGCATATCTATCAAATTTAATACTATTTATTATTTTAAGCTCTTACGAAATATTATCTATGCTTACTATGATAAGAAGAATTTTGAAGACAAAGGTGGAAATGGTTTTTTATATTCATTGACATATAAAAACATGAAAGTCGTATTGCATCTTCATGAAACTACACAGTTGATACATATTCAAGGAGCAGGATGTTTTAAATGGTTTCAAGAGAAATTTCCAGATATTGCAACAATATTTTATGATATTCTTCAAGTTGACTATGATTTTAGCCAATCTTCAATTTTCGAAAATGATTCTTCTTCCAATAGCACATCTGCTAGTGATTTAATGACTATAGATGAAACTCAGGATGTTTGCAGTCATGGTCCACTCAACACACCAGTGCCAGTAACAACTTCAACACCTATTAAATATGCTGATCACAGTTCCATCTTCAACAAGTCAGACAGAGATTGCCTTCTAAATAGAATTAAGGAATTAGAACAACAGCTATTAAATCTTCAACAAGCCATAAAGAAGTCAACCAGAACCGTGGAATCACAAACAGATGGTATCCCTGAACCCATAGAAACACCTGTTAGCAGCGTAATTAAACCTCAGATACACCAACCAGAAAACAGCTCAAAATGCAATCCTTCTGAGAATAAACCTTACATACCAAAGAAAACCCTGATTGTAGGCAGTTCGATACTTCAACGAATTAGAATGAGAGGATTATCTGGTAATGTTGAAGTTCACACCCATCGTGGAGCAACGCTTCCAACAATTCTCCATAGAATAGTTGGACTCAACATTCCAGATTTTGATAAAATCATCATCCAAGCAGGTGGAAATGACATCTCCCAAGGCCAGACAACAGAACATATAAAACAAGACTATACTAAAATTTTCCAGCATATAAAATACTGTTCCCCATCAACAGATGTTTATTTCTCTGAAATTACCCCCCGAAGAGATGTAGAAGTTCTACCAATTAACCACCTATTAGAACAATTAAGTAAAGAATTAGGAGCAACTTTCATTAGACATTCAACAGACCTCATACTGGAATCTTCAAGCTTTTGGAAAGATGGTATACATTTATCTGACAGAGGTACCTCAAGACTACTCCAATCCTACGACAAGCACCTTCCCATAGTTAAACCCAAGGAAAATGTTTATACCAAACGAAGTGACCACTGCTTTTACTGCCAGCAACGAGGACATAATACCAATACCTGCAGAAATGGAGATTATGTTACTTGCAGAACCTGTGGTGTTGCTGGGCATAAGGCTAAGTCTTGTATCTATAGCAATTTATATTAACATAATGGCAATGATATCGCCGAAAATTCCTTATTGAAATGTCTTCCAGCACATGATGGCCTCAGAAATGATTTTAATGAATACAACAACTTCCTTACCATGCATTTATCTAAGTATATGTCATCTTTTAACCCAACTACCGAATCAAAAAGTTTTAATAATGTGCAAACTGCAAGGGATCCCATTAAAAATAATAATACCTTTACAGGCTCGACACCCGATATTGATTGCAGTGTTATATCTTCTTCAGACTCTCACATTTCATCAAGTATGTCCCCGAATGACCCTTCTGGTGAAATAACACCACTTAAGTTAAATTCATCATCTATAACCCAACCTTTTAAATTGGGTGATGGGAAATCAGATTACATCATTGGTCATCTAAATGTAAATCGTCTAATTACAAAAAAGGAAAACAAGCTTGATGAAATGCGTGAAGTTTTATTTCAACCAGAAAATAATATAAGTATTGTGGGTTTTACTGAAACATTTTTACATAAATTAATATTAGATGATCTGCATGTTGACAATTATGTGACTGAAAGAAAGGATCGTCTTGGTCAGGAGGGAGGGGGTATTTTATTCTATGTCAAAGATACAATTAAGTATGAAAGGCTTTTTGAATTTGAAATGCACGAAGTTGAATGTATATGGCTTATTGTCTCGCCTGAATTTTCCAAATCCTTTATTTTATGCTTAATATATAGACCACCTCATTCGAATGTTAAGTGGTATGAGAAATTTGAACAAATTTTGTATAATATTTCATCGAAATATGCATCAGCACCATTTTATATATTTGGTGATTTTAATATTGATTTTAATTCTCCTGTGCCTAATCATTGGCAGACAATTATTTCATCATATTCTTTAACACAGATGATTACGGAACCAACGAGAATAACCGATTCTACAGCTACTATTTTAGATCATCTTTATACTAACGTACCAAATAATATTAAAGAAATTAAAATACCTCCATACAGTCTAAGTGATCATTCTCCCGTAATTTTCTCAGTGAAGAATATTCAAAATTGTAAAACTTTAAAAAATAGGCACACCCTGATTCAATATCGACAATTTAAGAATTTTAAGGATCCTGATTTTTTATTTGATTTAATCAACTCGCCATTTTCCAATATAGAACTAATGAATGATATTGAAACCGCCTTGCCAGCTTTTTATGACCTTATTCTTACTGTACTAAATAAACATGCCCCTATTAAAACCAGACGTGTAAAGTACCATACTCAACCCCCATGGTTTAATGATGAAATTAAAGATGCAAGAAAGAAGCGTGACTATTATAAAATGATTGGAAATGACACTTTATATAAACAATGGCGTAATAAAACCAAAAAATTAATTGAGCAGGCTAAAACTGACCATGTTAAAGATATCATCATAAATAAAAAAGACAATAAAACCATTTGGCAATATCTAAACTCTCTACAAGGAAAATCGTCATTAGGCCCAAATTACCCGCAAACTATCGAATATCATGACTTTAAAACATCTGACCCTACTCAAATTACTGAATTTATGAATGAATATTTTACCAATATAACAGACTCTATAAAGCCTCCTTATAAACCGATCCAACAACCACATATTATTCAAAATTATATAAATAACAAAGTCCCCCCAAATTTTCTATATGACTTACCTCCTATATCATTTCCAGAAGTACTGAAATATCTTAAAAACCTACAACCAAAAAAGGCAACTGGTTTAGACAATCTTGGACCAAAAATTTTAAAAATGTCAGCTGAGGTGATTGCGAATCCACTAACTCATATTATTAATTTATGTTTAACAAATTGTATTTTTCCTGATCAAATGAAAGAAGCAAAAATAGTGCCAATTTTTAAAAAAGGATCCAAAGAAATCATTTCCAATTATAGACCAATTTCAATTTTACCAACCATTTCTAAAATTTTTGAGAAACATATATCTATCAATATTAAGTCCTACTTTGATAGTTTCAATTTATTTTATGTAAATCAGTCAGGTTTTAGAAAGTATCATTCATGTTCTACAGCACTAGTTCGAATTACTGATCACTGGCTTGAAGCTTTAGATCAAGGTAAACTAACAGGTGTTGTCTACCTGGATTTTAGTAAGGCTTTTGACCTTATTGATCACAAGCTCCTCCTTGACAAACTTGTATTATATAAATTTCATCCTAATCTGCTATATTTGATAAAATCTTATCTATCAAACCGAAATCAAAAAGTCTGTCTTGGTAATTTCCAATCAATACAAAGGAAACTAAAATGTGGTATTCCTCAGGGATCTATCCTTGGACCACTTTTATTTCTGATTTTCATAAATGATCTTCCACTTTTTACTAAAAATGTCATGCCCGAAATAATTGCTGATGATACTACCATTCATTTTTCTGACAAGAATCTTGACTGCGTTCAAAGTTGTCTTCAAGAAGATTTAGACATTATCAGCCAATGGTGCAATGATAATGGTATGGTTATTAATATAAATAAAACTAAAAGTATGTTAATAAAAAACGTAAGAGACAGTGGAAAATGTATTTCCCTGTCCATTGGAAACCAGAAATTGGAGAATGTAACGGAAGCTGTCCTACTCGGAATTACAATAGATGATCACTTAGACTGGGGAAAACATATAATGAAGCTTCACTCTCTTGTTGGGTCAAAAATATATCTTCTAAATAGAATTAAAATAAATCTACCTATAGAAACCCGAATTTTGTTTTATAATGCCTATATATTGTCTCATTTAGACTTTTGTAATATTGTTTGGGGTAATGCTTTCCAGAATAAAATTGACTTCCTATCTAAGCTTCAAAAACGTGCAGCGCGGAGTATCCTCGACGCAAAATATGATGCAAGATCGGCAGACTTGTTCTCTCAATTAAATTGGCTAACTCTTGAACAACGAATTAAATATAACACTGGGATACTGACTTATAAAATTATGAATGGAAAATGTCCACATTACTTTCAAAATTATTTTTGCTTACAATCTTCTATGTCCACTACAATTCTCTGTCTACGTTCGGAAACAAAAAACTCATTACATCTTCCAAAATGTCGTATTGAGGCCATGAAAAGAACTTTTAAATACAAGGCTAGCTTACTCTGGAATTCATTACCTCAGGTACTCAAACAATCTAACGATATATTGAGTTTTAAGACGGGACTGAAAAGGGAACTAAAATCTTAATATGCAATTATTTTCCTAGTTTTATACTCCCTTTTCATCTTTAATATATATATGTAAATATTAGCTTTAGTTCATTTTATTTTAATGTGTCAATCACATTATTCTATATCCATGTTACCTTTTCATATATTGATTTACATCATAATATTCTTATTTTCATTTTCTCACATTATCATTTTGTAAATATGTTATTGTAGTTTTATGTAGACAGATCCCAGGGAAGATTGCCTTGTGCAACTGGGTCTCTAATAAAGTTATTAATCCCTTATGTTGTGGAAGGGAAGACTGGGGTGGAAACAGTACATCCCTTCCAAAAGTGCACGCTTTGGTATAAAGTCGTTCGAGATTCGCGAGTCCAGCTCAGCCTACATCTTGGACTTCTTTGTTTACACAGGGGAGGGTACGGCGTATGATCCAGCGCTTGATGATGGCCTACCAATGGGTTCAAAAGTTATTTTGACGCTTGGTCGGCAGTTCTTCAACAAAGGTTACTGTATCAATATGGACAACTTTTTTAGCTCACCTGCTCTTTATGATGAACTTTGTGCAAGAAACAACGATGCTGTTGGAACCATCAGGCCTAACCGCAAAGGTCTATCTAAAGACTTTTTGAAGCAGAAACTTCGTAATGGAGAGATCAAAGCTGTATATAGTGAGAAGCTGATGCTTCTGAAGTGGAGAGACAAGAAGGACGTCCACATGCTCAGCACCATCCATGATGCCAGAACCAAGCAAGTAGCAAGAGCAGATCCAGATAAGCCACCAGTAGTGAAACCACAAGTGTGCTGCGATTACAATGATACCATGGGTGGTGTTGACTTGAGTGACGCCTTCTTGTCTGCCTACCCAAGTTCCCGGAAAAGGTTGAAAAAATATTATATGAAGCAGTTCCGTCATATCATGGATATGGCTGTACTGAATGCCCATATCTATAAACAACTGATGAGTAAAACTTAATTTTTTATACGTGTGTGTACGATTCTACCATTAGTTCGTTCCTGATGTCTTTGATGTGGCCGGTGTAATAAAAGATAATTACCTAATCAGCATTCTTAATCCCGCTAACACTCACTGATAACACCGAGATGTAAATTAATTTTTGACCCAATGTTTGTATAACTTTAGTCGGATTGATTAATTAATGACAGATATTATTATCAATACACAAAGATAGTTATATGACCCTTCTCAATCTGTTATTCCATTTTTATAGGCTACTGTTAATTCTAACGTATATTGAATGAAAGGCGCTGTACTACTAAGATGATAACGGATCTTCATTTACAAATCGCGTTTCAATCATGTTTGACTTTAATGATACATTTTGTATGACCACATCTTTTTACTTCTGTACTCTTTTACTCAGGGAAATTAGAACCACAATACTCTTCTGACGAAAATGTATCTCGAATCGTTTGGACGACACACGATGGTAGAGGGTATTAAAATCGCTGCCATGAGAGAAGAGAACGACTGTACATTATGAAACGAATTCTAAATTGGAACTTAAATTAAAATGAATTACAAATTATTCGGTAGCCAATTGTTTTATTTCATTGGGGGGATTAAGTAATTCCTAGGGCCCGCCGAGTGCCCGTCTCTGAGTAGAAGAGAGAAGCGGGGCAAGGGATGACCTGGGCTGCCGTTCCTCGAGGCGACCGATGCGTGGCTCGCGGAATTAGAACCACAATACTCTTCTGACGAAATGTATCTCGAGTCTCTTGGACTGCACACAATGGTAGAGAGAGAGAAATGGGGTTTAACGTCCACTCAACACAAACTAGGTCATTTCGGGACTAACATGTTTTTTTTAAAAATTTTATTTCAATAATTTGCTTGCGCGTAGGGCTCTTTAGCAGTCGGAGGAAACCGGATTGGCCGGAGGAAACCCACGAGGTTGAGAAGGCGCCCCTATCTCCATGCCACATACGCTCACACCAGGGCTCGAAAGGTGACCGGTCAGCTAGAGGTCGAAGCGCGGCACTCTAGATCACTAGGCCATCCCAACCCCCACACGATGGAAGAGGGACTCTATTAAAAAGTCACTTTAAAACACAGTATTAAAATCACTGTCGTGAGCAGGGAGGGCGGGACATTATAAAATAATCTAAATTATTGTTTTATTTAATTAGGTCACCTCTGCCTTGCGGCTGTTGTTTTCGAGCCATGGTGTGACTGTATATGGCATGGAGATAGGGGCGCCTTCTCAACCTCGTGGGTTTCCTCCGGCCAATCTGGTTTCCTCCGACTGCTAAAAACCCCTACGCGCAAGTGAATTATTGAAATAAAATGAAATCACATGTTAGTCCCAAAATGACCTAGTTTGTGTCGAGTGGACGTTAAACCCCATTTCTCTCTCTTTATTTAATTAGGGGGATTAAGGAATCAGTCAGGCGTTATTGAATACACTTGTCAGCTGTATATAGGTAATTAAGGAATAAACATTAAAATAAGCATTCGGTCACTGTGACGTCACTGGCGTCTGAGGGGATTAAGAATGTTTTCGATAATAGTCGTTTTTACGGGAGGTCTATTTTTACGACTTTAAGTGAAGATAGCTGAATTAATTTCAGTCAGATTGTTGTGAACTTGTAAAGTTGATAAAGTAATCACAGACTAAACAAATCGAAAAATTTTCAGGTCCATTTTATGTGCACTTTAAGAAACAATGAAATCAATGACACAAACATCATTGAGGGGTAGTCCAATATGGCGTCACTGATTTGATGACGTTATCAGTCTATATTATTAGCATGGATGGTGTGTCTTTGGTCGCCAATCATACGGTATTATCTGTGTTTAAACTGAGGACAATTATTGGGCCATGAACATGCGTTTCAGATCACCACACATGCCAGTAGATATTATTTACTAAAAAAATATGTACCAGTTTTATGGGATATTGAAACATTTATATTTTACAGTAAATACAACATGTGAAATCACCAATTTACCGGATGCTGTAGCAATAGAAGGACGTAAAGGACTTATATTTACTGTAACTGGTAAAACATCCAATAATCAACCACTCGTGTTTAAATCCAGCTGGGATCCTAAAGAAGCTGCACAATATTTCACTCTCCATCCGGAAGGTATGTATACGATTAAATAATTGGAAAGATTGTTCAAATGAGAGGCTCGTAATATGTGTTTAGTTTATTATTTCTATGGAAATGTAAAACAAGTGTCACTAGTTTGTTGCTGAACTCTTAATGGTTGTTCGAAACAATTAAGGCAATAAAACCTAATTATTTGTCTTTAGATGCTGTATGTCAACTGTTGACAGGGTATTAGAACTGTATACTTCCAACTGATCAACTTGGTTTTCTAGACTTTTTGAGACCGATGAATATAATTCGAGTAAATAAATGCTGTAAGAAATAGATATGATATACATTTCTTGATTTATGTTCAAATGGTGTATATTGGATTGATATCCGTCGGCTTATTTGGTACAAATTAGCTGTGTCTGTCCTACAATCGATTGTTACTAGAGTGACCGACTGATATTTATATACTATTCAAAAAAAGTAGGGGATATTAAAGTGTTATTAAAGTCACCTAATGAAACTGACGAAGAAACAAATGACAAAATGAAATGAAGTTCACATTCATCGATTTATTCCAAATGATCGTTAGACTAAGTAAGGCACAGACTGACCATTATAAGGGTAAAATGATACCCGGGGTCAAACAGCAAAGTTACCACAGCATCACAACAAAGTCAGTAACGGGTAAATCCTCCTCTGTTTGCCAAACAACCATTGATCCGACGTGGCATACTCCTAATGAGACGTCTATGGTCATTTTGGTCCAGCAAGTTCTTGGACATTGGCAGGACGTTGTTGACGTTGAGGTAACCTCTGTCCAAGCATGTCCCAAACATGCTCGATGGGGGAGAGGTCGGGACTCAGTGCTGGCCACGGTAATGTGGTGATGCTCTATTGTTGGAGGTAACCTGTAACGATCCTGGCCCTGTGACATCTTGCGTTGTCATGCTGGAAGATGAAACGGCGGCCATGACGTCGTGCGAACGGCACAACATGGACTGCCAAGATGTTGTCCCGGTAGTAATGGCCTGTAACACGCCCTGCAACAAAATGTAAAGCCGTTCTTCCAGCAACAGTGATGCCTCCCCACACCATAACAGAACCACCCCCAAATCGATCATGTCTGATGACGTTAACGTCTTGGAAGCACTCGTTTTGACGACGCCACACCCTCCTACGTCTGTCCAAAAAATCAACAGTGAACCTTGACTCATCTGAAAACATCACATTGCTCCAGCGTCGATTATCCCAGTGTTGACGATCCCTACACCAAAGACGTCTTGCCTGAATGTGATGATCTCTCAAACAAGGGATCACGCGAGGACGTTGGTTGGAAGGTGACCCCTATGCAGTCGATTCCGAATCGTCTGGCCACTCACTCTCACACCAGTGTCTGTTTGAAGACGAGCGCTGATCTGATTTGCTGTGATGACACGATTTCTCAAGGCCAAGGTACGGATAAATCGATCCTGGGCTTGAGTTGTCGACCAGAGCGTGGTCTGTCCTGTACAGATTGTGTATCACGGTATCTGGACCATAGCCTGCTTATGACAGACTGAGAAACATTCATCGTCCGCGCCACAACCGCCTGTGTTGTGCCGATCTGTAGCATGCCAAGGGCACGTAACCTTTCATTTTGGGTAAGCCGACGCGTATCAAAATTTTTTTTCTGGTCACTAAAACAATTAAACTGATGTTTCCACCCTGGAATTCAATGCCACAATGACTGTAACATTCAAAGTCAGAGTCGTGCAAATCTTGGGTTGGACCCCCATGATGATCCCAAGCATCACCTGCATTCCATGCGGTAGCTATTGGTGCGTTTGGGCGTCACATGTAACTGGAAATGTTTCTTCAGTTAGGTTCTATAGTGACTTTTTTCGTAGTCATTTGCATATTTTAGTATTATGCCCCAAAAATCAAATATCCCCTACTTTTTTTGAATAGTATATTAATATTTTACATTGTAGATGATGAATTACATGTACATGTTGAGTCAGATCCCATGTTTACTTGTAATTCTGTGACTCTAACAGTTACAGTTAATGACGGAATAAGTGAATCACGTCCAGCTAACCTAGAAATTTTTGGTGAGTTCAATATTATTTTGTTATAAGAAAGCATTTGTTTACAGACTTTGTTTTCTATTTCCAAACTAACCCGTCTTTAATACTAATGGATAACAGACACCTCTAGATTCTGAAATTTATAATTTTCACCAGCTTCCTGTTATTTAGCAGAAACGTAGGACGTTAGATCTCATTTATTGGACATTTTATTAAAATATTTGAATTGCCTACTAAGAACTGATGTATTGCTTTAAATAAATAATATACATGTACTATTTATACATAGTATTTCTGTGTATAATAAATACAAAACCAAATGAAGTCGGAAAGGGTTCCTATCAGGGTTTTGTGTTGTGTATCTATATGCCCTCGCTTCTGCAAAACGTGACCTCCAATTTTGAATGTGTCACCTCAAATATTCAATGGAATGTCCGAACCAATATTCCCATTACATCAATGATAATAGTGTGCCTTTTTTTCCTTGTCCTTCCCTTGTTACTATGTTCATGTTCAGATCTCCAGCTATACCTCAGATCAACTATAGCATGACCTATATTCAGCCATCATCTGCTTCCCCGCATACCCACACATGCCCAAAGTAATGTGAGTTTAGTCTGCCTTGGTCCTTCGGAAGCCTCAACACACGAGTAATTTTATGCTCTCAATTTCAGAATCAGAACTCCGGGCAATATTGATTGGAAAAACTGGTGTTGGCAAGAGTGCAGTAGGAAACAGTATACTGAATTTATCACCAGATACTAGATTTTTGTCTAAAACGAGAGCTGCCTCGGTTACACGCCATAACTTGTGCAAACATGGTGTCAGAGAGGTAGCCGGCTTCAGGTATCTCTTCAAGATACTTGACACACCCGGCTTATCAGACACCCAAGTTTCCCACCAAGAGGTTTCAATGGAACTTGCCAAATCCATGTATGATCTGGCACCAGGACCCCATATATTTTGCTTTATTTTGTCTATTGAGAGAATTGATGAACATATAATGGACATCATTCAACAATATAAGGACTTATTTGGGGAATGTCTAAAAACATATGGAGTTATTATTTTCACAAGAAAAGATTCACTTGAAGAAACGTCATTTACTGAATATTTGGAGGATGTTAAGCCAGAATTTAAAGACTTTTTGGAAGATTACTGTGATAATCGACATTCTCTTATCAACAACAAAAATCCCCAGCCAGATGTTCAGGGAATTTTAAGTCTAATGCTTAAAACAAAAAGAAACAATAATGGCGAACACTACAGAAATGCAATGTTCGAGGAAGCTAGGAAATTATACGCCGAAAAGCTCAAGAAGTTAGAGGATGAGAAAACTAAAGTGGAAAGGGAACTCAAACAACAACTAGAGCTGCAAGAAAAAGATTTTAAGCAACAACTCAAGCTGAAAGAAGAAAATGAGAAGAAATTTGAGGAACGAGAGAGGGAATTTGACGAAAATGAGAAGAAATTTGAGGAACGAGAGAGGGAATTTGACGAAAATGAGAAGAAATTAAAACAAAAACTCGAGCTGAAAGAAGAAAATGAGAAGAAATTTGACGAAAAAGAGAAGAAATTAAAACAACAACTCGAGCTGCAAGAAAAGTTGAATAAAGACAAGCTCCAGCAGATAGAGCGGGAAAACAAAGAACTTAAAGAACAAGTGAGAGAATATAAAGAGCTAGAGAAAAAATCACAACACATGGAAATAGAATTTCCGGAAGATAATATGCAAGTCCAAAAGCTACAAGACGAAAACAGAACGTTGCCGGCAGATAGAATGCAAGTCCAAAAGCTAAAAGACAAAAGCCCAAAATTGTTGGACAAACTCAATAAACAGAAGCCATCGGATCAAGAGACAGATGTCAACTCTGTGACAGATTCACAACCACAAATCGCTGAAGTGGACATATCAAAACAGACCGTCGATATTCGAAACGTAGAGTTTGAAACTCTATCTAATCCATCGACGCAAGAACAAATCGCTGAAGTGGAAGAGTTAAGACATACAGTAAATATTCAAAACATAGATTTCGTAAAGCTATGTAATCTTCTTTTACAAGATGGCTATTTGAATGAAAAAGATAAAGAGGATATAGTTTCATCAGAATCCTCAATCAATACAGTGGGTACACTGATGGATATATTAAAGAAAACAAACAACAGCAAAGCCTACACCATTGTTATCAACCATTTAAAGAGTGGAACTAGCATGGAAAGTAAGTTTAAAATCATCACCACTGCTAGCAAGATATCATGTGATAGATGTCATACACAAAGCAGGATGTGCATTCATTTCTGAAACCCACAAACACAGTTAAAAAGACAACTGATTCATGATTAATTGATTAGGTGCTAATGAGAAACGTAAACCTCCGATTGGTATGTCATATATATATGTAAATGCATTGTTCAAATTAGAAACGAAGCAGCCCTTGGAATTTCAACAATGTCCATGAATTATTTCTGTAGTTATGACTCTTGATTCACTTTGTGGAATCTCTTGAACACTCCAAATACCCATCAACTAATCTGTATGAAATTGATACAAGTTATTTAAATTAGTGACAAAAATTATATTTAAGTTGAACAATCTCCTCACTAATGAGGAAAAAAATATTTTAGGGGACTTTTGTATGTTCAAATTAAATTGTTTCAATGGGATTTTGTTATTGAACAGTCCTGAAATAGAAAGGACATACTTCTATTGAATACTATTAGTCTTTATTATCAAGTACTAATTATTACTGATCTTTGTTTAAAATTTATATCAGTTCAGATACCTGCCTTGTTTAAACTTGTTTACACGTCTTAGATTCAGTTTAATTTAAAAACAAAATTTTAATATGTCATAAATTTTGTGATTTTTGTTAATCTGCTGGATTAAATATACATAGTTATTAATCAAATTTTCAATAAAAGGATTGAAATATAGTTGACCAATATGTAATATTTGAAATGTAATCCATTAATCATTACTTATTAATGTCCTATTATCCATTAGATGTCCAATACTTCAAACTGTGTACGTAATGATTACTTTTCCTTTCCACTGACATCACAGTTACCCCAGTCCTCCTGTTTCGTTTCCTGATAACCTATCTTTTTTATTCCTTTCAGATTATGATGCTGAATATAAACAAAAACTCAATGGAAACAGACGAATATTCATGTCTGCGCTGGCTGATCATATACACGATCTCATTGCAAGATTACGTGAAAAGGGGGCATTACAAGCATTTGAAGCAAAGGAAATTCAAAAAGTCAGTAGTGACAACAATCCAGAAGTAGGAATTTCGACTCTGATAGATATCCTTTGTAATCGGGACGAAGATGTTTTCAAGAAGTTTAAGGGATGCTTGAGAGAAATGGGATTAAATGAATTAGTCAACGATTTATTAGAAGGTAAGTAGTATACCTTATTGTCTAGATATTGTACCATGTGACAAAATACATCATAGTCTAGATTAGATAGTGTACCACATGACATAATACATCATAGACTAGATAGTGTACCACGTGACGTAATACATCATAGTCTAGATAGTGTACCACGTGACATAATACATCATAGTCTAGATAGTGTACCACGTGACATAATACATCATAGTCTAGATAGTCTACCTTGTGATGCAATACATCATAGTTTAGAAATTGTACCATATGGCACAGGGGTGTTGGATGGCCGAATGGTTAGCGTGTGTGCGCTGTATCATACGGCCTACCATTGAGTCAACTGGCATGGTTTCGAATCCCCGGTTGTACATGACAAGGAGTAGGGTAGCCTGTCCATTCTCGTGGGTTTTCCTCGGGTACTCCAGTTTCATTCCACTTCTAAGGACCCCTACGCGCAAGCGAATTATTGAAATAAAATTAAACCATATGTTAGTCCCAAAATGACCTAGTTTGTGCCGAGTGGACGTTAAAACGCCATTTCTCTCTCTCTCTCCATGATATTAAATGTTTCGTATACTATTAAAATGTTAGCGTGGAGCAGAACTTTATAATAACCAATCCAATTCTAATGATTTTCTGATAATTACTTAATGAGTTGTTAATTTTAATAAGATTTTAGAGTATTATTTCATTACCAATAAAAATATAAATATGGTACAACTCTTGTTGACTCCCCAGACAATTTAGCTACTGTGGGCGTATGTTTAGTTGCCTGGCAACCTATCTTTTGGCTTGTTCTCTGTCCATCCCTTGCAAAATGTGGCCGGTTTGTTGTATTGATGAATCGCTTTTGTTGTCAATTACTGCAGTTCATTTTGTAAATTAATCATTTTGTATTGAAGATGACCCTACACATGAAACAATGGTACAGACAGATCAAAGTGACAGAAGAAAAAGAGAAACAGACACTGAAAATAAAGTGAATACCGATAATGAAGTAGTGGCTAAACCTAATATAACTGGTAAGTACAAAAAGTGGCATGTTGGTGATCAGAATTCAGAAAAAGTTATAATTAGGAACATGTCTGCGATAAAGGAAGATCCCTATTGTTTTTGGTGCATGCCCGACCACCAGGGGCAGAGCCACGCCCATTTTCTTGTCTGTGTGTCGCCTTCAGGCCACAATACTAACTGGATTTTCTTAAAACTTTGTATACTTACTCTTTACACCCTAAGGATGATCTGTATTGTTTTTTGGTGCATGCCCGACCCCCAATGGCAGAGCCACGCCCATTCCTTGTATTTATTTTTGTCGTCTACAAGCCACATTTCTTAACGTATCATCTTGAAACTTTGAATGCTTATTCTTTGTACCCTAAGGAACATTCCTATCATTTGGGGTGCATGCCCAACCCCCAGGGGCAGAGCCACGCCCATTTTCTTTTTGTGTGTCGCCTACAGGCCACAATTCTTAATAGGTCATCTTGAAACTTAAAATACTTATTCCTTATACCCTAAGGATGATCCCTTTTGTTTTGGGTGCATGCCCGACCCCCTGGGACAGCAACGCCCATTTCTTGTTTGTCTGTCATCTACAGGCTGCATTTCTTAATGTATCATCTTGAAACTTTGAATACTTATTCTTGGTACCTTATGGAAGATCCCTGTTGTTTTTGGTGCATGCCTGACCCCCAGGGACATTGCCACGCCCATTTTCTTTTTGTCTCTCTGTGTGTCACCTACAGGCCACAATTCTTAATCAATCGTCTTGAAAACTTTTTTTTATACTTATTCTTTATACCCTAAGGCTGACCACTATTATTTTTGGTGCATGCCGGACCCCCTGGGACAGAGCCACGCCCAATGCTTTTGTGTCTTGTGTTTGCCTACAGGATGCAATTCTTAACAGATCCTTTTAAAACTTTACATACCTATTCCTTATACCCTAAAGATGACCCCTATTGTTTTTGGTGATTTCCTACCCCCCAGGGGCAGAGCCATGCCCATTTTTACTTCGTGTCTGTGTGTGTTTTCTACAGGCCACGATTCTTAATGGATCGTCTTTAAACTTGGGATATGTATTCCTTATAGCCTGAGGGCATCCACTATTGATTTTGATGAATGTCCTGACCCCCAGGGGCAGGGCCACGCCCACTTTTTGCCTTTAGCGTTAGGAAGGCACAATTCTGAATGGATTATCTTGGTATACTTATTCCTTATACTCTAAGGACGGCAACTATTGATGTTGAGGCACGACCCTCAACGCTAAACAAACCAAACGCCTAGCCTTCTTGACAAAGTACCATATCAATCAAAGCAGGAATGTGGACGTATATTGTAGCGTTAGCGTTATGTTTATATGCCCACAGTCTGTCGGTCGATCTGTCCATTGTCCACAATTTCTTGTGAACACTCTAATGCTAAAGGTTATCATACGATTGTTTTAATATTGATATATGTTGTTTACATCAGTGAGATGAAGAAGCCTAATTAATTTCAATAATTTCCATTTATAAGTCTAGAGTTATGGCCCTTGTTTCACTTTGTTGAACCTTGTGAATGCTCTAACGCCAAAAGTTAACATCCGATCTGTATGAAATTTATATGCATCATTTAGATTAGTGAATCAACAAAGCAATTTACAATAATTACTTCTAGAGTTGTAAGTATGGCCCTTGTTTCATTTTGTTCTACCTTGTTAATGCGCTGTTGATGAAAGTTATCATCAGATATGTATGAAATTTATATGTATTATTTAAATTTGTGAAACAGAGGCCTATTGAATTTCATCAATTTCCATCAATTATTTCTAGAGTTATGGCCCTTGTTTTACTTAGTGAACCCTGTGAACGTTCGATTGACAAAAGTTATCATCCGATCTGTGTGAAATTTATATGCATTATTGAAATTAGTAAAACGAAAAAGCCTGTCAAATTTGTAAAACCTTGTGAACCCTCAAACGACAAAAATTATAATCTGATCTGTATGAAATTGTCTTGTAAATGCTCCCAATGGAATTACCTACAAAAGAATAAATATGCGGCAAACCGTGTCGGTCGCTTGGACGATTTAGCTGCTGTGGGCGTATGTTTCGTTGCCTGGCAACCTATCTTTGTCTATTGGTTTACCTAGTGCCTAAACATACAAATATAAAATATCAGACTGATTGATCCACCCAGAGTCATGGAAATGGCGAGATGAGTTTTCCTGTCTTGAAAATAACAAAAAATCTGTATTTTCACTTGTTTTTTACCACCAATTCCAGTACTTAACTAAATTAGCTGACATATAGAATACAATATTCTACATACATAACAATATTTCCATAACTATAGGTTCCTCTCTTCACTCTCTTTACAATACCTTATATTAGTGTCAGTGACCGCCCTAGACCCTTAAAACCATTAGCCAAATTTTTAGCCAAATCAAAATTTTATTAGCCAATTCAGAAAGTTTTAGCCAAATATTTTATATCATTTTTCTTCATATGTTTGTTAATTAAGAATGAAACTACGTGCTTGTTGCTTTATAAACGTGGGGGGTTGGGATGGCCTAGTGGTCTAGAGTGCCGCGCTTCGACCTCTAGCTGGCCGGTCACCTCTGGCTTGCGGCTGTGGTTTCGAGCCCTGGTGTGAGCGTATGGGGCATGGAGATATATAGGGGCGCCTTCTCAACCTCGTGGGTTTCCTCCGGGCACTCCGGTTTCCTCTCACTGCTAAAGACCCCTACGCGCAGGCGAATTATTGAAATGAAATTGAAACCATATGTTGGTCCCGAAATGACCTAGTTGTGTCGAGTGGACGTTAAACCCCATTTCTCTCTCTCTCTCTTTATAAACGTACCGGTAATACCAGACTCAGAGCAGTCGTAGAAAGGAAATAATAAACAGTACAAAATCCTTATGAGTATCCTTTATCTAAATTGCTACATATTTTTTTTCTTTTTTACTTCGTTTTATCTAGTTCACTATATTGTCTGTCAATATATGAGTAGAAGTTTTGGAAAAGGTGGGAAATATCACGTGGTTTACGTGTGGTGGAATAAAGGATGAAAGGGGGGGATATTCCTTTGATGTCACGTAATCACTGTCTAATACATTCCGGCTTCTAGATGCCGATATAGATTTAGAAATAATTTAGTGATTTATATTGTTATGTTTGGTTATTGTGTCAACAAATAAAAACTCATAATAAAGATCATACTTTATTAATTAATAATATTATCAACAAATAGGTTCCCATTAGATGTTTTATTTTTAACAAGTTCTAGAAATGGCGGGAGAATGTCACGTGATAGCCACTGTTGACAAACGGGTCATGAAGGTATCGCTTTGATGTATCATTTCATTACCGCATGAACTAATGCACACGTATAGATATACATGTACAGATGCCGTGCCAATTACTGTAAGGAATTATATAGTAATTAACACTTAAAATATGATAATCTCGACCATTAATGATACAGCAAATAATCTAATTCATAATGGATGGTGTATATTTTTGGTTGCGCAAGAAGCGTGGCCCTTCAACAACACAGGGTTTATGTTGATTCCCGCAGTAAAATAGTAAAAGTACCATGCGTTTCCCCACTTAAATAAAGACAAATATCTACATAGCTCATCATGCCATTCGAGACATTTTTAATGCGTAATGGTTTTATATCCACCACTATCGGTAATTTATTTGTATCGGCCGATATACTTCGCTGATATCGGTAAAACCGATAGGCGTCATATCGGAACATCGCTACTTGTAGTGAAGCGAATGTACACTCGGCAAGTGGCGAGCATATAATTATGTAAACAGTGCAGTGCCACACTAAAGGGGCGTAACTGTGTTGTATAGTCTCTGGACTCGATCTTTCAGTCGTTTTAATGCGTGACATTGACTGATTTGCGACTTGTACGATTGAGACTAGATTAATGTACTAAAAATAGACACTCCATTGAATGATCGAAAGAAGCGTTTAACGAAATGATTTCAATTTTAATGTTAACAGATTTACAAAATAATTCATTCGCCAAAATTTTCGCCAGAATCATCACTTTATTCGCCAATTTGTCGTCATTGTCAGCATTATCCAATAATTACTGCCAGAGTTACGACCCTTGATCACTTTGAAAAAACTTGTGAACGCTCTAGAGGGCAAAGTTAATATTCGATTGACTTTAAATTTTTCTACAGTGTTTAAGGTCATGAGACGAAGAAGCCTATTGATTTTCAGCGATATCCTTTAATTACTGCCAGAGTTATGGCCCTTGATAACTTTGAAATATTTTGTGGATGATCTAGAGGCTAAAGTTTATATCGGATTGACATTAAATTTATACACAGGGTTTAAGGTCATAAGACAAAGGATCCTTGTCAATTTCAACGATTTCCAATAATTAATGTCAGAATTATGGCCCTTGATCACTTAAAAATATGTTGTGGACGAAGGCCATGAGACAATCGAAACAATTCTAACCATTTCTGATAAATACTTAAAGCTGAACTCCGATTACAAAACTACAGAAATGATCAAATAAAAAAAATTACTGCCAAACATAATCGCCATACTTGTTTTCAATTTGCAGAAGAAGTATGGCCGCTGTACGGTGTACGAAAACAGAGGCAATATTATTGCTACACAATTATTATGTCTGATCAGGTACATATTATTTTACTAATTAGAAGAAATAAGTAACCTACGGTATATTTTTGCTCTAAAAGTATGGGAAAAATTGTCACACTGGACTTTACTTATTTCTTCTAATTAGTAAAATAATATGTACCTGATCAGACATAATAATTGTGTAGCAATAATATTTTCAGTCAATTTATAGAGAAAAACCGCCCAGTCAGTAGCTGGTAATTGGTAGTTGAAATATTGCTAGCCGGATGTGGACAGTGTGGTGGCCAAAGTGTATACTGGATGTGGGCGTGGCCTGCCTCTGTTTTCGTACACCGTACAGCGGCCATACTTCTTCTGCAAATTGAAAACAAGTATGGCGATTATGTTTGGCAGTAATTTTTTTTATTTGATCATTTCTGTAGTTTTGTAATCGGAGTTCAGCTTTAATGGGCTATTACTCGCAATAAGATTTTCATGTGTTGTAAATGTTCTCCTTACTGACAAAAGAAAAAATATGGGGCAACCCTTGTTGACTGGCTGGGCGACTTAGCTGTTGTGGGCATATGTTTGATTGCCTGGCAACCTATCTTTTGCAAATGTAAACAATTTAAATGAGGTACCACATCTTTATCATTTTAGATTCATCACAGTCGTTCCTTCTGGAGAAAGACGAAAACCAAACATTGTTGGAAGAACTCGACAAGCAGACACCATCGGAACAAGATACAGATATCAACTCTGTGACAAATCCACAACCACAAATCTCTGAAGTGGAAAAATCAAAACAGACGGTAGATATTCTAAGTGAAGATTTTGAAACTCTACCTAATCCATCTGGACAAGAGATATATTTGAAGACTGCAACAGTTTCACAACCACAAATCGCTGAAGTGGAAAAATTAAGACATACAGTAAATATTCAAAACATAGATTTCGTGAAGCTATGTAATCTTCTTTTACAAGATGGCTATTTGAATGAAAAAGATAAAGAGGATATAGTTTCATCAGAATCCTCAATCAATACAATGGGTACACTGATGGATATATTAAAGAAAACAAACAACAGCAAAGCCTACACCATTGTTATCAACCATTTAAAGAGTGGAACTAGCATGGAAAGTAAGTTTAAAATCATCACCACTGCTAGCAAGATATCATGTGATAGATGTCATACACAAAGCAGGATGTGCATTCATTTCTGAAACCCACAACCACAGTTAAAAAGACAACTGATTCATTAATTTATTAAGTGCTAACGAGAAAAGTTAACCTCCGATTGGTATGTCATATATAGGCCTATATATGTATATGCATTGTTCAAATTAGAAACGAAGCAGCCCTTGGAATTTTAACAATGTCCATGAATTATTTCTGTAGTTATGACTCTTGATTCACTTTGTGGAATCTCTTGAACACTCTAAATACTCATCAACCAGTCTGTATGAAATTGATACAAGTTATTTAAATTAGTGACAAAAATTATATTTAAGTTGAACAATCTCCTCACTAATGAGGAAAAAAATATTTTAGGGGACTTTTGTATGTTCAAATTAAATTGTTTCAATGGGATTTAGTTATTGAACAGTCCTGAAATAGAAAGGACATACTTCTATTGAATACTATTAGTCTTTATTATCAAGTACTAATTATTACTGATCTTTGTTTAAAATTTATATCAGTTCAGATACCTGCCTTGTTTAAACTTGTTTACACGTCTTAGATTCAGTTTAATTTAAAAACAAAATTTTAATATGTCATAAATTTTGTGATTTTTGTTAATCTGCTGGATTAAATATACATAGTTATTAATCAAATTTTCAATAAAAGGATTGAAATATAGTTGACCAATATGTAATATTTGAAATGTAATCCATTACTCATTACTTATTAATGTCCTATTATCCATTAGATGTCCAATACTTCAAACTGTGTACGTGTTGATTACTTTTCCTTTCCACTGACATCACAGTTACCCCAGTCCTCCTGTTTCGTTTCCTGATAACCTATCTTTTTTATTCCTTTCAGATTATGATGCTGAATATAAACAAAAACTCAATGGAAACAGACAAATATTCATGTCTGTGCTGGCTGATCATATACACGATCTCATTGCAAGATTACGTGAAAAGGGGGCATTACAAGCATTTGAAGCAAAGGAAATTCAAAAAGTCAGTAGTGACAACAATCCAGAAGTAGGAATTTCGACTCTGATAGATATCCTTTGTAATCGGGACGAAGATGTTTTCAAGAAGTTTAAGGGATGCTTGAGAGAAATGGGATTAAATAAATTAGTCAACGATTTATTAGAAGGTAAGTAGTATACCTTATTGTCTAGATATTGTACCATGTGACATAATACATCATAGTCTAGATAGTGTACCACATGACGTAATACATCATAGACTAGATAGTGTACCACGTGACGTAATACATCATAGTCTAGATAGTCTACCTTGTGATGCAATACATCATAGTTTAGAAATTGTACCATATGGCACAGGGGTGTTGGATGGCCGAATGGTTAGCGTGTGTGCGCTGTATCATACGGCCTACCATTGAGTCAACTGGCATGGTTTCGAATCCCCGGTTGTACATGACAAGGAGTAGGGTAGCCTGTCCATTCTCGTGGGTTTTCCTCGGGTACTCCAGTTTCATTCCACTGCTAAGGACCCCTACGCGCAAGCGAATTATTGAAATAAAATTAAACCATATGTTAGTCCCAAAATGACCTAGTTTGTGCTGAGTGGACGTTAACCCCATTTCTCTCTCTCTCTCCATGATATTAAATGTTTCGTATACTATTAAAATGTTAGCGTGGAGCAGAACTTTATAATAACCAATCCAATTCTAATGATTTTCTGATAATTACTCAATGAGTTGTTAATTTTAATAAGATTTCAGAGTATTATAAATGTTTCATTACCAATAAAAATATAAATATGGTACAACTCTTGTTGACTCCCCGGACAATTTAGCTTTTTGGCTTGTTTTCTGTCCATCCCTTGCAAAATGTGGCCGTATCTTGCATGGCAACTGCTTGTTGTATTGATGAAACACTTTTGTTGTCAATTACTGCAGTTCATTTTGTAAATTAATCATTTTGTATTGAAGATGACCCTACACATGAAACAATGGTACAGACAGATCAAAGTGACAGAATAAAAACAGAAACAGACACTGAAAATAAAGAGAAAACCGATATTGAAGTAGTGGCTGAACCTAATATAACTGGTAAGTGCAGAAAGTGAGATGTTGGTGATTTGAACTCTGTGATGGTACTTGGATTGAAAAATCAGGAAAAGTCATAATTAACAACGTGTACGCGATGATTAAGTGATAAGGCTCAAGTTTGAGATTTCACCCACTTTTATACGCCTACATTTTCATGTGGACCAGGGTTGGAATTTCAAAATTTTTCTTGTCGGACATTTTTACCGAAAATAAAGGGACATAACTCCTTATCGTGTTTTTTAAGAATGTAGTTTTTAGACCAAACAATAAAATCACGTGTCAACAAAATATTCAAATTCGTACGTAGTAAAAACAATAGGTGCACTTCGTTATTTTTCATATCTAATTCCTGTACGGTATTAAAAGTTATGCCAGTAATAATATTTCTAAAACATTATGTGATGACGTAATACAATAGAATGAAAGCCGACTGCTGACTACTATCGATCCGTACTGTTTCAAATTCCTCGAAAAGTACCGTATTTTCGGGTCATTTAATTCGATACATTCTTCAGCGGAAGTTCGGCATTCGTCTTATGATCTGTTTCGGCTTATATACGGAGGATAAAAAATGTTATCCCCATATTCATTTGGCAGTAAACTTCGCTCGTTGTGACACCATCTGTTAAATAATAACACTCAAATCAAGCACTATTCCATTCGACATATTCGTCAACATTGCCTACCGTACTTATTTCTTGATTTAAAAACATAAACCTCATTGAAAATATGATCATACATCCGACAATATGCCATGAAAATAGAATCTTTTCTTCGACATTAGACGCGTGAAATTAGTCAAGTATTCATTCGGAATCTGTCGAGGTTTACCGAGTGGTATTCATTTCATAGTTTCACGAGAGATTTCTACTTCCGTTTAAAACAAGGACAACTTTGCTCTGAAAATTCTAAATACGCTTCCAACGACGCAATTTTGATAACTTCTTTTTAAAATCGGCAAGTGTACCCAATATGTAAACCCGTACCGCATCGCAATTGTATAGGCGTAGGTACATTACATATCACTTACCGTCATACAGCCGCGGCTAGATGTAGAATTATGGAATTCAGCGAGGTTTGCCGAGTGCTATAACCACGTGCGATCAGAAACTATAACCGTGCGATCAGAAACAGAGTTCGCGAGGTCTAGTTTTTTTTAGATATGTGTGTGTGAAATAGCTTTATTTAATGCTCGCTTCCACCATAGTGATATCGCAGATTAGGATATGTGAAATATACGACTAATTTCTACCGGCTGTCGCCCGACATCAAGGAGATTATAATAGTAATACATCCGACAATGGGTCAATCACGTAGATTAAGTTTATAATCACTGTTGTTGTATTGATACATATCCCGACAAAGGAGAAGCAATGACTTCTGTTCAGGATTGGATTAATGAATTGTCCGATAAAGGATTAAGGCAGATTAACTAGTTAATCAAGGTAGGTGTTAGGTGGTATAACACGATAAATATGTTGATCACTTAATTACCTAATCAATCCAGCGTGTTATCAACGATAATCGGGTTGAGAGGTTGTTATACACTCAGTAAACTATATTAATTTTAGAATTTTGAATATTATTCACCATGTCTTGATGTCCGATTGGGCATATTTCCGTTCGGACAATTTTGTGCGTTCGGAAATTGGCGTTGGACAAGTCCGGAATATACGGGCAAAATCCCATCTCTGATGTGGACGTATTATGTTGTCGCACATGCCCGTCCATCCACAATTTATTTGTGGACACTCTACAAGTCACAATTTTTATCCGTTTGGACGAAGCTTATCGTCCACAGTTCTTGGTTCCTTTTGGATCGTAACTTTGTGATTTTGGCCCCTGATTGACGAAAAATCACATTTCTAGCTTGTCACAATTTTTGTCCTATTTTGATGCAACTTGAAATATATGGTTACTTTCGATATTCGATTATGGCCCCTGATTGTTTGAGAATCGCATATTTAGCTAGTGGACGTCACAATTCGTATTCAATTTTAAAACATCTTAAGTATATCACCGTTACACGCTAATGGTGGTAGAGATCGCATTTTGTAAAAATCAGAAACACCCAGACAATTTTTATCCGATTTTGATGTTACTTGAAATGTATGTTTATAACCCAAAGATCTTGGTGCCTTTCGATATTGGCCTGGATTATGGCCCCTGATTGTACGAAATAGCACATTTTCAGCTTATCCCTCCAGGCTCTAAGAGGTCACCAATTTTAACCGATTTTAAAAAAAAGCGTTTAAATACCAAGGTTGTGGACCTTCTAGAAGTCAGAATTTCTATACGTTTTTGATGAAATTTTGTTAAATTATTTTGTTAATATCCAAATATTTCGGGTCCTTTCGATATACGTGCATATTTTTTATCCCACGTCAGACGAAGTTAGGGAGGGATATTGAAACAGGGTCCGTCGGTCCAGTCCCGAATTCGTTTCTGGAGCATATCTCATAAACCGTTTGGGATATCCTTCTGAAACTTTGTACACACGTCAACCTAGTACAGCAGTTGTGCCTTTTGCTATTTAAGAATTTCTGGGATTTTAATCTGATGTTGATGAAACTTTAAATGCATGTTTATAATCAAAAAAAAAAAGGTTCCTTTCGATATTTGCGCATATCGGATTGTAACTTCCTGAATTATGGCCCCTGATTATACGAAAAATCGCCTTTATTAGCTTATGGTCCCTCTGGCGGTCAAAATTATTATCCGATTTTAAAAGACGTTTGATTATATCACCGTTAAACTGTAATGAAAGGTTGAGGTTCAATTTTGTAAAAATCGGACCAAAACTGCCAGACAAAATGGCTGCCGCTAATACCCGAATAATGTAAAAATATGATATAGCAAGGTTGTAGACCCTGTAGATGTCACAATTTTAATCCGATTTTGATGAAATTTGAAATTTAAGTTTTTTACCTTGTGGATGCTATATGGAGGTCACAATTTTATTCTGAATTAAAAAAAAATTTGACTATAGATATCCCCGTTACACATTTTGAGTTGAGTTTGAATTTCTTGAAAATCGGACCAAAACTGCCAGACAAAATAGCCGCACCTCGAATGCAAATATTGAACTGTTTTTGATAAAACTTTAAATTTATCTTTATATCACAAAGATCTTGGTTCCTTTTGATATTTGCACATATTGATCTGTAACTTCATGAATCGGATCGTAACTTCCTGAATTATGGCCCCTGATTGTCCGAAAAATTGCCTTTTATGGCTTGTGGTCTCCCTGGAGGTCACAATTATAATCCGATTTAAAAAATGTTTGATTATATCACTGTTACACCGTAATGAACCTTAATTGCTGGACAAAGTGGCGGCCGCTTGTACACGAATAGTGTAAAAATATTGTATGCCAAGGTTGTGGACCCTGTAGAGGTCACAAATGTAATTCGATTTTGATGAAACTTGAAATACATGTTTATAACCTAAAAATCTTGGTTCCTTTCGATATTTGCCAATATCGGATTGTAACTTCCTGAATTATGGCCATTATTAGCTTGTCCCTCTGGAGGTCAAAATTATTACCCGATTTAAAGCTCCAATAGCATTTTTTTAAGTTACATTTTTAAAATGTATTAAAATAAAGCCCCAAAATAGATAGAACCTATAAACAGTCCTACCTTGTTAAAGAATAATCCTATTAATCCTATAATTCACTATTGCCAGTTGAGAAATTGGCAAAAATATCATTTTCAACTTCAAATTCAAACGTTTGAAGATGACCGTCCATGGAGAGGAATGGGAAAACAAGGGAGGTAATTGAGTAACTATTTCCTCAATCACCCTGTGTCACCCTTTCTAATGTCCAAAAAATTTTGCCCACGACCGTATAGTAGTGAGTTGACAACCTTTTGAGCAAAAGACATAGAAATAATTATGTTTTGACTTTCTTAGTAAATATGAAATTGGAACTTTAAAGAAACGTTGTTCACTTCAAAAAATCTTGTGGTTGCTTTATAGGCTAAAGTTAATATCCGATTGACTTTAAATTTATACACAGTGTTTCTGATAATTACTTACAGAGTTATGGCCCTTGATCACTTCAAAAAATCTTATGTAGAGGCCAAAGTTAATATCCGATTCACTTTAAATTTATACAGGGTGTTTAAGGCCATTGATTTTCAGCTATTTCTGATAGTTACTGCCAGAGTTATGGCCCTTGATCACTTCAAAAAATCTTGTGGATGCTCTAGATGCCAAAGTTAATTTCCGATTGACTTTAAATTTATACACAGTGTTTAAGGTCGTGAGATGAAGAAGCCTATTGGTTTTTTTTTTAGCTATTTCCGATAATTACTTCCAGAGTAATGGCCCTTGATCACTTCATAAATTTTAAGGACGTTATATAGGCAAAAGTTAATATCAGATTGACTTTAAATTTATACACAGTGTTAAAGGTCATGAGATAAAGACGACTATGGATTTTCAGTATTTTCCGATAATTACTGCCAGAGTTATGGCCCTTGATGACTTTTAAAAATCTTGTGGACAGAGTTAAAGGTCTTGAGACAAACAAGTATACTATTCAAAAAAAGTAGGGGATATTTGATTTTTAAGTGTTATTAAAGTCACCTAATGAAACTGACGAAGAAACAAATGACAAAATGAAATGAAGTTCACATTCATCGATTTATTCCAAATGATCGTTAGACTAAGTAAGGCACAGACTGACCATTATAAGGGTAAAATGATACCCGGGGTCAAACAGCAAAGTTACCACAGCATCACAACAAAGTCAGTAATGGGTAAATCCTCCTCTGTTTGCCAAACAACCATTGATCCGACGTGGCATACTCCTAATGAGACGTCTAAGGTCATTTTGGTCCAGATTGTCCCATTCCTGTTGCAACGCAGCAGCAAGTTCTTGGACATTGGCAGGACGTTGTTGACGTTGACGTAACCTCTGTCCAAGCATGTCCCAGACATGCTCGATGGGGGAGAGGTCGGGACTCAGTGCTGGCAAAGGTGATGTTCTGTTGTTGGAGGTAACCTGTAACGATCCTGGCCCTGTGACATCTTGCGTTGTCATCCTGGAAGATGAAACGGCAACCATTACGTCGTGCGAACGGCACAACATGGACTGCCAAGATGTTGTCCAGGTAGTACTGGCCTGTAACACGCCCTGCAACAACATGTAAAGCCACAGTGATGACTCCCCACACCATAACAGAACCACCCCCAAATCGATCATGTCTGATGACGTTAACGTCTTGGAAGCGCTCGTTTCGACGACGCCACACCCTCCTACATCTGTCCAAAAAATCAACAGTGAACCTTGACTCATCTGAAAACATCACATTGCTCCAGCGTCGATTATCCCAGTGTTGACGATCCCTACACCAACGACGTTTTGCCTGAATGTGATGATCTCTCAAACAAGGGATCACGCGAGGACGTCGGGCGCGAAGGTGACCCCTATGCAGTCGATTCCGAATCGTCTGGCCACTCACTCTCACACCAGTGTCTGTTTGAAGACGAGCGCTGATCTGATTTGCTGTGATGACACGATTTCTCAAGGCCAAGGTACGGATAAATCGATCCTGGGCTTGAGTTGTCGCCCTTGGTCGACCTGAGCGTGGTCTGTCCTGTACAGATTGTGTATCACGGTATCTGGACCATAGCCTGCTTATGACAGACTGAGAAACATTCATGCCGATCTGTAGCATGCCAAGGGCACGTAACCTTTCATTTTGGGTAAGCCGACGCATATCAAAATCTGTTTTCTGGTCACTAAAACAATTAAACTGATGTTTCCACCCTGGAATTCAATGCCACAATGACTGTAACATTCAAAGTCAGAGTCGTGCAAATCTTGGGTTGGACCCCCATGATGATCCCAAGCATCACCTGCATTCCATGCGGTAGCTATTGGTGCGTTTGGGCGTCACATGTAACTGGAAATGTTTCTTCTGTTAGGTTCTATAGTGACTTTTTTCGTAGTCATTTGCATATTTTAGTATTATGCCCCCAAAATCAAATATCCCCTACTTTTTTGGAATAGTACATATTGATTTTCAATGAATTGTGATAATAAAACAGCTAAATCCATAATATTAAATGTTTCGAATACTAAACGTTAACATGGGGCAGAACTTTATAAAAACCAAACAAATTCTAATGATTTTCTGATAATTACTTAATATGCGACAACTCTTGTTGACTGTTCGAATGATTTAGCTGCCATGGGCGTATGTTTTGTTGCCTGGCAACCTATTTTTATATTGATTACCAATAGCATAAAGAAAGTTATTTTTCCTTATTTCTTCGAAACAAGCGCAAGGGTGCGGGATGTTGGGTGTATCTTGCATGTCAACTGCTATTACTCCTCTTTAAGTTTATTTGGTAGTGGTATACTCATTTTGATATTTCCTGCCATCAATTAGAATTTTGGTAATCAAGTTTACTCTCTTTAATTCAGTATCATGTATCACATATACTATAAGTTACAAAATTAACATTCTTTTGATATTGTCTTTTGTGTTTAGATACATTGACAGTTCCAAAATCCACTAAAACACCACTTGATCCGAAGATTCACAGGTAAGATGGTATATATATTTATATATATAATACAGTTACAAATTTGCTTCATATTTATTGGCTTTAAACAGCTGTCAAAGTGAAATTAGAACATACTATGAGTTTATTTTTATTTCTACATCTTATAAAAATTTGTGTTCAGTTGACCTCTCCTAACCTTAGCCAGTGAACAGTTGCTTTTGATCAATCATGATAATAGATTTATATTTCCTGAAAATTTGAGATGTGTTATCTGAAATTGGTAAAAAGTAAATTTTCTGTTGTTTGTCTTGTATTAGTTAACAGATCATAGGTGCTATTTTCAGACAGGTATTTATGAAAAACAGAACATGGATAATTTGTATAGTAATATATAGCAAGTTTTTATACGGCCACATTTTCATGTGAACGTATTATGCCGTCGCCACTGTCCGTGGACTCTCTACAGGTCACAATTGTGGACTCTCTACAGGTCACAATTCTTATCCGATTTTGACGAAACTTGAAATATAGGTTTATCCCCTTAAGATCTCGGCTGCTTTCGATATGGCCCCTGATTGTACGAAAAATCAAGTTTTTAGCTTGTGGACCCTACAGAGGTCATAATTTTGAACCGATTTTTAAGAAACTTGACTTGCATGTTTATAACCCAAAGATCTTGGTTCCTGTCGATATCTACGCCCATCGAATCATAACTTTCTGAATTATGGCCCCTGATTGTACAAAAAATGACCCTTTTTAGCTTGTGGTCCCTCTGCAGGTCACAATTATTATCCAATTTAAAAAAAACGCTTGGTTATACCACCGTTACACCGTAATGAAGGTCTAGTTCGAATTTCGTGAAAATCTGACCAAAATTGAAGGACAAAATGGCCGCCACTTGTACCTGAAAAATGTAAAAATATGGTATATTAAGGTTGTGGACCCTGTAGAGGTCACAATTTTAATCTGATGTTGATGAAACTTTAAATGCATGTTTATAATCCAAAGATCGCAGTTCCTTTCGATATTCGGGCACATTGGACCATCACTTCCTGAATTATTCCCTGATTGTACGAAAAATCATGTTTTTTACTTTGTGGACCCTATATGGAGGTCACAATTTTATTCCGAATTAAAAAAAACGTTTGACTATATCCCTGTTATACATTAATGACGGTTGAGTTTGAATTTCTTGAAAATCAGACCAAAACTGACAGACATAATGGCTGCCCCATGAATACAAATATTAAACTGTTTTTGAAAAAACTTTAAATTTATCTTTATATCACACTATAAACCTCAGAATGCCTCGTTCGGCATTTCTGTCCAAACGAGGTAAAGAAAATGCCTCGTTGTCTGCAGTTCCGAACCGAGGTTTTTTAAATTGCCCTTTTTTTGGAACGAGGTATTTTGTTCAGAATGAGGCTTGGTAAAATACGAAAAAATACACGCCATCGGTGGAGGTGTAAAACTATTGCAGACACATAGCTACCTTGATTGATTTATTGCCCCAATCAGGTATAGGTGTTAAGAAACAACTGTGGTGTTGTGACATTTTATTGGGGGCAATCAATTAATCAAGGTATAGCTGTGTGTCTGCAATTGTTTTACACCTCCACCGATGGCGTGTATTCTTGTCCTGTCAATTTCTCTGATATAGTTTGAACTGGTTTTATTTTCGTATTAAATAACATAAATTTTAATTTTTACAAATTGGCCGATATACCGCTAATAACTATCTTGAAAAAACCACGTTCAGTAAACGAGGCATTTTAACAAGCCTCGTTCTGCACAAAATACCCCATTCCAAAATAAAAGGCAATTTAAAAAACCTCGTTTCGGAACTGCAGACAACGCGGCATTTTCTTTACCTCGTTTGGACAGAAATGCCGAACGAGGCATTCTGAGGTTTATAGTGTCACAAACATCTTGGTTCCTTTTGATGTTTGCGCATATTGATCTGTAAGTTCATTAATCGGATCGTAACTTCCTGAATTATGGCCCCTTATTGTCTAAAAAAATCGCCTTTTAACTTTTATGGCTTGTGGTCCCCCTTACTAGGTCACAATTATTATCCGATTTAAAAAAACATTTGATTGTATAACTGTTACACCGTAATTCGATTTTGATAAAACTTAAAATACATGTTTATAACCTGAAGATCTTGATTCCTTTCGATATTTGCGCATATCGGATTGTAACTTTCTTAATTATGGCCCCTGATTGTATACAAAATCGTCTTTATTATCTTGTGGTCCCGATTTATTTATACACAGTGTTTAAGGTCATGAGAAAAAGAAGCCTATTGATTTCCAGCGATGTCCGATAGTACTGCCAGAGTTATGGCCCTTGGTCACTTCAAAAAAACCTTGTGGATGCTCTAGATGCTAAAGTTAATATCCGATTGACTTTAAATTTATACAGTGCTTAAGGTCAGGAGTTTTTTGGGTTTTTTTAGCTATTTCCGACAATTACTTCCAGAGTTATGGCCCTTGATCACTTCAAAAATTTTATGGACTTTCTATAGGCCAAAGTTAATATCAGATTGACTTTAAATTTATACACAGTGTTAAAGGTCATAAGATAAAGACGCCTGTTAATTTTCAGTATTTTCCGATAATTACTGCCAGAGTTATGGCCCTTGATGACTTTGAAAAATCTTGTTGACAGAGTTTAAGATCTTGAGACAAACAAGTATATTGATTTTCAATGAATTTTGATAATTGATCAGCTAAATTCATAATATTAAATGTTTTGTATACTAAACTTTATAAAAACCAAACAAATTCTAATTGTTGACTGCGCGGGCAATTTAGCTGCCGTGGGCATATGTTTCATTGCCTGGCAACCTATTTTTAGTATTCAATGCAGTTTCCATTTTGTTTCAAAAGATCAAAGTGGTTGGTGGCAAGAAAATATGTTGCTCTGCTTATTAAAAAAATACGCTCTCAGGGCTAGAATTAATGGACGGATGTAGTAACCTGGTTACAGAGAGAGAGAGAGAGAAAAATGGGGTTTAACATCCACTCGACACAAACTAGGTTATTTTGGGACTAACAAATGGTTTAATTTTATTTCAATAATTCCCTTGCGCGTTTAGTGGGAGGAAACCGGAGGACCCAGAGAAAACCCACGAGGTTGGACAGACGCCCCTACTCCTTGCCACCTACAACCGGGGATTTGAAACCACGCCATTCGGGCCCAAGTTTGTCATATGCTAATTATTTCATGAAGTGAACTCAAGTAACTTTTAGTCAAATTAGTAAGTGGACAGGCTTTAGATAACAATCTATTTTAAAATATTTACATTAGAATTGACATAAATCAAATTGAAAGTAGGGGTCATATTGCTTTGATCTGAACACATTTCACTAATATTAAATAAGATATTTTGGAAATTAACAGTGGTTTTATCTCTATAATTATTTAAACATAACACAAAACAATACATCACATTCGCTCTTAATTCCGAGCATAAAGCTTTTCCCGTAACATATCGGGGCGTCCCAATCTCATATTATTGGGGTTTACGCAATTAAAATCTCTCCCATAACATATTGGAACATCCCATAAATCCCTGGGCTAAATTAATCCCACCTTATAGGAATTTCACATAAAACTGTTCCCGTGACATATCGGGCATCCTGTAAAACCCGGGCATCCCAATCTCATAATTGGAGTTAACACAACTAAAATCTCTCGGTAACATATCGGGGCATAAAAATATCGACAAAACATAAATTATAAAGTTAAAACCGTTAATACCAATTTTAAGCCAAAATGTGTGTTCAAAAAACAATTATAATAGGTGGAAAAGGTGATTTTGAGATTATGATTATACATTTGATTTTATTAGTTTTTATACGCCCACATTGAAATATGGTCATATATTGTCGGTGCCCCCGTCCGTCCGTCGGTCCGTCTGTCGTCCACAATTGCTTGTGGACTCTAGAGGCTAAAGTTAATATCCGATTGAGTTTAAATTTATACACAGTGTTTAAGGTCATGAGACGAAGAAGCCTATTAATTTTCAGCGATTTCCAATAATTACTACCAGAGTTATGGCCCTTGATCACTTCAACAAATCTTGAGGACGCTCTAGAGGCCAAAGTTAATATCCGATTGGCTTTAAATTTATAGACAGTGTTTAAGGTCATAAGACAAAGAAGCCTATTGATTTTCAGCAATTTCCAATAATTAGTGCCAGAGTTATGGCCCTTGATCACTTCAAAAAATCTTGTGGACGCTCTAAAGGCCAAAGTTAATGTCCGATTGACTTGAAATTTATACACAGTGTTTAAGGTCATAAGACAAAGAAGCCTATTGATTTTCAGTGATTTCCGATAATTAGTGCCAGAGTTATGGCCCTTGATCACTTCAAAAAAATCTTGTGGACGCTCTAGAGGCCAAAGTTAATATCCGATTGACTTTAAATTTATACACAGTGTTTAAGGTCATGAGACGAAGAAGCCTTTTGATTTTCAGCGATTTCTAATAATTAGTGCCAGAGTTGTGGCCCTTGATTACTACAAAAAATCTTGTGGATGCTCTAGATGCCAAAGTTAATATCCGATTGACTTTAAATTTGTACACATTGTTTAAGGTCATGAGACGAAAAAGCCTATTGATTTTCAGCGATTTCTGACAATTACTGCCAGAGTTATGGCCCTTGATCACATCAAAAAGTCCTGTGGACGCTCTAGAGGCCAAAGATAATACCTGATTGACTTTAAATACACACACAATGGTTAAGATCATGAGACGAAGAAGCCTATTGATTTTGAGCAATTTGAAATAATTACTTCCAGAGTTGTCTCCCATGATCACTTCAAAAAACCTTGTGATGCTATAGAGGCCAAACTTATCATCCGATTGACTTCAGATTGATACACAGAGTTTAAGGTGTTGAAACAAACAAGTATTTTGATTTTCAATGAATTTTGATAACTGAACTGCTAAATCCATGATATTAAATGTTTCCTATACTAATTGTTAGCTTGGGGCAAAACTTTTATAAAAAGCAAACAAATTCTAATGATTTTCAGATAATTACATAATGAGTTGTTACTCTTAATCAGATTTTAGTGTATTACAAATGTTTCATTACCTAAAAAAGTAAAAATATGCGACAACCCTTGTTGACTGCCTGGACGATTTAGCTGCTGTGAGCGTATGTTTCGTTGCCTGGCAACCTATCTTTTAAGTAGATCTCATCATTCTTTTCACAAAACTTTTAACAGATTCAAAATCGGATGAAAATTTTTTTTTTTATTGAGGTTCAAAGTTGCGATTTTTGACTTTTCGCAGAAGAAAGGTTTTTCAACATTTTGAAACTGCAAATTACATAGCTTTTCTCAAAAATTCCATTTCTGTCGAAGTGATTTTGGTCAATTTTTTCATCAAAAATGGTATTATCCATGTTACATCTGAAATGTTGAACCTGGTTGTTATGCATTTTATAATCAGTAACTATCAAGTGAGATTAACAGAAAAAAAAGAGTAAAAATATCTATATGTCTTTTCTCAAGAGCTGGATTTATATTAATTTTTGTACAATTGTCTGCGGCACACATTTGCCTATTTTTGGGGGGTTTTGGGGACATTAATAAAATAAGAAAGAATGGAGATACTGAAGTGAAATTATAGGAATATGTCAAAAAGTTTGAATTTTTAAAATTACATATTTCCAATCTGCCTTATATTATCAATTTTGGTTGTCATAGCAACCAAAATTGAAAAAATGCAATTTTTGACCATTTTCAACACTATTTACCATAACCTAAAAGGTGATCACCACATTTAAAAATAAGCATTTTAAAATATTTTAAACACAAGTAATGTCAAATGATATGGATTGTATAAGTTCGAGCCAAATATTAAGGAGTTTGAGTGGTTACCATAGCCACCACTGTATATTTTTTTTAAAAGCTTCATTTTCCGATTATTTTCTCATTAATATTAATTTTTATATTATTTTAAGTCAGTAGCTGTCAGGCAATGATTGAACAAATAAATAATAACAAGATCCATCTCTTTATACGCTGGAAAGGGGTTCACTTTTGTAAAACATTCTGCAATTGGAAATTGACCAATTTTAGGCTTAAAAAAATTATGAAGGAATTGAGATTTTCAAGTGAAATTTGTGTACCGTACTGGTAAACGTAGTGAATTTTAAAAATCACTTATTTTTTCTCTTCTATAATACTTAATATTTGGTTGTTATAGCAATCAAAACACCCCCCCCCCCCAAAATAAAGGCAATGTTATTCAATTTTCAAACCATTTGATCACCATGACAAACCAAAAAGGTTATGTTATTTAAAGTTACATTATGGGAGATAAGATAAAGAGATGGCCGTTGTCACTATAATAGTTAAAAACTAGATAGTGTAAAGGTAATTTGCTGAAAATTTCAGTCAAATTTGTCCTCTATTAGCCGAGAAAAAAGAGTTTGAAATATTCACATAGCTTCGGTCATCATTACTCAAATCATTAATATAAACAGCATAGTCTCAATTATCCACTCGATTGATTTAATTATCAACGGCCATTAAGCGGCATTTAGGAATTCAATCCACCAACATCGAAGGCTAGCCTTGACTTTAAGAGTTCATTATTGTCTGGATATCTTAATTAATGTCTAATTGATTATTTAGATAACATCTCAGGCCTAAAGAAAGACCTGTAATAAGCAGATTTTGCTCTTGCATAATGCTATTTTAATATTCAATTTTCAAACCAATTGATCACCATACCAAACCACATATTTACAGCCCATGTAATATAAAATATTATGAATTGTATAATTTTAGAGAAGGATTTTGGATGGTTGCCATAGCAACCAAATAATTTTAAAGAAAGGACAACTGTTTCATAATCACTGTTATCAGCATTCATTGCTTACATTATTGTTAGAATTCTGCTTTTACATATTATTTCTACTCAGAAGATAACAACATAGACAAATAGAAAAATATTCTCTAGTCTAAGGACTAAATAGTAAAAGTAGGTTACTCAGTTACTGATAGGCTATGGCCTAGTCATGTTTAAGGTCTGGGCCTCGAACCTACCATTTTGACTAGTCAAAGATTTTTTTGTGCCCGCCTTTCGAAGAAAGTTGGGGGACTATTAAAATGGGTTCGTTCGTCTGTCTGTCCTTCTGTCTGTTCGTCTGTCCGTCACACTTTTTGGGACACAATAACTCTCTTCCTAATTAAGCTAGAATGTTCAAACTTAGTGTATATGCCTATTAGGTCAATGCCTTGATGGAGTTCGAAGATGAGCATTTTCCGCTTCGGGTAAGCAGAGATAAGCAATTTGATTGGTTGATACTTTGGGACACGATAACTTTAGTTCTAATTAAGTGAGAGTGATGATACTTGGTGTATAGTTTCATTACAGTAATACCTTGAATAAGTTCGATAATGAGCAATTTCTGCTCAGGGTAAGCAGAGCGATACGCAATTTGATTGGGCAGAGACTTTGGAACACAATAACTCTCCTTCTAATTGAGTTAAAATTTTCAAACTTGGTGTATGTGCTTATTAGGTCAATGCCTTGATGGAGTTCGAAGATGAGCATTTTCCGCTTAGGGTAAGCAGAGATAAGCAATTTGATTGGTTGATGCTTTGGGACACGATAACTTTAGTTCTAATAAAGTGAGAGTGATGAAACTTGGTGTATAGTTTCATTACAGTAATGCCTTGACTAAGATCGATAATGAGCATTTTCTGCTCAGGGTAAGCAGAGCGATAAGCAATTTGATTTACCGAGACTTTGGAACACAATAACTCTCCTCCTAATTGAGTTAAAATGTTCAAAATTGGTGTGTATGCTTATTAGGTGATGGAGTGCGAAGATGAGCGTTTTCTGCTTAGGGTAGGCAGAGATAAGCATTTTGATTGGTTGATACTTTGGGACAAGATAACTTAGGTTCATCTTGATTGATGATTTTTATGCCAATACAATGACTGCATTCTCATTCAGTAATGGATTCGACAGTAACAGTGTATAGAAACGATTGACTCAGACACGAGGGCCCTTTCCCTTGGCCATAGGGGCCCTTTTGTCAAGCGTGGGGGCCCTTTTGTCTGCCTTTAGGGTCCCCCTAACTGGGGTACATTTTCATTTTTCTCATCGGTTTTAGCATTTTTCTTTATAAAACACTTTTGGATGACACTTCGTGTACAGTTTGATTGCTTGATACGTTTGAAAAAAATAAATGTGCGATTAATTAATATGTGTCATCTATTATTTTGGGATTTCGGCGGGGGACATCAACTTCACTGTTGGCTTGTTTGTTTTTACTTCACTTTTGAATATAAAACACTTTTGGATGACACTTCGTGTACAGTTTGATTGCTTGATACGTTTGAAAAAAATAAATGCGCGATTAATTAATATGTGTCATCTATTATTTTGGGATTTCGGCGGGGGACATCAGCCTCACTGTTGGTTTGTTTGTTTTTACTTCACTTTTGAATATCTGTATTATTCCTTGAAATCAGTATTCAGCCTATTGAGCAACTTTCTTATTTTTTGTATATGTATATATTAATCTGTGGGAGTTTTCATTTTTTGAAAATCCCTTAATCACAAAACTATCACACGACATGCTTCAAAACTACTAGTAATTTATTCAAAACACTCTCTACTTTCGTGTTTAGAGTCATTTGCGTATAGACCATTTGTTTGTTTACCATATTACGTGAATAATTGTCAATATTCATTATTTACCTGTCAAAAGTCGGCCATGCTTGATTCCCGACTTGAGCTTTTGCTACGTGTTCTATGATTGGCTACACGCGACCAATCAAATCAGCGTTTAATTGTCGACGTTCAGCGCTGATCGCACGAGCATTTCGCTGGTAAGAGGGTATATAAGCAGCCGAATTCATCACTTGCATTTGTACCGCGGCCGGCGTTGAATATAGGTACGGGAATAGTAACTATTCCATTTATTAGCCGGGAAAAGTAACTTTTCCGCCATGCTAATAGACTATATTTAATTTTGGGATTTATTTGTCGATGATTTAAGAAGTATTTAAACGTCGTGATTTGGTTAGGTTTTAGTTAGGAATTTTTCACGGTCATATACGTTTAGCATTTAAAGTGGCTTTCCGCATTTTCTAATATTACTGCGCCTTCGGTTCGAATTGTTCCGTATTTATACTCGTCGATCATTGGCGCGGGTTTCACTTTCTAGAGGTGATTCCGTGGAGCTTTTTTTAATTTTGTGGACTATTGTCTGCATTTAGCTGATTCGGTCTTGGTTTTTCGGGTCATTAGTTTTATTGTGCGAAACTTTGTGCAAACCGGTACCTGCATTGTGTCGCGTTTAAATGACTGTGCCTGATCGTCTGAATTTTACTTTGCTCAGAGATAATTCTGGCATATAAGCGGAAAGACGCGTAACATCTGTACTTGTTGAAAGTTACCGTGACATATTATCATGGAATCTCGAGATTGCATTTAAATTAGTTGTTTTAGTAAAAACGTACCTTGATATTTATCTGGATAAAGCTAAACCCTTATCTTGGAACGTGAGGTTCGTTTTTATTGGTTAGGGATAAACTCCTTCATTCATTCATTCATCTATTTATGTATTTACCTGTTACCCAATTGTCAGGAGTTACAATTGGTATAATAAAACTTTGTAATAATAAATATTGTTGTTTTCTCTGAGTTGATGTTTGGGGCAAACCATTGAGCATCCAGTATACGAATCCCTGTTTCTTCTGAACAAACCCACAGTTGGAGGTTTTGTGTCTGGTAAAGGGGGTGGGACTTATTTTGCCTGAATTTAATCTGAGGGTTGGGACGCGATTTGATCCCAGGGTACCTTTTGTTTTGGCGAGCTTGAACCTACGTTTGTGCTTATAAGTCCCTAGATGCTTCATTTTTGTCACGTTTGTCCTCGTATAACAAATTGGCGAGATTCGTGGAGTACTTTTTGCCAGTCATAAGCCCCTCCTACTACATTTTTGGCGAGCTTGCCAGGATGCTCACATAGGATTTGTGCCGACATCAAGACAGAGTTATTGATTTCCAAATTGTTAATGTAGATTATATAGGTAAAAGGAAATAAGTTAAAATAGAAAGTGAAAATTTATTTATTCTTTATTTCTAAAATGAGTAATAAAGAGAAAGAACGTGGTTATCCTTCCCATACTAATAGGCGTAGGGAGGACGAAGATCCGTCAGAAATCTATACAGATTCGGCGCGCGCGCGCTTAGTTCTAGAGCATTTGATACTTATAAGACATGTCTAACTCCAACTTTGAATAAACCGGAAACTTCCTTTTCTAGTGGATACCGAACTGCTAGGTTTTCTGATTATCAGTCCCCACGCTTAGAACCATTATATGATGATAAAGATGAAACTTCGGATTCTGAGGAAGAATTCAAACCCAATCCGTCGTCCCATAAGTCTAGAGTAGGATTCTCTGACGATATAACCGAATCTCCAAGACGTTATGTGTCTGAAACGACATATGAGATAAGTAGGGATAAAAGTAATAGGTATCAGTTTAAAGAGCCTTACGAAGGAGACCAATCTCCTTATAGAGGCACTTTTTCCGAGCGGACACCGTCTTTATTACCTAATACTCCAAAATATAATAGCACCCCCTACTCTATTAGGTCTGATTACGTTTGCCCCGGTAAAAAGTCCGGACCGATTTTATCTCGAAGGTCACAATCTCCTATCAGAAATCATAAACCCAGGAAAGAAAAGGAACCCGATAAGTTTGATGGGGAACGAACGGAATGGTCGGATTATATTATACATTTCGAGCAAGTAGCTATTTGGAATGGTTGGTCTGCCACCGAAATGGCACAACAATTATCAATGAGTTTGAGGGGTAGGGCCATGAGAATGTTAAGTGAACTTACTTCGTTCCAGTTATTTGATTATGATGAATTAAAAATTGCTATTACGCAAAGGTTTACTCCGGAAGAAAGACTTACCGTGCATAGGGTGGAATATCGGAATCGCCGTAGGCAAAAAGATGAATCTCTTGCAGATTTTGGTCATGAATTAAAAAGACTAGCGCACAAGGCGTTTCCAAATACTCCCGCAAACACATTAGAGGACCATGTGGTGGATCAATACATCCATGGCATCGGGAATCATGAATTAAAAAAACATGTTCAATTATGCCATCCCCGTACTCTTAATCAAGCAATATCACTAGCTGTAGAGTATGAGGCAGTTGATGGACCCGTTGATAGAATGCAGAAGCCAGATCCATCGAATCAAAATAATTCATACCTGGAAAACAATGCGGAGATAAGTCATGGAAGATTTCTTGCTAAAATTTCCAGTTTAATAGATTAGATAGGAAGTTGGATTCATATGAAAGTAGGAGTAGGAATTTTAATCAAAATTATAGGTATATGAATAGGGATAATGTTGAGGGTGGCTCTTTCAGGGATAATAATCAATCATATAGGAAAAGATTTGATAATGGTCAGACGCAAGATGTACGAGAAGATTCCCAATCATCTGCCGGAGCTCAGCGTCCACTCTTATCTTGTCATTATTGTAAAGCGGATCATGCAAAAACCAGCTGTCCTAAATTAAGGGATAGGGATTTAAACTAATGTGGACTGACAAAGAGCTGCAGTACCAGTCCTTGGAAATAAATAAATAGCAGGGAACCATGCATTTAATTGGTGCTTTCGGGAAATCAGAGAAACTAGTAACTGGTTATACTGATTTTAATTTACATGGGGAAGATGGTGAGATTTTAATATTGGATTAACTGGGAAAGAGGACCATTGCTCTGGATTCTTTGGGATGAGAACTGTGATGGGACCACCAAAACCTGAAAAGAAGAAAATACAGAACTATTTATTGATTGTAATATCTTGATTTGTACATCTTTAATTCAATTGTCTTGAGGGAGTTTATATGTGGGGTTTTTTTTTATGTTCAGGAACTTGTTTCTCCTGTTCTCATGTAAGAACAGTGGCGAATAAGAGGGGGGAAATGTGGGAGTTTTCATTTTTTGAAAATCCCTTAATCACAAAACTATCACACGACATGCTTCAAAACTACTAGTAATTTATTCAAAACACTCTCTACTTTCGTGTTTAGAGTCATTTGCGTATAGACCATTTGTTTGTTTACCATATTACGTGAATAATTGTCAATATTCATTATTTACCTGTCAAAAGTCGGCCATGCTTGATTCGCGACTTGAGCTTTTGCTACGTGTTCTATGATTGGCTACACGCGACCAATCAAATCAGCGTTTAATTGTCGACGTTCAGCGCTGATCGCACGAGCATTTCGCTGGTAAGAGGGTATATAAGCAGCCGAATTCATCACTTGCATTTGTACCGCGGCCGGCGTTGAATATAGGTACGGGAATAGTAACTATTCCATTTATTAGCCGGGAAAAGTAACTTTTCCGCCATGCTAATAGACTATATTTAATTTTGGGATTTATTTGTCGATGATTTAAGAAGTATTTAAACGTCGTGATTTGGTTAAGTTTAAGTTAGGAATTTTTCACGCTCATATACGTTTAGCATTTAAAGTGGCTTTCCGCATTTTCTAATATTACTGCGCCTTCGGTTCGAATTGTTCCGTATTTATACTCATCGATCATTGGCGCGGGTTTCACTTTCTAGAGGTGATTCCGTGGAGCTTTTTTTTATTTTGTGGACTATTGTCTGCATTTAGCTGATTCGGTCTTGGTTTTTCGGGTCATTAGTTTTATTGTGCGAAACTTTGTGCAAACCGGTACCTGCATTGTGTCGCGTTTAAATGACTGTGCCTGATCGTCTGAATTTTACTTTGCTCAGAGATATTTCTGGCATTTAGGACGTGGTCTTGAACGGGTGGAACCAGTATTAATATAAGCGGAAAGACGCGTAACATCTGTACTTGTTGAAAGTTACCGTGACATATTATCATGGAATCTCGAGATTGCATTTAAATTAGTTGTTTTAGTAAAAACGTACCTTGATATTTATCTGGATAAAGCTAAACCCTTATCTTGGAACATGAGGTTCGTTTTTATTGGTTAGTTATAAACTCCTTCATTCATTCATTCATCTATTTATGTATTTACCTGTTACCCAATTGTCAGGAGTTACAATTGGTATAATAAAACTTTGTAATAATAAATATTGTTGTTTTCTCTGAGTTGATGTTTGGGGCAAACCATTGAGCATCCAGTATACGAATCCCTGTTTCTTCTGAACAAACCCACAGTTGGAGGTTTTGTGTCTGGTAAAGGGGGTGGGACTTATTTTGCCTGAATTTAATCTGAGGGTTGGGACGCGATTTGATCCCAGGGTACCTTTGGTTTTGGCGAGCTTGAACCTACGTTTGTGCTTATAAGTCCCTAGATGCTTCATTTTTGTCACGTTTGTCCTCGTATTACAAATTGGCGAGATTCGTGGAGTACTTTTTGCCAGTCATAAGCCCCTCCTACTACAAATCAATGTAAATAAATATCAAGTAAAGGCCTAAAAGGCCTTACGCTTGTCGGTTCTTTCAATTTGCCCTTGATCACTTTGAAAAATCTTTTGTAACGTTCTAGAGGCCAAACTTATCATCCAATTGACTTCAGATTGATACACAAAGTTTAAGGTCTTCAGACGAATGAGTACATTGATTTTCAATGTCTTTTGATAACTGAACAGCTAAATCCATGATTTTAAATGTTTCGTATACATTACTAAGAGTTACTTGCTGAACCATTTAGTAAATCCATTATTTTCGAAATTAAAAATACCATGTCAGACAGAGCCAGCACCGAAAAGCTATTTAATTCTTTATTTACTCAATACAGAGACAGTATTTGCGCTAAATTAGTAGAAAACTTGTCAGGTTTATCAGATTCAGAGTGAAATATTCATATGAATATTAATCATTTCTTTTGTGGGTTTCATTTAATAACTAGTTTGGTGGATAAAAGTGTTCTGGAATTGAAAAAATTTGAAGAACTGTATTTTAAAATGTTCTCGGCCCAAACATTAAAAACCACTACATCATTTTCGCCAAACGAATAGGGGTGTGTTCGATTGGTTCGAACCATATGTAAGGCTTTACTCAGGGTGGAAATGAAAAGTCAGGTTGTTATTTACCCATCCCCACTATACCAAATTCAAATTCAAATCTACCTGATCGAAGCTCGATCTCTATTATCCTGCGCCGAACGAAGTTAGGGAGGGATATTGAAACGGCTTCTGTCTGTCTCTCCGTCCAACCCGAATTCGTTTCTGGCACATATCTTATAAACCGTTCGAGATATCTTTCTGAAACTTTGTACACACATCAACCTATTACGGTAGTTGTGCCTTTTGCTATTTAGGGATTTATATTTATAATCTTTCCATTCATATTTCTTTGATTGCAAATATTCAAACCATGATTCTTGAATGTTCATTTCAATAAACAAATATTTGTTTCAAATCCAGTGTTATTTTAAAAGACATTTTCATATCGACAAAAAACTTAGAAAATTCTCAGTCTGTTGAGAATCTTGATTAGAATTGATTGCAATGTAAAGGTCTTGCTTGGTATGTTAAAAAAATTCAATTTGTAAATAATTGACAGTTGATATGTTGATATAGTGTACATGTACATGTAATATAGTTTACTTAATTTTAGTTAATACTTTAGACTATTTAGAGTCAATGGTCTTCAAATTTCTATAGATTGTTATGCGAAGGGGGAATAAACCTATGAGTTACTGTAACTTCTAGAGTTATGGCTCTTTTTTTATGAAACCTGGTTAACAGTCTACATCTACAATGATCAAATTGATCATTTTGATATTACTGTTGATGGTCTTTCTCATTTTTATATGCCCAAAGTTTCATGTCTGTTTGTGGACATTACAGGTCACAATTTTTATCCGATTTTGATGAAACTTGAAATATGGCTTTGTCTCCTAAAGATCTCGGTTTTTTTTATATTGGCATATACCGGGGGTATTCGACCGTAAGTTCATGGATGATGACCCCTGATGTTTTTAGCTTGTGAACACTATAGAGGTCGCAAGTTTTATCTGATTTTGATGAAACTTAAAATGTATGTTTATAACGCAAAACTCTTGAATTCCTTTCAATATGTAACATTGTGAGTTTGGCTCAAGACATTGTATAACTGTTGATACACTATATATTCAAAGATCAGTTTAAGTAACTAAATTATATGAAACAAAAATAAAAATGGTTGGTGTGCCCAAGTCTAGAGTTGTCGTTGATTCCATAAAGTAGTTAGGTTTTAAAACATGAAATATTGTGTAATTCTCGAAACATAGTCGAAACACTGACTATCATATAAATAAAACCATTTGGTACTGATTCGTACCCCTTCTGTGGAAGCGGACGTTAAAACACCAGGTAGTAGTAGTGATTCGTACCTATATAATACTAAACCCCATCGGGCGCCATGTTGAATTACACAATATTTCACGTTTTAAAACCTACATACTTTATGGAATCAACGACAAATCTAGACTTGGGCACTCCAACCATTTTTATACGCCCACATTTTCATGTGGACATATAATGTCGTCGCCCCTGTCCGTGCGGACGTCCGTCCGTCCACAATTTGTTTGTGGACTCTCTACAGGTCACAATTCTTATCCGATTTGGACGAAACTTGAAATATAGGTTTATCCCCATAAGATCTCGGCTGCTTTCGATATTGGCATGTATCGGATTGAAACTTCATGGATTATGGCCCCTGATTGTACTAAATATCATGTTTTTAGCTTGTGGACCCTATAGAGGTCACAATTTTGAACCGATTGTGATGAAACTTGACATGCATGTTTATAACCCCAAGATCTTGGTTCCTTTCGATATTTGCGCCCATCGGATCGTAACTTCCTGAATTATGGCCCCTGATTGTCCGAAAAATCGCCCTTTTTAGCTTGTGGTCCCTCTGGAGGTCAAAATTATTATCCGATTTAAAAAACCGTTCGATTATATCACCGTTACATGGTAATGAAGGTTGAGGTCGAATTTCGTGAAAATCGGACCAAAATTGACATACAAAATGGCCGCCGTTTGTACGCGAATAGTGTGAAAATATGTTATTTCAAGGTTGTGGACCCTATAAAGGTCACAATTTTGAACCGATTGTGATGAAACTTGAAATGCATGTTTATAACCCCAAGATCTTGGTTCCTTTCTATATTTGCGGCCATCAGATCGTAACTTCCTGAATTATGGCCCCTGATTGTCCGAAAAATCGCCCTTTTTAGCTTGTGGTCCCTCTGGAGGTCAAAATTATTATCCGATTTAAAAAAACGTTCGATTATATGACCGTTACATGGTAATGAAGGTTGAGTTTGAATTTCGTGAAAATCGGACCAAAATTGACATACAAAATGGCCGCCGTTTGTACGCGAATAGTGTGAAAATATGTTATTTCAAGGTTGTGGACCCTATAGAGGTCACAATTTTGAACCGATTGTGATGAAACTTGACATGCATGTTTATAACCCCAAGATCTTGGTTCCTTTCTATATTTGCGGCCATCAGATCGTAACTTCCTGAATTATGGCCCCTGATTGTCCGAAAAATCGCCCTTTTTAGCTTGTGGTCCCTCTGGAGGTCAAAATTATTATCCGATTTAAAAAAACGTTCGATTATATCACCGTTATATGGTAATGAAGGTTGAGTTTGAATTTCGTGAAAATCGGATCAAAATTGACATATAAAATGGCCGCCGTCTGTACGCGAATAGTGTGAAAATATGTTATTTCAAGGTTGTGGACCCTATAGAGGTCACAATTTTGAACCGATTGTGATGAAACTTGACATGCATGTTTTTAACCCCAAGATCTTGGTTCCTTTCTATATTTGCGGCCATCAGATCCTAACTTCTTGAATTATGGACCCTGATTGTCCGAAAAATCGCCCTTTTTAGCTTGTGGTCCCTCTGGAGGTCAAAATTATCATCCGATTTAAAAAAACGTTTGACTATATCATCGTTACATGGTAATGAAGGCTGAGTTCAAATTTTGTGAAAATCGGACCCAAATAGACAGACAAAATGGCCGCCGTTTGTACGCGATTAGTGTGAAAATATGTTATATCAAGGTTGTGGACCCTACAGAGGTCACAATTTTGAACCGATTTTGATGAAACTTGACATGCATGTTTATAACCTGAAGATCTTGGTTCCTTTCGATATTTGCGCCCATTGATTCGTAACTTCCTGAATTATGGCCCCTGATTGTACGAAAAATCACCCTTTTTAGCTTGTGGTCCCACGGGAGGTCAAAATTATTATCCGATTTAAAACAACGTTTGATTATATCACCGTTACATGGTAATGAAGATTGAGTTCAAATTTTGTGAAAATCGGACCAAAATTGACAGACAAAATGGCCGCCGTTTGTACGCGATTATTGTGAAAATATGTTATATCAAGGTTGTGGACCCTATAGAGGCCAGCATCTTACCCACTTAGCAACATGATCCCCAGTCGAATTTGAAGCCTACTGAAATGCACCTTTATAACCCAAAGATCTTAATTCATTTCGATATTTGCACATGGGTCATTCCAGGTCAGATCAACACAGAAATCTGAAATTTTTAACCCGACCCCCTTCGATTTTGATGAAATTATGTACACATGATGTCTAGACGGGAAAAGCCCAAATCTGAAATTTTAGCCAAATCGACCCATTGGAGGCCGAGATATGACCTTTTGAACTTTTGACCTTTTTGACATTTTTCGCGTTCCCCTGAATTTTCAAATCCTCATATCTCAGCAACCAGTATGCCTATCAGGGTGTAATTGGTGTCGTTGGAAAGCTAGAAAGACAAGGAATTCATTTCCGGTCTCAGAATCTAACTTGAAGCAAGTTTAGTGGTTTTGATTTTGTCACCCAAGTTTTGACCTTGATTTTGACCCAAAGGCCCTGGTGACCTTGACCTGAACTTTTGTCCCAATGAAAGCTAAGACGGTCTACTATCATATGTTAAAAGATCACAATGGTAAAATTGTTCTTTTCCGAGATACCATGTCTTTAATTTCACCATGGTTACATCAATAACACAGTATTTCACTGGGTGGGAGCTATATCTGGACTATGTGGTACATAAAAAATTCAAAATAAAAAAATCTTCAGTTCAAACTCAATTCAGCTTTATTGAGAGCCATTTTCATTTAAAACTGATCATCAGATTTTATCGATTTCATTTATCATTTTTATGGTACACAAGCAGCGCTACGATTGCAGCATAAGTATTTCAGTCAACATAAACTAAGTAAGATATGGACAGTGATTAGGAGGTCCGAACCAGAAGCAGTTAGTGATGTGCACAGATTTTAGAGATAGACTCCATGTCCAATTTAGTCCGCAGAGATAATACCTCTCTCTCTTGTCTATCCGTCACCCGTCGTATGGACGGCGTTCGAATGTGGGTAGTCTGATGACACTGATCCAATGAAGAAAAGCTACAATCCTCCAACTCCATGTTTGCATTGAAAAACAATATCTGCAAAATGAAGAAACTAACTATTGATTGAAACGAATATCAAATGAATTTGAAACTGCTACATATTTGTCTATGTACAGAAGACGCTCTAGACACTGACCAACCATTGAAATTGGCTGTGACTTGTGAGGAGTTATCTTGTGAATCTGCTCGATGTTCAAATAACATATCAGAGTAACATAAACAAACGCCAAAATGCAGCTAAATAAATGGGGTTCACAATAATCACTACCAGAGAACTTAACCAAGCTAATTACAGTAATCTGATCTGCTGCCATGCTGAATTTATGGAAGCATGGTACAATTGAATTGATGATATCTTGGGAAAGAACAATTTTACCATTGGGATCTTTTGATATATGATGGTAGACTGTTTTAGCTTTCATTGGGACAAAAGTTCAGGTCAAGGTCACCAGGGCCTTTGGGTCAAGGTCAAGGTCAAAACGTGGGTAAAGATATCGAAACCCCCAAAAGTGTTCCTGATGAGTTCTGATGCCATTAATGGATTCCTTGTCTTTCTAGCTTTCCAACGACACCAATTACACCATGATAGGCCTACTGGTTGCTGAGATATGAGGATTTGAAATTTCAGGGGAACGCGAAATATGTGGAAAAGGTCAAAAGTTGAAAAGGTCATATCTCAGTAACCAATAGGTCGATTTGGCTAAAATTTCAGATTTAGGCTTTTCTAGTCTTAGACATCACTTATGCAAAATTTCATCAAAATCGGAGGGGGTCGGGTTAACACCGTGTGTTGATCTGAGCTGGAATGACCCACATATCAAATTCTAACTTAATGATGTAGGAAAAATCACTTTCGGTATTGCTTGTTCTCTATCCATCTCTCGAAAATGTGGGCGTATCCTGCCTGGCAGTGCCAGCCTATCTTTATTTTTGTTTCACAATGCTCTACTCCTGAGTGTTCCAACTTTGGATTTATATTTAGTCTTATAACCCTCTCAACACCCTTATCCATATACTATCCCTTTATATTTATGATGATTAACAATGTTACAAACCAACCAAAGGCATCCTAGTGAGCAAAATCATGGACACTCTCACTTCAACCTAAACAATCAGTTGTCAAATCTCTGCAAAACCCCGGTAAGCGAGCCAATGACCCCAGCAAAAAAGAAAAATAAAAAATTTTTTTTCGCAAACCCCCACATGTAAGAGGGTTAGGGTTAGGGTTAGTCCTCCAGACTAGCAAGCCAGTGTGTTATCCACTTAACCATCGCTGTCACATTCGGGAGACATGAGATGTTCAGAGCGAATCATATTAAATGATCATTGTTTTTCAACTGTAGTTATATTAAGTCATTTATATAATCATTTTGGGGGGTTGGGATGGCCTAGTGGTCTAGAGTGCCGCGCTTCGACCTCTAGCTGGCCGGTCACCTCTGGCTTGCGGCTGTGGTTTCGAGCCCTGGTACGTGAGCGTATGTGGCATGGAGATAGGGGCGCCTTCTCAACCTCGTGGGTTTCCTCCGGGCACTCCGGTTTCCTCCCACTGCTAAAGACCCCTACGCGCAGGCGAGTTATTGAAATAAAATTTAAAGCCATGAGTTAGTCCCGAAGTGACCTGGTTATGTCGAGTGGACGTTAAACCCCATTTCTCTCTCTCTATAATCATTTCTTTGAACAATTATGGCGTAATTTGCTAAAAGTCACTCATTCAATTCCAAAGATCAGCGATCCTTTCGATATATTTGCGCTCATCCGACCCTAACTTCCTGGATTATCATTCCTTATTGTACAAAAAATGTTTTTGTCTGTTTAGCTTGTTCTGCCCATCTCCTGCAAGATGTGGGCATGTCTTGCATGGTAATTACAAAGCCTTGTTAATCTGCTATAAAAATGATCTAACGTGATATATAGCAAGCTGCTGATAAACATATGTTTCATTGTCGGGCAAGCTGTTGTTTTTAATATATTCTTGAGTCTTGTTTTATCTTTTGTACTATTAGATAATATTCTTTTTAGTTCTATCTTCTATAAATGTTGTATTTTGTGTTGATGTCTTTGTTTCTATCAATGTTGTATCATCCTTTTTAGGTTTGTGACTCGTTTTATGTGGAAACCCTGTGATATTTGTACCCGAAATATAATTCGTGGAAAAGTATGTAAAGATTGCAAGTAAGTGGTGTGTCTAACTTAATAAAAATACAAACAAGAAACATTTTAATTCACGATTTCCTCTTTGTATTCATCTCTATTTTGACAACCTTTTGTACCAGATAAACATTAGATGGTGCTGGACTTTCAATGTAAGAAAGAATGCAGAACTCAATGCTTTTATGCAAATTTTATTAGCTTATTGAAGTTTCTTTAGTCAATTCTATAAAATGCACTGACTTTATTTTCTAATTATATCAATTTAATTTGGCCTTGTTCTAATAAAATTATACAGTTTACCAAAAACTGTCGGCGCGTATTTTGTTAACTTACTGCTATCTAATGTATCATTTGAAATGCTATATCTGTGATTCCGGTTGACCAATTTTTATAAAACTAGAAATAAACCTTCTATCAGTGTAATATAGTGTCCAGATAATGAAGACTACATATATCTTGACTATATAAGATTTAAGGGTCTAGGTAATCTGGATAGTATATAACACACACCTGAGGTTGCACGGGTGGACGCACCTGGTTGAATAAAAAGATCTTCAAAGCACATGGTTGTTGGTTGGTCATTTTATAGACTAATAGATACATATTACATGGTGTCAGAAGTGGTGCTAGAAGTTTAAGAATGGATCAGTTGAAGGCTCCAGGTTCTCTCAATTTAGATGGCAATTTATCGGAAAATTGGAGACGTTGGAAACAGCGATTTGAAATTTACCTTGATGCAAGCGGTATCGTATCAAAGACTGAAAAGGTAAAAACATCCACATTACTTCATACTATAGGTGAAGAGGCCTTAGAAATCTATAACAGTTTTGTATTTGAAACTCCTGAAAACAGACTAAGATTGATACCCGTACTTGAAAAGTTTGAAGAATATTGCTCACCAAAAAGAAATGTGACGTATGAGAGACATATTTTCAACATTCGCTCCCAAAAAGTAGGCGAATCGTTCGATCAGTATTTTTCTGATTTACGCAACAAAGCCAAGAACTGTGAGTTTGGGGAACTTTGTGATAGCCTTATAAGAGATAGGATTGTTTGTGGCATTCTTAGTGATCAGTTAAGAACTAGACTATTACGAGAATCCGATCTCACCCTTGAAAAGGCGGTTAATATCTGTAGGGCCAATGAACTTAGTTTAAACCAAGCCAAATCATTGGGAAGTGAACATAGTACAGACGTACATGAAGTTTCTAGAAGAGTAAATAAATCAAGACCGTATCAACAATCAAAATCGCCACAGAATGAACGGTTTCAGTACAAGTTTCGTCCTGAATTGAATCGTGATACCAAACAGAAATTCAACACTTACAAATCACCAATTTCAAACACAGCACGCGATTATCAACAATATTACAGATGCTATCGTTGTGGTGGAAATCATTCCAAACAGAACCAGTGTCCAGCATTTGGATCAACATGCTCGTTTTGTGGTTTAGCTAATCATTGGGCTAAAGCTTGTCGAAAAAAGAATTACAATCGGCATCAAAAACGACAGGTTCATTCGTATGGTATAGATGATGGTGATGATATGGATTCGTTTTTTATTGGAAGTGTAGAAACTGCCAATATCACAGAAAGTAAATGGTATGTCACTTTAAATATAAATGACACTTTAGTAAAATTTAAATTAGACACAGGGGCAGAATGTAACGTTATTCCAAAATCCCTGTTTGATAAATTAGCAAAAGGGTCGCTATCCAAATCAAAGGTGAAACTAAATGCCTTTGGGGGACATCAGCTGACGTCATTAGGTCGAGGTGTTTTTGTTTGTCAGTATAAACAAAAATATCATGTATTAGAATTCCAAGTGGTAGAATCAGATGTGCCGTATATTCTTGGTTTAAAGTCGTGTGTTGAGTTGGGTTTGGTACAGCGAATATACGATATTACAAATAAACCCGATGTTCCTTTAAATAACTGTGAGAAACTTTTACATGAATATTCTGATGTGTTCGATGGACTAGGCTGTATTAAAGATATTAAACATCATATAGTTACCGATCCAGCAGTCAATCCTGTTATGCACCCTGCCAGAAGAGTACCAGTTGCTATAAGACCAAAGATTAAAGATGAATTGGATAGGATGTAAAATTTGGGAGTTATTTCAAAAGTTAAAGGTCCATCCGATTGGATAAATAGTTTAGTGACGGTGGTTAAGCCAAATAATACACTTCGTTTATGCATTGATCCCAAAGATCTAAACAAAGCCGTTAAGCGTGAACATTTTCCTATAAGAACAATTGAAGAAGTAGTTTCGCGAATGCCCCGCGCTGCTGTTTTTTCGAAGTTAGATGCGACTCATGGTTACTGGCAAATTCAATTAGATAGCGAAAGCTCAAAAAAATGTACGTTTAACACACCTTTTGGACGGTACCAATTCAATCGTCTACCATTTGGTATAGTTTCTGCATCTGAAGTTTTCCAATGTGCTATGTCTGGAATATTTGAAGACATAGATGGAGTTGAAGTTATAGTAGACGATATTTTAGTTTGGGGTGAAACTAACGAGGAACATAATTCTAGACTTAAACAGGTTTTACAAAGAGCTCGTGACGTGTGCCTTAAATTAAATGAAAACAAATGTAAATTTGAACAAAGTGAAATTTCGTATATTGGACATTTAATAACTAAAGATGGTCTTAAACCAGATAGTAAGAAGATAGACGCGATTAACCAGATGGACAGTCCAGTTGACAAACCATCGTTACAGAGATTTTTAGGAATGGTAACATATCTTGCAAAGTTTATTCCTAATTATTCAGAGATCGCTGCACCTTTACGCGTATTACTAGAAAAAGATGTCGAATGGCAGTTTAATTCTGAACAAATCGAGAGTTTTGAAAAATTAAAAAAATTAGTCTCGCACGCACCAGTACTACAATATTTTGATGTAAAAAAATCTGTGACGCTTTCCGTTGACGCGAGTTCAACTGGTTTAGGGGCAGTTTTACTTCAAGACAATAAACCGATCGCATATGCATCAAAATCGTTGAGTAAGTCCCAAATAAACTATGCGCAAATTGAGAAGGAGATGCTAGCAATTACTTTTGCGTGTGAACGTTTTCATGAGTACATTATATGGTCAGCCAGTTGTACATGTAGAATCTGATCATAAACCGTTAGAGGTAATCCTGAAAAAAACGTTATATTGTGCACCTTCACGTTTACAAAAAATGATTTTGCGGGTTCAGAAATATAGCTTAGATGTAAAATATCGACCGGGTAAAGAATTGTGTGTGGCAGATACACTGTCCAGGGCCTGTAGTTCACAGCCGTGTGATACGCGTGATGATGATTATGAAAATGAATTTGAAGTAAACATTCTACGAAGTATACCTATGTCAGTACCGAAATTAGAAAAACTTAAGATGTGTATTAATGATGACACAACCATACAACAGCTGAAAACATATATATTAAATGGTTGGCCTGATCATATTAGTAGCGTGCATGTAAGCGTTAAACCCTTCTGGAACATTCGCGATGAATTGTCGTATTATGATGGTGTTCTGTTTAAAGGTGAAAAGGTCATAATTCCTAAATCAATGAGACCAGAAATTTTAAATTTGATTCATAAATCGCACCAAGGCATTTTAAGGACATCACAGTTAGCTCGAGATGTAATTTTTTGGCCAAATATGAGTGCTGACGTAGAACATATAGTTCAGCAGTGTAATGTGTGTTGTAAACTTCGTCATCATAATATTAAACAGCCTATGCATCGACGAATTCTTCCAAACAGACCGTGGTCTCATGTTGGAACTGATTTATTTGAACTAAATAATAAAACATATCTATTATTAGTTGATTCTTATTCTGGGTTTGTGGAAATTGATCTGTCACGTCGTATAACAAGTAGTGAAGTAATACTCCATTGTAAATCACAGTTCGCTCGTCATGGTATACCCGATGTGTTGTATTCAGATAACGGACCACAATTTTCAAGTTTCCTGTTTAAAGATTTTTCGCAGAAATACGATTTCAAACACGTGACATCTAGTCCGCTATATCCCCAGTCAAATGGTTTGGCGGAGAAAAGTGTCCAAACTGTGAAATATACTTTAAAAAAATCTTTTCAAGTGGGACAAGATCCATATTTAGCTTTGTTATTGCTACAATGCGACAATGAATTAGGTTCGGCTGTACAAAGACTAATGGGAAGAAGAACTAAAACGTTGATACCCACTAGTGAATCGTTGTTAATGCCAAATTTAATAAAACCGGATATAGTTCGCGATAGACTTAGCGATTTACAAAATAAACAAAAATTTTATTATGATAGACAATCGAGGATATTACCTCAAATTAAACCGGGTGAAAATGTCGGGTTAAGGTCTAAATGTGGTTGGGAACCAGCAACTGTTATTAAAGAATCGCCAGAACCGCGTTCGTTTATAGTTAGAAATGATGATGGTCAGATATATCGTAGAACGCGACAACATATTCTCAAAACTAAGGGTTCAGTTCCGTCTGTTAATACCGGTTCAAATGAAGCTGAAACTAAACAGTTGTTCCAAAATCCTTTACCAGTTGTATCACCAATAGCAGATAAACAAGTTTCAAGTGGAGAACAAGGTGTACGAACTTCTTGTGGTAGATTAGTTGTTAAACCCTGCCGATATACAGACACTAAATATTAATATATTGTATTTCAGTTTATGACATGTGATACATATTGTAATGTATTTGTATTTCATCTTTTGTAAAAAAAGAAAGATGTAATATAGTGTCCAGATAATCAAGACTACATATATCTTGACTATATAAGATTTAAGGGTCTAGGTAATCTGGATAGTATATAACACACACCTGAGGTTGCACGGGTGGACGCACCTGGTTGAATAAAAAGATCTTCAAAGCACATGGTTGTTGGTTGGTCATTTTATAGACTAATAGATACATATTACAATCAGTAGTAGGTCTGCAGCAAAAATTTGGTGTATTCCCACGAAGACGCAGTTACAGAGCATGACCAAAATTAACCCTTCCCGCGAAGGCGCAGATATCGACTTGTCAGCTTTCGTTTGAAGAGAGACATGTTGTTATTAGGACCCAATTAAGGGTGTTGAAGATTTTATGAATTTATGTTCACGCTGAATTTTATGCACCAATTGGCAACTAATGATTAAAATGATGAATATCATCAAATCATCCAAGTAGTTTTCGCCTATTCTCTCACACTCAATCAGTGTCATTTTTAAAGATGTATAAAATCCTGTTAGACTATCTGAAATTCAGATAATATTCTAAAAACCAATTCCCTCGTTATTTGATGAAGAACTGAGTAATCTTCATGCCGGTAAATGGCCAGATGATTCTAAAATAGTACTTTCAAACTTTCAAACCTTTGCATTAGGCGGGTCAAACTACGGCAAAATGATGCCGAACGTGGAACAAATTGCAACAAAAAGTTTTTTGTTTTCTATTGACTCATTATGATTCCCTAAGTAAGGAAAAGAAAGTTTAAAAGAAAGTTTACCAAAATCGGAGTCCAAATAAGGACAGGTTGCGTGGCCAAATCCAAGATGGCGACTGTCGATCAAAATTCGCGAATATCTCTAAAACTATTAGATTTAGACACCATAAATGTATTGTGGACAGATAGGAAGTCGGTACCAGCGAGTCCAAACATGGCAACGTTATGTCTCTATGACGTCATGACGTTACCGTGGCGTCACAACGGCATTCCAAACGTCGCATTTCTTCCAAAAGTCACATTTCTTCCAAAATTAGTCCATTCACGCATGTTTAATTGCTGATGCAGAGAAGCGTGTATGCCCATTACGGGTTGATAAACAAGAAGAATGTGTTAAAATAACGTAGAAGGGGGGCTAAAAGGATATAAATATGGTTGCATTGCCATAAGGTGATACTATGACATGTACGTCCCACTGTTCTGCTGTGGCACAACGGCACCCTTAAGGTTGTGTGGACCGGGCTGACCAGTTTTGACATTTTGCCCACTCACCAGAAGGAGTTATATTTTGACACAGGTGTACTCCAGATGTGTTACAAAACCAATATTGACTGTGCAGCGAACATCGGCCCTTGGTAGTTTTTTTTCTAAAAGCGTCACTTAGAGAGTTAAGTTTTGGAGGACCGTTCATGTGGACAGACAAAACCACAGAGTTCAAAGAGGTGAAATTGGTTTACACTATTTTTATACGTCCACATTCATAATGTGAACGTATTATGCCGTCGCCCCTGTCTGTGTGTGTGTGTGTGTGTGTCTGTGGTTCGCCTACAGGGCGCAATTCTTCATGGATTTTCTTCAAACTTGGTATACTTATTCCTTATACCCCAAGGAAGATCCCTATTGTTTTTGGGGCATGCCCGACCCCCAGGGGCCGAGCCACGCCCATTTCTAGTATTTGTTTGTTTGTCGTCTACAGGCCACATCTCTTAACTTATAATCTTGAAAGTTTGCATACATATTCTTTGTACCCTAAGGAACATCCCTATCGTTTGGGGTGTATGCCCCACCCCCAGGGGCAGAGCCACGCCCATTTTTTTTTTCGTGTGTCTTTGTGTCGCCTACAGGGCGCAATTCTTGCTGGATTTTCTTCAAACTTGGTACACGTATTCCTTATCTCCTAAGGAAGATATCTATTGTTTTTGGTGCATGTCCGACCCCCAGGGACAGAGCCACGCCCATTTCTAGTATGTATTTGTTTGTCGTCTACAGGCCACATTTCTTAACTTATAATTTTGAAACTTAGCATACACATTCTTTGTACCCTAAGGAACATCCCTATCATTTGGGGTGCATGCCCAACCCCCTGGGGCAGAGCCACACCCATTTTCTTATCGTGTGTCTTTGTGTCGCCTACAGGCCACAATTCTTATTGGATTTTCTTTAAAACTTTGTATACTTACTCTTTATACTCTAAGGATGATCCCTATCGTTTGGGGTGTATGCCCCACCCCCAGGGGCAGAGCCACGCCCATTTTCTTTTCATGAGTCTTTATGTCCCCTACAGGGCGCAATTCTTACTGGATTTTCTTCAAACTTGGTATACGTATTCCTTATACCCTAAGGAAGATCCCTATTGTTTTTGGTGCATGCCCGACCCCCAGGGACAGAGCCACGCCCATTTCTAGTATGTATTTGTTTGTCGTCTACAGGCCACATTTCTTAACTTATAATTTTGAAACTTAGCATACACATTCTTTGTACCCTAAGGAACATCCCTATCATTTGGGATGCATGCCCAACCCCCTGGGGCAGAGCCACACCCATTTTCTTATTGTGTGTCTTTGTGTCGCCTACAGGCCGCAATTCTTATTGTATTTTCTTTAAAACTTTGTATACTTACTCTTTATACTCTAAGGATGATCCCTATTGTTTGGGGTGCATGCCCAACCCCCAAATCCTTATAGCCTGAGGGCGTCCACTATTGATTTTGATGAATGTCCCGACCCCCAGGGTCAGAGCCACGCCCACTTTTTGCCTTTAGTGTTAGGAAGGCACAATTCTGAATGGATTATCTTGGTATAGTTATTCCTTATACTCTAAGGACGACAACTATTAATGTTGGTGCACGACCCTCAACGCTAAACAAACCAAACGCCTAGCCTTCTTGACAAAGTACCATATCAATCAAAGCAGGAATGTGGACGTATATTGTAGCGTTAGCGTTATGTTTACGTTTTGCCACTGGCTGTAGCTGAAATGATCGATACTAGTCCGGTAGTCAAACACCAGGTTAAGCCCTGCGACTACAATAAAGCAGGGCCAATAAAGTGGGGGGGTAGTCCAGGGGGTACCAGAAGTATGCTGAGTAATGTTTTCGACAACATTTGTTTATATAAAGTAATAAAACCACAAATACACGTTTACATGATCGTAAAGCAGAAGATAAACCCGGTAATTTTTCTTAATGTGGGTACCTAGTTCCATGGGAATAATTAGAATCGTATTCTGTGAGTTCGCCTTTGTAGCACCATGGGTCTTTCTGTCAGAGGTATGACCCATGCATCTTTTTTTTCTACATATCTTAGTAGCCTTTGTGATCGTCTAGAATTTGTATCTGGTTGTTCTTCGTCCCCTTCACGTTGTGTATTGATTTCTTGCAGTTTTCTTAAGACGTTTGTTTTACCAGGAATAACAATGCAACAGTTCGTTTTTACATTTTATATATGATAGCCGGATACATTGATACAAACATAGTAGAGATTATAATACTAAAGTCATTTTCAAACTTTAGCCAGCCAGCCAGACTCGCTGATAGAAACTGTTACATCTAATCCTTCAAGGAATCACGTTGCTATCTAGGCATTAATTAATAAAATATAATGCCACCATTAATTATAAGAGCAAAAATTCTAGCAATATCATTACACCTTTCCTCGTTCCGCTTGATGCTATCGTCAAGGTCCAGATAACCGGGCCAAATCAGGACCTAAAGAAAAACAAAAAATGAGTGAATGGTTGCTTTAGGTAGGCTGAATGATATCCGAAACTTGAAGCGAAACTTTTACTTTCGCCTTCATTTCATTTGGCGCTAAAAACCGCAATGTATTTCGATATTTTTTGCCAATTGCGGCCCTTTTCCCGACCAATATGCTTTAATAAAGTTATTTCCAGATATATGCCAAGTGACGCTAGAGACTATGTGTCTTTCAAAACCATTCGTTGAGTAGCTTGTCCCAGGGCCATGAAATAAAGTTTACCTAATGTTTTTTTGATGGATTATATATCCAATATGACGGCTTTATTCCAAATATGGCAACATTTGGCGGGAAATATCGATGTTAGCAATGTCGTGATGGTCAAATACTTCAAATAGTAGATTTTGGGGGTAGGCAAATTAATTTAACAACCGCAAAGTGTGTCAATTCCGAACAAAATACCATTATGGTACTTAAAGTAGACAAAACATCAATGTTCAGGAGACCATGGAAGAAAATAGTCCATTTAGCAGTTCAGATATAACTTTGGCGACCCCCAAGCCTCTAGTTTAACGTAGCAAACTATCACACTACTATAACTAACATCGAAATGTCCCTTTTTCCCCCTTACCCCAGTTGGTGCAGAGCTGTGGGACGTAAAACCCAGTCATTTGAAATGTCCCGCCAGCGAATGTTGGAATACCTTTTGGATGGAACATATTTCATGTCAGTATCTGAATTAGGGGACCAAGAAAACATATACAGGACACTTTATGATTTTCTCCCAAAAATGGGTCCCATTTTGAGTTTAGTTTCCTAGCACAATTCTTCGTCACTTTTGGGGGCGGGGGATGAAAAAGCCTTTTGGATTCAGCGAGCCGTACTGAGATAAATAAAAAGAAAATGTATGGTGACAAATATGAAAACTGCTAAATAGTATAATGACGGTAAAATCAATGAAGCAGAATGAGAGCGATGATGTAGTGGCCAAAAGGATGAAAACAAGGAGCTTAGCGAGTCCATGTTTTGACACCCATTTTGTGCTTGTACTAGGGAAGTGCATTGAATGTTGCATGGACAGGGCCTACTGATTTTCACATTTTAGGACTCGTACACATATGATCTGGACCCCAAAACGCCACTCTTAAATAATGCTTTTGAGGATATTACCGCCAAAATTGGTTTTGTAACACATCTACAAAACCTGTGTCAAAATATAAACCTTTCTGATGATTTTTGGGCCAAATGTCAAAGTTGGTCAGCTCCCCGCCGATTCACCCTTTGACACATTTGAAAGAACTTTTGGCAGATGGAATTCGATATAGGGATTATCCCGTTGCGCCATTGCAGGGCAAATTTTTCCCCATAACACACCCATAGGGCCTAGTCAATAGGATGCGTAACCCCATTTCATTTCATTTCTTCAACAATTGAAATTAATTGGTGTTGCTGCAACTTCTCTAATAGTACCACCTACGGACAATGTAGCAATATTTATTTACTTTTAACCTCCTTCTACATTATTGTAACACTTTGTTCTTTTTTTATGAACCCATAATAGGCATATACTCTTCTCATCATCAGCATTCGTTTCTGCTGTTAACATGCGTAAATGGACTAATTTTGGAAGAAATGCGACGTCTGATATGCCGTTGTGACGTCACGGTGACGTCATAGAGACATAATGTCGCCATTTGTGGACTCGCTGGTACCAACTTCCTATCTGTCTGCAATACATTTATGGTGTCTAAATCTAATAGTTTTAGAGATATTCGCGAATTTTGATCGACAGTCGCCATCTTGGATTTGGCCATGCCCTCTGTCCTTATTTGGACTCCGATTTTGGTAAACTTTCTTTTCCTTACTTATAGGGCATCATAATGAGTCAATATAAAACAAAAAACATTTTGTTGCAATTTGTTCTAGGTCAAATGCTAGTTTGACTCGACTACATCTACGAAAAATAGCCTGTACCGCGAAAGACGATCCAAGTATATCCAAAATACCAACAACAAAATGTAAAGTTGAAATACCCGATAATTTAAGGCATACCTTTGGTGGTGAGCCAATTTATCTAATCGATGATGGTGCCGATGATAGAATTCTTGATTTTGTTACCCCACCAATTTGAGATACCTATCACCCACGTTGTTCGTTCGGAATATGCACCCAGGTGATACATATGTACATATGTAATATTTCATACATATGGATGAGCTAGGATTGGGGGTGTATAGCTCATTCCTGGAGAAGTATTCTGGTGAAGGCCGTCACTGTTCATTAAAGGTCCAATTCCAAATCCATTTCAATATTACTTTATATACAATTTAAAAATACATTATTTACAAATTATATACAAGGCATTCGATCTCCTTGTCTGTGTGTGTCTCCAATCTCTCTCTCTCTGTCCTCTTGTCTGTGTGTAGAGATCTTTTAAAGCAACTAATTTGCATACAGACAAAGGACAATGATTTCAACAAATCGAATTAAAAATAAAAAATATTGTAATACATCAAATGAAAAGAAGTTAAATCTAGTATCACTATTCGGTGATATACCTTTGCCAGTCAGATAGAATTTTTGGAAACGGTACCTTATACGTAACTCCCAGGATATTTTACCAGCTCTATACAATACACGGCAGCATTAATGGCCAACTTTTTCCCATGGATTTTTTATACGCCCACATTTTTATGTGGACGTATATTGTCGTCGCCCCTGTCCGTCCGTCCACAATTGTTTGTGAACAGACTACAGGTCACAATTTTTATCCGATTTCAATGAAACTTAAAATATAGGTTTATCACCCTAAGATCTCGATTCCTTTCGATATTGGCATGTATCAGACTGTAACTTCATGGGTTATGGCCCCTGATTGTACGAAAAATCACGTTTTTATACGCCCACATTTTCATGTGGACGTATATTGTCGTCGCCCCTGTTCGTCCGTCCGTCCGTCCACAATTGTTTGTGAACAGTCTACAGGTCACAATTTTTATCCGATTTCAATGAAACTTAAAATATAGGTTTATCACCCTAAGATCTCGGTTCCTTTCGATATTGGCATGTATCGGACCGTAACTTCATGGGTTATGGCCCCTGATTGTACGAAAAATCACGTTTTTTAGCTTGTGAACAGTGTAGAGGTCACAATTTTGAACCGATTTGGATGAAACTTGAAATGCATGTTTATAACCCAAAGATCTTGGTTCCTTTCGATATTTGCGCCAATCGGATCGTAACTTCCTGAATTATGGCCCCTGATTGTCCGAAAAATCGCCCTTTTTGGCTTGTGGTCCCTCTGGAGGTCAAAATTGTTATCAGTTTTAAAAAAACGTTTGATTATATCACCGTTCCATGGTTATGAAGGTTGAGTTTGAATTTCGTTTGTCCGAAAAATTGCTTTTGTTAGCTTTTGGTCCCTCTGGAGGTCAAAATTATTATCGGATTTAAAAAAACGTTTGACTATATCACCGTTACATGGTAATGAAGAGAGAGTTTGAATTACGTGAAAATCGGACTAGAATTGTGGTCACAATTATTATCTGATTTAAAAAAAACTTTTGATTATAAAAACCAAACAAATTTGAATGATTTTCTGATAATTACTTAATATGCGACAACTCTTGTTGACTGCCCGGATGATTTGGCTGCTGTGTGGGCGTATGTTTCGTTGCCTGGCAACCTATTTTTTTTTTCTTCCTGCCAGATATAGTTGTAATAAAGTTGTGTTTTTATTTCTTAAGCCAAAAATGATGGTTAATTAGTTACATGGGGGATTATGAAAGTGTAAATTCTTATCATAACAATCTATAACACCATTGTGCTGGATTCCAGCGAAGTCGTCGAAAACGACCTATTTTAAACCATTGCGGTCAATAACTGCGCCTTCGTGAATAAACCAAAAACTTCAAGCTTGCTTAGAAACACAATTCCGCCGCAAGGTCCTCTCTGATAACAAACTATACAAAATCGAATGGAGATTAATGCCTAACACTGTTCGGTATCTGCCGGCCGGATAATGAAGATGTACATACGCCAGAAATTATGCTATAGAAGGAATTTACAGTTTACTCTTTATTCAATCCGAGCTCTCAAAATTTTTATTATGTGAACACGAACATGTACACAGGACTTCAGTTTTATATCCCATCCAAATAACTAGACGCTGCCCATGACAGCAGCCCCCCCCCCCTTCCAGGGGAAACAACGTTAAAAAATTTTGGGGAACATTCCAGGACAACATGGCGATCAAACTCCGGACCTTCTGATTAATGAGCGAGTGCCTTACTCACTGAGCCCTGTCCTGTACCACTGACAAGGGGAAACCACGCCGGACCAGGATCAAACCCTGGACCTCCCAGTAAGTTAGCCAGCCCCTTATTAAGTCACCGCAGTTCCCTTACACTGGAATGGAAAGCAGGAATACCAGCTGTACATGTACAATGCATCCCCCCCCCCCACACATAACGATAATGGGTTGGTGCAGAACAGTATATAAGACATTTCTTTTCTCTTCATTACAATATTGATGCTTCCATTACAGTTTTATTTAGTTTTGGCCATATCTATTTTATGTGTAGATGGTTTGTTTCTGTTTAGCCTCAAATCCAATCTGAAAAAATAGGTTTACAGATATTATAGTAGAAATAATTTTTGAGAGACAACTTATATAGACTCTTGTCTGCTGCTAAATCATCTTGTCTACGATATCACCGGGTGGAAGTGGACGTTAAACTCCAGAAACGAACGAACAGTAAGTCATATTCGGTTTATCGAATAAATTGTTTAAACAAAATACTGTTATCAATTGACATTTTTGATAAATTGTTTAAACCAAATACTGTTACCAATAATTATTGATATTTTCCATGAAGGGAAATAACTCCTTGTACCGTAAATGGATTTCCAAAATTATGTGTTTCATTGTCCAGTATGTTTTCTGCATTTTGGTTTAAATCAAAATTTAACCAATGCCATATTCTTTGCTGAGGGTCAAGGCATTGGGTATTTCACCAATATTTAATTTTATGTCAACTTCACAATTATTAGTATAAATATAGCATTAGCTTGATAATTATGACGATTTTCACGAGGCCCTAAATATTAACCCAAATATTTTGCGTGGAACTCTCGAGATTTGTGTTCCTGGAGTTAAAAGCTTTCCAAAAATGTATAGTTTGTTTGGCAGGGAGGCACTTGTGAGTACATGTAACTTCACGGTAGAAATTTTGATAGACTTAATGACCTTGATTCAAACATATACACCACAGATACATACTTACACATAAATTGATAATTACGAACATTTGTGGTAATTTTTAAATGGATAATATTTGAAAAAAATTGTATGCAATACCAAGGTTGCGGACCTTCAAGAGGTCTCAAATTTTGTCTGATTTTGATGAAACATAAAATATATGTTTATATCCCAAAGATATTGGTTCCTTTCCATAATAACGCATATCAGACCGTTACTTCCAAGATTATAGCCCTGATTTCACGAAGAATCATGTTTTTTGTAGTGTGTTGCATGGATGTATCTTGCATGGCAACCGCTTGTTCACATATATAAGAATGAATAAATATTATGGATTAATTGATTTTTATACCCCCACATGCACATGTGGTAGTAATAAAGCTATCGCCTCCGTACGTCCAGAGTTTCTGTTGTGAACACTCTACAGACTACATTTATTATCTGATTGTTTTGAAATCATTTAGATTAGTGAAACGAAAAAGTCTATTGAATTTCAGCAATTTCGGTTAATTTCTACTGCAGTTATTGTCCTTGTTTTACTTTGTCGAACCTTATGAACGATCTGTATGAAATTTGTATGCATCATTTAAATTGGTGAAACAAAGAAACCTAGCTATTGCATTTCAGCAATTTGCAGTAATTTCTTCTAAAATTTTTGTCCTTCTTTCACTTTGATGCTCCTTGTGAATGCTCCTTCAACAAAGTGATCATTCGATCTGTATGGAATTTATATGCATCATTTAAATTAGTGAAATGAAGAAGCCTATTGAATTTCAGCAAGTTCAAATGATCGCTTCTAGAGATATGGCCCTTGTTTCACTTTGCTGAAACTTGTAAACGCTCGATTGACGAAATTTATATGCATCATTTAAATTAGTGAAATGAAGAAGCCTATTGAATTTCAGCAAGTTCAAATGATTGCTTCTAGAGATATGGCCCTTGTTTCACTTTGCTGAACCTTGTAAACGCTCGATTGACGAAATTTATCATCCGATATGTATGAAATTTATATGGGTCATTTAAATTAGTAAAACGAAGAAGCCTAATAAATTTCAGCAATTTCCGTCAATTACTTCTAGGGTTATGGCCCTTGTTTTACTTTGTTGCGACCTGTGAACGATCGAATGACAAAGGTGATCATCTAATCTGTATGAAATTTATATGCATAATCTAAATTAGTAAAACGAAAAAGCCTGTCGAATTTCAACAATTTCAGTAAATTATTTCTGAGTTAAGGCTCTTGTTTCAAATTCTAGAGCCTTGTGCGAGAACCCTCAAATGACGAAAATTATAATCATCTGTATGAAATTGTCTTGTAAATGTTGACTATTACCTACATTTCGTTGCCTGGCAACCTATCTTCCTATTTATGGAATATTGTTATAAAATGCGATTGATTGGACAAAATATAGTCTGAGTAAAATACACATCAATTCATCCTATGTCTGCTGTAAAACAGAGGCCATAGATTGTACCTATTGTTATTTATTTATTGCAGAAAAAAGTTCCATAAAGATTGTGCCAGCAAGGCTTTACCAGCATGTGGTAAGTCAGATTCCATTGTTAATGCAGTATTAGATTCGTCAGGTTAGATATTACAATATTGGTTTCATCTAAGTTTACGTAGAGAGTTTATATAAATGTATGTATGTCTGTGTGTATGTTCGTCCATCAAGCTTCGTTGCCTCAATCCACCTCGACATATAAGTGGTATCAAATTAACCAGCATTTACCGTGAATATTTTAGGCCATGATTTAGGAAGGTCAAGGTCACAGATCTTTTATTTCTATAATTGTTTTTGTTGTTTTTTATACGCTCACATGGAAATGTTGTTATATTGTCGTCGCCCCTGTCCCTCCGGACATCCGTCCGTCCACAATTTGTTAGTGGACTCTCTACAGGTCACAATTCTTATCCGATTTTGACGAAACTTGAAATATAGGTTTATCCCCATAAGATCGCGGCTGCTTTCGATATTCGCATGTATCGGATCGAAACTTCATGGATTATGGCCCCTGATTGTACGAAAAATCATTTTTTTAGCTTGTGGACCCTATAGATGTCACAATTTTGAACTGATTTTGATGAAACTTGACATGTACGTTTATAACCCAAAGATCTTGGTTCCTTTCGATATTTGCACCCATCGTATGGTAACTTCCTGAATTTTGGCCCCTGATTGTCCGAAAAATCACCCTTTTTAACCTGTGGTCCCTCAGGAGGTCAAAATTATTATCCAATTTAAAAAATGTTTTATTATATCATCGTGACATGGCAATGAAGGTTGTGTTCAAGTTTCGTAAAAATCCGACCAAAATTGACTGACAAAATGGACGCCGTTTGTTTGTGAATAGTGTGAAAATATGTTATATCAAGGTTGTGGTCCCTATAGATGTCACAATTTTGAACCGATTTTGATGAAACTTGACATGCATGTTTATAACCCAAAGATCTTGGTTCCTTTCGATAATTGCACCCATTGGATCGTAACTTCCTGAATTATAGCCCCTGATTGTTCGAAAAATCGCCCTTTTTAGCTCGTGGTCCCTCTGGAGGTCAAAATTATTATCAGATTTAAAAAAACGTGTGATTATATCACCGGTACATGGTAATGAAGATTGAGTTCAAATTTCATGAAAATCGGACCAAAATTGACGGACAAAATGGCCACCGTTTATACGCGATTAGTGTGAAAATATGTTATATCAAGGTTGTGGACCCTATAGAGGTCACAATTTTGAACCGATTTTGATGAAACTTGACATGCATGTTTATAACCCAATGATCTTGGTTCCTTTCGATATTTGCGCCCATTGATTCGTAACTTTTTGAATTATGTCCCCTGATTGTATGTTTTAGCTAGTGGTCCAACTGGAGGTCAAAATTATGATCCGATTTCAAAAAGCGTTTGATTATATCACCGTTACATGGTAATGAAGGTTGAGTTCAAATATTGTGAAAATCAGACCAAAATTGACGGACAAAATGGCCACCGCTTGTACCCGAAAAGTGTAAAAATATGGTATATAGATTGTGGAACCTGTAAAGGTCACAATTTTAAATCAATTTTGATGAAACTTGAAATACATGTTTATAACCTAAAGATCTTGGTTCCTTTCGATATTTGCGCATATCGGATCAAAACTTCCTGAATTATGGCCCCTGATTGTATACAAAAAAATCGCCTTTATTAGATTGTGGTCCCTCTGGAAGTCAAGATTATTACCTGATTTAAAAAAAACATTTGATTATATCACCATTACAATGTAATGAATGTTGAGTTCGAATTTTGTGAAAATCGGACCAAAACTGACAGACAAGATAACCGCCGCTTGTACACAAATACTTTAAAAATATGATATATCAAGGTTGTGGACCCTGTAGAGGTCACAATTTTAATCTGATGTTGATGAAACTTGAAATGCATGTTTATAACCCAAAGATCTTGGTTCCTTTTGATATTTAACGGATAATATCAGATTGTAACTTCCTGAATTATAGTCCCTGATTGTACGCAAAATTGACTTTTTTAGCTTGTGGTCCCTGTAGAGGTCTCAATTATTATCCAATTTTAGAAATAATATTAAATGTTTCGTATACTAAATGTTAGCATGGGGCAGAATTTTATGAAAACCAAACAAATTCTAATGATTTTCTGATAATTACTTAATATGCGACAACCCTTGTTGACTGCCCGGACGATTTAGCTGCTGTGTGTGCGTATGTTTCGTTGCCTGGCAACCTATTTTTGAATATTGCATTTGCCTCTGTCCATCGTCCACAATTCCTTGTGAACATTCTACAGACTACATTTATTATCTTAACTTTATGAAATTTATGTATGTTGTTTTCATTAGTGAGACAAAGAACTTAATTTCGGCAAATTACTGCTAGAGTTTTGGTCCTTGTTTAACTTTGTAGAACCTTGTGGTTGCTATAACGACTAAAGTTATTCAATATGTATTAAATGTTTATGCATTATTTAAATTAGTAAAAAGAAGAAACCTGTTACATTTCAACAATTTCCGTTTATAACTTGTAGAGTTAGGGTCCTTAATTGTTGAACATTGTGAATGCTCTATCGACAAAAGTTGTTATCTGATCTATACAAAATTCATATACATCATTTAAATAAGTGACACGTACAAAGAAGTCTATTGAATTTCAGTAAATTTTGTTTTTCTTCTAGAGTTATGGCCCTTGTTTCGCTTTGCTTAAACTTGGGAAGGCTCTTATCGACAAAAGTTATCATCCAATCTGTATGTAAATCATATGCATTATTTAAATTAGTACGCAGGACCTTGTTATGGACCTTGTTTCACATATTTAACGACAAAAATTATCATATGATCTGTATTAGATATACATGCATTATTTAAATTAGCAAAGCGAAGAAGCCTGTCGAATTTAAATAATTTCTGTTCGTAACTTCTATTTGTTAAACCATGTGCAGGGTACGAAATAACCCGCGAACGGTTGTTCAGGTTACGCATCGGTTACCACGATCTGGAATCATGCGATCGAACTTCCGTTCTCGACCACCTAGCTATCTAATTTATAAACTGAAAGTTTCAGTTAAAATATTCCCCCACTCCTACGTTGAAAAAATATAACAATTATCAAATAAAAAACGCACGTTTTAACAAAGGATCTTCCGATATTTACGTACCATAATGGGTCAGAGGTGAAAATTCACACCGTGTCAATGACTTGGGCATCATTCAAATATTTTCACGTTGTCACTTACTCTTAGGGCTAAAAATCTTATGACATGGAGAGTGAAATGGAATCAAATTTTTTTATGATTTACAACCAGGGATACCATGAAATATGATAATGTCGAAAAAATCAGCTATTCATATTTTCTTTTTCGACGTTGTGATGCAAAGAATACATATACCTGAGCCAAGATCACCCGTGTCGCAGCCATCTTGGATACGCTGTCAAACAGACGATAACACAAAACTTACGGCTAATAATTCTAAACTTTGGAAAGCTAAATTGAATCAAAACTTTTACGCCTTACTGGGGTCCATATTGATACCTGCTATGCGATTCTCACAACGTGAACCGACAAGGGTAAGAACAATTTCATATTCGGGATCACGTTCCTTCTTGTATGATAGCATTTATACAAGAATAAATATAACAGCAAAACACATACTTATGGAAAACAGCTATTAATGTATTTTAGGCGACGTTTCGTAGAGTATTCTCTCAACGTTATCAAGCTAATACAGAAAAACACTACTACTACTACCTGGTGTTTTAATGTCTGCTTCCACAGAAGTGATATCGCAGACAAGACATAGGAGAGCTGAGGCTTCTTCCTGTTTTCATACGCCCACATTTTCATGTGGACGTATTATGTCGTCGCCCCTGTCCGTCCGTCCGGACGTCCACAATTTGTTTGTGGACTCTCTACAGGTCACAATTCTGATCCGATTTTGACGAAACTTGAAATATAGGTTTATCCCCATAAGATCTCGGTTCCTTTCGATATTGGTATGTATCGGATTGGAACTTCATGGATTATGGCCCCTGATTGTACAAAATATCATGTTTTTAGCTTGTGGACCCTATAGAGGTCACAATTTTGAACCGATTGTGATGAAACTTGACATGCATGTTTATAACCCCAAAATCTTAGTTCCTTTCGATATTTGCGCCCATCGGATTGTAACTTCCTGAATTATGGCCCCTGATTGTTCGAAAAATTGCCCTTTTTACCTAGTGGTCCCTCTAGAGGTCAAAATTATTATCCGATTTAAAAAACGTTTGATTATATCACCGTTACATGGTAATGAAGGTTGAGTTCAAATTTCGTGAAAATCGGACCAAAATTGACAAACAAAATGGCCGCCGTTTGTACGCGAATAATGTGAAAATATGTTATATCAAGGTTGTGGACCCTGTAGAGGTCACAATTTTTAACCGATTTTGATGAAACTTTACGTATATGTTTATAACCCAAAGATCTTGGTTCCTTTCGATATTTGCACCCATCAGATTGTAACTTCCTGAATTATGGCCCCTGATTGTTCGAAAAATTGCCCTTTTTACCTAGTGGTCCCTCTAGAGGTCAAAATTATTATCCGATTTAAAAAAACGTTTGATTATATCACCGTTACATGGTAATGAAGGCTGACTTCGAATTTCGTGAAAATCGAACCAAAATTGACGGACAAAATGGCCGCCGTTTGTACGCGAATAGTGTGAAAATATGTTATATCAAGGTTGTGGACCCTATAGAGGTCACAATTTTGAACCGATTTTGATGAAACTTGACATGCATGTTTATAACCCAAAGATCTTGGTTCCTTTCGATATTTGCGCTCATTGATTCGTAACTTCCTGAATTATGGCCCCTGATTGTACGAAAAATCACCCTTTTTAGCTTGTGGTCCCACTGGAGGTCAAAATTATTATCCGATTTAAAAAAACGTTTGATTATATCACCGTTACATGGTAATAAAGATTGAGGTAAAATTTTGTGAAAATCAGACCAAAATTGACAGACAAAATGGCCGCCGTTTGTACGCGATTAGTGTGAAAATACGTTATATTAAGGTTGTGGACCCTATACAGGTCACAATTTTGAATCGATTTTGATGAAACTTGACATGCATGTTTATAACCCAAAGATCTTGGTTCCTTTCGATATTTGTGCATATCGGATTGTAACTTCCTGAATTATGGCCCCTGATTGTACGAAAAATGACCTTTTTTTTAGCTTTTGGCCCCTCTGGGGTCAGAATTATTATCCCATTTACCCACTTAGCAACATGATCCCCAGTCGAATTTAAAGCCTACTGAAATGAACCTTTATAACCCAAAGATCTTAATTTATTTTGATATTTGCACATAGGAAAAATCACTTTCGGTATTGCTTGTTCTCTATCCATCTCTCGAAAATGTGGGCGTATCCTGCCTGGCAGTGCCAGCCTATCTTTAGAAAATGATTTTGCAATCTTTCCATTTGCGGCCTTGAGCCATGGATTGGGTTTAGTGAGAAGTTCTTCCCTTTATTTAATAAAAAACATATATTGTTTGGTAGTTGATCTGTAGAGACAGCATTTATGTAGACATATATGCGTCTCGTCTCTGGATTGGTAGAAGTCATCTTTTGGGGTTTAGGTGCCAGACCCGTCTTATCGTGGCCTCCCCTTACTCCACTTATCCCACTTTGCAGGTTTGGTGTCTTTGTAGTGGATTAGTGTTTAGATCCCGAGCCCGTCTTACCGTGAAACTCCCTTACTCCACTATCCTGCTACTTTGGTGTATATCCCCTATGTAGTTTAGTGTTTAGATACCGAGCTCGTCTTATCGTAGCCCCCTTTTACTTCACTATTCTACTTAATCCAATGGTGTTCATTAAATCGTTCATTAAAGCTTCAGATCGGGTCTTGGAAAGAGTAGGTTCTTAGTGTTGAGCGGTATGTTTTTGGTCTCCATCATCTCCACTAGTTCCGTTCTCTCTTCCTTGTATACTTCGCAATCTACCAGGACATGGTTGGTGGTACATTCTTCTCCACACTCACAGACAATGACTTGGTGTTTGTAGTCTCGCAGCTGCTCTTTCACCCTTAGTTTCGATATAAGTTTGCATATATCTCTTCTAGGGTGATTGATAGCTGTCTTCGTGTAGATCTTGTCATCCAGCCGGAATCTGTACGTGTCAAGTTCAACGAGCTTTAATTCCCAGAGTGAATTAACCTGTCTTTTTACCATACTGTAGATTTCTGTGGTGCTGCGTTCTATGGTGCGGAGTGGTGCTGTGTCCCCGAGACCTTCATTTGCGAGTCGATCTGCTTCCTCGTTTCCTCTAATGTTCACATGTGATGGAATCCACGCGAGCTCCAATTTGCTTCCTTTCTCTAGGACCCTCTGGTAGCCTACAGCTGCCTGATTTCCAAAATGACTTCTGGTCTTGAGTCCGAGTTGTCATTTTGGATTGAAATCGGACTGCTCAGAGAGTCGCTTGGGATGACGAACTTACTAGTCTTTTTATAGGAGATCCATGATATAGCATCACGGATGGCCATACAGTAAAACAGGTATGAGGGAAACATATATAGACAAAATACAATAACATAAGTGAAACCATACTTGGCAACAACATGATCAAAGGCTTACATCAACACTTATTTAATTATACAATAGCAGGTAGCTAGAGAGTTAATTAACTTGATAATCCACCGCCAATAAGAATGTCTTAAGCACAAGAATGGAAACCATATATACCTTACAACTAGTAGATCAAAGGTTTAGACACAAATTGGTAATAATATACAATAGTAAGAAGAAAGCCAATATTTTAAAGAAAAATGAGGCCACTAAATATTTGCGATGATAGCCGAGTATATAAGGTGATTAATATGGTTAAAACAATGCCATAAGACTATAGAGTTTATACAACAGATAATTGTAAACATGATGAGTGGTGTTTAAGGCTAGATTGAGTAGGCCTACAACTATTTTCCCATTACACATGACTATTAAATCTTGTAATTATCTATTATAAGGATAATTAGGTATGCAATAGAGATATAGGCCTAAATTTAAAGGGACTATCCCGATAAGTACAGAGTCTCAAAAATTAAAGTCCGAGTATTTATGAAATTTATGGACCAAAATATAGAGGCATGGTGTATTTACCTTGTCTCAAAATTTCAGCTCAAAATATTGAGTCGTTTGGACGTGAACGTCAACACTGCTTATCCGGACACGTAACCCTTTTAAGATTTCGGGTCAATTTTTTCATTGGGTGACCTGATAATCGATTCCCGTTCCTTGAGAGGTCTATACAGTGAATGACCCATGTACTGTACTTGATAACAAAAGGTAAATTTCACCTACATATTATTTTTATAGAAAAAAGGCTGGTTTTATCCAGATACTGTATAATACAACGGTCTCCACTTCCAGATGAAGACTGTCAAGTTTAAGTTATTTACAAGCGTATCACAAATATCAGATAAGTTGGCCGGCCTTAGGTAATGGGTTTTAAGAGATTTTAACACAAAATTAAGCAGTTGTATTCCTCATAAAGTTATCGGGATCGGCCCTTTAATGAAAAATAAAAATCTTTTAACCATGCATATAACAGGGTAGTAATTACAAATAACTAGTGAAAGGATTTTAACACAGGACAAGTGTACAGTTCTTGAAGGGAGCTGGAAACATGCTGTTATTTAAATTATTTGATTATATGCGTTGGGCAAGAATATCCCTGTATCACGGTTAAGATCTGGACTGTTCTTTCTGATATGTATTGCTCCCATTAACTTATGTGTCTTTTCTTTTGGGAGATTAGATGCCAGGGTTTCATATGACTGGATTCTGTGTCCAGAGTTGGTCTGGAGATGTTGTGCAACGGCTGAGTTAGAGATGGTCGACTTTGACTTGTGCTGATTTATTTCCTATAACTTTATATAGGGACTGAAAGCGATTGATAACATTAACAAAAACACATCTCATCGTGACCAACCCCCTCTGAATCAACATGCCTGTATGTTAGATCGTCTTTCATAACTGAATGACGTATTTTACAACACCCTTCAATAATATACATTATACAGAAATACGAGGTTTCCAAAGATGAATTAAGTTAATAAATTAAGGTAGCCTAATCTGTCCAGATGTATTCACTTTATCAAACAAACATAACTCAAATCTTACCCGGAAACACAATCTTTTAAGTTATTTCACAAATCGATTGATAATAAATAATACTCATTATTTACCAAACACAGATATATTATATAATGTAGAACTAAATAACAAATAAATCTGCAGTCGTATTTTGTAAAATTTGCCATCTGAAAATTAACGGATTGGTTTAAAGAAAGCAGTATAAAATGAATTGTTAAATACTGGCAGATGGCAGTCCGCTGGGACGGGGCGCGATCCTCATTGTTAAATACTGGCAGATCTTTATCTAGATGACTTAACACGGTTTCCGGCAATTTATTGCGAAGCATGGCAGAACGCAAAAACGAAGGATTAAAGTCATCTCGATATTCAAGTGAAATTTTTTAAATGTACTTTCTAAACTTGTCAAAGAGGACTTCTAAAACATGGATCAAGGTTGAATTAAGATTCAGATGAGAATTAAATTTTGTTAGTATATGAATTATTTTCAGTTTTGATTGGAGATTCAAACGGTGTGACCATAGAACTAAATACACTGGAACACCAGCGTGCCCGTCCTCACATGAGCGAATCTAAAAGTGCCTTGTTTACTTTCGGTAGGCCAAATAACATAGGGATTTCGACGTATTTATTGATGTTCTTTTACACGTCTAGTATTGAATGAAATTTTTGAAAATATAATTATTATTTTTGACCCGGTTACTTGTTAGTTCTTGTGTATTTACACCTGTGAAAGCTGTTCTTGAACTATGGGTGGAAACTACGATCCTTCGCAATGCATTAATTGATTGAGTGTAGGCCTACGGCTATAAAATCAATGCCAATGAAGCGTTCCGTAGCACCAATTAATTGTTTTTAATAGAAAATAACAGAGATTGTAGTTTGTTTATCAAGGTATGTAAATCAATTACTTAAACATTTATTCTAATAAAATATTTCATATTATTAATCTCGATCTAGTAAGCCTTTGCTATAGTTTTAGCCCTTTGCTATGCTATTGCCTAGGTAACGGCCCAAGCCCCAAGTTAGATTTGTTTACAACAAACAAACCCCATGGCCATTACCGGTAGGCCTACATTATTCCTCCGCCTGCACATTTTGTGAAATTCAAATAATATAAGAATTATAATAATATTAGAATATGTGGTACAAGTACCGATAATGTCAAGTTGGAAAATATGCTATATTAGTATAGTTAGTACACTGTTTTAAAATGATTTTAAAAAAACCCCTAAAAATATTGACTCCGCTCACACGTGTCACAATCTCCCTTTTCGACCAAATAAAATCTTTACCATGTCACACATGTGTTTTATTTTAGCAGATTGATGGTGGGGAAATATTCAAGTTTTTAACGCAGAGAGGATGGGCCAAAAACAACCGTAGCACACGTGGAAGATGTTCTGATTTGAAGATGTTCTGATTCGATAAGTAGGTAAATTGTCAGACCATATTAATAATTATAAAGAATATATCATATATGGATGAATTAATTTTTCTCATTGATTGAGCTGGCTCACGCATTGTTCAATATAATTAAGTTATATTAAATATCTTTTTTTTTTCATTTTATGGTTTTGTTTTCCGCTGACAGATCGATCTCACAGCTTTTTCTGAAGATTGTATAATAAAATAATACTAGGCCTCATGATGCAGGCCTACATAATATTGCAAAAAAACAAAAAAAAATGATCAGGTGTCAAAAAAAGTAAAAAAATCCCAATATATACAGACTGAATAGCAAACAGTATTTTGTGAAGATTTATAAAAATACTACGCTTCACGATCAACATAATATTATTGCTAAAAATAAAAAGATGACCCGCTGTCAAAAATGCAGGCAGAATATATCTCACCACATTTTTGTGAAGATTTGTAAAGTTAAAATAATGTCCTAGGCCTCATGATATTGGCCTACCTATTTCTAAAAACATTATCAGCTTTCAAAAAAGTCACAATACATGTAAGCAAGCAGAATAACTCACTGTATTTTGTGTGTATTTGCAACGTTAAAATAATATAGGCCTATTAAGCCTCATTATATATAGGCCTACCTATTTGTAAACACAGAGATCACCTGTCAAAATAAAGTCACAATATACAGCCAGAATTCTCTGAGCATGTTATGAAGATTTGTAAAATTAAAATACTACCAGGGCCCGATTTCTAGAAAATTCTTAAGCACATTCTTGTGCTTAGATTTAAGTAGACTTTGCAATTAAGTAAACTTATCTTATTTTGTGTTCCCAGAAAATTCTTAAGAACGTTCTTGTGTTTAGATTTTAAGTAGACTTCAGTGTAAGCACAAGCACTTTATTATGTGTTCCAAGAAAAAACTTAAGCACAACTTCGTTCTTACAATTGTCAATCTAAGCACAAGTCCCAAACAAGGTATAGGGCTTGCTTACCAACCTTAAGCCCGTTTCTGCATCTTACTACATCTTTTGATACCTAAGAGACATTTGGAAGACAAAAAATCCTTAAGAAATATATTCTCGACAAGAATGCTATAGAATATTTCGCTTCTACGCTAAAGACATTTCATTTATTTACAACACAAACGCGGGTCACTTTAAAGGAGCTAAATAAATCTCTAACATTTGGGACCTAGAAATTGACACAAGTGGGTCGCAACGCATATAATACTCTAATATGAATGTATATAAACTGATTTACATTCGATGGTTTCCGTTTTTACTCCAATTAATAAGCCAACAGTGTCAATCGAATGCAAATTTCTAGCGTGTAGTTATTCTAGTCTACATGCGCCGTTTGATTTGGTGCAATGTTTCTAGCCTCGTTCCCCGAGTCTCTTGCTAAAACTGGGCTGAAACGTATTATGGTACACGATTCGTGTACCAATGGTAAGATATTTATCTTGTCTTAAATATTGGATATCAAAAGCCCATCTTTTGCTGGCTAGATCACATCATCAATTTTGATTTAAACTGACAAATACTTCGTGTTTTCAATGTCGAAGATTTTGGATGATATTGAGTTAGAGACTTAGCTACTTTAAAATCAGGCACTCTCTCAATCATTCCGTCTGTTTGCATGTGCTTGCGTTTTTTGGTTTGTTTGTTTTAGCTTATAGACCTATGGGGGACATGTCAAAGGCATCAGGAGATCACATGGTTAAGTGGGTAAGATGCTAGCCAGGGCCGATTCCTCGAAAATTCTTAAAAGTAGCACAAAGTTATGCTTCACTTTTGCTTACGTAAGAAACTTTATAAAATACGTCTCTATAAACATCTCAAGACCGTTCTTACGTAAGCACAAGCTAAGTACGAGTCTAAGCACATTGTGACTGGTAAATTAAGAGTACGATGCTCTCTAACGTCATAAAAACATTTTTGGTATGCGATTTACACTGTAAATTCGTCTGCATCACAGAGTTTCTATATACATGTATAGCTCTATGGTCTGCGTAGAGTTGTATAATATACATTGTAGACTAATGACATTAACTTCAAATAGTCGATTTAGATGTATTTGATAAATGACATGAAATAAAATACGGTTTAACATCCTACTGTTTTGCTCCTAAACTGGGCTAATGAAGACGGACATACGTCATACAGTGTGCTATGAGGGAAATTTTGCCCGGGCAACGGCACTACGGTCTACTCTATCGAATTCCAACTGCCATGGAATTTTTTACGTGCACGTCAGTTTGTACACAGGACCTTGTTTTTTCGTACCTTCCGAATGACAAGATAGCTGTCCTCCGTCATGCATCACTGACAAGGAGAAACCACGTCGGAATATTTGGATCGAACACTCAACCTCTAGGCTAGCGAACCAGCGTCTTACCCATGTGATCCCCTGTTGCCTTTGGCTTATCCCCCATAGGCCTACACGTATATAAAATGTACCACAAACTAAAAACAAAAAAACCAACCCAAAACGCAAGCACATGCAGACAGACTGAATAATTGTGAGAGCGCCTGATCTTTAAGTAGCCCACGTGTGTTTTGTTTACCAATTTGGAAATAAATAAATTGTGTTTAGGGTAGAAGCGAAATTTTCTATAGCATTCTTCTCGAGAATATGTTTCTAAAGGATTTTCTGTCTTTCAATTGACTCTTAGGTATCAAAAGATGTAGCAAATGCCGTCGAATTACTCTACGGTCAGTCATATTGTTTGAAGTAGAAAGAGGCTTAAGGTTGGTAAGCAAGCCCTATAATCTTGCTTGGGATTTGTGCTTAGATTGACAATTTTAAGAACGAAGTTGTGCTTAAGTTTTTTCTTGGAACACATAATAACGTGCTTGTGCTTACACTGAAGTCTACTTAAAATCTAAGCACAAGAGCGTTCTTAAGAATTTTCTGTTAACACAAAATAAAATAAGTTTACTTATTTGTAAAGTCTACTTAAAATCTACATGTAAGCGCAAGAGCGTGCTTAAGAATTTTTTAGGAATCAGGCCGAGGTGGGGTGTTCGATCCCTGCATTGGCCGAGAAGGTTCATCCCCTTGTCAGTGATGCAGTCTGGATCTGACAAGGACAGCGGTCTAGTCGTTCGGATGAGACGAAAAAATAAGGTCCCGTGTAGAAATTGGCGTGCATGTCAAAGACCCCTTGGCCGTTGTAATTCGATAGGCTATAGGAGTAGGCCGTAGTGCCGCTTCCTGGGCAAAAGTTCTCCTCATAGCACATTTTATGGCTTATGCCCGTCTTCATTAGCCCAGTTTAGGAGCAAAACAGTAGGACGTTAAACCCTATTTCATTTCATGTCATTTGTCAAATACATCTCGATCGACTATTCGAAGTTAATGTCATTGATCTATTTAAAACTCTATATGCGGACGAATTTACGGTGTAATTTGCATACCAAAATGTTTTTATGACGTTAGAGAGCATTTTAGTCTCAATTTACCAGTCACAATGTGCTTAGACTCGTACTTGGCTTGTTCTTACGTAAGAACGGTCTTGAGAATTTTCTGGAGACGGTATTTCATAAAGTTTCTTACGTAAGCAAAAGTGAAGCATAACTTTGTGCTTACTTTTAAGAATTTTCTAGGAATCGGGCCCAGGTCTCATGATATAGGCCTACATATTTCTATTTACATGGAGAAAGGCGTTTGCTCAATTACAAGGAGATCTGGGTCCGATTTTCACAGGTTTTCTCTAAGTTATGTAAAAAAAAATACTTAATTTTCCACTTAAAGCTGAACTCCGGTTACAAAAATACCGAAATAATTTAATTAAAAAAAAAGTTAACACCCCCAAGCCGCCATACTTGTTTCAAATTTGTGGAATAAATATGGCGGATATGGAGGTTTATGACCTGGAAAGGTTAGCCGATCTCACTTCCAGTTGGTTTCTTGTCAGCCAGCTGTACACATCCGGCGTTATTCTCTACACACGCTTCATTGATTGCTCTATTTTTTCCCAACAGTAAACCAAATTATTGAAGATTGCAAATTGTCTGGCCAGGTATGGTGGCTTGGGGGCGTTAACTTTTTTTTTATTAAATTATTTCTGTATTTTTGTAACCGGAGTTCGGCTTTAACCAAGTGTCTTATCTTTAATCAATATTCAAAGGCTCCATTTTACATATACTTGGCTATATGAAAAACTTAACTACACATTTAAAATATGGAATACCCACTTTAGCCAAAAAGGATGAAATTGTAACTATGGAATACCCTCTACTGGCTAGGAATTTCATTTAAAATTTTTACATTTCAGGGAGCATTGCATATACTGTATTATGGAAACTACAAGCAAACTTATCTTTGAAAAGAAACCCATTTTGAAATAAGGAGTGCATTAAATATCAAGACCAAGTTTGGATTGGCACCAAGTACATTTTTCATAGCCTACCTATAAGGGTGATGATTTTCCGTTTCAGAAAATTGTAAATTCTGTTTTAAATATTTTGAATTCCGTTATTTTCCGTTTCAGAGCTGACCATATTCCTGGGGTTTTTTTCTGGATAAAATGCTATTTCATAAATAAATGAATAAAACATCTCAAAATAGAAAACTGACCATTTTAAACTAATTATAACAAATTATAAATTGTGAATGACTTTTATTTTTAATTCAAATAATTGTCTATGACTACCTGTTCTTCCATTTTAACACATTATATTTACTGGTAATTAGTCACAAACGGAACCAAAAGTTAATTTTGAAATTCAAATCTTCCTTCCACATCACCATTGTAGAAGTAATGGTGGTTTGTTTATTTCCTAGTGAAGACGTCATTGTTTTTGACGGCCACTTGCTGAATTTTTTGTGTAGCTTGATGCTTTTTGGAATTAATGTGGTCTTTAATTGTTTCAACGCTTCGGAAATTAACACTGTGACAATCTTCATAAAAGTCTGCAGGGAATTGCCGCGCCCTATATTGACGGCAGAAAGGCTTATAACCCTGTGGGCACGTTTCATTTTTTAAGCAGACGATGCCATTATGATTTCCCTCGACTGTTTGTTCGTAGTTTCTACGGGAATAAAGGCTGGATGCACTACTACGATATATTTGTGATATCACATGGTCAAAAGCGGATAAATCACTGATCTATAGATCAGTGGGATAAACACGAGCCACGAGTCCAGCATAAAAATAAAGCATAAATGAAACGATTTTTACTTTTATAAAATGACTATATAAAGACATAAGAAAGAAATAGATATCATTATTAAATTCAACTAAACAGTAATTGTATTATAATATATGAGGGATAAATGGATTCGGAAGACATGTTTTCATCTCGAGTAAATTCATAATTCCAAAATGATGAAATGAAAGTAGCCTATACTAAATACTAAAAGTAATAAAACCACTGCTTTTCCGTGTCAGATTTCAAATTCCGTTTTGAGTGCCAAATTCCGCGATTTCTGCGTACCCCTATACCAAGACCATTTGTCCTTCTGTGAATCAAAACTAAATAATTTTTTTCTTTTTTAAATAGAAATAATAAATTTGAAATATGAAAGGTTGTGGATTTGAACGTATAGATGTGTATTTGCAATATAATAGCTGGGACCCCAAAATTCAAAGACAATATACTAATAAAATAAAAACCAAGTACGAACAATCCAAACCATTAGACAGAATTTGAAGTCCTAAAAAACGTTATAGGCAAAATAGTGTAATCAGCAAATGGACTGTTCCCCGTCTACAAAATACACGACAAACAGTGGTAACAGGTGTCCGGAAGAGTAAGCTTACCCTTATAGTGAAATTAAACTGTGTGAAGCTCAAGTTTTTGGGATCTCGAAGGAAAATATACCATATTTGCATTCACATTGAACCTTAAATTTGTATAAATTTATGACAACAAATGTTTCACACATTTGATCAAAGAGAAATTTTACCAGATGCATGCCGAAAACGAAAAAAAAATATTTTCATTCACTCTATTGTAAATTGTAATCTGTGTGTAATAAATGGTTTTATGCAATCATAGAATTGAATAGAAATTGACTTTACGCAGGTGAGGAGAATTCATAATTTCATGAGTAGACTCTAGATAGTCTCTATCCCTAGTACATTCTCAAAATATTCAGTTATAGAAATAATTCACAATAATCCAATGATTTCATTCATTATATTTATTTACATTATTTCCCCCCTCAAAGAAATGTGAAACTGAAAGTGTTTAATGTACAGTGTATTCAAATTCTTCACAAGAAATATGTTTCAATGACTTTCAGACACTCACATAACAGCCTGCTTGCCAATAACAGTTTTAAAGTTAGGGTTTAGGTATGAATCAACACTTAGTGCCAGTGGTTATTTAAGCATTATATTTTATTGTCCTTCTTCCATGTTAGAAATTCCTTGTGCACATCAAATGAAAGTTCTTCATAAAATTAAAGACAATGGCTTTTGTTTTATTTGTCTGAAAAAACAAAAATACATATTAATTATTAGTAGTATGTTTGAACATAAAATAGTATTTCTTCAAGGATTTCTGTGTCTACAAATGATTTTTACAGTTGAATTAAGAGACATGTAGTTTTAGTTGTAATAATATAATTTATGCATAAATTAAAAAGGCAGTTGATGTCAGATTTCACAGACTATGACTTTGCAGGTGGGTTTATATTCAAATCAAACTCAATACCAAGAAAGTACCCCTGAGTTCAGGTACGTTAGGAATTATTTGTACAAGAAAAAAATTCTTCAACCAGCATTATTTAGACCGGAGGCTCAGTGCGGAGGGGTGTCCATCAAATGGGTACAAAACTAGAACCAACTTTTCTAGAGTAAAATTTTTCGTAGAATTCGATGCCGAGTAGTAATCAGTCCGCTGTTGGGGCGTCACAGAGTAAGAATAACCAGAGTGGGTTCGTTCGTTCGTTACTGGGAGTTAAACGTCCACTTCCACCTAAGGTGATATCGTAGACTAGCCAGAGTGGGAACTCGCATTACTCCCTATAGAAACACTCTGCCGCGCAATGCATCTTGGGAATCGTCTGTAATACACACACACTGACAGTAGGCTCAACGTTACGATATCTATATCAATGAACAAAATCTCTTTAATTTCGTAGTTTATAGCATTTTCGGTAACAAAACTACTGAAAATTATCACATACATTTCATATGTTAGTTGTGTGTGTGTGTTTCGGAAATTTATAAAACATGATTCATATTTTTAAAACATGCATATAAAGCATGGTACGGCAATTGTGACGAATTACGAATTGGTCTATAAGGCCGTAAATTATTGTCGATTTTAAAAAGTTTTTATTGACTTTAAAACTAATCCACCAAATACTTGTTGCTTCGATTCCTAGATTTGAAATGTAATTTACATACAACTTGATGGGTTAGAACCACGCAATCCTAAAGAGTATTGGAAACTTGTTAACTCACTTGTAAATGATAATCCCGAAGTAAAAGATGAAAATGGTTGTATTTCTTATCAGTGCTGGGAAAATCATTTTACGAACTTATTTCATAACACCTCCATTCCAAAATCAGACATCGATGAAATTGAAACTGAAATCCGTTCCGTGAAATCTTCATTATTTAGTATAAATAATGAAATTAACAAAGAAATATCCGCATCTGAATTACGCCTTGCATTTAAGAATCTCAAGCGGAGTAAGTCCAATGGACCCTATCTTATGCCCATGTCATCACGTGAAATCATGATCGATCAATATTTAAAACTTTAATTTAATATTATCGTCCGGTATATTTCCCGAAATATGGCAGGATTCTTTTGTTTTTCCCATTTATAAGAAAGGAACGAAAATTGACCCCAATAACTACAGGGGAATAGCCCTAGCAAGTTGTTTGAATAAATACTTCTTGTCAATAATAAATAATCGCATTGTTTCAATGTGGCTTTAGAGCAGATCGCAGAACTTCGGACAATATCTTTATTCTTAAAACGTTGCTTAACAAATTCAAGAATAAAAAACAAAATTTATATGTGTGCTTTATTGATTTTAAAAAGGCCTTTGATTTTGTTTGTAGAAAATCTCTATTTCTCAAGTTGATGAAGCACAATTTAAAAGGCAATGTTTTAGACCTAATAACCTCCATGTATAGCAAAACGTCATATATAATTATAAATGATAATGGATATCTTTCTGACAAAATAAATTCGGTGCGAGGGGTAAAACAGGGATGTGTGCTAAGTCCCACGCTTTTCAATATTTTTTATAAATGACTTGCAAGACTACTTCAAATATTCCACAAAACACATAGACTCTCCCACGTTAAATAATACTCCAATCTCCCATTTACTTTTTGCTGACGACTTGGTAATGCTATCAACTACCGCAAATGGTCTCCAAAATAGCATCAATTGTTTAACACAGTTCTCCAGCGACTCAACGCTACCAATAAATGCCACAAAATCAAAAGTCATGTTTTTTAACAATGGCAGTAAATTAAAAAAAAACTACACAATTTCAATTTGGCAACCATGTATTAGAATATGTAAAATCCTACCAGTACCTTGGAATCTACATAACCAATGCAATAACAACTCATTTAAAGCTTGGTTTTCCATCAGATATAAAGTGTGTACTCAAAATGTCCTACCAACCGATATTTTGACTAAACTGTACCATGCTATTGTTAAACAAATTGCCATTTATTCATCTGATATATATGGGGTTCTCAAATTGTGCACAGCAAAAATTCTGATCTAAAGAAATGGGATAAATTAGACATAAATAAAATTACCATAAAAATTTGTAAGTCCATTTTAGCGCAATCTACAAAGGCATCAAATATTGGATGCTTAGCCGAAGCTCAAATATTCCCGCTACAAGTTGATGTGTATCGTAGAATGCTGTCATATTTTAAACGTCTATCCAACCCACAACTCAGTATAAATAACCCAATTCTTTTTGCCTCCTTTAAAGAGGATAGTACTTTAGGAGCAATTAACCCGTAACTCTCTTGGACCGCAGCCATTGCCAAATTGTTAAATACTTTTAATATACCATCTCTCAGTCAATCAACAAATCAAATTACTAAATGCCTAAAAGAAAAATTCAACGAAGTTTATGCAATCTATGCGCTTCAGATAACCAGAAACATAGAACATTTTACAGGTTTAAAAATAATATCAACACTACCGTGCCATACCGGCAAGTTGATAAAAATCTTAAAACTAAAACCGCGATGTCCCGCCTTAGGACGATACAAGGATATACCTGCACATCTGCGGTTTTGCACAAACTGCCCTCAACAGCAAGTTGAGAATGAGTACCATTTTCTCATTGAGTGCAACCGATATGAGGAACTACGCAAGACGATTGTTTATTGGGCATTTCAGATCCTAAATTATCCATTTTCTTTTGAAAATATGTTCAATCCGCCTTTTGCTTTGGCAAAAACAGTGTGAACCTTTGTGCAACATGCTTTTAAAATAAGGGACGTGGCACCCACTTCTATATAAACATCTCATCTCTACTTATTTTGTAATTTTCATCCACTTTTATATGTTTTTCATTCTTTTTATACGTCCACATTCATAATGTGAATGTGAACGTATTATGCCGTCGCCCCTGTCTGTGTGTGTGTATATGTATGCATGTGCATCTGTGGGTCGCCTACAGGGCGCAATTCTTCATGTATTTTCTTCAAACTTTGTATACTTATTCCTTATACCCCAAGGAAGATCCCTATCGTATGGGGTGCATGCCAAACCCCAGGGGCAGAGCCACGCCCATTTCTAGTATTTGTTTGTTTGTCATCTACAGGCCACATTTCTTAACTTATAACCTTGAAACTTTGCATACATATTCTTTGTACCCAAAGGAACATCCCTATCGTTTGGGGTGCATGCCCAACCCCCAGGGGCAGAGCCACGCCCATTTTCTTTTCGCGTGTCTTTGTGTCACCTACAGGGTGCAAATCTTACTGAATTTTCTTCAAACTTTGTATATTTACTCTTTATACCCTAAGGATGATCCCTATCGTTTGGGGTGCATGCCCAACTCCCAGGGGCAGAGACACGTCCATTTTCTTTTTGTGTGTTGCCTACAGGCCACAATTCTTAATCGATCATATTGAAACTTAAAATACTTATTCCTTATACCCTAAGGATGATCCCTTTTTTTTTGGGTACATGCCCGACCCCCTGGGACAGCAACGCCCATTTCTTGTATTATTTGTTTGTCTGTCATCTACAGGCTGCATTTCTTAACGTATCATCTTGAAACTTTGCGTACTTATTCTTGGTACCTTAAGGAAGATCCCTATTGTTTTTGGTGCATGCTCGACCACTAGGGACAGTGCCACGCCCATTTTCTTACTGTGTGTCACCTACAGGCCGCAATTCTTAATCGATCGTCTTGAAAACTTTTTTTCCGTATACCCTAAGGCTGACCACTATTATTTTTGGTGCATACCGGACCCCCGGGGACTGAGCCACGCCCAATGTTTGTGTTCGCCTACAGGATGCAATTCTTAATAGATCCTTTTAAAACTTTGCATACCTATTTCTTATACCCTAAGGATGACCCCAATTGTTTTTGGTGATTTCCTATCCCCCAGGGGCAGAGCCATGTCCATTTTTACTTCGTGTCTGTGTGTGTTGTCTACAGGCCATGATTCTAAATGGATCATCTTTAAACTTGGAAAATGTATTCCTTATAGCCTAAGGACAACAACTGCATGTCCCGACTCCCAGAGGCAAGCCACGCCCAATTTTTGTGTTTGTGGTTTACAGGCCGCAATTCTGAATGAATTAGCTTGGTAATTGGCATATGTATTCCTTATAGCCTGAGGGCGTCCACTACGGATTTTGGTGAATTTCCCGATCCCCAGGGGCAGAGCCACGCCCACTTTTTGCCTTTAGCGTCTGAAAGTCACAATTCTGAATGGATCATCTTGATGTTGAGGCATGACCCTCACCGCTAAACAAGCCAAACACCTAGCCTTCTTGACAAAGTACCATATCAATCAAAGCAGGAATGTGGATGTATATTGTAGCGTTAGCGTTATGTTTACTATTTTAAATTCACTTTTTATGTATTTTTGTTTTCATGCATAATATGTACATGTATTATTTACACGCTGCCCGAAATGGGTGTTTTATGTAATAAAATCTATCTATCTATCTATCTACACCTTAAAATGGACCTTTTGAAAATGTCAAGGTGCCACCCCCTTTTTTGGATACGGCTTATTTTACTCAGCAACCACAACATGATTTAATACTGTGTGCTTCTCTTATTTATGGTATGTTAATAAAGTGAGCTTTCATTAAAATATAAAATAATAATTTAAAAATATTAAAATTTCAAATAGGCCTATAACGTTTTCCAATAAACAGATTTGAGCCGTTGGTTGTTTTCCAAGATAAATAAAAACTTTTGGCTCGAATGTTGACCCACTGTAGGGTTTCATTTTTAAAAGATAACTAAAGATATTAAAATTCTATTTTAAATAGACCTATAACATTTTTCAATAAACATTATTTTAGTTGACTGGTTTCTCTTTTTACAAACAAGTACATGTATAAACCAAAAACAACTTAAGAATGAATATTTTGCATATTGCTCTGGGTGTCATGCAATGTTTTGACAGTCTTTATACTATGAAATTGTCCATTTTACACCACTGCACAAGAATATATTAAATTATTATAAATCTGAAGTGTGCTCTAGATATCCATAGAAATAGAAATTTTAATTTATACTGTGTACTATTATGGAATTATCTGCCATACAAACTGAAGTTAACCATTACAGCATACTAGATAATCACAGAGTAAATTAAAATTTTGAATTACCGAATGGTTTAAATTAGTGATAGTGCTTCAGTAAATATTTTATTGGCCGGATCAAGGCCTACCAGTAAAAGGGGAAGTGCGCTTTTGAATAGCATAACCGTGTTTTCGTTATTTTAGAATTACATGTACATGTAGTTGTTATGATCAATTAAACTTTAAATAATAGGCCCAAGCTTTGCCCATTAAGTCTGTAATAGATGCACATGTTCTTTTTACATTCTATAACAGGCCTACGTACCGCAAGACTACTGAATAAAATAAATTGAGATTCATATGTTATTTTTATATTGCAGCTATATAGCAAGCGATTAGAGTATTTTATCTTTGAAAATCACCAATCTGTTTATTGGAAAACGTTATAGGCCTATTTGAAATTTTAATGAAAGCTTACTTTATTAACATAACATCTATAAGCACACAGTAATAAGCCCTAGAAAACAATGATATTTATCTTTGGGAGAAAAAATAAATCATGTTGAGTTAAATAGGCCTTATCACTTTAACATTTTCAAATAGCCCATTTTAAGGTGTATGGAAATTATAACATTTCAAATCTAGAAATCAAAACAACAAATATTTCGAGGATTAGTTTTAAAGTTATTAAAATCTTGTAAAAATCGACAATAATTTACAGCCAAGATCAATTCGTAAACCGTCACAATTATAATTGCCATCTTTCACATCAGTGCAGGTTGTACCACGCCACGCTCCGTTTATGCAAGTTTTAAAAATATGAATCGTGTTTTATAAATTCCCCTAACACACACACACAACTAACATATGATTGCATGTGACAATTCTGGGTAGTTTTGCTACCGAAAATACTATAAAACTACGAAATTAAATTTTATTCTTACGCTGTGATGTTTACTGACATTAGAGACAAACCCCAAGATGCACTGCGCGACCTTCTCCGTATGCAAATGAAATGGTTGCCATTTGGTTATTTTTATACGGCCACATTCATAATGTGAACGTATTATGCCGTCGCCCCTGTGTGTGTATGTATGTCTGTGGGTCGCCTACAGGGCGCAATTCTTCGTGGATTTTCTTCAAACTTTGTATACTTATTCCTTATACCATAAGGAAGATCCCTATTGTTTTTGGTGCATGCCCGACCCCCAGGGGCAGAGCCACGCCCATTTCCAGTATTTGTTTGTTTGTAGTCTACAGGCCACATTTCTTAACTTATAGCCTTGAAACTTTGCATACATATTTTTTGTACCCAAATGAACATACCTATCGTTTGGGGTGCATGCCCAACCCCCAGGGGCAGAGTCACGCCCATTTTCTTTTTGTGTCTTTGTGTCCCCTACAGGGCGCAATTCTTACTGAATTTTCTTTAAACTTTGTATATTTACTCTTTACACCCTAAGGATGATCCCTATCGTTTGGGTTGCATGCCCAACTCCCAGGGGCAAAGCCACGCCCATTTTCTTTTTGTTTACCCGTGTGTTGCCTACAGGGGGCAATTCTTACTGGACTTTCTTAAAACTTTTGTACACTTACTCTTTACACCCTAAGGATGATGCCCTACCCCAGGGGCAGAGACACCCCATTCCTTGTATTTATTTGTTTGTCGTCTACAAGCCACATTTCTTAACGTATCATCTTGAAACTTTGAATACTTATTCTTTGTACTATAAGGAACATCCCTATCATTTGGGGTGCATGCCCAACCCCCAGGGGCAGAGCCACGCCCATTTTCTTTTTGTGTGTTGCCTACAGGCCACAATTCTTAATCGATCATATTGAAACTTAAAATACTTATTCCTTATACCCTACGGATGATCCTTTTTGTTTTGGGTGCATGTCTGACCCCTGGGACAGCAACGCCCATTTCTTGTATTTGTTTGTCTGTCATCTACAGGCTGCATTTCTTAACGTATCATCTTGAAACTTTGCATACTTTTTCTTGGTACCTTAAGGAAGATCCCTATTGTTTTTGGTGCATGCCCGACACCTAGGGACAGTGCCACGCCCATTTTCTTTTTGTGTGTCTGTGTGTCACCTACAGGCCGCAATTCTTAATCGATTGTCTTGAAAACTTGTTTATACTTATTCCTTATACCCCAAGGCTGACCACTATTATTTTTGGTGCATGCCGGACCCCCTGGGACTGAGCCAAGCCCAATGTTTTTGTGTCTTGTGTTCGCCTACAGGATGCAATTCTTAACAGATCCTTTTAAAACTTTGCATACCTATTCCTTATACCCTAAGGATTACCCCTATTGTTTTTGGTGATTTCCTATCCCCCAGGGGCAGAGCCATGTCCATTTTTACTTCGTGTCTGTGTGTGTTGTCTACATGTCATGATTCTAAATGGATCGTCTTTAAACTTGGGATATGTATTCCTTATAGCGTAAGGACAACAACTGCCTGTCCCCACTCCCAGAGGCAAGCCACGTCCAATTTTTGTGTTTGTGGTTTACAGGCCACAATTCTGAATGAATTAGCTTGGTAATTGGCATATGTATTCCTTATAGCCTGAGAGCGTCCACTATTGATTTTGGTGAATGTCCCGATCCCCAGGGGCAGTGCCACGCCCACTTTTTGCCTTTAGCGTCTGAAAGCCACAATTTTGAATGGATTATCTTGATGTTGAGGCACGACCCTCACCGCTAAACAAACCAAATGCCTAGATTTCTTGACAAAGTGCCATATCAACCAAAGCAGGAATGTGGACGTATATTGTAGCGTTGGCGTTATGTTTACTCTGTGGGTTCGTTTTGAGATATTCGGGGTCAAATAAGTTCATTTGCAGTGAAAGTGAAGGCGCAGCCATTGTATCATGAAAATATGCTGAAAATAATCGAAAGTAATCACTCTTTCAATAAAAATAGGTTGCCAGGCAACGAAACATACGCCCACACAGCAGCCAAATCGTCCGGGCAGTCAACAAGAGTTGTTGCATTTTAAGTAATCATCAGAAAATCATAATTCAAACTCACTCATAACTACAGTGTAACTGTGATATAATCAAACGTTTTTTTAAATCAGATAATAATTGTGACCTCCAGAGGGACCACAAGCTAAAAAGGGTGATTTTTCGTACAATCAGGGGCCATAATTCAGGAAGTTACGATCCGATATATGGGAAAATATGCAATGGAACCAAGATAATAAGGTTATAAACATGTATTTCAAGTTTCATCAAAATCAGTTAAAAATTGTGACCTCTATAGGGTCCACAATCTTGATATAACATATTTTCACACTATTCGCGTACAGACAGCGGCCATTTTATCCGTCAACTCTGATCCGATTTTCACGAAATTCAAATTCTCTCTTCATTACCATGAAACGTGATATAATGAAACGTTTTTTTAAATCGGATAATAATTTTGACCTCCAGAGGGACCACAAGCTAACAAAAGCGATTTTTCTGACAATCCGGGGACATAATTCAGGAAGTTATGATTCGATGGGCACAAATATCGAAAGGAACCAAGATCTATGGGTTATAAACATACATGTCAAGTTTCATCAAAATCGGTGAAATGGTGATATAATCAAATGCTTTTTAAATCGGATAATAATTTTGACCTGCAGAGGGACGAAAAGCTAACAAAAGCGATTTTTCGGACAATTAGAGGACATAATTCAGGAAGTTATGATAAGATGGGCGCAAATATCGACAGGAGCCAAGATCTTTGGGTTATAAACATACATGTCAAGTTTCATCAAAATCGGTTCAAAATTGTGACCTCTATAAGGTCCACAACCTTGATATAACATATTTTCACACTATTCGCGTACAAATGGCGGCCATTTTGTCCGTCAATTTTGGTCCGATTTTCACGAAATTCAAACTCAACCTTCATAACCATGTAACGGTGATATAATCAAACGGTTTTTTAAATCGGATAATAATTTTGACCTCCAGAGGGACCACAAGCTAAAAAGGGCGAATTTTCAGACAATCAGGGGCCATAATTCAGGTAGTTACAATATTTTGGGCGCAAATATCGAAAGGAACCAAGATCTTTGGGTTATAAACATACATGTCAAGTTTCATCAAAATCGGTTCAAAATTGTGACCTCTATAGGGTCCACAAGCTAAAAACATGATATTTCGTACAATCAGGGGCCATAATCCATGAAGTTTTGATCCGATACATGCCAATATCTAAAGCAGCCGAGATGTTATGGGGATAAACCTATATATATATTTCAAGTTTTGTCAAAATTGGATAAGAATTGTGACCTGTAGAGAGTCCATAAACAATTGTGAACGTCCAGACGGACAGGGGCGACGGCATAATACGTCCACATGAAAATGTGGGCGTATAAAAATGTGCAAACTTTTAATCACGTCGTTAGATACATGTTTTCCGGTCACAAAGTAACATCAGTTTTTCAAGATTGGGATTCCCGGAAATCCACGCGGCCTGCAGGCTAGAGTTACACCATGAAACTATTTAATTGTTTTTCGGACAACTAGTTTAATTATGTATAACAATCGTTGTGAAACTAAACCGGGAAGATTTCGATTTGATAGTTTTTAGGTAGTTTTAAAACAGGTTTCAAAGCGCTTTGGTTCTGCATGCAAGATCGTTTTTAACGTCCAAAAGTAAATGTACGGTGCTAAGACCACCTAAAGATAAGTTTTAAATGTTCCTACTATTAATTAAAACAGGTTTCGCTTCAGTTTTTATATTTTGCGCTGACATTTTATTGCTTTAAATCTTCCTAGTGAAAAAACGGAAAATTTGACCTTTTGATCCACGGCGTCACTAACAACAAGGTGAATTTAGCAAGTTTAAATTTTTATACGCCCACATTTTCATGTGGACGTATATTGTCGTCGCCCCTGTCCGTCCGTCCGTGTACAATTGTTTGTGAACAGTCTACAGGTCACAATTCTTATCCGATTTCAATGAAACTTAAAATATAGGTTTATCACCCTAAGATCTCGGTTCCTTTCGATATTGGTATGTATCGGACTGTAACTTCATGGGTTATGGCCCCTAATTGTACGTTTTTTAGCTTGTGAACAGTATAGAGGTCACAATTTTGAACCGATTTGGATGAAACTTGAAATGCATATTTATAACCCATAGATCTTGGTTCCTTTCGATATTTGCGCCAATCGGATCGTAACTTCCTGAATTATGGCCCCTGATTGTCCGAAAAATTGCCCTTTTTAGCTTGTGGTCCCTCTGGAGGTCAAAAATGTTATCCAATTTAAAAAACCGTTTGATTATATCACCGTTCCATGGTTATGAAGGTTGAGTTTGAATTTCGTGAAAATCGGACCAAAATTGACGGACAAAATGGCCGCCATTTGTACGCGAATAGTGTGAAAATATGTTATATCAAGGTTGTGGACCTTATAGAGGTCACAATTTTGAACTGATTTTGATGAAACTTGACATGTATGTTTATAACCCATAGATCTTGGTTCCTTTCGATATTTGCGCCCATCGGATCGTAACTTCCTGAATTATGGCCCCTGATTGTCCGAAAAATCGCCCTTTTTAGCTTGTGGTCCCTCTGGAGGTCAAAATTATTATCCGATTTAAAAAACCGTTTGATTATATCACCGTTACATGGTTATGAAGGTTGAGTTCCAAATTTTGTGAAAATCGGACCAAAATTGACAAACAAAATGGCCGCCGTTTGTACGCGAATAGTGTGGAAAATGTTATATCAAGGTTGTGGACCCTATCGAGGTCACAATTTCGAACCGATTTTTATGAAACTTGACATGTATGTTTATAACCCAAAGATCTTGGTTCCTTTCGATATTTGCACCCATCGGATCGTAACTTCCTGAATAATGGCCCCTGATTGTCCGAAAAATCGCCCTTTTTAGCTTGTGGTCCCTCTGGAGGTCAAAATTATTATCCGATTTAAAAAAACGTTTGATTATATCACCGTTACATGGTAATGAAGGCTGAGTTCGAATTTCGTGAAAATCGACCAAAATTGACTGACAAAATGGACGCCGTTTGTACGCGAATAATGTGAAAATATGTTATATCAAGGTTGTGGACCCTATAGAGGTCACAATTTTGAACCGATTTTGATGAAACTTGACATGCATGTTTATAACCCAAAGATCTTGGTTCCTTTCGATATTTGCGCTCATTGATTTGTAACTTCCTGAATTATGTCCCCTGATTGTACGAAAAATCACCCTTTTTAGCTTGTGGTCCCACTGGAGGTCAAAATTATTATCCGATTTAAAAATCCGTTTGATTATATCACCGTTATATGGTAGTGAAGATTGAGGTAAAATTTCGTGAAAATCGGACCAAAATTGACAGACAAAATGGCTACTGTTTGTACGCGATTAGTGTGAAAATATGTCATATCAAGGTTGTGGACCCTATAGAGATCACAATTTTGAACTGATTTTGATGAAACTTGACATGCATGTTTGTAACCCAAAGATCTTGGTTCTTTTTGATATTTGCGCCCATTGGATCGTAACTTCCTGAATTATGGCCCCTGATTATCCGAAAAATGACCTTTTTTAGCTTGTGGTCCCTCTGGAGCTCACAATTATTATCCGATTTAAAAAACCGTTTGATTATATCACCGTTACACCCTAAGGCAGGTTGAGTTCGAATTTCGGGAAAATCGGACAAAAATTGACTGACAAAATGGCCGCCGTTTGTACGCGAATACTGTTAAAAAATGGTATATCAAGGTTGTGGACCCTGTGGAGGTCACAATTTTAATTCGATTTTGATGAAACTTGAAATTCATGGTTATAACCCAAAGATCTTGGTTCCTTTCGATATTTGCGCATATCGGATCGTAACTTCCTGAATTATGGCCCCTGATTATACGCAAAATCGCCTTTTTTTTAGCTGGAGGTCACAATTATTATCGGATTTAAAAAACCGTTTGATTATCTTACCGTTACGCCATAAGGAAGGTTGAGTTCGAATTTCGGGAAAATCGGACCAAAATTGTTATACAAAATGGCCGCCGTTTGTACGCGAATACTGTTAAAAAATGGTATATCAAGGTTGTAGACCCTGTAAAGGTCACAATTTTAATTCGATTTTGATGAAACTTGAAATTCGTGGTAATAACCCAAAGATCTTGATTCTTTTCGATATTTGCGCATATCGGATCGTAACTTCCTGAATTATGGCCCCTGGTTATACGCAAAATCCCCCTTTCTTTAGCTTGTGGTCCCTCTGGAGGTCACAATTATTATCCGATTTAAAAAAAACGTTTGATTATATCACCGTTACACCGTAAGAAAGGTTGAGTTTGAATTTCGGGAAAATCGGACCAAAATTGACAGACAAAATGGCCGCCATTTGTATGCGAATACTGTTTAAAAAATGGTATATCATGGTTGTGGACCCTGCATAGGTCACAATTTTAATTCGATTTTGATGAGGAAGGTTGAGTTCTAATTTCGTGAAAATCGTACCAAAATTGCCGGATGAAATGGTCGCCGTTTGTACGCGAATAGTGTAAAAATATGGTATATCATGGTTGTGGACTCTCTACAGGTCACAATTCTTATCCGATTTTGATGAAAAGTCACATTTCTAGGTTGTGTACTGTCACACCATAATCATAGTTGGCTTCGAATTTCATGAATATCAGACTGGAACTGACCAACTAAATGGCTGCTCCCAATACAGTATGAATTGTTCTGTATCCATCTCTCGAAAATGTGGGCGTATCCTGCCTGGCAGTGCCAGCCTATCTTTTTTTTAGCTTGTGGTCCCTCTGGGGTCAGAATTATTATCCCATTTAAAAAAACGTTTCATTATATCACCGTTACATCGTAATGAAGGTTGAGGTCGAATTTCGTGAAAATCGGACCAAAATTGACAGCTGTTCTTGTCAGGCCATCCATACTTCATCACGAATAAGGGGAAACCATGCTAGAAAATCTAGATGAACTTTGTCACCCAATGCAGGGATCAAACACCCAACCTCAAGGCTACCGAGCCAGCATCTTACCCACTTAGCAACATGATCCCCAGTCGAATTTGAAGCCTACTGAAATGAACCTTTATAACCCAATGATCTTAATTCATTTCGATATTTGCACATATCAAATTCTAACTTAATGATGTAGGAAAAATCACTTTCGGTATTGCTTGTTCTCTATCCATCTCTCGAAAATGTGGGCGTATCCTGCCTGGCAGTGCCAGCCTATCTTCTTTGAATTGGATCAAATAAATTAATTTTATAAACAAAATGCCAGCATTCATTATTTTGTAGTTTTATTTTATTAGTTCCCCAACATTGTAAAATTAGAAGTATAGTTGTTTGAAATATAGTACATGTACTTGACAACCTTTTTGAAGTTCATTCATATTCGTCACATGGTTTTTGCGAAATAGGCCCATATGCCTAGTAAAGAATAGGCCTACAATAAACAAAAGGATTTGGTAATTCTGGTGGTATTTCATTGATACCGGAAGTTGACTATGCACTTATCTGAAGAACGTCACGCAGCCACAAATTTTACCGCAAGTAGACGTGACGTGACGTTCCAGTGTATTTAGTTCTATGGTGACTTACCTTCAGCAAAGTTTTTATTTTAGTATTTGTGTTTTGGAAACAAAAAAAGCCACACTGGAGCAGTAATTAATTTATCTATCAAGCCCAAAGCCTGGCAATCTGTAAAATAGCGGAATTCTAAAATCTAAAAATATGTTTTAGGTTAATCTTTTTTCTCTTCCAAATCACCAAGAAAATATATATGCTCAGCCATATGCTTGCGGCCCTGTGGAAAAGATTATTGGCGTTAGCGACAATTGTGAAATCTCAAGGGACTTGAGATATAACTTAAAACATAACTGAAAACCTGACTTTTCGTCCCCACCCGATGTAAAGGCTTTAAAGAACCAATCGTACACACCCAGATCTGTTTCACAAAAATGAAAGATCGATTTTAAACGTTTGGGCCTAATTCGTTTTAGAATACAGTTCCTGAGACTTATTCAATTCAGCCGCACTTTTATCGGCCAAACCATTTCATAGCTGAAGACCGCAAAAGAACTGATTTATATATACATTGTAAGTGAATGTTTTGCGCTGAATCTGATAAACTGACCAGATGCCTGCATGTAATTTAGTTTTATTCCAGCTTCACTTACGAACAACCAAGCAGGAGAAAGAATCACAGATCACCTGATAAACAACCTTTTTAAAACTGAAAGACTTCAATGAGTTCTCCTATTCAACTATACCAGCAATAAGTCCATATAAAGATTAAAACATTTCCACCATAATCCGGACAATACAATTCCAGATTTATATAATATAATATAATCCACCACCAAAACATTTATACGAACTTATATTGGCTTAAAAAAAAAACTATGAACTCCAACTAATAAAGACACGGCTAGGACATTCATAAACAACATCAATTGACAGAGTTTCATAACACAACCCTGTTACAATTGGCTTTGTGATGGCTTCGTTCAATCATTAACCCTTTCGAGGCAGATGGGTAAAAAATTGGCTGAACACAATCAAAAGACGGTTTAATGGTGGATTTTAATGAGATTGCTTTTTAGGGGACAGCGTTTAGTCGATCGGATGTCGTGAAAAATTAGGGCCTGTGTACATTTTGGTATGCACGTAAAAGAATTCTTGAGAGCTAGACTTCGATCAAGAGTAAAGGAAAACGCCTCTGTCCGAACAATATCTCCCCCATAGCACACAACATGACGTGTAGGACGTTAAAACACATTTCAATTTATTTATTTATTTTAAACTTCATAATACATCATTTCCTGGTAAATGTAGATGCTTTAAATGGGGTTCTACATCTTTATCACAACATTTTAGATTGATCATAGAAGTTGCTTTTGGGTTGGCATGAAGTGAGATCTTATAACCAGAAAACTCTGTTGGTGACAAAAGTTTCACTGTAGTTGCTCCTAAATTGTGAAATGATTTACCTCCGAAATAGTCCGGCGGCCGAACGGTGGGGTGGCCGAAACTGGGGTGGGGGATGTCATTATGTTGACATAATGTATTAATAAAACAATTTCTAGGACTACCCATCTATAAATATGTGTTTATGATGCCCCTGGACAACTGTTTTGATTTGTGGGGAGGTGCGGTGGGGGTAGCAGGTGTGTGGAGGGTGGGGTGGAGTGGGGATAAAATTGGCGGGAAATGAGTTCATGGGATTTAAATGATTATTGTCTAAGAGCTTGACGAGACATCTCTAAATATGTTTATAAGATTCCCATTGTGTGGGGACGGACGCCCGGGTGGGTGCCTGTGTGTGCGGGGGGCAACATGTATTTTTGTGGACAGCAATTATTTCGTTCATATTGAGCTAAAAGTGGTATCTTGTTAGCATTTTCGTTCAAAATATTAATTCATAATGGTTCTTTTCAAGAGATCTCAGAGATATGTTTAGTTATTAGTCTATGCTAAGTCTTCATTAGAAAATTCAAAATCAAAAGTTCATATGGTAATAAAGAAAAGTCTGTTATTTTTTCACCCACAAAATCTTTTTTCTAGCGTCATCAATCTACTGATGTCGCCTTTCCCGATATTTTCTATCCTTGCCCACTTCATTATTGATCAAAATTTGTATCATGGTTTGTGGAGAGAATGATTGGGAAATATATTTCGCCCGAGCAAGAACGCAAAATACAATGTGTTTCAGAACCTCCATTAATTTGAAATGCGAAGAGGAGTAGGTAAGATATTTTGGTGTCCTCGTGGTTGATTGTCATTTCTAGGATATTCTCGACACTTTCAGTACTAATCTTGATATTTTTGATCCAATTAAGATTAATGTTGAAAGTGTCGAAAATATCTGTCTGTCTTTCCTTTTCAAGATAATCCCAACTTTCTAAAAAAAAATTAAAGAGCTAGGATGCCGTAATTGCTGGCTTGTTTAATTATTTATACCTTGTATGGCGGAAACCGACTTACATCAGTAGATAACACCATGGGCGTCACACGTGGGGGGGATCCGACCCCCCCCCCATTTTTTTTTTGGGGGGGGGGGGATCTGGATATACTTGGCCCGCCGCCCCCCCCCCCTAAAATTTGGCAAAATAAAGTGCCCAAAATCTAATAATACACTAATTTTAGCAGTAAAACGCGTTTGCGGCGGTCAAATATTCCAAAATTTTCTTGGGGCGTCCATACAAGGTCAGGTCCGCTTCTTCGCCTATCGAAGAAAACTGGCACCGCTATCTGTAAACCTGCTTTGGGCATTTCTAGTTTTGCTTCCCTAACTGTCATCGAGCCCTAATAGAACACTAATTTCACTTTTCTATTAATTGAATACCACGAATTTGTACTGAGTTGACTATTGATTAAAAGATTGGAGCCACTCTACTTTGTGCGACATTTTTCAGACATTTTTCACCCTCCCACACTCTCTCTATTGCGCTAAATCGGCCTCTGGATAACACTAGAAGAAAGATCTTCTGGAGGAATTTTAATTGTGATGAAAAATAACAAAACTTTCTTTATTACCATCTTGTCCGAGTAGTCTTTTGCTGCACATTTAACACAATAATAAGCATCTCTCACGAAAAGTACAATTATAATTGAATATTTTGAATGACGATATTGCTGGCCCGTAGCCAGCTCATAAAATTGGGGGGGGGGGCTACTGAATTTTTTGGAGGGACTGAGGATGTGGCCGGCCAAGAACACTCCTAAGAAAACATTATTTTTGGCGAAGTAGTTTCTGTCCCCAAAACACATTTATACCCCCCCCCCCCGGATCTCTGGAAAAGTACCATTATAATTTAATATTTTGAACGAAAACGCTAACGAGAAACCACTTTAAGCTCAATATTAACAAAATGATTTCTGTCCACAAAAATTCATGTCCCCCCTCCCCCCCCCCCACACAAACACACACACACACACAGGCACCCACTCGGGCGTCCACCCCCACACAATGGGAAAATGGGAATCTTATAAACATTTTTAGAGATGTCTCGTCAAACTCTTAGACAATCCCACAACCCCACCCTCCACACACTCACACCTTCAGCCACCGGACTAAAACTGACACTTTGACTTCTTTCAAATCACAGTAGACTCTTTTCACATTGCGCTTTGGGCATACTTTTGGAGGTATTTGGCGCTTTACAAATGTACACTATTTTTACTGCTAATCAGACCACAATTCACCAGAGAAATTTCTAGGAACGTACATATCTTCGTTACAATATCCGTCAATAAAATCAACAAGATAGTTTTCTTGTTCGTAGCGTCTGAAGTATTGTAAACTTTGGCCATCAAGGAGTCAAGGACGACATGTTTCTACACATAATGCATTTTAGAATATGTCAAGTACCATATATAGATCTGTCTAATACTGCGTCATATTTACTTCGTATCTTGCATTGGTCTTAAACCTAGGTATAACATTGGTTGAAAGCTCGTATACAAGTTTTATTAGATTGGATAAAAGGAAAGTTAAGGAAATAGGTAATACATGCGAGGGGAATTCAATAAGTTCATAGAAGTGGATATAAAACAGAAGCAAATGATTGTGATATTGATTCTAATTTTCAATATAATCCCCCGTCAAGGTGATCCAAGCAGCAGAAATCTTTTTAACCTCGTTATCGAAACATTATGGGGGAATTATCTTTGGGGATCAAACGTTAAAACTAATAGCCTTTGCAGACGACATAACAGTTTTATTGAAAGATTTTAAATCAGCTAGGCACCTTTTTGAAGTTTTAGAAAAATTTAGTAAGGTTTCTGGGTTAGAATTAAACGCTACTAAAACGGAAGCTATCGATCTAAACAGTGGCAACGCACAACTATCTGATAATATTAAAGGTTTAGGTTTTATTTACCGCGAGAATTTTTTATAAAAATATTAGGCATTACCTATTCACTAGACGAAACAACTTCTCAAAAAATGAATTTTGAAAATTGCATAGACCAAATTGAAGAAACTTTGAATACCTGGAAAACACGGAACTTAAGTTTAATAGGGAAAATCCATATAATTAAAACATTCTGCGTACCAAAAATACACGGAACTTAAGTTTAAGAGGGAAAATCCATATAATTAAAACATTCTGCGTACCAAAAATACTATACCCTGCATCAGTTAAAACTATATCCGAAAATGTAATTAAAAGCATTAATAAATTACTATCTATGGAACGGGCCTGATAAATTAAAGAGAACAGTAATAAATCAGAATATAAATAAAGGGGGTCTTAATATGATTGATTTAAAGCCCCAATAACACTCTTGTTGTAACTGAATAATATGTCCCAATCTTCATTCTGGTCAACAAATTGTATTATTTTACAATATTCCAATTAATTGATGATGTAAATTTCATCTTAACATACCTACTTTAAAAAATCTAACGTAAACCTTTTCAAGTGTGACTTGGATTTTAAAATATTTTCGAACCCTCTGGACAAGTAAAATAGGTTGTAATGGATAATTTACACAACAGGTAGGACACTTAAACATCTAGTACTTAGAATGAGGGTATTATTTATTTTCTGGCGCTACCAAGCCAGCAAGAATGTTATTGTCCCTTTAAAACAAGAAATGATATGCCGTAGCGTATTCTGGATACTATCAGACGATGTTCAGTCATGGAAAATTCCATACGCTTATATATTAAATGATTATGATGGAAAAATATTACCGGCATGTAATTATGCACCAGTTTTTTTAAAATTATCTCCCTTTTATCAAGAACTTTTCAATAATTGGTTCCATATCTATACCTCAAAAATCGATAAGTTAATTAGCCCGCAAAACCAAATCATCTGGAACAATAAACATATAAAGATTAACAAAAACCCCTTAATAGATAAAGAATTGATAAATGATAATATCTTTGTTTTTGTTTGACTGTAGAGAAGACGTTTTAATCAACAGGATAATGAATAGTAATAAAATACTTAGAATGAAAAGACACTTACCAGTCAGCATATCGTCACAATCACAGCACAGAGACTGCCTTACTGCGAGTTGTTAATGACTTGCTGTGTGCTGTCGACAGCGGTAATGTTGCCTCAGTTGTGATGCCCGATCTCTCGGCAGCCTTTGATACCATTGACCACCACAGACTCTTTGATAACTTGTCTGCAAGATGTGGCATCGGAGGAGCGCCTCTAGAATGGTTCAAAGCATACCTACATGGTCGCAAACAGTCTGTACTTATTGGTAATGAGTTATCAGAAACAACCCCATTAGTTTGTGGTGTACCTCAAGGCTCTGTATTAGGTACTGTGCTATTTGTCTTATACACCAGTCAAGTTGCGTCCATTATTGGACATCACCAACTCTCTCACCACTCATATGCCGATGATACCCAGATTATCGATGCCTTCATGCCAAATCGACACACTAAATCATTCAAGGTGACATCATCATGTACACGGGAAATTAAGTCTTGGATGACGTCTAGCATGTTAAAATTAAATGACGATAAGACTGAAATCATGCTTGTCGGAACGAAGAACAACCTACAGAAAATTGACACACCTACAATGACCATCGCAGACGCCGATATTCATTCACAAGATAATGTAAAAAATCTTGGTGTATTCCTCGATTCCAATCTAGCAATGGAAAAACATGTTAATCATCTGTGCAAGATATGTTACTTTCATTTGAGAGCTATTGGCAATATCCGACATCTCCTAACAAAAGACTCGGCTCACTCACTTGTTAGATCATCAGTCTTTTCTAGACTGGATTACTGCAACAGCATTCTAAGTGGTCTAAATCGCAACCTAATTGTAAAACTACAAACTATTCAAAATACAGCTGCAAGGATAGTCAGTCGCACTTCGAAACGCGTTCACACCAAACCGCTATTAAAAGATCTTCACTGGCTGCCTGTCAATTTAAGAATACATTACAAAATCCTCTGCCATGTATATAGATGTCTGATTGGAACTAGTCCAACATATCTGTCTGATCTAATTCATGTGTATACTCCTCAACGTAATTTACGATCCCAAGACCAACATTTACTTGAAGTTCCCAAATTTAACCTTCAAACCTTCGGATACAAATCTTTCCGGTTCACAGCTCCAAACTTATGGAATTCATTACCATTAACTGTAAAATGTGCCCCTTCATCGGAATCATTTAAATCCAGATTAAAGACTCATCTGTTTAATTGTGAATACAGTTGTATTTGACCGAATATACTGTTGTGTAAATAGTGAATGATACATAGTGTAAATAGTGTTTGGCGCTTTGAGCATGCATACCTGTATGGAAATTTGCGCATTATAAATACACACTATTATTATTATTAGGGTTTCACACTGCGTAGCTCGTGTGAAACACTATTGTTTTTGTTAAAATTATTAGGGTTTCACACTGCGAAGCTTGTGTGAAACACTATTGTTTTTGTTAAAATTATTATTCTTATTATTATTATTCTTCTTTTGTTTTGAGTAGATCTCAGCAACTGCTTGTCGCATCGTTACGATTTCTTCGGTTTTACTGGGAAAGTGGGTGTGACTTAGAGGATAAAGCTATTTTGAACGTTCTGCGACAATGCGAAATGTCCGAAATCACCAAATTATCGTTTTTTAAAATATTGCAGTAATTTTAACAATAATCATTGATTTTTAACTTTCGATACATTTTGGCATAGCCGGAGACACGGCACATAGCTACACTACTTTCGATTTTTGATTTTCGGTAAATCTTCAAAGATATTAGGCGCCAAATTTTGAAAATTTAAAATTTTACAAAAAACTTTTTTATTTATGAATATTTTTTAGTCGTTTTATGCACAGAATTAAAGGGTCATCTGACTAGTGCAAAAATGTTAAAGAATTTTGTCTCAGTAATTTACCTTGGCCGCCATTGGCTAATTCAGTTTTTAAGTCCTAGATTAATTTTTTATTGTTCGATTTGTATAAAACAAAGTTCATATGCTTCGTTGTATCAATTGTCATTTTTTTTATTACCAAAAGTTTTATCTGTCTGCACCGGAAGTGGCATAATTTTACCAAAAACTACAATTTTGACAGTTATTTTCCTTCTTCGAAAACAAATATTATTTTTTGGAAAAATTATTTGACTCAAAGAGTGCGCCCTTTCAAGGCGCAAAAAATGTAGGAAGCAGTTTTTTTAATTTCGATTTCATTTTCGAGCAAATTCGATTAAGAGGCTAAAAATGGTGTAAAATTGGCCTATTTACAACCTATTCAGGCTTTTCAGATTTTAAAATATTTCTTCGTAACTTTTATAAACTTGTAGCTATAATCCATACGAAGAAAATGTATGTTAAAATTCGTTTGTACTATAAGCAGTTACCAAGAAATGGGCAGTTCTGTACAAGTCACTGTTTTCGTTATTTTGCCTGTAAAATAGTCAATTATGATTGGATTTTTATAAAAGTGACATCATTTGATTCAAAAAGCACGTAGCGTCATATCAAGTTGATTACAATTTAAAATTGACACCGGAAGTGACATCATTTGGTCAAAAAATGCATTTTAAACTTTTTAAATCAATGTTTTATTCAACCAAGAATAACTTAATATGTATTAATAATTTTAACTTTTGGTTTAAATTCACATATAAACAAAACTCTTATGGTCATATAGATATCATAAAATGGTTTCTAACTTGTTCGGTTACCGAGAAATAGACGGTTTTCTACAGGTCACTTTTGAAGGTTTCGGGGCCATAAAAGGGTCAATTATTATTCGATTTTCATAAACGTCACACCATGTTATACCTAATGCCATTTGGGATTTCATACAAGTAATTTAAGATTTTCATTATCACCGGAAGTAACGTCATTTTGGCAAAAACTGTATTTTTAGCCTCTAAAACAGATATTTTATTCAAATGAGTCTGTTTTGAAATCTTTTTCAAAGTATGGTATTTGATGCCAATCAACAAATAGAATGAACCCATACGATCATACAGATACCACAAAATGGTTTCTAACTTGTACGGTTGCAGAGAAATAGCCGATTTCCTACAAGTCACTTTTCAAGTTTTTTGGTCTTTAAAAGTGGCAATTATTATTCGATTTACATAAAATTTTCACTATATGATATAGTATGCCATTTCTGATTTCATAAGACTAATTGAACATTTGCATTAACACCGGGAGTAATTTAATTTTGTCAAGATCATTTACAAGTAACAAATGTATAAAATGAATTGATATTGCTGGATTTTGTTGATTCTGCGTCCATTTTATTTGTGTGCAATGTTAATTTGGAAACTTGTTTAGTGGTTTCGCTGGTACCGGAAGTGACATATGTTCAAGGGTAACTTGGCACCGGAAGTGACATGTTTAAGGGTAACGTGGCACCAGTGAAACCCGTCATTCCTGCATGCAGGTCTAGTTCTTATTATTATTCTTCTTATTAAGCTTTCATATTACATATGAAAGCTTATTGTTTCTGTTAAGATTATTATTAAGCTTTCATATTACATATGAAAGCTTATTGTTTCTGTTAAGATTATTATTATTTTTTTTTTTGTGTATTTTCTGCAAATCGGATTTCTCAGAATCTAACCATGGGATCTTTCTAAAACTTTGACCTACCCCCCCAAAAATGGGGTGCGAACGTTGTTTAAATATATTTTCAAAACGTTTTACGAATCCGAAATCACCGAATTTTACGAACGAAAAAACTGACAATGCATAGTCGTAACTTAGTTATTTTTTGACCGATTTTACTAATTCTTTTTTCTTTGAATACCTTGAAAAAAATCATTTTCATCTGCAGTTTCACATTTTCGAATTTCGAAAATTCGTCGCTGTGATTTCGAACCGGAAGTTTAGACCAATTTGACAACTTCTTTAATAGTTGTAAGATTTTCATGAAATTTAGTATACAAGTAGATCTTACCGATGTGACTTCAAAAATATAATTAGAAATTTTCTAAATTATCTCCCCTTGGTGAAATTAAGGATCAAAGTTTTCAAAAAAATCGTCGAAATATAGGTCAGAATGACCTAATTTTTTTTTTCGATACTAGACAAGGAATTACTGATTCGTACACAAAATATGGAGTTTGTCGATCGAACCGGAAGTGCCACCATCTTTAAACGAGAAAACTCAAAAAGGCTTTTTTGCTATTTTACTTACAGACTCGGGAGTTATATTTTCGGAATCCTTGAAGGAATGCCTAAAAATCTATCGGATCAGAATTTTGATTTCGGTCATGTGATGGTCACAATTTTGAATTGAAAATGAAAAATAGAAAAAATTTGAAAGGCCCGGAATTCGGAACACAATGACTGTCCTTCTAATTAAGCTAGAATGTTCAAACTTGGTGTAGACATTTACTAGGTCAATGTTATGATTGACTTCAAAGATGAGCATTTTCTGCTGAGGGTAAGCAGAGATAAGCATGCTGATTTGTTGATTCTTTAGGGCACGATAACTTCGGTTATAATGAAGGAAGGGCGGTGAAACTTTTGTCAATAGAGAGTCTAATAGGTAGCCTGTTGTGTGAAATGATTGTATCATTTTTTTTAAATATCAGGGATAGCCGAAAAAAAGAGATTGAAAATCCAAAAAGTCGTATTTTTACAATTTGGAGCATGTTTAGAGGTCTTTCTCGTAAAGTCAACATACTATTTTTTGGGAACTTCTTCTACAAAGAGTCTTATTGGTAGTCTTTTATATGAAACCATCGATCAACAGTCCAACATATCAGGAGTAGAAGAACAAAAGGATCGAACATTGAAAACGGCATCCTTTCATTGTTGAGCGAAACATGAAGTGTGGGTGACTACAATCTACGCATTTAGTCATCGTATAGAGCTTATTCAACAGTATTGAATTCCAACTGCTTAGGGATATTTTACGTGCACTCCAATGTGTACACGGGACCTTGGTTTTTCGTCCCATCCGAAGGACTAGACAGCTGTGCTTGTCAGGCCCTCCGTTCTGCCTTACTGACAAGGGAACCACGCCGGGAAATCGAGATGAACTTTCTCTGTGCAGAACTTTCAATTCAGGCAAAACGTTTATTGCATACGATTAAGCTGGTCAGTTGGAGCTCATTTTCAAAAGTTTTGTAATAATCGGTTGGTAATTAAAGTACCGTGCACATTAAACTGTTAAAACAGAAAATTTCGCCCGGTTGAAATGTTTCTTGCTATAAGTCAGCAATTTTCCGAATTCAGGGAGGCTGAATGGCTGAATGGTTAGCATGTGCGCACTGTATCGTAACGTCTGTCATTGAGTCAATGGGCGTCGTTTCGATCTCCAGGTTGGACGTGACATGAAGTATGATGTCCAACCTCGTGGGTTTTCTCCGTGTCCTTCGGTTTCCTCCCAAGGGCGCAAGGAGAGTTTTTAAATAAAATTAAAAAACATATGTTAGTCCCGAAATGACCTAGTTTGTGTCGAATGGACATTAGGCCGCATTTCTCTCTTTCTCTTTTATTTTTAAAGTTTTGTAATAATCGGTTGGTAATCAAAGGTACTGTAAAAGTGATAAAACAGAAAATTTCGCCCGGTTGTAATGTTTCTCACTTTAAAGTCAGCAATTTGCCGATTTTAAGGGGCAAACGTTTATTGCGAACGCTTAAGCTGGTCAGGGGGAGCTTATTTTTAAAAGTTTTGTAATATTCGGTTGATAACTAAAGGTACCGTGCAAATTAAACTGTTACAATAGAAAATTTGGCCCGGTTGAAATGTTTCTCGCTGTAGGTCAGCAATTTGCCGATTTTAGGGAGGTTGCGTGGCTGAATGGTTAGCACGTGCGCTCTGTATCATAACGTCTGTCATTGAGTCAACTGGCGTTGTTTCGATTTCTTGGTTGTACGTGACAAGGAGTATGGTCGCCTGTCCAACCTCGTAGGCCGTAACCGCCGCTGCCCGGGTAAAATTTCCCTCATTGCACACTTTATGGCATATGCCCGTCTTCATTAGCCCATTTTAGGAGCAGAACAGTCGGACGTTAAACCCCATTCAATTTCATTTCATTTTCTCTATGTTGCTTATTTATTATAGTGGATAAATATTTTTCTGGTTCTGGCAATTATTTAATTAGAAATCTTGCTTTGGCCAGTTTTTTTATTGCAGAGTGCCATTCTTGTTTAAACAAACATGATCCTTTGTTTAAAACATGCTTAAGAAGTCGTCACGATTTCCTACTTATAACCAAACATATTGAAAATATTAGTCTGGCATTATTAAATCCTAATTTTATTGGTCTTATTTAAAATTAAACTTTCATTTAACTATGAACAACCCTTAACGTGTCTCTTTAAAACTATTAAGTACTCTAAAACAGTAGCTCAACCTTTTGGCCTAAACTCATTAATTTACCATTTTGTTGTGAGCGACTTCTTATTCTTCTTATATGACATATTGCACGTGTCTGATTTCAAAGGGGGGTTGGGTGCCTGAATGGTTAGCACGCGCGCCTGTCATTGGGTTAACTAGCGTGTTTTCGAATGCCCGGTTGTACGTGACAAGGAGTAAGGTCGCCTGTCCAACCTGCCATTTTTAATTTTTTTTTCCCGCCATTTTCATTTCATTTTCTCATCCGTCTCATTACAGTAATACAAGTTTCAGTTATTTCCCTTTAGTTTTCAGATTATTGTTATGCCTGGGTGCAATGTTTCATACTATATTTAGACTTGTAACTTCGCGAGTTTTTGACCAATTTTAATAATTTTTTCTTCTTATCCTTTTATTTAGGATACTTGATACAATCAATGACACGTGACGATGAATATGAAAGCTTTCATATCTGCATGGGACAGTAGCAGATCTAGTTATTTTTTTTTTTGTGTATTTTCTGCAAATCGGATTTCTCAGAATCTAACCATGGGATCTTTCTAAAACTTTGACCTACCCCCCCAAAAATGGGGTGCGAACGTTGTTTAAATATATTTTCAAAACGTTTTACGAATCCGAAATCACCGAATTTTACGAACGAAAAAACTGACAATGCATAGTCGTAACTTTGTTATTTTTTGACCGATTTTACTAATTCTTTTTTCTTTGAATACCTTGAAAAAAATCATTTTCATCTGCAGTTTCACATTTTCGAATTTCGAAAATTCGTCGCTGTGATTTCGAACCGGAAGTTTAGACCAATTTGACAACTTCTTTAATAGTTGTACGATTTTCATGAAATTTAGTATACAAGTAGATCTTACCGATGTGACTTCAAAAATATAATTAGAAATTTTCTAAATTATCTCCCCTTGGTGAAATTAAGGATCAAAGTTTTCAAAAAAATCGTCGAAATATAGGTCAGAATGACCTAATTTTTTTTTTCGATACTAGACAAGGAATTGCTGCTTCGTACACAAAATATGGAGTTTGTCGATCGAACCGGAAGTGCTACCATCTTTAAACGTGAAAAATCAAAAAGGCTTTTTTGCTATTTTACTTACAGACTCGGGAGTTATATTTTCGGAATCCTTGAAGGAATGCCTAAAAATCTATCGGATCAGAATTTTGATTTCGGTCATGTGATGGTCACAATTTTGAATTGAAAATGAAAAATAGAAGCAATTTGAAAGGCCCGGACTTCGGAACACAATAACTCTCCTTCTAATTAAGCTAGAATGTTCAAACTTGGTGTAGACGTTCACTAGGTCAATGTTATGATTGAGTTCAAAGATGAGCATTTTCTGCTTAGGGTGAGCAGAGATAAGCATGCTGATTTGTTGATTCTTTAGGGCACGATAACTTCGGTTATAATGAAGGGAGGGCGGTGAAACTTTTGTCAATAGAGAGTCTAATGGGTAGCCTGTTGTGTGAAATGATTGTATCATTTTTTTAAATATCAGGGATAGCCGAAAAAAAGAGATTGAAAATCCAAAAAGTCGTATTTTTACAATTTGGAGCATGTTTAGAGGTCTTTCTCGTAAAGTCAACATACTATTTTTTGGGAACTTCTTCTACAAAGAGTCTTATTGGTAGTCTTTTATATGAAACCATCGATCAACAGTCCAACATATCAGGAGTAGAAGAACAAAAGGATCGAACATTGAAAACGGCATCCTTTCATTGTTGAGCGAAACATGAAGTGTGGGTGACTACAATCTACGCATTTAGTCATCGTATAGAGCTTATTCAACAGTATTGAATTCCAACTGCTTAGGGATATTTTACGTGCACTCCAATGTGTACACGGGACCTTGGTTTTTCGTCCCATCCGAAGGACTAGACAGCTGTGCTTGTCAGGCCCTCCGTTCTGCCTTACTGACAAGGGAACCACGCCGGGAAATCGAGATGAACTTTCTCTGTGCAGAACTTTCAATTCAGGCAAAACGTTTATTGCATACGATTAAGCTGGTCAGTTGGAGCTCATTTTCAAAAGTTTTGTAATAATCGGTTGGTAATTAAAGTACCGTGCACATTAAACTGTTAAAACAGAAAATTTCGCCCGGTTGAAATGTTTCTTGCTATAAGTCAGCAATTTTCCGAATTCAGGGAGGCTGAATGGCTGAATGGTTAGCATGTGCGCACTGTATCGTAACGTCTGTCATTGAGTCAATGGGCGTCGTTTCGATCTCCAGGTTGGACGTGACATGAAGTATGATGTCCAACCTCGTGGGTTTTCTCCGTGTCCTTCGGTTTCCTCCCAAGGGCGCAAGGGGAGTTTTTAAATAAAATTAAAAAACATATGTTAGTCCCGAAATGACCTAGTTTGTGTCGAATGGACATTAGGCCGCATTTCTCTCTTTCTCTTTTATTTTTAAAGTTTTGTAATAATCGGTTGGTAATCAAAGGTACTGTAAAAGTGATAAAACAGAAAATTTCGCCCGGTTGTAATGTTTCTCACTTTAAAGTCAGCAATTTGCCGATTTTAAGGGGCAAACGTTTATTGCGAACGCTTAAGCTGGTCAGTGGGAGCTTATTTTTAAAAGTTTTGTAATATTCGGTTGATAACTAAAGGTACCGTGCAAATTAAACTGTTACAATAGAAAATTTGGCCCGGTTGAAATGTTTCTCGCTGTAGGTCAGCAATTTGCCGATTTTAGGGAGGTTGCGTGGCTGAATGGTTAGCACGTGCGCTCTGTATCATAACGTCTGTCATTGAGTCAACTGGCGTTGTTTCGATTTCTTGGTTGTACGTGACAAGGAGTATGGTCGCCTGTCCAACCTCGTAGGCCGTAACCGCCGCTGCCCGGGTAAAATTTCCCTCATTGCACACTTTATGGCATATGCCCGTCTTCATTAGCCCATTTTAGGAGCAGAACAGTCGGACGTTAAACCCCATTCAATTTCATTTCATTTTCTCTATGTTGCTTATTTATTATAGTGGATAAATATTTTTCTGGTTCTGGCAATTATTTAATTAGAAATCTTGCTTTGGCCAGTTTTTTTATTGCAGAGTGCCATTCTTGTTTAAACAAACATGATCCTTTGTTTAAAACATGCTTAAGAAGTCGTCACGATTTCCTACTTATAACCAAACATATTGAAAATATTAGTCTGGCATTATTAAATCCTAATTTTATTGGTCTTATTTAAAATTAAACTTTCATTTAACTATGAACAACCCTTAACGTGTCTCTTTAAAACTATTAAGTACTCTAAAACAGTAGCTCAACCTTTTGGCCTAAACTCATTAATTTACCATTTTGTTGTGAGCGACTTCTTATTCTTCTTATATGACATATTGCACGTGTCTGATTTCAAAGGGGGGTTGGGTGCCTGAATGGTTAGCACGCGCGCCTGTCATTGAGTTAACTAGCGTGTTTTCGAATGCCCGGTTGTACGTGACAAGGAGTAAGGTGGCCTGTCCAACCTGCCATTTTTAATTTTTTTTCCCGCCATTTTCATTTCATTTTCTCATCCGTCTCATTACAGTAATACAAGTTTCAGTTATTTCCCTTTAGTTTTCAGATTATTGTTATGCCTGGGTGCAATGTTTCATACTATATTTAGACTTGTAACTTCGCGAGTTTTTGACCAATTTTAATAATTAAGCTTTCATATTACATATGAAAGCTTATTGTTTCTGTTAAGATTATTAAGCTTTCATATTACATATGAAAGCTTATTGTTTCTGTTAAGATTATTATTATTTTTTTTTTTGTGTATTTTCTGCAAATCGGATTTCTCAGAATCTAACCATGGGATCTTTCTGAAACTTTGACCTACCCCCCCAAAAATGGGGTGCGAACGTTGTTTAAATATATTTTCAAAACGTTTTACGAATCCGAAATCACCGAATTTTACGAACGAAAAAACTGACAATGCATAGTCGTAACTTTGTTATTTTTTGACCGATTTTACTAATTCTTTTTTCTTTGAATACCTTGAAAAAAATCATTTTCATCTGCAGTTTCACATTTTCGAATTTTGAAAATTCGTTGCTGTGATTTCGAACCGGATGTTTAGACCAATTTGACAACTTCTTTAATAGTTGTACGATTTTCATGAAATTTAGTATATAAATAGATCTTACCGATGTGACTTCAAAAATATAATTAGAAATTTTCTAAATTATCTCCCCTTGACGAAATTAAGGATCAAATTTTTCAAAAAAATCAAAGAAATATAGGTCAGAATGACCTAATTTTTTTCTTGGATACTAGAGAAGTAAGTACTGATTCGTACACAAAATATGGAGTTTGTCGATCGAACCGGAAGTGCCACCATCTTTAAAAGTGAAAAATCAAAAAGGCTTTTTTGCTATTTTACTTACAGACTCGGGAATTATATTTTCGGAATCCTTGAAGGAATGCCTAAATATCTGTCGGATCAGAATTTCGATTTCGGTCACGTTATGGTCACCATTTTGAATTGAAAATGAAAAATAGAAGCAATTTAAAGGGTCGGGACTTTGGAACACAATTACTCTCCTTCTAATTAAGCTAGAATGTTCAAACTTGGTGTAGCCGTTCACTAGGTCAATGTTATGATTGACTTCAAAGATGAGCATTTTCTGCTGAGGGTAAGCAGAGATAAGCATGCTGATTTGTTGATTCTTTAGGGCACGATAACTTCGGTTATAATGAAGGGAGGGCGGTGAAACTTTTGTCAATAGAGAGTCTAATAGCTAGCCTGTTGTGTGAAATCATTGTATCATTTTTTTTAAATATCAGGCATAACCGAAAAAAAGAGATTGAAAATCGAAAAAGTCGTATTTTTACAATTTGGAGCATATTTAGAGAGGTCTTTCTCGTAAAGTCAACATAATATTTTTTGGGAACTTCTTCTACAAAGAGTCTTATTGGTAGTCTTTTATATGAAACCACCGATCAACAGTTCAACATATCAGGAGTAGTAGAACAAAAGGATTGAACATTGAAAACGACACCCTTTCATTGTTAAGCGAAACATGCAGTGTGGGTGACTACAATCTACACATTTAGTCATCGTATAGAGCTTATTCAACAGTATCGAATTCCAACTGCTTAGGGATATTTTACGTGCACTCCAATGTGTACACGGGACCTTGGGTTTTTCGTCCCATCCGAACGACTAGACAGCTGTGCTTGTCAGGCCCTCCGTTCTGCCTCACTGACAAGGGGAACCACGCCGGGAAATCGAGATGAACTTTCTCCGTGCAGAACTTTCAATTCAGGCAAAACGTTTATTGCATACGATTAAGCTGGTCAGTTGGAGCTTATTTTCAAAAGTTTTGTAATAATCGGTTGGTAATTAAAGTACAGTGCACATTAAACTGTTAAAACAGAAAATTTCGCCCGGTTGAAATGTTTCTTGCTATAAGTCAGCAATTTTCCGAATTCAGGGAGGCTGAATGACTGAATGGTTAGTATGTGCGCGCTGTATCGTAACGTCTGTCATTGAGTCAACGGGCGTCGGTTCGACCTCCAGGTTGCACGTGACATGGTGTATGGTGTCCAACCTCGTGGGTTTTCTCCGTGTTCTTCGGTTTCCTCCCAACGGCTAAAGACCAGTACGCGCAAGGGGAGTTTTTAAATAAAATTAAAAAACATATGTTAGTCCGGAAATGACCTAGTTTGTGTCGAATGGACGTTAGGCCACATTTCTCTCTTTCTCTTTTATTTTTAAAATTTTGTTATAATCGGTTGGTAATCAAAGGTATTGTGAAAGTGATAAAACAGAAAATTTCGCCCGGTTGTAATGTTTCTCACTTGCGTCAGCAATTTGCCGATTTTAAGGGGCAAACGTTTATTGCGAACGATTAAGCTGGTCAGGGGGAGCTCATTTTTAAAAGTTTTGTAATATTCGGTTGATAACTAAAGGTACCGTGCAAATTAAACTGTTAAAATAGAAAATTTGGCCCGGTTGAAATGTTTCTCGCTGTAGGTCAGCAATTTGCCGATTTTAGGGAGGTTGCGTGGCTGAATGGTTAGCACGTGCGCCCTGTATCATAACGTCTGTCATTGAGTCAACTGGCGTTGTTTCGATTTCTTGGTTGTACGTGACAAGGAGTATGGTCGCCTGTCCAATCTCGTAGGCCGTAACGCCGCTGCCCGGGTAAAATTTCCCTCATTGCACACTTTATTAGCCCATTGTAGGAGCAGAACAGTAGGACGTTAAACCCCATTCAATTTCATTTCATTTTCTCTATGTTGCTTATTTATTATAGTGGATAAATATTTTTCTGGTTCTAGCAATTATTTAATTTCTGCATAGAAATCTTGCTTTGGCCAGTTTTTTTATTGCAGAGTGCCATTCTTGTATATTGCAGTCTATGACCCTTTGTTTAAAACATGCTTAAGAAGTCACGATGTCCTACTTATAACCGAACATATTGGAAACCATAATTATATAACATATCTTGGAAGCCCGATTACAGCTATGCAAGTTTCAGTTATTTCCCTTTAGTTTAAAGATTATTTTTTTGCCCGGGTGCAATGTTTCTCACTACATTTAAATTTGTAACTTTGTGAGTTTTTGACTGATTTTGATATTATGTCTTTATAATTTTCCAAATCTACATATTTAACGTACGTATTCAAACAGTTGAGTTCAACCTGTTTTAGTTTTGTTCAAAGTTATCTCATTTAATTTTTCGATGTTTTCTTACCATTTTCATTTCATTTTTCTGAAAGTTTTGAAGTGGGAAGTCATCCCGATTACAGCAACACAAGTATCAGTTATTTGACTTTAGTTTTCAGATTACTCAATGTTTCATACTATATTTAGACTTGTAACTTCGCGAGTTTTAGACCAATTTTAATAGTTTGTTATTTTTATCCTTTTATTTGAGATACTTGATATAATCGATGACACACGACGATGAATATGAAAGCTTTCATATCTGCATGGGACAGTAGCAGATCTAGTTATTATTATTTTTTTTTCCAATTTGCTTATATCTCAGCAACTTCTTGTTGGATCGATACACTGTCTTCAGTTTTACTGGGAAAGTGGGTGTGACTTAGAGATTAAAGCTATTCCCGGCATTCTGCGACATTGCGAAATGTCCGAAATCACCGAAAATGTCGTTTTTTTAAATATTGCCGTAATATTAACAATAATCATTGGATTTTAGCATATGATGCATTTTGACATAGACAGAAACAGGGGACATAGCTATGTTACTTTTGATTTTTGATTTTCGACGAATCTTGGAAGATATTAGGCGCCAAATTTTGAAAATTTAAATTTTTACAAAAAACTTTTTTATTTATTAATATTTTTATATGCCATTTTAACCAAGGTTAAAGAGTCATCTGATTTGAACAAAAATGTCAACATTTTTTGTTTCCGTAATTTTCCTTGGCCGCCATTGGCTAATTCAGTTTTTCAGTCATACATTAATTATTTATTGTTCGATTTGTATAAAACCATGTTCATATGTTCCGTGGTTCAAAATGCCATTTTTTTTGTTACCGGTGGAGTTTCCTGTAGGCACCGGAAGTGGCGTTAATTCAGCAAAAACTACAATATTGACAGTTCGGTACAACATTTTGAAAGCAAATACTATTTTCTACTAATTTGATCTTACTCAAAAGATGCGCCCTGTAAAGGTGCACAAAATCTCGGACTCAGTTTTTTATACGCCCACATTTTTATGTGGACGTATATTGTCGTCGCCCCTGTCCATCCGGACGTCCGTCCGTCCGTCCACAATTTGTTTGTGGACTCTCTACAGGTCACAATTCTTATCCGATTTTGACGAAACTTGAAATATAGGTTTATCCCCAAAAGATCTCGGTTCCTTTCGATATTGGCATGTATCGGATGAAAACTTCATGGATTATGGCCCCTGATTGTACGAAAAGTCACGTTTTTAGCTTGTGGACCCTATAGAGGTCACAATTTTGAACCGATTTTTATGAAACTTGACATGCATGTTTATAACCCAAAGATCTTGGTTCCTTTCGATATTTGCACCTATCGGAATGTAATTTCCTGAATTATGGCCCCTGATTGTCCGAAAAATCACCCTTTTTAGCTGGTGGTCCCTCTGGAGGTCACAATTATTATCCGATTTAAAAAAACGTTTGATTATATCACCGTTACACCCTAAGGAAGGTTGAGTTCGAATTTCGGGAAAATCGGACGAAAATTACCATACAAAATGGCCGTTTGAACGCGAATACTGTTAAAAAATTGTATATCATGGGTTGTGGACCTTGTAAAAGTCACATTTTTAAATCGATTTTGATGAAACTTGAAATTCATGGTTATAACCCAAAGATCTTGGTTCCTTTCGATATTTGCGCATATTGGAACGTAACTTCCTGAATTATGGCCCCTGATTATACGCAAAATCGCCTTATTTTAGCTTGTGGTCCCTCTGGTGGTCACAATTATTATCCGATTTAATAAAACGGTTGATAATATTACCGTTACACCGTAAGGAAGGTTGAGTTCGAATTTCGGGAAAATCGGACCAAAATTGCCATACAAAATGGCCGCCGTTTGTACGCGAATACTGTTTAAAAAATTGTATATCGTGGTTGTGGACCCTGTAGAGGTCACAATTTTAATTCGATTTTGATGAAACTTGAAATGCATGGTTATAACCCAAAGATCTTGGTTCCTTTCGTTATTTGCGCATATCAGATCATAACTTCCTGAATTATGGCCCCTGATTGTCCGAAAAATCGACTATGGTCCCTCTGGAGGTCACAATTATTATCCAATTTAAAAAAAACATTTGACTCTATCACCGTTACACCCTACAGAAGGTTCAGTTCGAATTTCGAGAAAATCGGACTATAATTGCCAGAAAAAATGGCCGCCGTTTGTACGCGAACAGTGTAAAAATATGGTATATCAAAGTTGTGGACCCTGTAGAGGTGACAATTTTAATTCGATTTTGATGAAACCTGAAATGCTTGTTTATAACCTAAAGATCTTTATTCTTTTTGATATTTGTGCATATCAAATGGTAACTTAATGAATTATGGCCTTTGATTGTTGGAAAAATCACTTTCGGTATTGCTTGTTCTCTGTCTATCTCTCGAACGATTATTATCTGATTTTAAAAAAACCTCTAATTATATTACTGTTGCTCCGTAAGGAAGGTTGAGTTCGAATTTCGTGAAAATCGTACCAAAATTGCCGGACGAAATGGTCACCGTTTGTACGCGTATAGTGTAAAAATATGGTATATCATGGTTGTGGACTCTCTACAGGTCACAATTCTTATCCGATTTTGACGAAAAGTAACATTTCTACGTTGTGTCGGCTTCGAATTTCATGAATATCAGACTGGAACTGACCAACAAAATGGCTGCTCCCAATACAGTATGAAATACAGGACTTAATGATGTAGGAAAAATCACTTTCGGTATTGCTTGTTCTCTATCCATCTCCCAAAAATGTGGGCGTATCCTGCCTGGCAGTGCCAGCCTATCTTTTAATTTCGATTTTGTTTTCGGGCCATTTCGGTTAAAAGGTAAAAAAAGGGGTAAAAATAAGCTATTTACAACCCATCCAGTGTCTTCATATATTAAAATATTTCTTTGATACTTTCATAAACTTGTAGCAATAATCCATACAAAGAGAATGTATGTGAAATTTAGTTTGTTATATAAGCAGTTGCCGAGAAATGGGCAATTTTGCATGAGTCACTTTTCACGTTATTTTGGCTGTAAAAGAATCAATTATTATTCGATTTTCAATTTTCTTTCACTGTCTGTTGCCTATTGCCACAGTCGACTATTCCAAACCATTTTAACACTTTCACTGTTACCGGAAGTGACGTCATTTAGGCAATAACTGAATTTTTAGCCTTAAAAATACATTTTTTATTCAAATGAGTATTATTTGTAATATTTTTAGAATTATGAAATTTGGTTCCCATCAACAAATAGAATGAACCGATACGATCATATAGATACCACAAAATTGGTTTCTAACTTGTACGGTTTCAGAGAAATGGATGATTTTCCACAAGCCACTTTTTACTTTATTTTGGCTCTAAAAGAATTAGTTATTATTCGATTTTCACAAAATTTTCACCATATGATGTCTTATGCCATTTACGATTTCATAGAACTAATTTAACTTTTTTAGTATCACCGGAAGTGATGTCATTTTGTCAAAAACTGAATTTTTAGCCTGCAAAACAGATATTTTATTCAAATGAGTTTGATTTGTAATGTTTTCAAAATTATGATATTTGATTCCATTCAACAAATGGATTGAACCCATACGATCATACAGACACCAAAAAATGGTTTCTAACTTGTGCGGTTGCAGAGAAATAGTCGATTGTCTACAAGTCACTTTTCAAGGTTTTTGGTCTATAAAAGTGGCAATTATTATTCTATTTACATAAAATTTTCTCTATATGATGTCATATGCCATATCGGATTTCATAAAACTAATTGAACATTTGCATTATCACCAGAAGTAATGTAATTTTGTCAGGATCATTTACAAGTAACAGATGTATAAAATGAATTGATATTTGCTGGATTTGGTTGATTCTGCGTCCAATTTATTTGATGTGTGCAATGCTTATGGGGAAACCTGTTTAATGGTTTCATTGGTACCGGAAGTGACATATGTTCAAGGGTAACGTGGCACCGGAAGTGACTTGTTAAAGGGTAACGTGGCACCAGTGAAACCCGTCATTCCTGCATGCAGGTCTAGTTATTATTATTATCATTATTAAAAGCGTTTGCGTAGTAATTAAAGAGTTTTTAGATACAGTGGTCTACGAGCCTACGTCTATAGTAAGAAAACAAAGCGTGTTTGACATTAATAACACCTGTGTAAAAAGATATAAAAAATAACTAGATAAGATTAAAGCAAAAGATATTTACTCAATACGAGTAGAAGCTAAATATAGTAAACCATTGTCAATAAGTAAATGGGAAGAAGAGAATTTCTGCTTCTCAAATATAGAAAACCCAGAACACCTTTTTATATACTGCAATAACGCACAGGTAATATGGAATGATTTACATGAAATCTTTTCAACTGATGACATTTCATTACAATTACAACTTGCAAACATTCATTTTGGTTTTTTGAAAGAAACAGCTTTAAAATCACATCGCGAATTCTTATTTGTAAATCATCTGATAACTGTAACAAAATATTATCTCTACAAATAGAAAATAGAAAATATTAAACCGACAATCATCAATTATCGAAACTACTTGAAAGGTAAACAACAGATTGGAAATGAATTAAACGAAACCTCAGTAAAAAAAATGGGATTATACAATATGAATATTATGCATACCTCTAGTATCCCGTTTCTAGTATTCCACTTCTTTCATAACTATAGTTATTTTTGTTTTCTTTTTTTTTCTTTGCTTTGTTTTTTTTATCTTTTAATTTCATTTTATTTATATATGTTCTTCTATATGAAACATAGAATATATCCTTCAATAATAAGCCGGTGCTATCTGATGGTGTATTCCCGCGAAGGCGCAGTTACAGAGCGTGACCAAAATTAATCCTTCCCGCGAAGGCGCAGATATCGAAGTGTCGACTGGAGACATGTTGTTATTAGAACCCAATTAAGGGTGTCAAAGATTTTATAAATTTATGTTCACTCTGAATTTTATTCACCAATTGGCAACTAATTTCCAACCTTTGCATCTACGAAAAATAGTCTGTATCGCGCCAGGCGATCAATATATCCAAAAATACCAACAACAAAACGTGAACATGAAATTCCTGATAATCTATAGCATACCATTGGTGGTGAGCCATTTTACCTAATCGATGATGGTGCCGATGATAGGATTCTTGGTTTTGTTACACCAATGCCAGCCAATCCAAAAATAACCAGATTGACCGGCTACATAACAAATCAATGGTTCCAGGGTGAATTTTCAGTTCGTCAATGGAACCACTACGACACTATAGGAGCACAGAACCAACAACAATCTGGAAGGATGGCATTCAAGAGTCAAGAAATTAGTTGGAAAAGCCCATCCGAATGTGTTTGAAATTATCGCATTTTTGCAACAAGAACAAAATAATGAGATAAAAATCGTCCAGTATGCAGGGGGACAGGAACCACCAAGGAAGGGGCATAAATATACCCAAATCCAAAGCCAGTTCCAGGAATTAAAAAGGAAGACACGAAGAAGAATTGAATTTAATCGAGTATTTGGCCAAATTAAACTAATTTGTTATAGTATAGTTAAGTTTTTATTTATTTGGCGAAAATTTGTTATAGTATAGTCATGTGTTTAATTCTTATGTGGCGAAATTTGTTATAATAGTATACTCATGTTATTTGGCGAAATTAAATTAATTTTTGTATTAGTATAGTTATGTTTTTAATATCTATGCTAAAAATGATGCTAAAATGATGGTAAATTAGTTACAGTGGGGGTTATGAAAGTATAAATTCTTATCATAACAATCTATAACACCATTGTTACGTTTTTAATCCATTTTAATCCCTAGGAGCTGGATTCCCGCGAAGTCGTCGAGAACGATCTCTTTTAATCCGTTACGGTCAATAACTGCGCCTTCGTGGGAATAAACCCTATCTGATATGTTTAATGTGTAATGATTAACGCTTTCGAAATTTTACTAGATCGTCCAAAACACTGTGATGTAATGTAATATATGTACTATGCTGTTGTTATTTATAATCTCCCTGGACCTCGATGCACTTTGCCCATTTGTCTTTGAGAGGGTCTGGACCCATGCAACCATATCATCTGTAATGGCCTCAACAGGCCTTCCCTGCGATCCCGCTTAAACTCAGCTGACTATTTTACAACAGTAGAATATCGAGGGGATTCCTCCCCATACACATTCGTCATAAGTTTATGTATATCGGTCGCATTTACCCCTTTCTACGTGAGAAACTTGATAACCGCACGATGCTCAGTTTTAGAACTGTCGATAATTACAGGAGGGTACCTGTGTTCAACAGGTTGTAAATCTCAAGTAAATGATCGGGAAGGGTTGTTTATGTCTGTAAACTGTCGTCAGATGGATTATCTCAATACTCATGCTTCTGTGAACTTATTGACTTCCCCTCATTAACCACATCCAGGGACTTAATAATAATAATAAAATAAAACCAAGTACGAACAATTCAAACCAATAGACAAAATTTGAAGTTCTAAAAAAACGTTATAGGCAAAATAGTGTAATCAGCAAATGGACTGTTCACCGTGTACAAAATACACGACAAACAGTGGTAACAGGGGTCCGAAAGAGTAAGCTTACCCTGCCTGACGCCATACCCGCCATAGCTGCATCCAAACTATTAGTCGGTGGCCAATGGACTATCGGTATGCAAAGTGCACGTGGTGAACAGGGTTAACGATGTAGGAGACATAATCAATGAGATAGTAATAGTATACGTGTCAATTAAATATATCTAGAATGATAATATACAAGTCAATTCAATATATCTTTAATAAAAGCCGAGAGGGACATGTTATATTTACCAATGAAGTCAATATGACGGTCATAAAACTTTTTAAAGGTTTTTATAAGTTTAGTGCGCACGTATCCTTGCAGTTGAAGCTCAGATGACAAATGCCCCGATTAACTTAAAAAAATCAGAATAAAAGGAACAAGCTCTCGCCTAACGAAATAGCTGAGACACATACACTCCATAAGCTGGTGATATTGGAATGTTACTACTAATAAATGGAAAGTTGACAATCGGAAAGTCAAAGTCATCATGTTTATCGTACAAATTAACACTCAGTTTATGGCAATTGTCAAAATCGAGATGCCTATCCAAGTCGGAAGCGTAATTGTCACTGTCAGTGGTATTTTTAATTTCGAGCTCATCAGGATATAATATATGAATTCGACATAATTACTAAATTTAGGATTATTCTGTGATAGAACATCATCGATATGTCGATAAGTGAAATTAAAATGTCTGGCTAATCGTTTATTTGATTTTACGAGTGCTTGGATGTAATCGGCTTCGTACAAATAGAGAAACAAATCAGCAAGCAAAGGTGCACAGTTGGCGCCCGTGGGGATACCTACCACTTGCTGATATATTTCCCCTCCAAATTCAACAAAGATGTTATCAATTTAAAAATCCAACATCTGAATTATCTTGATGGCGGTGAATTTATTTTTGGAATCAGTATGATTCTTAACGAAATAATGTAACTGTATATTGATATCTAATAGTTCCCGATTTAGACGAAAAGACACTGAATATTACCTTTCAACCAATTTACTATGGGGAATTTTAGTGTACAAAGTAGAAAAGTCAAACGTTTGAATGAGGCTGAAGCAATGGAATTAGATTGCAAACCATCAAGTAATTCTTTGGAGTTTTTTTAAAATGATTTTTTAATCCAGGGACTTGCTAGTACTGTCATGTCTATTGAATAATATATCAATGTCAAGTCGCAATTTTGTTCTAGATCAGCTCCTTTTTTTAAAAAAATGTGGTTTTCGTTGCTTTAACAAAGATACGCACGTAATTACTTTGTTCTGGGTAATCTATTCTTCAGGACGAAAAACATTGACCTTTAGAATCAATAAAAATCATTGAAAAAAATTTGCATTTTTCAGCTATTTTGGTCACCATTATTTCTGAGAGTATGTGAATTTCCCCGAAAGATTTAAATCAGACAGAGAAATGGGGTTTAACGTCCACTCAACACAAACTAGGTCATTTCGGGACTAACGTATGGTTTAATTTTATTTCAATAATTCACAATCTTTAGCATTGGGAGGAAACCGGAGGACCCCGAGAAAACCCACGAGGTTGGACAGGCAACCCTACTCCTTGTCACGTACTACCGGGGAATCGAAACCACGCCAGTTGCCTCAATGACAGACTTTATGATACAGCGCGCGCACATTAACCCTTCAGCCATCCAACCCCCAATCGGAGATTAGGCCACGGCCTTGATACATGGTGCTCTGAAACCCACATAAGTTAGGTTCTATTTAGGCCTAATCATTGGAAATTAATTGACCCCTGCTCCCATGATTGTGATTGAGGGTGACATCTGATTTTGTATATTTGTGGTCATCGACTTGATATTTTGTTAATAGGGTTACGTGCAATCATGTTCATTCCGATAGGCACAATACTAATTTCAATGGTTTCTTCTCAACACAATTCAATTTCGAGATCTCACAAAATATTCAAGGGGTTTTTTTTTTTCAACGTTTCAACAATAAATCATCTATAACATCTTTCAACATCTGATCAATATAAATTCTTCTGGCAGAGAGACTGAGTAGACCTAAGTGAGATTCGCTGTAAAATAAAACAATTGCAACAATCAAGTTTCATAAATCAAGAGTTTCGTGGATTATTTATCGTCAATAGGCCTACAATATGTAGTTATCTCCCTTGAATCCATATTTCTCACATTTTTGTCAGCAAAAGGGTCCTGCAGTGGTCACAAAATTTTCCAATAACTTGATATTTTACAGTTTGTCTACGAAACTTTACTTTAATTCTAAAAAAAAATGGTCCAAATAGATGAGAATAGGCCTATTTAACTTACATGTAACTGGTGACTTGTCCTGAACCCAAAACATGTCTACAGGCCTATTGATCTATTATATAAATTTCTACAACTTTTAATATCTCTTAACAGTGTTGTGCCTTGATTTCCAAGAAAATCATTACGACGGTGTAGCTAAGCAACATCGTATGGCTTTGGTTCGGTTATCTCCCAAAACTTAGACAGCCATAATATAGACAGCCATAACTTAGACAGTGGAGTAAGTGATTAATTAACACAACACTCATAGCTGCAATGGAACAGTCCTAATCAGTGTACTGACCCATAGGGAGATTAAGTTTGTTGGGCTGAGATGTTTTGATTTGAAAATGAATGTCTTTGATGCAAGTTTGATTATCAAAACAATAAGTTATGTTAAAACTGTTGAGATGTATTGATTTGAAAATATATCTAACTTTGATCCATGGGTGATTATTAATCATTTAAGTATGTGCAAGAAGCTGAGATGTTTTGATTTTAAAATGTCTACCTTATGTCTGGAGGGATTTCACAACAGGTTGAACCGCTCTCTCTCCCACCGACATCCCAACATCTTCCGCTTTGTTGGCATCATCAAGAGAATCGAGAACGCAGATCGAGCGAAACTGACACAGCTCAACTTTGGAGCTGCAGCTCCACCCTAGAAGAGAGTCTATCGGGAGTTAGAGAACAGATTGGTCAGACTCAAGCAGCAGCTGCAACAAGGTGACAAAACCAAGAGTCGGTATCTGGACGCAGTCCGCCATTTGATCTATCGCGGATAGACACTTTGTTAACATTCGCATTGAAGATTTGTGAACATAGAGTATTAAAATTATTATTATTAATATAAGTAAAAACTTGACCAGTAAAGAAGTGAAAGAAATGGTACTGTATTTGTTGTTTTATACTTGTTAATAAATCTGCTTTAACATACCAATGTTACAATTTGCTGTTGTTTTGAACTGGCTGTCTAAGTTTTGGGATTTTTTCTAGAATTTCTTGGACTATTCCATTATCAAATATAGGTAACAGGTTGAGGATTAGTTGTGCACTTGACCATAAATGTTGTTGTTTTAAGCTGTCTAAGTTTTGGCAGGTTACCTTTGGTTCTAGCCTACCAATGTATTAAATACAGTGACCGCAATATTCAAAAATAATAGCCTACTGTATAATCTGATTCGAAAAATGAATATTTACAAATGACGAATCAAACAAATAAATCAAGCTAAATTGTATTTTATTTTAATTGTCAGGGAAAAGTCGAGCTGACCTTCAAATAGTCTTAAACAATCACGAAAGCTGTGTGTAGGCCTATACGTATGAAATAATTATTATATATGTTGGCTGTTAGATTTTTCCAACACATTTCTAGATCCAACACAAATTTAAACGAAGAAATGTCTAGGAAGGATTTTGATTTATTTTTTTGTTTTGGACATTGCTTTGCGTCCTGTCTCCAAACTCCAAGGGGAATCCGACAATCCGCCCCCTCCCCCCTATTTAGACAAGGCTATTTGACTCCAGAGTGGTAAGAAATCAAGAAAGCAGTGGATATATTTTTAAAAACGGCTGATCTGTTCAGCGATAACTTTTCGTTTATTGGAAAATAGCACATCGAGGGTTTAGAACACAATTGTGATAAGTCAAAATGTCTGATTTTGAGAAAATCGCAAATTAAACTTTTGATTCACAGCAGAAATTTCATTTATTAATATATTTTAACAAAATTTTCAGGTCTTCTGTCATTTGCATGATTCTTTCTTAAGGCTATCGTAGAACTATGATTTAGTATTAAATTTCAGACATATATGGGATGTGTGACTTATCACTTTTAGGCACTACATTTCAACTGGTATAACTATAAGACTTATCTTGATATCAACTATGTTATAACAACATGAAATGTAGAATTATAATCAAATTATGGCATAGAAGCCCATTGGAATGTTATGGGACCTTTTCATATAACCTTACACAAATAAAATCATACCTGTGGTGCAAAAAAAAAACCCATCCAAAACAAAAAAACAACTGTGTTTTTTCAATCCTCCAATTTAAATCAAACAGTGCATTACTGAATGTCTTTTATTTATCAAGGAAGAAATACACGTATCACCTTCATAATATAAACTATAGCCTGAACAACAACTTGAAACCATTTATTAAATAATAGTTGCGCTTTAATAAATTTAATCTATTCTTTGTTTAACTTGCTGTCGATCTTGTATCTTAAGACACATAGGTTGTTGGTTCCTTTTTTGAGAAAAACTAACGGTTGTAATCAAGTTCAATCCTCATAACAACCACGGTTAGATAATGAGGGGAGGTTCTTGTAAAAAATGATGAATTTTCAAACACACTGAAGAACTCGCTAATCACTATACGCGCATATTATGTAGATCACGGAGAACCCGCAGTGAAATGCAGAAAACTGTCTCAAGTGTGAATAAAACTACGCTATAAGTAGCCTACGAGCATAAATGCAGAAATTTTAACCCTATTCCATGTTGCCACCACATGTAAACCATGCCCCATAAAACCTCACCATGCTCTTGCCATGCCTCCTCAACACGCCACCACATCCTATAGAATAAGCAGTGGGGGCGGAGGCTCCTGAGCTTGGAGTGGCCCAATTGGCTGGAAAGTGATCTCTCAGTCGTCACATTCCTTCCACCACCGCACAAACTCACTACGGTCAGGGCAAAGTGTGGACGTGAAAAGAGTATTTCTTGATTTTGCCGCAGACTGATTGCAAGTTTCCTTTACACTTGAGAAGAACTTGCGTGCGGTGAGCGCGAAGGAAAGCCTTTATTATAGGTGAATAGGGCCTTAAGCATACCTATTGCGGGTATCGCCGTCTGATTTGTCGCAGGGATAGTTTTTGGCAAGGATGCGGTGCGCGCAATCAGACTTCGAGCGTAGTAATCGCAGGTCGAAGTTGTAGCAGGCGTGTGATTGGCGCGTGGTTTATCTTTTGCCGCACTCCCCACGACTTTAATACATGGGTACACTGCATGTTCCACACTGCCTACTACGCCCTCTATATGCTCCTACCATGACCCCATCATGCTCTGCTACTGCTCGCTTTCAGCCACGATCGGGCTGATTATTTCATGCATAGCGTAGCAAAGTTGTGGTGTAGCCTATGTCTAAATAGTTAACAGAAATTGGAAGTCTTTGTCGATTTAGTTGATATTTTGAATATGCGGACTGTCTTAAACAGAATTTTTCACAAATGTGTCCCTGTTAAAGGTTTTTGCAGATATTCGATATTTATATTGTCCAATATTTGCAGTAGCCGTCTTATGACTTATCATGTTATTGCACTCAATATTAGATTTATGCAGTGCATAGACATGTTAAGTCTGACTTAACATATTTTAGCATTAAAAAATATTATAACTGAGCATAGAGCATAAAAATGATTGGATGATTTTAAGATATTTGGAAATGAGTAAGGATGATGATTTCTACATCAATGAAAAGAGAATTACATTCTCTTCATTTTAAAAGAATAAAAATTTTTTTGTTTTTTTTGACTTATAATTATGTTCTATACCTTCGACATGGCGTCAATGTGTTTAACGTTCTAATTTAATTACGTCGTTCGCGGACGACCGTCGTCAAGTGACGTCATTCAGCAGACGACAGCTAACAAGAGTTTCATTTAGCAGAAGAATGTGGTGAAGTCGTGAAGACAGGTTTGCCTCGGTTGCATAATATCTTCTTTCTAAACTTGTACATAATGTTGTTCATGGTAAAGTGGTCGTATTCCAGTCCGTTCATCAATCCATCCGTCGTCCACAATTTATTATTTAATTAGGCCTAATGTAGAGTTATGGTCTGATCTGTATAATAAGATCTAAATTATAAAACGAAGAAGCCTATTGTTGAATTTAGGCAGTTCTGGCCCTTGTTTCACTTTACAGCAAAAGCCTATATTAGGCCTTGTATTACTATTAGTCTACATTTCGCCAATTTCTGTCACTAAGAATACTACGTGTTTCACTTTGTTTTTAATCCTGTGAACGCACTAACGACAAGGGTTGTCATTTGATCTGTAGGAAATTAATATCGGTGTCTTTTAAATTCTCCTATTACCTACAAAAGAATAAATATGCGACGGCCCTTGTTGACTGTCGCTGGCTCGCTAGCCAAAAGGTCGGGGGTTCGATCCCTGCATTGTCCGTGAAAGCGAAAGTTCATCCAGATTTTCCAGCGTGATTCCCCCTTGCAAGTGATGCAGGTTGGAGGGGCTGACAAGGACATATGTCTAGTCGTTCAGAGGGGACGTAAAACCGAGGTCCCGTGTACACATTGGCGTGCAAATATATGTGAGAACAGTTTTTGACTGCACCGATGACTTAGCTGCTGTCACGTTTCGTTGTCAGGCAACCTATCTTTGTTTATATGTGGTACAGTTATTAATATATAATATAATATGTTTCTATTACAGATACTGCTGATGATCACTTAGATGAAGAAAACAAAGGGATGACAATTCCAGGTATGTCATTACGTTTTACCCATTTTAATTAATAAGTGAAGAAATGGCAAATAATTTTCTAGTGAAAGTGTTTTAAGCCCGAGTTGTATATCTTCACATGTTGTGACATATTAAAATAACTCGGGTGTATATCCTACCTGGAAATCACGGTGGCTAAGTGGGTAAGGCGCTGGCTCGCTAGTCTGGAGGTCGGGTGTTCGATCCCTGCATTGGCCGAGAAAGTTTGTCTCGATTTTCCGGCGTGGTTACTCCTTGTCAGTGATGATGCAGGAGGACCTGACAAGGACAGTTGTCTAGTCGTTCGGATGGGACGAAAAAACGAGGTCCCGTGTACACATTATCATGAACGTAAAAGATCCCTTGGCAGTTGGAAGTCGATAAGAGTAGGCCGTAGTGCCACTGCCCGGGCAAAATTTCCCTCATAGTACACTGTATGGCGTATGCATATCTTCCATTAGCCCAGGTAAGGTGCAGAAGAGTAGGACGTTAAACCCCATTTCATTTCATTTTAAATTCAATTCGTATATCCTACCTGAAACCACAAGGTCAAGGATTAAAACTATAATTAAAATAACTCAGGTGTATATCCTACCTGAAACCACAAATTACCACAAATAATACGGAAATATACCGGCACAAAGCTAACTGAAGTCTGATGGCCGCCATAAACCAGCTTAGATCAAGACTAAGTTGTTTTAAAACTGGTTTATTTACCCCACCTGTTCGTTCAGACAACAAAGATAACCTAGTTTAAAGATGGCCTGGGTTTTTAACCACCACCAAAACGGTGAACAGGTAATCAACTAATATAAATATTATATAATTTCAGATGATAAAACAACCTATAAAAATACAATGGACGTGTATTCAATATGTAGAACTTGTCAATATGGTACACTTGATGAAGTCAACAATTTAATACTTCATAATAAAGATTTCAATATTCGTGACTGGAGGGGACGAACACCTTTATTTGGTTGTGTAGGGTCTGTCTATCAACCATTAGAGAAGGTTAAACTCCTCGTCTCTACTGGTGCCATGTTAGATGTAAAGGATCAATTAGGTTATAGTTTATTACACTGGGCTTGTGAGCATAGTACAACAATAGACTGTATTAAATACCTATTGGAACAAGGCCTTGATAAAGATGGTAGAGATGATGGTAATCAGACACCTTTATTTTGTTGTGTCTTGTCTCACTATCAACCATTAGAGAAGGTTAAACTCCTCGTCTCTACTGGTGCCAGGTTGGATGTAAAGGATAAAGATGGTTATAGTTTATTACACCAGGCTTGTCACTATAGTACAATAGAGTGTATTAAATACCTATTGGAACAAGGCCTTGATAAAGATGGTAGAGATGATGGTAATCAGACACCTTTATTTTGTTGTGTACAGTCTCCCTATCAACCAGTAGAGAAAGTGAAACTCCTCGTCTCTACTGGTGCCAGGTTGGATGTAAAGGATAAAAAGGGTCGTAGTTTATTACACTGGGCTTGTTACTGTAGTACAACAATAGAGTGTATTAAATACCTATTGGAACAAGGCCTTGATAAAGATGCTAGAGATGATAATAATATGACACCTTTATTTCATTGTGTACAGTCTCGCTATCAACCAGTAGAGAAGATGAAACTCCTCGTCTCTACTGGTGCCATGGTAGATGTCAAGGATAAATATGGTCAGAGTTTATTAGACGTGGCTCGTCGGCATAGTAAAGAATGTAAAACATATTTACGTGAATTAGGCCTTGATAAATAGAATATAAATAATCATACAACATCTTTATTTTACTACTTAATAATTATATTACCACTAAATGTTTTGTTTTATTTTGATGTAAATTTAAAGATTTGTTATAAACCATTTTCTGTACACAAACTGGCTACCTACCAGCCATTAAAACTAGTAACACGTGATTACAACGTCACAGCGGGTTATTACGTCACAGGTTAAATCTATTTATAAACAAATTGAAAGTAGTATTACCAGGTTGAATAACATGAATAAAAAATCAACTCATGTGATGTTTTGGTGGTCATGAAAGTCAACTTTAACCCCAACTTAATTCAGGAAATAATATATTTACAATAGAAGGTAAGAAAAATTAATTTATTTTTCATTTTATAAATTGACATCGATCCACTTTTATCATGTCAAGACAACGTGTTAAATGATTAAAGCCTATTTGATATCTAGAATATATCTCTCCAGATTTCTTTGTTTACCGGTATATTGTCGTTGTTTACCAGTAATAATATGCAAGTTGATTTTATTTAGAATATTTTTTTTTGTGTACTGCGATAAGTTTTGAATTCTGGTTTAAGGCGAGATTTACTATATTATTTAGAAATATTTGTCAATTGTTTTTATCGAGTGATGTATAAGGCAGACATGTTTTAAATTCTGGTTTAAGGGGAGATGAATCATTTGCAATTTTATTATAGGAATGTTTTAAAAAATAAATGTGTGTGGTTATCCCTTCTGGATGATATAGAAATAGGATTATATTTTTTAAGAATTGAACCTTATAATACAATAAATTAATAGTTGTTATGTGTAAAAACACTACAAAATATTTCTAAAATTAGAATAATATTAAAAATTGTATAAAAGATACCTAGAAAATTGAAATATTAAAAATTGTATAAACAATACCGTGATGAGTTTTTAGCTTCTTGTAAATTATATTCTCTCTATTTTGTTTTTGTTTTTCAGAGCTGCTACATTCCAACATAAACCCTCATTAAAAGTTGTTTGTGATTATTTAAAACGTGATTGTTTCAAGAGATATCCACTAGAAAAATGTCCACTGTGTAAAAAACATGTTTTAGCTGAAGATCCTAAGGTAATGTTTTTTTTTTATATTTTATTGTCTAATAACCAAAGCGTATTAATTCCCTAAAACAATAAACTTGACAAAGACTATAATATTAATAATGGTTTAATCTAGAATGCAGCCCTTTAGAGTTATAGATATTTATAATGCTGCACCCTTGTATACCAAAAAGTACAATTTGTTTCCATGGAAACACAAAAACTATTAAATCCGTGAAATTTTTGAATCCAGGAGATTATACCACTGTTAATATTCTGATTTTATTTTCTTGATTAAATTAAATGTAAAATAATCAATTTGAGTGCTGCTACATTTTAGCATGGATCAAGCTGTGAACAATTAGATAATGTGTGAAAAATATTTTATTTCAGAATCAACTGAAAGGTCGTAAAAATCAAATAGAGAGAGTTTATTGTGGTCATCTGTTTCATAATGGTTGTTTAGATACGTACATCAAGAAAACACCTCCATTTATAGGTAAATATTTATAATACTGCTGGGAGTCATGGCGACTGTCTTTATTACCTCAGTTGGAGAAGAAATCGAAACCCTTGACAGACAGTTGGAATTTCGCGGAAGACGAGGTCGGAATGTCGATGTCTGAGCAAACTGTCCCCTCATAGTACATTTCATGTTATATCACTTAATCTACATTTAAAATAAATAATAACCCATAATATTATTATAAATATATCAGACATATCTCCTTTAACTTGTGTTTTTAAAGATGTAGCTTATGTTTGTTTGTTTTTTTCAGGAGGTAAAATATATAGAAGTTAAAAGAGCCATTAAAAAAAGAACAATCAGAAGATGGACAATTATTCATTGGTTGATAAGGTCATGTGACACTCTAATTTTCCTATATAAAGGGTGCTAACTTTATTATAATAATGTCAACAATCACTTTGTAGATATTCTGCAAGTTTTAAAAGATCAGTTTTGTTTTGGGCTTGCTTATCAATGACTTGGTTTGTGCAACAATATCACCATCTGAGATTGGAGGAAAGTAAGCATAAAAAATGTATATTTTAATTATCTTCAATCTATTACCATGGAAACGTAGGCGTGATGTCATAAATTATGACGTCATATCTGCTATGACATCATAGTCAGAGATAGATTCCCTCGTTTACCATGTTTTTTCTCTAAACAAGTCAGATACGATGTTCTTGCTCTCACCAATATGATATTTATGCACGTACAATATTTTGAGGCAAGCCATATCTCCGAGAAAAATTGAGAAATTCACGCTCCATAAAGGTGGATATAGGTACTTGGACGCCAAAACAATCAAAAAACAGTTTTCGTAAAATTTGTCACTTAAGTATGTTTTTGCTCTGACCCAACGATATGTGATCTGTGTCAAAGGACTTTTAAACTAACTTTTATTATATTGAAAGAACGAACCACACGGACATATTTATTTGTAAATACTCCACGCATCCAGCTATGTGGTTTTTACTGCGAGAACTTCGCTTTTCCACATTAAACAGCAGATTGTTTTTCCGACAGGGTTTTTTTCAATCGGCTGGGATGGCATCAAACAGCTGGATCTCCTATTTTAACTTGTTTTCATTATGACAAGGTGAGAAGATATATGACCCGCCCTCTCTTCTCACGACAGTAATTTTAAAACTGTGTTTTAAAGTGATTTTACATATAGCCTGATGGAACTTGGTCATACATGTTAATGATATAAATATCATCATTAGTCGGCAGAGTATGACGCCATTATCACCGGGTTAACCAATGTGCGACGTCAAGGACGTTAAGGTTTTACGAACGTTATTTCCCACCACGCCGGACATTCATATTTAATATATTATAGAATGATATGATTTACTAAATGTATTTTATTGTTATTCATATCATGACATAACCTCGAGTTCTTGCTATATCAGTTCTTGTTGCTTGTGGTCGACCTTGTCTATAATTCTTACACCTATCTCACAAATTATAAGTAGTTTTTATTAGTTAATAAACAAATGTAATATTGTTTTTAAATCATTTATATATCATAAAAAAACGACATCCATCTGTATACATATTGGTGTGCAAGTAAAAGAACCATTGACAGTTGGAAATTGTGGAAGAGGTTCATGGAAAGGCCACTGTCTGGGCAAAATTCTCCTACCTCATATTGTCCATAAAACCATAGAAGTAAACCTTGCTAAATGAAAGTCAGCAGTCTGTTTACATGCTTGCCACGGTGTTCAAGTCTGGAGCTCGGGTTTTCTTCCCATCCAATCTACTCGTCAGCCGCACAGGTGAAGATCAGGCTTAGTATTCTCATTGTACTAGAATTTACCCGAGAGCCTTTGTTTACTTATCAGGGGGCCACGGGTTCGGTCATTCGGGTGGGACAAAAAACGCTGCTTTCCGGACAGAACCGTGAACCATTAAACCTGATTTCATTTGAATTGAGCCAGGGGTTGGGTTTTATTTTAATTATCTGTATTATTATAGGAAATACGTCCACACAACAGCCATGTCTTGACAGCTTTTATCCGAAAGGAAAACAACTTTAATGTTGAACAAATTTGACAAGGATGACTTCAAGAAATCTGACCTTTATCCTGTTCGGAAAAAGAAGGGTGACTCGGGAACAGAATGTCCCAAAACTGAATATTTATAGGATTCGTCACCCCTTTATACAATAAATACCAGATGTGAAACAAATCCATTCAAAACCACAGCCTCTAAATGTGGGACGGAAGGTTATGGAATGCCGAGTATCGATTTTTTTTGTCCTCTAATGACATCAATGCTTTATAGTGGTGTAGGACGCAGGGCCTGGCAAGGACAGTGTACAAATAGGCGGGCACGTAAAAGAACCCTTGACAATTGGATAGTGTTCGTCCTCTGATGACCCCATGGCAGGGCGGTTAGATGGTCAAACGCGCCCAGTGGCTTGCTTTCGATTCCCCACTTGCACGTCACAAAGAGTAAGGTCACCTGTGTAACCTCGTTGATTTTTTCTCCAAGTTTTCCGGTTTACTCTCACTGATAAAGACCCATACGGGCAAACAATTATTGATATAAAAGTTAATCATATGTTAGTCCCGAAATGACCGGGTTTAAACCCTGTTTATCCCTCTCCCTCGTGCATAGGCGTACGGCCAGGGGGTAGGGGGAGGCAGCTGCCCCCCCCCCCCTAACGTACGGGCAAAATGACTTTTCAGGCAGACAGGTAAAGTAAAAACAGAAATTATTATTAAATCTAGGTGGCAAACAAAAGTACCCGAGCTGTAATAAAACACTAATTTTACAACAAATTTACTCCTCTAAATACATGCTGGTCACAAACGGTGTCATTTTTGTTTTATTTTAACGCTGATAGATGGCTCTGTGATAGCCTGGTGTAGGATCAACATGTCAGCCCCCCCCCCCCCCTCATCCCCAGTGTTAGTAGGTGGGTTTGACTTTCAGACTGACTAAGTGAAATAAATTAGGGGGTATTTTATCGACTGTCCACATAAGTGGCCACTATGCAGAGTAGTGACCTTATACATGCCACATATGTTGCCGATATGCTATAACGTATGATAATGTTGGGTATTTCCTTGCTGTAAAGCAGTCAAAAAATCCGCCGAGATGCAAGCTCGAAACTTGTTCTTCCAGGTGTAGTAGAACCACGTGTGTGTGAATTGCAAGGTCTTTCTATGTTGCGATGGGACATCCAGCTATTCTACTATGACTGTCATAAACATACAGATAAGATAGGTGGAGCCTACCGCTGTCCTTGTATATGCCTTGCTTGTGGGACAGAGACAATTTCTCCTCAAGTTCAGAGAATCAGACATTAGTCATGTTAGTGCAATGTCCTCTGTTTGGATTGGCCAAACATCCACACACTGCTGAAAAATGATAAAATTGTTGATCAAGTTCACAGAATGTCAATGTTACATCTGAGGACGATAAGTATTTTACATTTTTGAAGTCTCCTTTTGTCTTCATTTCCTTCCATTTGTGCATAGTGGCATCAGATGTGGGCCCCTGCCGCCACCCAGAGCTGCATGGTGACAACATATGTGCCCCCCCCCACCTAAACTCCCAATTTAGGAACCATATTTGAAAAAAAAGAGAAAATACATGTCTGTAAAAAGAACAGTGCTGTCGTCAAGAAGGGTTGAACTATAGCCTCTATTTTCACAACGTTGTTGGAAAAGGGGGCATAATTAGGCAAGGAAAAGTCATGGGACGCTGAATAATGTTATCGCGTTGACCGACAGACACGGTGACGACTATATACGCCTGGGTGGTCCATGGACCCTCCTCGCCTGAACTTCCTGAAGTCCTAGAATGGTAGCCACCTCAATATAAGAATTGCTTCTATTTATAGTTGAAATTTCTCCAATAAATTTTAAATAAACCCCATTTTTCTTAAATACTCGTAAGAGATTAGCCTATGAAAAAGTTTGTTTAAGTGAACTTGAGACGAGGTTTACACTGAATGATGGGGAGATATCACACGGTATGTCGTATATCCGTCTTCATTATTCCAGTCGGAGCAGGACAGGAATTTAAAAATTCCATTTCATTTCATTTCCATCAATATTTAAATGTCTATAATTTGATATTCTTGTTGAATAAATGAAAAATACCAGATTAAAGCAACACTTGGCAGTGGTTATATCAATATGTTTTATTGTATTTTTTCTATGCCTGTAAGATTTGTGTTTATTTTTGTGTTGATATGATTAAGTATTTTGCTGTTGTTTGACGGGAGTAATCGAGGATACTGCTTAGTCAGCCAGCATCTTACACACTTTAACCACAGGAGCTACCATTGCTTAAATTCTATTTCGCAACTGACAACATTCAGAAATCATTGTAAAGCTACTTAATAGAATTGTGTACTCAATCCACTTAAAATTAACCACGTGAATACAGCAACTTCAATGTGGTCCAATGTAGCGTAACTTAGGTGGCTGTCCTGAATTCTAATCGTTTAGTCCACGGAGCCCAGGTCAGCGAAGCTGGTCGTCGTGGGATGTTGTGGACCTCAAGCAACTTTAAAGTTGTCCAACGGTTTTGCAGCCGAGATCCCACTCTATGCCAGGGGCGGATTGGGCGATCGCTCGAAGGGCCGGTCGGACAAAAAATGAAAAAAAATAACTTTGTCCAATTCGTCTAAAAAAAAACCAACCTTTTTGTGCTGAACATTATATGGGAGAGGGGGAGATTGTACCGACCATGGAGCCATGATGATCATCTTGTATGTGGCTTTAACGGGCCACCACGCCATCACTGGAGTCTGGGATGGGCTGGTGTAATAGACTCTCTGGACCGGGTGTCTTTCGTCACTCTATACCAATGTGTTTCTTGGCCTTCCATCACAGGCAGGGGCGTAGCCATGAAATATATATTGGGAGGGTCCGCAGCGGGGGACCCTACCCCCATAAATTTTGTTTAAAGTCTCAGTCTTCTGTAAACATTGTTTGGCATATATTACGGGGTTAAGTTAAAACATCACACCAATACAACGTTTATCATGTTTACAGTCCGCGGCATCGGTCTTCCCCGAGAGACGCAGAAGCGTGGCTTACCCCCACCTGGGAAAATTTTGGAATATTAAAAGATAAGTTGAATTAGGGAAGCAAAAATAGAAATGCCCGAAGCAGGTTTACGGGCTGCGGCCAGTTTTCTCCGCGGGGCGTAGAAACGGAGCTGACTTTGTATCGACCCCCCAAGAAAATTTTGGAATATTTGATGGCCGCAAACGCGTTTTACTGCTATTCCAGTCCTAAAATTAGTATTTTATTAGATTTCGGGCACTTTATTTTGCCATTTTTTTTTTCATTTTTTTTTTGGGGGGGGGGGGGTCCAAGTATATTCAGACCCCCCCCCCCCCCCCCCCCAGGAAAACAATTGGGGGGGGGGGGGGGTGACGCCCATGATCACATGAGGAATCAACTAGCGCTCCCGGCAACAGAAATGGGACATTTTTCAATGAAAATATTCCTGCTGATTCAATATTTCTCAACTAGTCCCATTTGTCTCTTCTCTTCACTCTTGACGATACAATGATAATACGTTAATAAATATAACAAGATGATAATTTCACAGGTTGATGGTTGTAAATTACTTGCAGGTCGTGGTTTTGGCCTAAGTTAATCGATTTATGAAATGTATTTTTTGACAGAGATTATAATCAGAGAGAGAGAAATGGGGTTTAACGTACACTCGACACAAACTAGGTCATTTCGGGACTAACATATGGTTTCAATTTTATTTCAATAATTCGCTTGCGCGTAGGGGTCTTTAGCAGTGGGAGGAAACCGGGGTGCCCGGAGGAAACCCACGAGGTTGAGAAGGCGCCCCTATCCCCATGCCACATACGCTCACACCAGGGATCTAAACCACAGTGGCAAGCCAGAGGTGACCGGCCAGTTCTCTAGACAACCAGGCCATCCCAACCCCCGATTATAATCAGATATTGCACCAAATCGCATATTTTGGGTTCATTTTTCAAAAATGTCCAGGTGGAGAGCCCCGGACCCCCCCCCCCCTCCGGCCTCCTCGGTTAGTAAAAGGGGCCGCTCCGACACGGGAGCCCGGGCCAGTTCCTGGTCCCAATCCACACCTGCTCTATGCCAACCTGACTCCCAATCATTAGATCTTCATTCACAAATAATAATTAATGCTCGAAAAATGTCACACAAAGCAGACAAAATGTTTCAATCCATTCGGCAGAAATTCGTGGAATTCGAAAAACAGAAAAGAAACATTAGTGTTTTATTAGATTGCGTGCACAGTTAGCCTAGTGTGTGATATTTTAGTATGTTTACGGTAATAGTTGTTTTGTCTGGCGCGGAACATATTTTTCCCTCTTGCATTCATGGAAATAATATCGAAAAAACTAACGTGCGAAGTATTGTTGCCGTTTTGGCACACTCCACAGTAAATGAGCATAAGCATGAATATTGCCTCAAAGCTTTGTCAAGTTTTTGAGTGTTTCCTCGCTGATCAAATACCTGGACACGCACCTGTTATTAGCCTATTACATAGGACTGTAGGTCTGTAGTCGCGAAAAATTGCCAATAGTCCCATTAGCTTGGAAATGGCGGATTCGTGTTCCGCCCCCCCCCCCCAACTTCTGAAACAACACATCCCACATGTATATTGTTATTGAAAGAATACTTTTCGAGCCAATCGCTTCCGCCATTTTGGATTTTGACTGCCATATTGGAACAACCGTTTGTGAAGTTTTTAACAGATCTTTTTCCAATACGGTGTGAATTTGGTCCGTGGGAGACGGGTAAACTGGGTTTAACATCCACTCGACACAAACCTTTTCGGGAGTAACATGTGGTTCAATTTTATATAAATAGCTCATTTGTACTTATAAGGATCTTTATCAGTGGGAGGCAACCGGAAGACCGGGAGAAAACCCACAAGATTGAACAGGTGGGGAATCGAAAACTATGCCACTTGAGGCATTTGACCTTCCAACCATCCTGGGATCATCAGAGAACGAACCCTATCTATATTCAGCAATTCTTGACCTTACCTTTTAGAGTTATTCCCCTTTGTCATCAATCTTTCTAACACACTAACACAGCTGTTGAAAGAAATGAGGTTTAATGTGCTACTTATCTGCAGCCTACTCTTATTTCAAACTCCAACTGTCAAGGGTTATTTTATATAGTAGCAGATTATAGCAGAGACGCGAGACTCAGACCCGAAAATAAAATTGAAAATCTCCCAATATCAAACTAAAAGAAAACACTGAATTTGGGGAGAAATTGATATGGACCCCTTGTGGTCGAAGAAAACGGTCCCTGAATCAGGAAAGGGCCCCTATGACCTCCTGATAAGTAAACCAGTTTTCCCGGATAAATTCAAGCAAAACACTTCAGCGTTAGCTAAACTAGTTTCACACCGAAAACCAATTAGAATATCAAGCCTGATCTTCACCTGTGCGGCTGACAAGTAGTTTGGAGGGATGGCAAAATCAAGGTGTAGTCGTGAACACACTCGGCAAACCTCAGCAGATTCAAGTAGGCCTACCATACATCTAGCCTGGGCTGTATGACGAAGTCTGCCATTAGAACTACTTTCAAGTTCCCGTATTACCAACGGCGTTGCCCATGACAACGCCTTTGAAGAATGTTTTATCTTACAAAGTTTGAAGCTGTTTTTCTTTCAAGTTTATTCGATTTTCTTTAGACCCGAACGACGCAATTTTGAGAACTTCTTTCGAAAAGCGGCAAGTTTTGCTAATAAGTAAACCGCCGCCGCATCGAAAATTGTATAGGCGTGGGTACATATAACTTACTGTTGGTACATATCACTTTGGCTAGATGTACGTTCCGGAATCTGCCGAGGTTTGCCGAGTGGTCGTGAACACGGTGCCAAGCATGTAAAAAGACTGCTGATAGTCATTTAGCAACAAACATATCGTAAGGTTTATTTCTATGGTTTTATGGGCAATGTGAGGTAGGAGAATTTTGCCCAGACAGTGGCCTTTCCATGAACCTCTTCCACGATTTCCACTGTCAATGGTTCTTTTACTTGCACACCAATATGTACACAGATGGATGTCGGTTTTTCATGATATAAAAATGATTTAAAAACAATATTACATTTGTTTATTCACTAATAAATACTATTTATAATTTGTGAGATAGGTGCAAGAATTATAAAAATGTTTTTAAAATATAGACAATGGCTTGAATCATGCCTGCTATAGACCCAACACATGCAACAAGAACTAAATAATATTATTGACGAGGGCCCAACAAGCAACACTATTATAGCGATAACTGTCAGCTTTTTATCTAAATCTTATATATTACATTTTTAAGAAAATAAAATTAACGGTAGAAAATCTCTCGAGTCGGACTAAAAAGAGAGTAATCAGAAGATTTTAACGAAGATTACTGAATATTGACACAATTTTAAATTCATCATATCTTTGTAAATACTCAACAGAATATTTTAGACTGAATCGCCACGCTTTCCCCCGAGATTCAAATTTTACAATATTATAGTTTTTAAAGAATTCCTCAATCTATCAAATATCAGACATTGAATAAAACCCGAGATTGTGGAATATACATGTTATTATTGTTATTTGGTATTTTATCAACAAAAGTAGGCGTGTATTATAAATTATTTCAATCTTTTAAGAAATCTACAACTTCTTCCAGTTCTCTTTGTTTAGCTTGTTTATGTGCCCATCTATTCTCCATTACTTCAGCTGACACTTTCCATTTTTCGTCATAAGTTCGTTTATCACATGAAGGACATTTTTTACCTCCTGAATAAACCAAACAAACATAAGCTATGTCTTTTAAAACACAAGTTAAAGGAGACATGTCTGATATATTTATAATAATCTTATATTATGTGTTATTATTTATTTTAAATGTAGATTAAGTGATATAACATGAAATGGGGTTTACCATCATACTTTTCAGCTTCTACTGGACTAATGAAGACCAGCATACACCATACACAATCTGATTAAAACACAGATCTCATTTCGTTTCGTTTTTTATAGTTCAAAATTTCGTTTTTACTTGTCTTTACTACTCTTGGATCTGGAGGACTTGTTATTTAACTGGTGTTCTGCCTGAAATGAGGGCTCAGCCAATCAAATGGTCTGTCGAATTGACCGTTTGACCTTTTCATGCGTTGAACTGTGGGTAGATACGTCTATACTAACACCAGCGGATAGAAATCAAAACAAAACAAAGGTAGATTTTAAAAAGCATGGCGGTCGCTAATTGGTTAATCGAATGACTGACGTTATCGGGTCAAATGTCCCGTGCTTGATACCTGACGTCATAGAACGTGAGCTCCAACTATAACTTGTTAGATCTACATGAGTGTAGGCCATCGAAAGTATAAAAAACGAAACGAAATATAGATCTATATTTTAATTAGATTGACACCATACAGTGTACTATGAGGGGACAGTTTGCTCAGACATCGACATTTCCACCTCGTCTTCCACGAAATTCCAACTGTCTGTCAAGGGTTTAGTTTTCTTCACCAACTGAGGTAATAAAGACAGTCGCCATGACTTCCAGCAGTATTATAAATATTTACCTATGAATGGAGGTGTTTTCATGTACGTATCTAAACAACCATTATGAAACAGATGACCACAATAAACTCTCTCTATTTGATTTTTACGACCTTTCAGTTGATCCTGAAGTAAAATATTAGGGAGCATTGTCAGCATATGCAGCCATTGCGCATGCCTATAAATGGCATTTGTTGACAAAACGTCAGAATAGTAATATCATAACACGGACGTAAGGGTTTAACGTCCTACTGCTCTGCTCCGATTGGGCTAATGAAGATGGTACTATGGCCTACTCTTATGCCCAATTACAGCTGCCAAGGGGTCTTTTACGTGCATGCCAATGTATACACAGGACCTACGATTTTCGTCCCATACTAGCTGCACCAATGTCAATGTTAAACCACGTTGGAAAGTTCCGATGAACTTTCTCGGCTGCGTATTACTCCACTTAACCACCATGGCCCCCGCGCATTCCAAACGGAATGGCGACAAACAACTTAGACTATTAATAAAATTATAGAGAATTTTTTACAGAGTTTACTTAATCAAAGCTATTTGTTGTATTTCGCCATTTCATTGAAAAAGTTGAAATTTCGTCAGCATATTCTATTTATAACCATTGTATGACAAAGTGCTAATATTAAGGCTATATTTCAAAATATAAAATATTTATTTAGATGCACCGAACCATACATGATTATATTTGTTAATTCACCTCTAAAACCCTTTCATTACCACGTATTAGTGGTGCTTTATTTCACAGACGATATAAATTTCGGAGGGGGGGGGGGGAATGGTTAGCGTGGGCGCGCTGTATCTACTGGTGTGGTTTCGAATTATCGGTTGTACGTGACAAGTAGTAGAGTCGCCTGTACAATCTCTCTCTCACTGTTAATTGATTTAAACAGTATTAAACGGAAAATCCTGAGAAAACCCACGAAGTTGGACAGGTGACCCTAATCCATGTCACATACATCCGGGAATCGAAACCACGTGCAAGTGCTGACCATTCGACAATCCAACACCCCCCCCCCCCCCATTATAAATAAAACATGCAGGATACTGGATTATTGAATGCGTCTTTAAAACTAATAGAGACCTTTCGCATAGATACGAAAACGAAGACCAAAACAAACATGTTCGTTTACGTATTCGTTTTCGTATCTTCTAACAAACGGTTTCGCAATCCAACGTACCCCAATAAGCGAGATGGATTGTTCTTATTGTACATGTGCTTATACTCGATTCTCATTATTGTATGGTGACTTATTGTATGTTGTCTTAATGTTCCGGTTCGATGGATTTCGAGAAATGTTTTTGAAGAAATGTTTTTGGAGAAATGTTTTTGGAGAAATTTTTTGCAAGATTTGTATTTGGAGATTTGTATTTTGAAATTTGTTGTTCGAGATTTGTTCTTCGTTGTATTTCTCTGATGAAATGTAAATATAGATTAAATTTTTGATCTTCTAAAAAAAATTTATCTTATATTAAAATGCATTTTTCAAATCTGATAAGACGAATGTCTGATTTGTGAAACAAATATTGATTTTAAGATACAAATGTTAATTTTAGTGTACAAATGTCGAAATACGACAACAAATGAAGAAGTAAGAATTAAGGACTATGAATTAAGAACTAAGAAGTAAGAACACTGAATAATAAAGAGCTGTTTGGTCTTCCATATTAACGAAGTAAATTCCGATAGTTTATTTCTCTTAGAATTTAAATGGCATGAAATGGCACGAATGGTCCGTTTTAAAATGTAAATATTGAACATCAGTATGTGTATTATTTTGTGAAATATTAAAATCCCCTGTAATGATTTTGTTGGGGGGGGGGGTGACACCGCCCTCACTGTAATGATATTGTTGGGGGGGGGGTGACACCGCCCTCACTGTAATGATATTTTCTACTCTGGCTAAACAGCAAAAGAAAAATTGGATAACAACAAGCTTGGGGGTTTCTTTGTGGATATTAATATTTTGAAGTATTATTTATGCTTCAGATATACCACTAGTTTTACTTGGCAAGAATGGTTCTGGCAAAAGTTCGCTGGGAAACAATTTGCTTGGGAGAAAAGAGTTTAAATCTACCTCGCTACACAGCTCCAATACATTGAAACCAGAATGCCGTCATGGGTCGACCCAACTTACAGGTGGAACCAAAGTAGATGTTGTTGATACACCAGGAATTGCTGACACTACATCGTCGATCACGGAAAAATTTGAAGAACTTACACGATCTATAGAGCTTTCATACCCAGGGGCCAGTTTCACAAAGCAACTTACGATGAAATATTTGCGTAAGTTTATCGTAACGTAAACTTACGTAAAAATCGCGTTTCACTAAACTTCTTAACTTACGAAATTCGTAACTTTTATCGTAAAGTCTACGGCAACTCTAACCTTGTCGTAAGTTGGAAATTTTTCGTATTTTTGACAACATGAACGCCTTTATACTTTATGCGTATCAGGGGGTAGTTTCACAAAGCATCTTACGATGAAAAATTTATCGTAACGTAAACTTACGAAAAAATTGCGTTTCACTAAAATTCTTAACTTACAAAATTCGTAAATTTGATCGTAAAGTCTACGGCAACTCTCACCCTGTCGTAAGTTGGATTTTTTTACGTATCTTGGACAAAATGTCCGCATTGTTACTTTATGCCAGTGGTTCCCAACCTGTGGTACGCGAGCACTTTCGGGGTCATGAACGTTTTTTAGTTATTTTTTACTTCACAAAAATGTTTACTGCCTAACACAAGATAATACCCATTATTTCCTCAGTTTGTATATGTTACCATTCTTATTATTATTTTGTATAGGCCTACTTATATTTTATCTCTAAACAGATAGCCCACAGCCCTCGCATTGAGTTGGTTTTTTGTCCCCCGCCTTTCGAAGAAAGTTAGGGGACTATTAATAAAATGGGTTCGTCCGTCTTTCTGTCTGTCTGTCTGTCCGTCACACTTTTTGGGACACAATAACTCTCTTCCTAATTCAGCTAGAATGTTCAAACTTGGTGTATGTGTTTCTTAGGTCAATGCCTTGATGGAGTTCAAAGATGAGCATTTTCCGCTTAGGGTAAGCAGAGATAAGCAATTTGATTGGTTGATGCTTTGGGACACGATAACTTTAGTTCTAATTAAGTGAGAGTGATGAAACTTGGTGCATAGTTTCATTACAGTAATACCTTGACTAAGTTCGATAATGAGCATTTTCTGCTCAGGGTAAGCAGAGCGATACGCAATTTGATTGGTCGAGACTTTGAAACACAATAACTCTCCTTCTAATTGAGTTAAAATGTTCAAACTTGGTGTATATGCTTATTAGGTCAATGCCTTGATGGAGTTCGAAGATGAGCATTTTCCGCTTAGGGTAAGCAGAGATAAGCAATTTGATTGGTTGATGCTTTGGGACACGATAACTTTAGTTCTAATTAAGTGAGAGTGATGAAACTTGGTGTATAGTTTCATTACAGTAATACCTTGACTAAGTTCGATAATGAGCATTTTCTGCTCAGGGTAAGCAGAGCGATACGCAATTTGATTGGTCGAAACTTTGTAACACAATAACTCCCCTTCTAATTGAGTTAAAATGTTCAAACTTGGTGTATATGCTTATTAGGTCAATGCCTTGATGGAGTTCAAAGATGAGCATTTTCCGCTTAGGGTAAGCAGAGATAAGCAATTTGATTGGTTGATGCTTTGGGACACGATAACTTTAGTTCTAATTAAGTGAGAGTGATGAAACTTGGTGTATAGTTTCATTACAGTAATACATTGACTAAGATCGATAATGAGCATTTTCTGCTCAGGGTAAGCAGAGCGATAAGCAATTTGATTTGCTGAGACTTTGGAACACAATAACTCTCCTTCGAATTGAGTTAAAATGTTCAAAATTGGTGTGTATGCTTATTAGGTCAATGCCTTGATGGAGTTCGAAGTTGAGCATTTTCTTCTTAGGGTAGGCAGAGATAAGCAATTTGATTGGTTGATACTTTGGGACAAGATAACTTAGGTTCATCTTGATTGATGATTTTTATGCCAATACAATGACTGCATTCTCATTCAGTAATGGATTCGACAGTAACAGTGTATAGAAAGGATTGACTCGGACCATTTCCCTTGGCCAGAGGGGCCCTTTTGTCAAGCGTGGGGGCCCTTTTGTCTGGCCCTAACTAGGGTACATTTTCATTTTTCTCGTCGGTTTTAGCATTTTTCTTTATAAAATACTTTTGGATGACACTTCGTGTACAGTTTGATTGCTCGATACGTTTGAAAAAAATAAATGTGCGATTAATTAATGTGTCATCTATTTATTTTGGGATTTCGGCCTCACTGTTGGCTTGTTTTTTTAGTTCTTTTTGTGTGTTCCACTTGCAAAAGTATTCAGATAAAGTACTGCTATGGCGGATGTGGCGCCAGACAGGGTAAGCTTACTCTTCCGGACACCTGTTACCACTGTTTGTCGTGAATTTTGTACACGGGGAGCAGTCCATTTTCTGATTACACTATTTTGCCTTTTACGTTTTTCTAGGACTTCGAATTCTGTCTTATGGTTTGGATTGTTCGTATTTGGTTTTATTTTATTTGATCGAATTGAGTTTTTCTGGAACCAGGTGGTAGCCTACGTGGCGACTGTACGGGACCTCCAAATGGTACTCTATCACAAAACGGTTTGCAACCATTGTTTTATGCGGATCGGCAATTCGGCGAGAGAGAATATTTAGTGACACCCGTACGGACGAGGAGTTAGTTTCACGTAATGAAATGAAATGGGGTTTAACGTCCTACTCTTCTGTGCCTGACTTGGGCTAATGGAAGACGGGCATATGCCATACAGTGTGCTATGAGGGAAATTTTGCCCGGGCAGCGGCGCTACGGCCTACTCTTATATCGAATTCCAAATGCCAAGGGATCTTTTACGTGTACGCCAATGTGTACACGGGGCCTCGGTTTTTCGTACCACCCGAACGACTAGACCGCTGTCCTTGTCAGGCCCTCATTCCGCATCACTGACAAGGGGAAACCACGCCGGAAAATCGAGATGAACTTTCTCGGCCAATGCAGGGATCGAACACCCGACCTCCAGGCTAGCGAGCCAGCGTCTTACCCACTTAGCCACCGTGAATCCCTAGTTTCACGTAACAAACTTGATTGTACCAGTAGGCAGTAGTTGTTCACTGTATTAATGATGATATCAAAACCGCAACTTGCCAATCGAAATCCTACTGTACAACTTACAAGTCCTGATTGCATTACAGTAGGCCTACTATGCCACACCTAGCTTCCAAAAACTCATCCACATGATCACGGGGTTAGTGTTCCATCAGTGTCTAGAGTAATTTATCGTGTTTCACGAGCAATAACAACCCGTGTTAACGATTAATTATCAGTAAATTTCCCCTAAAGAGTAGGCCTACGCCTATCGGGGCAAAGACGGACACAAATATTCTCCCAAGCTCAGTCTTTCGATTACCTAGTCAGACTGCTGCTCAATTTTCCTTTCAGAATTCCACAATTCTACGCCCTCAATCGAAACACCGAGAGCTGTTCCAATTTTGTTTTCGATTTTAATTTTCATGCTTTCTATTTCGGCTTTTGACAGACTGACAGACGACGTATGCTACTGTGTCTCACGCGCTATGACGTAGCAAAGAAAAACAAGTAAACAAAAGGCATGAAAATAGCTTTTTATTCATAAATACACAGCTATGCTTAGCGTATATATATCATTTCATCGTTTATGTTTCAAATGGTTAGGATAAAACCCAACATAACGGTTATAATGCCGAATTTGTCAACATTATGACTGGGGGAAAGTTTACAGAAGTTTGAATGAAATGACGTGGCGTATCTACGTAAACAGTAGTTCAGCTCTGAACGTCGGTCTCATTACACTCACCCTGGACGTTCAGGGGCTGGCCCATTCAATCAATGTCGAAAATAATTTGACCCCCAATTTTACTGGGCAACTTTTCACTGCTCAACGATGGGTGTCACTCCGTGTGGACGCGTGTACGGTGTAAAGGAACATCTCAGTGAGAAAATAAGACCTTGCTCATTTCGCTAGAGTCAGTATGAGCATCACAACACGCTGTGTCATGGTGGCGGAAAGGGTAGTTTGATAGGAGGGGACGTATTTTCAACAGTGTGTTGTTTCGCTCATACTGAGTCTAGCGAGGTAAGCAAGGTCTTATTTTGTCACTAAGATGTTCCTTTACATTGTACAGACGTCCACACGGATTGACACTCAGATGTTTCGCAGTGAAAAGTTGCCCAGTAAAATTGACTGGGGTTCAAATTATTTTCGACATTGATTGAATAGGCCAGTCCCTGAACGGTCAGGGTGAGTGTAATGAGACCGACGTTCAGAGCTGAACTACGTAAACAGATACGAGAAAAAGTTAAGAAAAAACTTACGCCGACCTTTGTGAAACCCGCGTAAATAATTCGTATCTTTTTCGTAATTTTTTTTTAACGTAACGTTTTTTCTTAAATTTACGAACTTTTTTAAAACTGCCCTCAGGAACTTCGTTGGGAGAGAATATTCAGTGATAGATTAAACCCTCCCGACATTCATACAGACGAGAAGTTAGTTTCGCGGTACAGACTTGATCGGACCAATATAGTACATGTTATTAACTGTATTAATTATGATATCGAAACCGCAACTCATCGATCGAAATCCTTGTCATCTGTAGTGTACAAACTACAGTACAAGTGATTGCATTACGATAGGGGTGATCATGTGGCTAAGGCGCTGGCTCGCTAGCCTGCAGGTCGGGTTCGATCCCTGCATAGGTTGAGAAAGTGATGCAGAACGGAGGGGCTGACAAGGACAGCTGTCTAGTCGTTCGGATGGGACGTAAAACCGAATTCCCGTGTACACATTGGCGTGCACGCAAAAGATCGCTCGGCAGTTTGAATTCGTTGTAAAAGAGTAGTCCCCGTCTTCCATTAGCCCAGGTTAGGTGCAGAAGAGTGGCACGTTAAACCCCATTCCATTTCATACATTACGATAGGCTACTATGCCACAGGTAGCTTCCAAAAACTCATTGCTGATGGCACAAGGGGTTAGCGTACCATCAGTGACTAGACTAATCGCCTTTTAAGTTTTGTGGTCAGGATCGGGTATACCTGCTATAGTACCGGAAAGGTAGGCTATGCATATATACAAGATTATGGCCAACGCTCGGTATTACTATTATTATGCCTAGTATTGCTACTACTACACCCTGTAGGCCTACATGTATAACTAACTATAGGGCCTTAAGAGTAAGCTTACAAATATTCTCTGACTTTCGATGACTTGGTCAGGCTGCTGCTCAACTGCCTCAATCAAAAAGCGGAGAGCTGCAGGGGTCCAATTTTAGACCCCATTTCGGCTTTTGGCAGACTGACAGACGAAGCGCATGCTACTGTGACACGCGCTATGACGTAGCAAACAAAAACAAGTAAACAAAAGGCTTGAAAATATCAGTTTATTAATAAATACACTGCTAAATCTTAGCTTAAATATAAAGAATATATCATTTCGTCGTTTATGTTTCAAAAGGTAATGATCAAATCAAACTTAGCGGCTATAATGCCGACATTGTCAACATTTAGACCGTGGGAATGTTTGCAGAAGTTTGAATAAAGTGACGCAACATGACGTCATGAATGGTCACGACGTATTTGCGAAAAAAGATACGTGAAAAAGTTACGCCGGCCTTTGTGAAACCGACGTAAATAATTCGTATCTTTTTCGTAAGTTTTTCTTTACGCAGTTTTTTTTCTTAAAGTTACGAACTTTTGTGAAACTGCCCCTAGGTCTCCACGTATTCCTACTTGTCCTGAAAATTGGTAGATTTACGCAGGAAGAGAAAGCCACTAATAATAAAGGGATTTCCAAATATATTAATAACTCAAATTCAGGTTCATTTCTTGACGATTACGAGGCTGATTGTTTAGAACATAAGTTGGATGAACAAGAGTGCAAGTGTGCAGTTGACTCTTTTAAAATTGGTTCTTCGCCAGGTAATGATGGGCTGACTGCTGAATTTTACTCGTGCTTTTGGCCTTCAATAAGTTCAGCTGTTCTGGACTCATTGAATGAGGGTTTTGAACAGGAATGCTTCTCGGTAAGCCAGCGTCAGTCTATTATAAAACTAATTCCTAAACCCAATAAGAATAAATTAGAACTAAGTAATTGGCGACCGATAACTTTAATTAATGTGGACGTTAAAATAGCCAGTAAAGTTCTCTGTATGAGATTGAAACCTTTTTTAGAAAAGCTTATCAACCCAAGTCAAACCACCTTCGTACCGGGGCGCGAATTTTTTTTCCCAACCAACATAGCCATTGCACTTCCTCTGATTGGCTGAAAGTTTGACGTCATATTCATATTGACGTCATACGCTGAGCATAATTTACATAATGACATCCCAGTCAAACACTGCCATTTTCACCATTTCGCTTTAATGTCACTTGAATTTCTCCCCCTAAATGATGGTTACCGACTGAAAAATGTTGTAAACAGACTGACGGTAACAGACGGTCATAATAAAAACAAACACTGTCAGTTCGCTCAACGACGTTCTGAGACCGTATCTACAATGTACATGGCATGACGATTCTCTGAAGTAATACAAACACGACAACGTAAATTTGGCTAGTTTTGTACTAATATGCGTTGACAATAAAAGTTCTTACTGAAATTCCATCTTAATATTATAGCTTTGTCTAGTTCTTTAAGGCCTAATTTGATTTGGACTTCAGTTGAAATTTAGCTTACTGAGTACTCAGTTAAATGCGATCTATTTTCACGATAATGTCGTTGTTGTTGCATTTGTTTGTTGGTACTGTAAATCACGAGGCTGGGGTTATGGTGGAGAAAGAAAAGCTGAAAAACTAAGGGAAAAAAAAAGAAAAAACGAGGCCGACAGCCCGGGATTTTTATGTCGAAGTGTTTTTCTGAAGTCTATCTTCCCAAGCATATACTATATAATCAAAGTTGAGGACTTGATCTTGCTTATAAACCGCCTATTTAATGTTTCCATTTTCGCAACATGAGAATATCCCTTATTATAAACCTATAACGGTAAATCTCTTTGATCTTTGGGGTAAATTCTACGCTCGGAATAACTTGCAATCTTAAAGTCGGGGTCGGCTTAGAATATATAGGGTGTAAATTGGGGTTATTCTTCTGAAAGTTTTTCTTTAACCTGTACCGGGTTATCATTGCGCTGTAGGTTTTTATTTCCCATAAGAAAACACGGAATAGGGTTTTTCTTGCGGGAATTCTGGGATATACTCTCGATCAATATAGTGGGTAAAATTTGACATTAAAGATACCCTACTTTCAATTAGAAATGAAACGGGGGTTTAACTTCCTACTAGTGCTGTTCGTGGGATGCTATAAAAAGCTCTCCCTAAACAGAAATTTAGAGACGATGGCTGAATCAAATTCCCATCGTACTCTTACAGAAAGAAAGAATATAACTCCCGCAGAAATCGAAAGAAGACAGATCAGATTGACGGAGTTATCTAAAGAACTTGAAGAGTTAACTTGCAGTTTGGAGGACAACAGGCTGCCACCGGACTTAACAGATGAGAGGCGCTACAGAGTAGAGGATACAAGTTTACAATTAGGGAGTCCTCCTATTAGACGTCGACTCAGTTATAGCTTTGGCCAGACCCAAGAAGAACCGTCAAGTTTCTCACAGTTTCCAAGTCGAGATCGACAGTCCAGACCTCCATTATATTCAATGTCTCAGCCACAACCGCAACAACAGCAAAGACCGACCTATAGCAAGCCGATATTGCGGGCGGGGAAGTATGATGGCAGTACGCCATTAATGGACTACAAAGCCCATTTTGAGACATGCAATATCCTAAATGAGTGGAGTCGTGACGAAAGAGGGCTACATTTAGCTGGGAGTTTAGTTGGGCCAGCTCAACAAGTATTAAGCTCTCTTCCCATAAGTGAGAGATACAATTATAGACACTTAATGAATGCCCTCGAAAGACGATTTCAACCCAACAACCAAACTGAGTTGTACAGATCTGAACTTAAAAATAGACGTAGAAGAATAAACGAAAAGCTGACTGAGTTAGGCCAGTCCATCAAAAGACTAGTTATCCTTGCATATCCTACAGCAGAACAGGATTTACAAGACATTCTCGCCAGGGATGCCTTTCTGGATTCCCTCCAAGAAGATTCAGACATGGTTTGGAAAATCCAACAGACAAGACCTTTAAACCTAGAGAATGCAGTTCAAGTGGCAATTGAGCTAGAGTCTTTTCGGAGTGCCGCTGAAAACAGAAGAGGCCGAGAAAAGTATAATAGGTCAGTACAGGAAAGAACTAAGTCCGACGAAGTCCAAGACTTAAGAAAGCAAATATCTTCTCTGACACAAACTGTTGAACAGTTACAGAAACAAATGAGTGGCAAGATGGAACCAAAACCACCAATTATTTGCCAGAAATGCAAAAGGTCGGGTCACTTAACTATTAAATGTCCACTTAGAGATCAACCAAAAGAACAGCAAAAAGAGTCAAAACCAAAAGCGGAACGCTCAACCAACATCCGACCGATCAGAAAGTCCAGTGATAAGGCTCAAACAGCACCTTTGATAGATCCATTCTCCAAACCAAATGAAGGTGGATTGCATGTGTTAGCTAAAGTGGGTGACGTTCCCAGTCATTGCCTGGTTGATACAGGTGCTACTATTAGCATACTAGACACCAAAATTTACAATGCCATGGAAGACAAACCACCACTCGACGCATATGATCAGGACCTCAAGTTAGCTAATGGGAATATTATGAGAGCTAGGGGGACAGTCCTAACCAATGTTAATATTTAGGGAATTGTATGTAAACAAAGATTGGTTCTTGCTGATATCGGATCACAGTGTATATTGGGCTTAGATTTTCTTCAAAAACATAGATGTAAAATTAGCGTTGCAGAAAAGATTTTGGAGTTACAAGAAACAGAATTGCCTTTGCACCTTGAAAGAGATGTTTGTGTTTTCAGGATCGTAGCAGAAAGACATGTAGTAATACCGGCTGGTCATGAACAGATTGTTCCCGGAAATGTAAAACATGACTCATCGTTGAAAGGACACACCGGATTGATAGAACCACATCCAAATCTTCTGAGAAGAAATGGAATTTTAGGAGCTCACGTTCTAACCAAAATTACCGACGACAATGCTTCTGTACCAGTTAGGATTATGAACAATTCAACAAGTCCAGTAACCATACATAAACTAAGTTCAATAGGAACATTCAATCCCGTAGAGGATCCAGTGATAGAACCATTACACATAGGAAAGTCGAATGGGTCCACCTTTACACAGAAACTACAAGATTTATATGAAAGGTCTAAATCAGAGTTAACCAAATCGGAAAGAGCGGATTTAAAGAACTTACTCGTAAAATATGAACACTTGTTTGCTACAGATGACCTCGACTTGGGACGAACTGATGAGGCTAAACACAAAATCAATATAGGCAATACAAATCCTATAAAACAGAGCCCACGGCGTATCCCTTTACATCAGAAACACGAAGTGGAGGAAATGCTACAAAAGATGTTAGAACAAAACGTGATTGAACCATCAAAAAGTCCCTGGGCATCACCCATCGTGTTGGTAAAAAAGAAAGATGGATCAACGCGATTTTGTGTGGATTACAGGAAACTCAACAGTGTTACAGTAAAAGATGCATACCCCTTACCTAGGATTGACCAGACACTTGATGAATTAACAGGTGTACAATGGTTTTCTACACTTGACTTGGCTTCTGGTTATTGGCAAGTAGAGATGGAAGATGAAGATAAGCCAAAAACAGCATTTGCTACTTTCAAAGGATTGTACCAATTCAGAGTAATGCCTTTTGGGCTATGCAACGGTCCTTCAACTTTTGAAAGACTCATGGATTCAGTAATGAGAGGACTACAATGGGACATTTGTCTCATATACCTGGACGACATAATCATCTACTCTCGTACTTTCACAGAACATTTAGAGCGGCTAGAGCAGGTCTTCCAAAGATTAAAATGTGCCGGGTTAAAACTCAAGCCAAGTAAATGTACCTTATTACAGAAACAAGTAAAGTATTTGGGACATTTAGTGTCCGAGAAGGGAATATCAACAGATCCAGACAAGGTATCGGCTGTGGAAAATAGTAGTCCACCACAAAACCTTAAAAGCCTTCGCAGCTTTTTAGGATTGTGTTCATATTATAGACGTTTTATAAAAGGTTTTGCACATATTGCCTCGCCATTACACAAACTTACTCAGAAGGATGAACCCTATCAGTGGAATAAAGAACAAGAGGAAGCTTTTGAAATACTAAAAAAAAGGTTAACAACTAGTCCAATCCTTGCATATCCAGACCCAACCCAGCCATTTATCGTAGACACTGATGCAAGTGGATATGGCATTGGATCGGTCTTGTCACAAAAGATAGATGGAAAGGAAAGGGTTATTGCTTACGCAAGTCGCACATTATCGAAAGCTGAGAAGAAATATTGTGTGACCAGAAAAGAACTCCTTGCAGTAGTGACCTTTATACGACAATTCCGTCCTTATCTATATGGTAAACGATTCACTGTTCGCACAGACCATGGCGCCTTGACATGGCTACTAAATTTCAAGAACCCCGAGGGACAGATAGCTAGATGGTTAGAAATATTAGCTGGATATGACTTTCAAATAAAGTATCGTCCGGGATTAGTTCATAGAAATGCCGATGGACTTTCAAGAGCACCATGCGTACAGTGCGATAGAAGTAATTGTGCACTTGGTGAAATCGAAGAAAAAGTTAAAAAGAAGAACCCAACCATAAATATTATCGAACCAGATCCACAGACTTTTATACAACTACAAAAGGATGATCCAGAGTTAACCATTTTCAGGAATTGGTATGATAAAGGAATAAAGCCAAGCTGGGAAACGGTATCACCAGAATCAATCCTTGTAAAAAGACTTTGGACTCAATGGAATTTGATAACTGATATTGGTGGCATCTTATGTCGGAAGGTACATAATTCTTCTGTTAACAGCACCAGGCACCAGAAATTGCTTCCAAAGGATTCGGTTGAAACCATTTTAAAGTTAGGTCACGATGTTCCAACTGCTGGTCACTTGGGGTTTCGAAAGACCTTAGAAAGAATCAAGAAAGTTTACTACTGGCCTGGAATGCATGCATCGATTAAAGACTACATCACGAAATGTAAGATTTGTTGTAGAAGGAAAGGTACCAAAAAGAGGGCACAACTTAGTTCATATTTGGCTGGCGCTCCCATGGAAAGAATGGCTATTGACGTGATGGGGAAAATAGAACCAGCTACATCAAATGGAAATTGCTATATATTAGTCATAGCAGACTATTTCACCAAGTGGACTGAAGCTTTTCCAATGCCGAACATGGAAACTAGAACCATCGCCAAAATACTGGTTGAGGACGTCTTCCTTAGAATTGGGCTACCACTACAACTTCATAGCGACCAAGGCAGTCAGTTTGAAAGTGCTATCTTTTCAGAAATGTGTTCACTACTTGGCATAGAAAAGACAAGGACAACAGCTTACCACCCACAATCAGATGGTTTAGTAGAACGATTCAATCGAACCCTACAAAATATGCTAGCCGCATATGTACGTACGCGAGAAGATGACTGGGACGATTATTTGCCATATGTAATGTCAGCTTACAGAAGTACTTTACAGGAAAGCATAGGCATATCGCCGAATTTCTTAATGTTTGGTAGAGATGTCCGCACTCCACTTGAATTACATTATGGGCTTCCATCTGAGGCAACAGAGCAGTTACACCCATATGCAGCGGGCCTTAGAAACAAATTTCAGAAAGCATACGACTTTGCTAGGGAACAAATGAAACAATCAGCAGCACGCCAGAAAAGGACCTACGATTTGAAATCTACGCATAGAAGTTTCAACAAAGGTGATTTGGTATTTGTGTTTTCTCCAGTAGCAACCGTCGGGATTCCTAAGAAATTTCAGTCACATTGGAAAGGTCCCTACCGAGTCGAAGAAAAGATTTCGGACATCACAGTTAAAGTAGATTTGGGAAAAACCACGAAAGTAATTCATATCGATAGGTTGAAAAAGTATAAAGGTGGAACAGATGAAGCTACAGATGATGCCACAGAGGAAGCTACAGAATCATTGTTAGATAACGATGCAGAGCTGGAAGAAGAATTTATCGAATATTCTCATTCCCCTGCTACAATTGTTACTAAATCTGGTAGAATAATCCAAAAACCTAAACAGTTACAGGAGTATGTCTTAAACCTCACACCAGTCTCTTCTTTTTTTCAGGTAATCAAAAATGAGTGACAGAAAGGAGTTCTGCAAATGGTGTGGGATTGGATGTATTCAAGGTACGAGGCTTAAACATGAAACCAGGTGTAACCAGAAAGTACAAAGTGTCTGCTACCTTTGTGGCCGAAAATACATAAAAGTATCTTCCTTGGAGGAACACATGCTGATAAAGCACCCTTCTGTCACATCAGCAATCGCCGTAAAGCCTGTAACAAAGAAACCTAAGATTAAGTCAGTGGTTGTCAGATCTTCAAGTCAAACAGAGCAAGATGTTGAAACAGATGTTATTATAACTTCAAGTCCAACATTAGATCATGATATTGGAGCAGAACCAGATATTGAGATTTTGGAACAATTACTACCTTCTTGTTCACCCAGTAAAGTTGAAAAAATAGAAGAACAAGATGATGAGCCCATGATACTTGATGAATTAACTGGAATGCTAATAACCAGTTCAAGTTATATGGAAAAACAGAACAAGACTAAAGAGGTCGGCACACAGACCAGTACCAAAGTTTGTACAGATTTTTCCTGTCAAGTCAACCAACTATTCACTTTAGAACTCTTGTAATCGGGACGATTTTATCGGAGGCATGGGTAGTGTAGAAATAACTAGTTTCGATTTGTTTTATTATTAGTAGTTTATAAATAGTACGTAGTAACTAGATAACCAAGACTACGGTCATCTATATTTAGATTTAGGTCACATAATATTAGCAATAGCCAGCGACTGGATAATTAAGCTAATGTCCCTGACTTACGCTGCATGCTGACAGATTCTTCCTAACTTTCATAAATAATATTTATAACTGGTAGGTGCCTTATATATTCTATTTTCATAGGTTGATAAAGAATTATTACTTGTATATTTTCACCGTATTGTCATGTGCATACACCATTCTTATATATTTTAATATTAGCGAGTTTGTATTCATACTTTATAATATTGTTTTTGGATGTAATGCTCCATGATACCATGTCCAGTATTGTTGAATATTATTGTCTCCCTTTATGTAAATAACTGCATTTGAATGTATATCATACCATTATAATTTATAGGAATACTCTATGACAAATTTAACGTAACTAAAATATACTTTTCAAAGTCAGTTTTTAAAGTAATCACATTATGTCCATCTAATAAATCAAGTTGAATTTATATTGATGACAATATATACTTTGTTTACACAAGGCGGGTATACTTTTTACAATTGCATGAGCAGGCAATGAAATCTTAAAATCATTGCCATCTTGTTGAGACGGCCAGGCGAACGTGTTTTCCCGCATTAGTACCCTGGGTCAGTTGTTCCCACTGGGATAACCGTTTCCAAGGTCGTAGCGAAGCATTAGTTTTTAACACCAATAGTTCATGATAATAGCTCTCTGAGCACACAGACTTACAGGTACAGACTTTAGATGCTTGCGTCTAATGCAAAGACTGAAAACTGCTTGCAGTTTTTACACAGATAAAAAGATACAGTTTGCAGTCAATGAATATAAATAAAGAGGAAAGACTAAGTAACAGAGTGGCGTGAACTGGGACAGTTCGCCTTTTTATCAATATTATAAAAGAGTTTTCCTAGCCCGTGATTAACATTAATTGTTATTCTTAATAAAACTTTGAAAAGTTTTACACAGTTTGTTCCGTTTATTAAAAGAGAGAGAGCCGAATACAGCACACTACTTTTTAGCTAGTACGCCTCCTCTTCCGAAGAAGCTCTACTTTCAACGGCTTGTGGTCGGCCGATAAGACCAATGGTGGCAGAGGAAAAAGGGTGTGGGTCCTGCTGATCAACTAAAAATTGCAACAGATCTCCCCCTACCAATACATTGCTGCTAAACGTGTTGGCAAATCGTTACACTACTGTGTGGAGGAGACACGGTTTAACGCCAAGAAACAAAACCAGGTCCTTTCGGGACTAACACGTAGTTCAATTTTATTTCAATAATTCACTTGCGCGTGGGGTCTCAATTAACTCAATATGGAAATTGAGACCGATTTCCTAAGCTGTCTAAGTGGTGTCTAGATAAAAATAAAACCAGACTTTTACTTTATAAAAATAACATGTAGGTGAAATTTACCGTCCGTTATCAAGTACTGTACATCAGAAATTTTATGTAAAGACGGGAATCGATTATCAGGCCCCGAGTTTACAAAGCATTCTCAGATTTAAGTTGAGAATTTTCTCAAAATTGTTTGTCTTATTTTAACTAAAATATAGCCCTTCATAAAACTTATGTTTATTTTAATGTATCAAACACATCAATAAGAGACAATTTGCAAAGTTTTGTGTTTCTGGATCAAAAATATTTCTCATAAACAGTGATTGAAAGTTGAGTAAATTCTTAACTTAAGTCTGAGAATGCTTTGCTAGGGGCCAGGTCATCCAACGTAAAAACTGACCGAAATCTAAAAAGGGTTACGTGTCCGGATAAGCATTTTGACGTTCACGTAGAAACGACAAAATATTTTAGACAAGATAAATACAGGGTATATTCCTCTATATTTTGGCGATAAAATGTTCCACGTACAAGGACTAACGTTAATCAAGCATAACGTTGTCAAAGATTCACACAGTGACTAGAACTATACAATATATAGCCTACACGGGACCAAATAGCTATAATGCCAAAAAATGCTTGGCTGCAGTAAAGGTCCCGTAGCATAATGTAAACTATAACAGAAATACGCCTACTATGTGAAAATATGACGTCAAATGTAAAAAGAAGCCATTTTGGGTCCCAAGTCATTGCTTACTCACTATCTATTTTATGCCCAATTATATGGAGGCAGACCACCATTAATTTCCCCATTGACTTCAATGTTAATTCTGGACTCTTTGCCCACCTCCAACTTATCCCCAAATTTTCGTTGGGCGAAATGCTTTTCACTACAGACAGAGGAACAAATGGCCATGTCTTTGCACTAAAATTTTTATGAGGTTGACCACCAAAATTTTGAGATACACGAACTTGAAGAAGCATACTCAAAACATGTATCTAGTTGCCGTACATATCACCGTAGCCAACCTCATAACGCCGTTATCCTTCCGCCTCAAAATCATGAATATTTACCAAATCCTAGCAGAAAATATTAATTCAACCCCTCTTAGTCCATCCGAGGCCAAAAAATCAACAAAAATGGGCATGCAAAAGGGGAGAAAAGAGGCAGAGAGAGAACTGCTATAAATAGACGAACTACAATTTGTGGGTACCGAGATGTAAAATTTAATGGTGGTCTGCCTCCTATATGTTTTTAAAAGTTCATATATCATCAAAATTCTTTTCTTTATAGCTTCACATTTATTTTTGCAAAATTATTATAATACAGAATCAAAAAAAAATAACTGCAGAAGAAATGGTGACCCTTTAAAGTTATGTACTGTTTTGCATGCTGGGTTGCAGATCAGGTCCATGGGCCTTTTGTTCTAGAATTGAAGACTCTTTCTTAATTTTGTCAAAATGTGAGTTTCGCAAAAAGATTTAAAGAGTTTCAAACAAGTCTCATCAAAAATATTCAAAATATTGGGATATTTTTCAAAAATTGACCTTATTTTACCTTTTTTTACAAAATGGCCCATTCTTTGACACTTTGTATGTCTCCAAATGCCAATAATTCCCTATTTCTTGGAAACTCTGAGGTGAAAGGCATTTATTTCTAGAAACCTTGGCCAGTATACAAGAAGACAAGCTGCAAATTGGTTGCATTGAGGGTAACTGTAAGGAACTATAATGAAACTTGTAAGCCCACCCCCTGAAAATGTTGCTGTGATAACAAATCCAACCTGTGTCCACATAAGTAATACTGTTGATGGAATATGGCTAAAAGCCACATTTTTCTATCCCTGGCTTGTATACATACATACAAACACAGGTACTTGTAAGAAATATGAATCATTTATTAAAATATGGATTGATAAATGTAAAATAAATGCTGTATTTAGTTGACAACCAGCCACTCCAACAAAAGGGTCACAAAGCTCTATTTTTTTTTAAAAAATGGGAATATTTCAGTATTCAAAACACTTTAACAATCAGAGGTATCCTTGGAATTATATAGTGTCAATATTTTGTGGAAGCAAGTTGTTTTAATCTTTACATCAATTTCCTGACAAAATGAGGTGGAAAAAGGGAGTTATGACATAATTCATTGCATAAAAGGAGTATGAAAAGGCTATTAATTAATATTTCATTGCTCTGTAAGTGCCACATTTCAAAAGATCACTACAAATAATAGATTTACATCAAAAATGTCAAACATTAAGCTGCAAAAGACACATCTACAACATATCCATTTTGGGGTGTGGACTCATTTGGGGAAAATGTCATAGAATAACATGTTTGGCCATAAACAAAAAGTCTTAAAAATTCATGGAATCTTTTATGTAACTATTTTTTTGAGCAAAATAAAATGCTCGGTTACAATTCAAGCACAAAATCCAATTACTGTTAATTCGGAGTCAATATATTTTCAATTGAATATCCAAATATCATGTTCAAGAAAATGGGTGGGGTGGGGAGGTTGAGCCAGTCTAAATGAAATGAAGACAGAGAAATTTCCCTGCAGATACACAGATTTTACTTTCTCGAGAAGGGAAATGCAACAATTGCAGGTTTTAAAACATTAAAATTGTGTTAAGTCTGAGGAACACCCAAGCAAAATGCAGTTCACTCATGTTTTGAAAATTCTAACATGCCTCAGCAGTACATAATTAGACCAAATTTCTTAATTTTTAAATTTCTATTAAAATCATAGATACTTTTTCAATATCTGACAAACACATGGCTCCTTTCCAAGTTATTTAACAATGGAAATAAAGACATGCAAGACATTTTGTTTCATTTTAAAACAGATGAATAATTAAAATTTTGACAGTAATATTGGGGGTAATCTGAAGAATTTCAGACAAATTATCATGATTTTTAGGCAAAATTGAGTGAAATTATTATACTTTCTTCCCATCTAACCTTTACCATGCAGAAAAAGTCAAAATTACACATTAAAATATTTTTCACTCATTTTGAAAAGCAAATAAACACTGAAAATCACAAAATTTGGACTAAAATCAAATATTCCCCTCCCAAATTTGTCAAATATTTTAGAAATTTTACCATTTCACTTTTTTTATTATTAAAATGTCATATATCACATTTTCTGACAAATTGGAGCTCATAGCATCAAATTTAGACCTCTCATACGCCGTCAGTTTGTTTACATACAGGAGGCAGACCACCATTAATTTCCCCATTGACTTCAATGTTAATTCTGGACTCTTTGCCCACCTCCAACTTATCCCCAAATTTTCGTTGGGCGAAATGCTTTTCACTACAGACAGAGGAGCAAATGGCCATGTCTTTGCACTAAAATTTTTATGAGGTTGACCACCAAAATTTTGAGATACACGAACTTGAAGAAGCATACTCAAAACATGTATCTAGTTACCGTACATATCACCGTAGCCAACCTCATAACGCTGTTATACTTCCGCCTCAAAATCATGAATATTTACCAAAACCTGGCAGAAAATATTAATTCAACCCCTCTTAGTCCATCCTAGGCCAAAAAATCAACAAAAATGGGCATGCAAAAGGGGAGAAAAGAGACAGAGAGAGAACTGCTATAAATAGACGAACTACAATTTGTGGGTACCGAGATGTAAAATTTAATGGTGGTCTGCCTCCATATTGCTGTGTCGAAGTTGTCTGCCCCAACAGGGATATGGAATGTTGATAGATATAATATAGAATTCCGCGAAAAAGAGCCTATAGGCGATAAAACATACATTTTTAAACACGAAAAGTATAGTATAGCTGAACATACTATCATTATTAATTATTATACAACCCAAAGAGTACATTGTTATAGCCGAATTCATAAGAGCATGAAGTAAAAGATTTCTCAGATAAAAGCGCCATTAAATATATTTAACTTGCATACGCTTTTAAAAATCAGATTTTTTTGTGCAGACGGTTAAAGTGAAAAATCAAAATATATATAATAATTTGGGAGATAAACCATTTTTCCTTCTAGCCGGCAAAATATGCGCTCGGTTTTTTGGTTTGGAGCCATTCCGGATTGTGCGTCAGTTTTCGGTCACCGATCATTAATTGTATACAATTTTTCGAAAATCGAATTTTTTTTAAATTGACGGATGGATACAACATATACTAGTTTCTTTTGCAAATTGTTTGGGGTAAGACGTTATAACTCCCCGCCTATGTGTCAATAACAATAATAATAATATCAATTTGTCTTATATATATGAAGGGGACGCAGTTATATACTCTCCCAAAAAAGAAACGCAACGTTACATTTCGTCGTCAGTATATCCTCGCTCTACTATCGCCTTGTTGCAACAAGAACGGCGACACGTTGCTGAACCAAACTGCTCTCCAGTGTTGCTGTGACCATACCCTCAGTGCCTGAAACCATTAAAGTTGGATTTCATGGTGTCGGCGTATTTCAAAACAGACGCTCTAACGGGGACGTCTGCCTCGTTATTCGGTTTCACGTAGGCGTTTGCCTACTGTCTGGTACGAGATTCTACGCCGTCCGGGAATTGCTGCTGCAGTAGAGGTCGCTGTTGAAAACCATTTACGCCAATGACGTAACCGGAAGTGACGATCTAGGACAAGTGGGACCACACTTGTTTGTCCTGAACTAGGGCGTTCACGTGTTGAACTTCGCTGTCGGTACCTATCCCAAAGGCGAGAAATGGAACTAAGGGAAACATTCAGCAGCCTGGCTACATCTGTCTTGGAATCACCTGCTTGTAATCCACCAATAGCGTTGTTGCGTTGGTCTTCGTTCGGATGTGGCATCACTTGTGTCTTTGAGTGTTTACATGTGCAACTGATTTGGAAACCGAGAACCCCGGGATTTTAAAGACCTTAGATTTGGGTTCCACGCGAAAAGCTCGCGAAGTTGTTAAATCCATGTTTCTTGGTGCAATCAAGCGATAAAAAATTTCGACAAAAAGTAATACCAGTCACAAATAGTGACCCTACCTTTAAAACCAATAATGAATTTCTTTTATCCTAACATAATGGCATTAAATTCAAGTAAGATTTACCGAAACAAAGACCTCGTTCAAATAAAAAAATGATGAAAAATGTGTTGTGCGTTTCTTTTTTTGAAGAGTATATTTGAGTTTGTCCGACTCCTTTGGGTATTTGCCCCCCCCCCCCCATTTCCAATGAAAAGAATGATGTTGTTCTCATGCTTAACCAGTATCAAAGATATATCAGACTTGTTACAAATTGTCTGGAGTTTGTTCCACCCATCTAAACATTTACCGACTTTTTGTTCCATCTATAAAAGCATACATCCCTACTAAATGTTAAACAAGAAAATTCAAAGGCTAAAAGGAACAATAGAACAAGTACACCTTAATGTCGACAAATACGTAAGACTTTATGAAATAAGATATTTTTATGATATGATTCAACCGAAAGGTGCATATATGTAGGTCTATATGCAACGTAGATTATAGATATCTACATTCAAGTTTAACCAACTGTGAATAAATTTTAAGTCTTACGTTGAGCTGAATAAAGTATAAGAATTATTGACATAAAACATCTATGTGTGGTTCACAGGGTGTACCTAGAATTTTCTACACCAATTGTATTGCATCCATCTATTTTAAGCGTGTTGACAATATAATATTCATTTATGAGAAAATATGTCATTTCAGGATTAACATATCATAAAATTCATGTTCATTTGACGATCGACCCCCTTTTTACAAAACTATGGTTTATCCCAGTGTAAACATGGTTTAGAGAGTCTATCTGGGTCCGTATTGAAAGGTTTTCTAAAAGTTAAGTAAATATACTCAATTTTTCCACTTAACTGACCGTATTACCTTAAATCGGTATTCAAAGGTTGTATTTTACGTATACTTGGCTATGTGAAAACTTAACTGCACACTTATATTAATGAATACTCACATTCGCCAAAAAGCATGAATTTTCAATTTATGGAATACCCTTCACTGCCAAAAATCACAAATTTCTGACATTGCAAGCATGTTATGCCCCCTTAAGACTATACTCTATTAAATTCCTAGTGTACAACACCAGGAAAATGTTTGTGGAAATATTATATTGTAACCCATTAAAATAGTATGATTATAATTTACGATAAATTATGATAGTGTGCATCCTTTGTCGGAACAGCTGTTTTCGCATAGACTTTTTTTTAAAAACAAAAAATCTATTCCAATAGATTACAATAAATAGTGGTAGTATGATGATGGATATGGTAAACATTAATTTTTTAACAATATAACGCGACTAGAAAACAACATATTAGCAACTCGAAAGCAAGATGGCCGCCAAGTAAAGTCATGCTACAGACAAGCTCCAGAAAATTATTTTAAAAACTGTGTTTCAAATTAATATTCATTCATTAGATTTGCAAAAAGCAAGCGGAATACTACAAGGAAATTATTGGATTTACTATGAAAAGTTTCTGTGGAATATTTGTTTAGTTCTGTTGAGGATTTAGGAATTTCATATTCACTCAACAGTGAATGATACCCATCAGTGTAAAACTAATAGGACCAGTGAAACTGAGGATACCAATCTATTTATTGCTGTAATTTTATGAACGGATACGTTTCTGTTAATTTTGAACAAAATGGCCTCATTTTTATCCCACATTTCCTCCATACTTCACCTTTCATATCTTTTTGGTCGGGAGAAGAATACAAGCGACAGTAAAGACAACCAGGAATATGAAACTGTGGATACTGATGAGTATTTTTACATTGAAGACCATACTGATAAATGCTGCAGTATAACCATTCATTTCTTAGATGAATATGCTTATGGTATCATGAAAAACATTTTATTTGAATACTATGATAAGAGCCAATTTCAAGATAAAGGAAAATGTGGACTACTTGATAGAGAATTATATAATGGTAGAAATTTATTAATACATGTATATGACTCAACAAATAGAATGCATATACAAGGCGGAGCATGTTCTGAGTGGTACTATGAACTATTTCCGTTATTTAAGGAAGATTTTTGTGAAGCTATAAAAAGTAATAAATTTATACATGTTATATCAAACCCCAGAGGGAATGAAGAAACCCGAAATGATGAACAGACATGTGTAAAAGACATTAACTCATTAACTAAATCAAGTAGTCACGCCTCACTGCAACTTCCATTGCCCTTACATTGTTCTACCCCAATTAAACAAACAGTGCTAAATCAGTCGGACGTGGAATGCCTGTTTACGCAATTAAGGGTCATGGAAGAGCGGATAAATTCTCTTCAAGTTTCCAGTACAAATGCCAAACCTACATGTGACACTAGATCTATCCACACTCAAACGGATAGACCTAGCTTGACTATATCTACTGGAGTACATGTGCACAATATACAGCCAACTCATCAAGGTCAAGATAAGACAAAACAAACCCATTCCCCTGTCCACAAAGTGCCAATTAACCCGAAGGAACTGAAAATAGAAAAGGAAAAACCCATAAATCAAGATAACCACCAAACGCAGCATGATACTTCTATACTCAAAAATCAACTCAAAGGTACATTAATAATTGGTAGCTCCATTCTTCAAAGAATTACTCCAAGGGGTTTAAAAGAAAACGTAACTGTGAAATGTATAAAGGGTGGAATTATACCCACTATATACAAACAACTGTCTTATTATCACCTACCTGACTTTAAAGACATTATTATATTGGTTGGCGGTAATGACATGAGCCAAGGAAGAAATCTACACAGAATCGAACAAGATATTATCAAGGTTATTGATTATATCAAAGGTGCTTCTCCATCTACCAATATACTCCTGTCGCGAGTTCTACCCAGGTGTGATGTGGACGTTGCTCCCATAAATGCGATATATGAAAAGGTGTGTAAGAACTCGCGTATTTCCTTTATTAAATATCGTCAAATATTTTCGTATGATTGGAACATGTACTGGGAAGATGGAAAACATCTGAGTGATTTAGGAACAGCTGAGTTAGTCAAAACATTTAACAATTATGTGGACATCCTGAAACCATCAAAGCGTGTAAAAACTCCCATCTTCAACTGTGGAGAAACTGGACATGTTTCAAAATCCTGTAAGCTTCCACCAGATGTGCATTGCTACTCTTGTGGAGTAAGGGCCCACAAAGCGAAGAATTGTTATCACAATTCTAGTTACGGGTCTATGTATGATCAATAGAACATAGGCAATGTTGTTAATGCCGAAAAAATACTTCTGAAACATCTTCCAGCACAGGAGCGTTATCTGTATGACAAAATTCAATATAGAACTTTTCTTTTACATTTATTTGATAACTTTAATGTCCCTCCTCGTGATACTGTAATCACTCCTAAAAGCAGTGTAGAAGTCGAGAAAAAAATTAACGTAACCTATACTTGTTCAAATCATTCATTTAATAACAATCATATTAATATTGATAAATCGTATAAAATGGATACTCATATTTGTCAAAATCCAACAAACAAAGTTGATCATTCACATTCTAGTGTTAATAGTGATGATATAATTGATTCATTGTCTGATAACTCACTCCAGACTACCGCACTGTCATCGGCAATTAGTGATGAGGGTAATAAAACAGGTGTTGATACTTATAACATGACAGATTCCTTTTCCAATCCATTTATTACTAAACGTCTTGGATTCAAACTCTGTCATCTAAATATCAACAGATTTTACAGTAAATTCGATGAAGTAAAAGATTTTATTCTTGATGAATCTAATAAGATTGATATTTTAGGTCTAACTGAAACATTTTTACACTCAAAGATTAATGTCGCATATATAAATATTTCTAATTTTGAAATAATTCGAAAAGATAGATGCAATAAAATTGGTGGAGGATTAATTATGTATGTAAAGTCTAACATCATATTTAAGAGACGGCCAGATCTAGAGATTGGGGATATTGAAACAATATGGATCGAAATTACACCCAAATATAGAAAATCATTTTTATTATGTTTGGTTTACCGACCTCTTGCCTCAAATCTAAACTGGTATAACATTTTTGAAAGCCCGCTAAATATTATTAATAGTTCAAATATACCATTATATATTATGGGTGACATTAATATAGATTTTAACGTGAACGTTCCTAAACAATGGTCTGAAATTTTAACGATAAACAATTTACACCAACTTGTTGATTCTCCAACAAGGTGTACCCAGAATACCGAGACAACAATAGATCATCTATATACGAACGCTCCCGATACGGTTATAGAATTAAATGTTCCAGTTTATGGCCTTAGTGACCATTATCCAGTTATTTTTATCATAGGAAATGATAAAAACGTCAGGCGGCATTGTCATCTTGAAATCGAATACAGAAATTTCAAACATTTCAATGAATGAGCTTTTTTAAATGACCTTTCTCTTCAAAGTTTTTCAGATATTGAAACTATAGATAATCCAAATATGGCATTGGAGATATGGTATAAATTATTTCATGCTATTCTTCATCTGCATGCACCAAAAAAACGAAAACGAATAAAAAATTATAAACAACCAGAATGGTTTAATTCAGAAATTAATAAAGCTCGAAAAACAAGAGATTTTTACAAGAGAAAAAATGATCATATCAACTACAGACTTTGGCGAAACACAACGAAAAATTTAATAACAAGTTCTAAGTCTAAATATATCAAAACTGCCATTCAAGAGAACAAAGACTCAAAACATATTTGGAAATTTTTTAACAATGCTATGGGAAATAAAAAGAATTGTCCCTATCCGGTGACTATCAAATCAGATAATAAAGAATATGATGATCTATCTGATATTGCTAATATTATGAATAATTATTTTACCAATGTTACCGATGATATTAAGCCTGTATATAACCCCCTTTCCAATAAATATTGTGAAAAAATTGATAAATTTGTTAAAACAATTCCTCCCGACAACGAATTTACTATAAATTATATCTCCTGTGCAGATGTACACAAATATCTAAATATGCTCGATCCAAGTAAGGCTACTGGTATTGACTCAATAGGACCAAAAATTCTAAGGATGTCGACAGACTATATTTTTGAATCATTAACTTATATAATAAATTTATGCATCTCAAAAGATATTTTCCCTGAACAATTAAAATTTGCTAAACTTATTCCAATCCACAAGAAGGAAGACAAGGATCTACCAAATAATTATAGGCCGATTTCTGTCTTACCCACAATATCAAAAATATTTGAAAAACATATTAGTTCTCAGATGTGAAATGTGGGGTCCCACAGGGATCAAATATTGGTCCGTTACTTTTCTTGATTTTTATAAACGATCTCCCACTTCATGTCAGTAAATGCCATACTGATCTATTTGCTGATGACAGTACCCTTCATTTCTCTAGCAACAATATAGCCAATATAGAGATTGCCCTTCAAGAGGATTTACTAAATGTATTTAATTGGTGTAATGATAATGGTATGGTAATTAATGCTAAAAATACAAAAGCCATGCTAATAGCTTGTCACTAAAAATTAATGGAGAATCATTAGAAAATGTATCTGAAGCAGTGTTATTAGGACTTACTGTTGACCAAAATTTAGATTGGAATCTCCAAATTAACAAGGTTTCCAAGATTATATCCTCCAAAATCTACCTCCTGACAAAGTTAAAACCTTTTTTACCACACCATCTTAGAATTTTATTTTTCAACGGCTATATTTTACCATATTTAGATTACTGTTCCACAGTTTGGGGCAGTGCCAATAAAGGTAAACTAGAGGTCATGTATAAACTCCAAAAGCGTGCGGCAAGGAGCATTTTGGATGAAAAACCTGATTCACATTCGGCACCTTTGTTTAAAACTCTAAATTGGCTTACAATCTACCAACGCATTCAATACAATCAAGGAATGCTCACCTTCAAAATTCTAAGAGACAAATTACCATCATATTTATATAACACATTCTGTGAAAATTCGAAATTGACCGAAACTAACATGACATTGAGATCAGAAAGTCAAAATAAATTAGCAATTCCAAAAAGTAAGAAAAAGGCAATGACAAGAACATTCCAATATACCGCCTCTGTATTCTGGAATTCACTACCTCAAACTGTGAAACACGCGTCTTCAAGTTTTATCTGTAAAAAAGAGTTAGTAAAACACGTTAAATCTTTGAACTCTTGTTAATTACTTTTGCCCTCTGAATGTATGTTTATTTGCTTTTCTTTTCTCTCCTTATTGTTTGTTTGATTTTTTTCTTTTTTTTTCTTTAATTATTATAAGCTTATATAATATGTACTTTGTAAATATCATTACCATGTAGATTCTAGTTTTAGAGTAGGAGGGACATGTTGAAAATTAGAACTCATGTACTAAATATGTTCCCTCAGAAAATAAAGTCATTATTATTATTATTATAATGACCCTTGCCTCCTCCGTTAGACTGGATGACATCGCGCCTGGTACGTTCGTGCATTTTTTATGCGCGAACTCTTAATTTTTCTATTACTGGCACGCGCACGGGCACTATTTTTTTTTTTGTTTTCCATGTACCAAAATCGGGGATTTCGCGCGTAGGTACTTTTGAGTTATTATTCTGTGAAGCATAACACTTGCCACTGTACCTGTGTATCGCTAATTATAAACCGAATGTCTGAAGACCGTTCATATTTATTACGCGAAAATTTTTTAGGACTGAGTTGATGCGCGCTCCATTTGTTGCAAAGCAAACCAACGGTATTATTTTCTCAACAGTGTATGAATTTATTCATAGCGATAATATCCTTACACCGAGAGAATTTATCTAGTCTCGGTGAATAGAAACATGGTTGTCTGGTAGAAAATTACTTTTGTATTTTTTGGAACGGAGAACAGCGATTTTAGAAGCAAACTAACCTGCCGCACATGATACTCATAATAAAAGGCGAGAACTCTTTTTGCAGCGGAAGCTTATCACTGAGTAATAGGTCAAGGTTTTATACGTTTGCCGTATAAAAATCTAGCAAACAAGGTAAATACCTACGAATGTCGATAAAAAAAAATAACATTCGGATTATAACTCTAGACAAGGTGTGTTAATTAAAAAGGGTGTAAATTGAATATTATAATATGTATAGGAAGCCTAGTGACGAGTGTAGTAAGTGCTGTCCGTCCGTCCGTCGGTCCGGCGTCCACAATTGCTTGTGGACGATCCAGAGGCTAAAGTTAATAACCAATTGACTTTAAATTTATACACGGTGTTTAAGGTCATGAGACAAAGAAGCCTATTGATTTTTAGCAATTTCCGATAATTACTGTCAGAGTTATGGCCCTTGATCACTTCAAAAAATCTTGTGGACGCTCTAGAGGCTAAAGTTAATAACCGATTAACTTTAAATTTATACACGATGTTTAAGGTCATGAGACGAAGAAGCCTATTGATTTTCAGCGATTTCCGATAATTGCTGTTTGAGTTATGGCCCTTGATCACTTCAAAAATTCGTGTGGATGCTCTAGAGGCCAAAGTTAATATCCGATTGACTTTAAATTTATACACAGTGTTTAAGGTCATGGGACGAATAAGCCTATTGATTTTCAGTGATTTCCGATAATTACTGTCACAGTTATGGCCCTTGATCACTTCAAAAAATCTTGTGGATGTTCTAGAGGCCAAAGTTAATATCCGATTCACTTTAAATTTATACACAGTGTTTAAGGTCATGAAGCGAAGAATCCTATTGATTTTTAGCAATTTCCGATAATTACTGTCAGAGTTATGGCCCTTGATCACTTCGTAAATTCTTGTGAATGCTCTAGAGGCCAAAGTTAATATCCGATTGACTTTAAATTTATACACAGAGTTTAGGTCATGTGACGAAGAAGCCCATTGATTTTCAGCAATTTCCGATAATTACTGTCAGAGTTACGGCCCTTGATTTTTTTTTTTTTTTTGTAAACAATATTTTATTTCAGAAATACATGAAATGGGATCAGGGAACAGGCAAAGCCTATATCACCCCTCTCCTCTGATCACTTCAAAAAATCTTGTGGACCCTCTAGAGGCTAAAGTTAATAACCGATTGACTTTAATAATCATATTTTAGTGTATTATAAATGTTTCAATACCGAAAAAAGTAAAATATGCGACAACCCTTGTTTACTGCCCGGACGATTTAGCTGCTGTGGGCGTATGTTTCGTTGCCTGGCAACTCTCGTTAAAAGTTGTACGCGAACTAAATGCGTTTGTTAGATACTGACAGAGCAGCCCGGAGTCGAGCAATCGCCGCCCGAGCTGTCTTCGTCAGCTAGTTTCAAAATGGCGTACAACCAGTGCAAGTGGGAAAAGACGACAATAAAATCAGAAATATGTTATTTATTATTGTCGCACTTATTACATCACTCCTGTCTAACAAATCATAAAGCTGTGGTGTTACGGTGGCGGCATAGTATTTCACCGTAACACCACAGCCACTCTAACCATTCATAATACATCTAACCATCACTCCCTACACTCCCTCGTCTACTTTCCCAAACGTCAACAACACATCTCATACATCCATTTCGCTGATTAACCCTTGTACCATGTCTACTGGATAAATTATACAGTGTTGTATATAAATCTATCGTTTGAGGAATTCATAGATATTGTGTGACTACCTCCATTTGACAGGTCTGACATTGACGGTACATTATTGTGTGCGCGAAATATTCATGTTGCATTATATTTTACCGAAATAAATACCGATTATGTATATATGGCAATGAGTTGTAAAAAATAGATCATACCTTGCTTCTAGTGGTAGTATAAAAAATTTTTGAAATCTATAAAGCCATGTCATCACAAATGAATTTAAATTTATTATATGACAGTCATGGAAACATACAAACATAAAATGATAAATGATCGGGGAAAGATATCCTTAACATATCTCGGTGGTAATAACCTCATACTCCATTATGGCACTACAACATCAAAATTGATGACGAAAAAAGGTCAGCTACGCTCGGCGACATTGTCTTTGTTTTAATCTGAATTCCCTTTCTTTTAAAATCGCCATTACGGGACTGCTTCTACAGCATTAAAAGAAGTCATTATAATCTCACTTAACTTTAAGGTACTTCCCATAGGTCACTTAAAGTTAAGTGGATATTACTCACTTAAACTGACCTTTGAATACCACTTAAAGACTTACACTTAAAAGTTAAGGCAGCTTAACTTTAAGAGAAAATTTGATACTGAACTGTGCCTTTGAATACCGTTTGCCCTTAACTTACAGGAAGTTACGTATATTTAAGTAAAACCTAGTAGTTAAGTGACTGTCTTAGACTTACGATATCCTTTGAATACGGACCCTGAACTACAGGGTACATCATGTTTTAGAGACTAGGACTACAGGGTAGATTATGGATTGGATACTATCAGAACTACAGGATACATCTAACTAAAGGGTACATCATGGTTTAGAGAGTCTATCCGAACTACAGGGTACATGATTGTTTAGGGGGACTCTACCCGAACCGCAGGATACATCATGGTCTAGAGACTCTATCCGAACTATTCTTTTGCAATTTGTTTAGTATAAATTGTATCCCGAAAAACGATATACCAAGAAAAAAATAAAAGGTTTTGTTAAGTAAGGCTATACGACGCCATAGTTTTTATGGCGTCATAGTTGGGACCCAAAATGGCGCCTGTAAATGAGTTGTCGTAACTTTCCCTATACAGGGTTTTGTGTGGTAAACGTTTTTTACCGTCCACCAGAGCCTGGTCTTATGACGTCATATGTGGATTGTGGGTTAGGATAAGGGTTAGGTTTGGCCCAGGGTTAGGGTTAGGGCTAGCCCTGTCTACATCTCGAGACTGTGACGAAATCTGCAGGCCACAGCCCTTATCCTAACCCTTATTCTAACCCACAATCCTCATATGACGTCATAAGACCTGGCTCCGGTGGACGGAAAAAAATGCTTACCGTTTTGTGTATGCTCAGCTTATGACGTCAATATGATTATGACGTCAAACATTGAGCCAATCACAGGACGAATAGAAGTGCAATGGCTATGTTGGTTGGGAAAAAAAAATTCGCTACCGTGGCGACATATTTATGAAAATATAAGATCTTTAGATGATTGCTTCAGCTTGGCTCAGCAACGGAAAATTACTGGGTTTCTCCTGGCTATCGACTTTACTAAAGCATTCGATTCCATAGCACATTCGTATATGTTTGAAGTATTGCGCTATTTAGGTTTCAAACGAAATCTCATTCGGTGGATCAAAACATTGTACAAAAACATAAAATGTGCAGTTATAAATCAAGGATACACAACCAACTATTTGTCAATAGAGTGTGGCGTAAGACAGGGCGATCAGATGTCCACAAATCTGTTCAATTTAATCCTCGAAACTTTGTGTACATATATTAGAGATGATAGTAATATTTCAGGTATCATATTTGGTAATTCTACAATAAAAATAATCGCTTTCGCAGATGATGTCACATGTTTATTACGTGACTATAAATCAGCACGACATTTAATAGAAGTTTTAAATCAATTTAAACTTATTTCAGGCTTATCGGTTAACCTTTCAAAAACCGAAGCATTCGATCATAACTCGAAAATCCCAGACCTAGAACAGAAAATAAAGAAATTAGGTTTGACGCTATGTACTTCTGCAATTAAAATCCTAGGTATACATTTTTCATTCGACACAAAAAGCCGTAACCAGTTGAACTTTGAAAATAAACTTAAGGAATTAAAAAACACATTAAATAGATGGAAATTACGAAAATTGACTTTGATGGGTAAAATAGTTATAATAAAAACATTTTGTCTATCTGCACTATCCCACCAACTACAGTCACTTTATGTTCCTGGTTATGTTGCCGATAAATTAAACACACTTTTATACAACTTTCTATGGGAGGGACGAGATAAAATAAAAAGGGATGTGATTTGCAAGGATTTAGCTCATGGTGGTTTAAAAATGATAGACATTTATGAATATTTAAGATGTAAATCATTCTTTTGGATTAATAAGATATTCACAGACAATACTAGCCCATGGTTTAAAATATTTTCATTCTGCATTTCACCATTTCACCCTATACTTTTATCTGGAGGTAATTATAACCCTAAATATGCAAAATTTAGTATTAATTTCTATGAACAACTTTTCACAAACTGGTATACTATATACAATTCAAAAATCGGAGATGGAGTCTCAATAACAAATCAAATAGCGTATATTAATACGAATTTGAAAAACAAAACAACCAGTGACACCTTACATTTCTTGAGTAGAAATTTAATATTTATACAAGATTTCCTTAACTATCCAGCATCAGCACTTAAGTCCAACGAAAAATTCCTTTTCGGAGGTTTGAAACTAGCGATAAGTAAATTATGCAATGATCACAATTTAAAGATTGGAAACGAAATAATAGATATCTCGTGTGCGAATAAAGATGATTATAAACTAAGAATATATACTGATATATTAAATAATTTGAATCTATTTTATAATGTTCATTCAGACACTTTAAAGCCAAAGGATATTTATTTTAAAAGAATTAATGCGAAGTTTATTAAACCAACTGCTATATTAAAATGGGAAGAATATTTAGGTAGAATAATAGATGAAAAAACTATAAAATCCATATTTAATTTAAGTCATAATATTTGTACACATATAAAAGTCCGAAATTTCCAGTTCAAATATATACACAAAATAATATACACAAATAATCGATTACTTAAATTTGGAAAAGTGGCTTCAGGTCTTTGCGATTTCTGTAACAGCACGCTGGAAACTGACGAGCATCTTTTTGTTCAATGCCCTTATTCTCAAAGTCTGTGGAATACTCTTAATGACATCTTGATTAAAAATAGAATATACAGTAATCTATCACCTTCTGTTATTCATCTTGGATACTACAGTTCACATGAAGATATTAGCAAATTTGATAACAAATCCCAGTTAGATTTCATCAATTATAAAATTCTTCTTACAAAATATTTTATCTTCAAATTAAAATGTATAGGAAAAATTCCCTCCAACGAACATTATATGGCATACATAAGAAACAAAATTGATCTCGAACTAACAGCAAACCCTAACTTGAGTTCAAAATGGCAATATGATGTTTAGTAAGTAAATGATGTGTCGGAAGTGAGATTTTCACCCCAGTCAACTCTGATTAGCCGATCGACCCCAGTACATTATCTACCATGTACCTTTATAAAAATGTTTTGATGTATTATTGAGCCAATAAATATATTTAAAAAAAAAAAAAAAAAAAAAAAAAACTATTCGGTCACACACCTTGGAGAAATGGGATCAAATTTGCAATTTCATAACAGTTTAGTTTGGGGTAATACTGATGATGTTGCAGTGGAGAGGTAGGGGGTGTAAAGTGTCTTTCTGCAGAGCAATCATTGTGTCGGAAGTGAGATTTTCACCCCAGTCAACTTCAAATCCACGAAAAAATAAATCTAAACTATCAATCCCCTACCAAGTTATGATGAAGAGATTGCCAAAGGTGAACTCAATTGTGCCTATAAAGATTGGAACCAATGGAATGTTGAGCAAAGAGCTACAGCCTGTAATGTTACAGCCATTTAACATTGAAGTCAATGGGCATATAAGTACGTCATGTACTAGTTCGAATCCGAATGAGAATTGGGGTCAAAACTGTGGTTATCTCCCTTTGATCAAGTAGACCGGTTGGGGCGATAAAAAGACATGAGACATGGAACCAAGCCGTGTATTATTCCACGCCAATAACCCACATTTTCGACAGCAAAAATCCGTCGGGCAAGCACACACACATGGGTCTCTCCTCGCCCCCATTACTTTCCTGGTTAAAAATAAATGAAATGGAACAGTCAGTGTGTTTATGACATGTAGGCTAATTAATCTCCCGAGACGGAGGTTCTGACAAGGCCAGCTGTCTAGTCGTTCAGATGGAATGGAAAACCGAGGTCCCGTGTACAATCGAAATGGTAATGGAACCGTGTCTTTATGACAAGTCAGCTCTAGTCACAACGCTGATTCATATCCCGTAATGTCGCGTCAGAAAATATCGTATTGTCGTGTTAAAGGGTTGTCGACCTTCTTTCTCACAATATACACTATGGGGGTACTCGATTGAACGTTCCAGAATTGAATTCTCTTTATCCCAAAAATGCGTCGACTGGATAAGTAAATATCTCAATTAACCATGAAACATATTGGCTGTGTTTAATTACGTCACGATTCCACTCACACCACCTCCGCGATCGGGACTGACAGAACAGTGACAAGACTAAATTCCGCGTCACTCGATTGTAATTCTGTCAATTCGTGACGTGATAGACTGTGAATCGAGTATCCCCTATGATTATGTACAAAGAGCTAAGTGTTGGTCAAGAAAGTTCCCCGGGATTGTGGTTTGTCCATGTCGGCAGTGCAGCCAATCGGACTACTGAAGATACGAATACGCTATGCAGAGTGCTATGACGGACATTGTCAATGGACCATGGCAGTTCTTCATCGAATTCCAAATGTGGAGGGTTCTTTTATGTTCACGCCAATGTGTACACAGGGGTTTGGGTTTTCCCTTCTACACAACTAGACACTATCCTTTACTAGAACGTCCGTTCTACCCTACCAACGGACTAGACAGCTGTCCTTGTCGTCCTGTACCACTGACAAGAGGAAACACGACTAGCGAGCCAGTGTCTTAACCACCGTGGCTTCCATATATATATATATAGAGAGAGAGGGAAAGAAAGAGAGAGAGAGGGAGAGAAAGAGAGAGAGAGAGAGGGTTAGAGACAGGAATAGGGTTTAACGTCCACTCGACACAAACTTGGTCATTTCGAGACCAACATATGCTTTAATTGTAATAATAATAATAATAATATCCAATTATCCAACAAAAAATGTTGCTCTTTGCTTACAGTTTGTACAAAGTAAAATAGCACATATACAACACTAGTTTCAGCTAAAACTATATCACTTACTGTTTGTTAGAGCAATGGGAAAATTATTGCAATTCCAAAGTTCAGCTGCGGCACAAGAGAAAGAGCGTTTACCGTACGTTGTTTTCGTTTTCACTGCATTTAAAAGAAATTGGTGTTCTGAGCGAAGCGATCGAGTGGGCTGCTAACATTGCATTAGTTCTTTTATGTATGCTGGACAGTCCTCACATGATAAAGCACAATAATATGTCAATGAAAGAATTTTGAACTCGATTCTAGATTTCACAGGAAGCGAATGGAGATCTTTTAGTATAGGAGTAATATGAGTTCTTGATTTAGTACGAGTTACAATTCTTGCTGCTTTGTTTTCAATTTTTTGTAGACGGTTAATTTGGTAGACTGGTAGGTTATATAATAATGCATTGCAGTAATCAAGACGAGATGTCACGAGAGAGTTAACTGGCATTTTAGCAGTATCAACAATACGCTTGCGCGTGAGAGTCTTAAGCAGTGGGAGGAAACCGGGGGACCCAGAGAAAACCCACGAGGTTGGACAGACGTAAGGGTCTTTTGCAGTGGGAGGAAACCGGAGGCCCCGGAGAAAACCCACGAGGTTGGTCAGGCACAACCGGGGATTCTAAACCACACCAGTTGACTCAATGACAGGCTTTACGATACAGCACACACATGCTAACCATTCGGCCAACTCCACCAATACCCTCCCACCCCCACAGCCACCCTCGCCCACCTCCCCGCACCCCGCCTCTCATTTAAGTACAGGGAGATCATACCAGGCATAAGACAAACTCGCGGACAAGACACACAAGTGTTCAAAACACAAGTATATGTGAAATCAAGTGAATCGGCCAGGGGCCAATCGTAATTAGAGCCCACTGCGCTTGGCAATCCGGGAAATCTAACTCAGAACAAGGGAGACAATCCGAGAAAAACTGGAATCTTTTCTTTTGGTCAGGTGATTGGTATAGAAAATACATGTGAAAACATTTAAATCTTTCCAAGAAAGAGGGTTGTCCATTGTAGAAGTGCGGTTGGATATTTTAAAGAACAATAGTCGTAAATTGAAATACATCCCAAATAATTCAAAAATTGTAAATAGTCTAAAACAACCTCAAAATCTTAGAAGAAGATTAATATCATCAAAGTTTGATTTTGATATTTCGGTACCCCGTGAATCCAAGTGTGGGGACCTACGATGTATGACATGTTCCCATATATTAGACGGAACATTATTCCAAATTATTAAAGATTTTAAATTCTATGTAAAACAAAATCTAAATATGTAATTTACTATTTAATATGTAATGGTTGTACACTGGAAAAACTACTGATCAGTTGAATTTACGAGTTAACCAACATCGTTCTAATATAAAACTCGCAAGAAATAGAGTCTTGCCGGAGAACGAACATTTAGATATTTGTGGAAAAGGTCAATTTAAGATTTTCCCATTGTGCAAGCTCAATATTAGTAATAATGATCTCTTGAAAACAAAAGAAAGCAACGTTATCGCTAAATATATCCCAATTTTGAATGCAAAGGGGCGATTATATTAATTAGGTTTGATGTTTAATTAATGTTATTTCGTTTTAGTTTTTATATTTTTTGATAACGATGAAAGTACTAGCCAAAGTTAATTTCAGGGGGAAAATAGAAAAACAAGGGAGGTAATTGTGTTATTATTTACGGTGTCTATGATTTTTTTAAGTCTGGAGCATAATGCCTATGATCATATTATAGGGAGTTGACAACCTATTGGGCAAAAGATATAGAAATAATTATATTTTGACTTTCTTAGAAATTATGAAATTCTCGCTTTAAGTCTGGACTAAGGGTTGGCCAGTGCATAACGTTTTGCTGTGAAAAGTCCCGAGTAACGCTGGCTGTGTGGGCATGGGCGTTTTCATGTTGGAAAACGTTGTTCCGATGACGTGTGCAATGTGGTATGACTGTTGGAATGTCGCGTCCTCTCCCTGGACCAAGATTTTGGAACACCACATGACCAACTCTATAATGGTGCAGACCGATTCCACCCCGAACCATTATGCGTGGACCTCTCCATGAGTCTCGTTCCATAACATAAGGGTCAGAATAACGCTGGTCACGTCGACACCATATTCTGGTCCTGCCATCTGTAGTTGATACGTAATACCGACTGTCATCTGTGAACAGAACAGTTCTCCATTGCCTGTGTTGCCAGTTTTGGTGTTGTTGAGCAAACTGTTCACGTTCACTGGGACATGCTTGGACAGAGGTTACGTCAACGTCAACAACGTCCTGTCAATGTCCAAGAACTTGCTTCTGCGTTGCAACAGGAATGGGACAATCTGGACCAAAAGGACCTTAGACGTCTCATTAGGAGTATGCCACGTCGGATCAATGCTTGTTTGGCAAACAGGGGAGGATTTACCCGTTACTGACTTTGTTGTGATGCTGTGGTAACTTTGCTGTTTGACCCCGGGTATCATTTTACCCTTATAATGTGCAGTCTGTGCCTTACTTAGTCTAACGATCATTTGGAATAAATCGATGAATGTGAACTTCATTTCATTTTGTCATTTGTTTCTTCGTCAGTTTCATTAGGTGACTTTAATAACACTTAAAAATCAAATATCCCCTACTTTTTTTGAATAGTATATATAGCACGTTGATTATAATCAGAAGTAAAAGAGGAATTCATCCGTATTCGAGTTCTCTCATTAGGCTATGTAGGCCCATGCGTATGCGAACTGATTTGTGTAAGCTGATGTGTGAACTGTTTATATTTGTAGCTGTTATATTAAAATATATAAAATTTATTACATTGAAGAACTAGTTACTTATATTTCGCTAAATGTTTCAGTATAGAAAGCATTGACTTCAGAGTATTCGTCCGCAGAGCATCATTCCTCTGTCAATATTATTTGGCTGCTTCAGCGATAGAGGCATGCTGTTACAATTCCTTTCGGGGATTTTCCCAACCTGCTTTCTGACAGAATGCGAGTTCGATCAGAGAGATTGACAAACTTTACAAAAATAGCCTCCGCTCTATTGATTGTTGCCGTTTGTGATGCCGGATTTTTAGGGATTCTATGTGCGTTAGCTATTATTTAAAGGAAAAGACACTGTGAATAATGTCTTTCAACCCGGCTTTTAATTTACTATGAGGAATTTTAGTGTACAAAGTAGAAAAGTCAAACGTTTGAATAGATGAGACTGAAGCAAGGAATCTAGATTGCAAACCATCAGGTAATTCTTTGGAATTTTTTAATATCCACATTTGATTTATACCACTAAGAGAGCATATTTTGTCACAGTATTTTTGACTTAACATAATGATCGTCTAATTTCAGATTATGTAATAAGTACTCTCTTATTGTTTGTTCAACATATTTAGCGAATCCATAGAACAGTAAATTGTATTTTCTACCGCGATATTCAGTATACAGAAGACGATCTCGACAAATATCTCGACAATTACACCACAATACTAATATATTAACCAAGCCTTAAATCTGTTTCACACATTTACAGTCACTAAATAAACGACCATGTACTTAATAAGCTATGACCATTTAACCATACATAAATAATACTGAAAAATGGTTTGGAGTGGCGTCCATAACATCCGGACACGTTTGAGTAAAAGATAGGTTACGTGCCCTTGTTTTGAAATTAGTCTCGCTTAACCAGTCTACCGATCATTCTACGTCTAATTGACATTTCGGAATAATCAAGACTACTTTTTTACGAAACATGGAACAAGAAATTGAATTTAGAAACACACACACTAGACAACTCAACAATATTTTTCCCGGCGAGGTTACTTGATATAACCGGAAGTCGACAAAAGTTCGGCCGCGGCGTACGCCGAATGCGCCGCTTTGTCGACAGCGGCGATCACCGGCGCAAGATGGTGAACATGTCAACGGGATAAAATTCACGTTAGATAGGAATGCCATTAAACACGAATATTAAAGCGTTAAAATTAAACTGAATGCTTTGAAGTTGAATTAAGGCTTCGTAAAACCACGTCTTTTAATTTTTTTTCGGTAATACTACAAATAATATTTGTATGTTTATTTTGCAGTCGCATGCTTTCATGAATACTGTTTTTATATGCCCACATTGAAATGTGGTCGTATATTGTCGTTGCCCCCGTCCGTCCAAAATTGTTTGTGGGCGCTCTTGAGGCCAAAGTTAATATATCCGATTGACATTAAATTTATACACAGTGTTTAAGGTCATGAGACGAAGAAGCGTGTGAATTTCAGCTATTTCCGTTAATTACTGCCAGCGGTATGGCCCTTGATCACATCTAGAGGTCAACGTTAATATCCGATTGACTTTAAATTTATACAAAGTGTAAAAGGTCAAGAGTCGAAGAATTTCCGATAATAACTGCCAAAGTTATGGCCCTTGATCGCTTTGAAAAATCTTGTGGACGGTCAGGGGCCAAATTTATCATCCAAATGACTTCAGATTCAGGTCTTGAGACAAACAAGTATTTTGATTTTCAATGAACTTTGTTAACTGAACAGCTAAATCCATGATATTAAATGTTTCGTATACTAAACGTTAGCATGGGGCAGTACTTTATAAAAAACAAACAAGTTTTAATGATTTTCTGGTAACTACTTAATGAATTGTTACTTTTAATCAGATTTTAGTGTATTATAAATGTTTCATTAAAGTAAAAATATGCGACAACTCTTGTCGACTGCCTGGACGATTTAGCTGTTGTGGGCGTATCTTTCGTTGCCTGGCAACCTATCTTTATTAAAACATGGCATGTAACCTGTTTAATATTATCCGACGCCAAAATTTTTATCAGCCGGGTCACTTGATTTGCTCTGATACGGTAACCTGACCGACGTACGCCTTGTACAAACCGGCTCGACTATCGGCGGACAAATCAAGCAGCCCCAATGTGTCAAGAACAAGTTTTCAGTAGGCACGTGGTGCACCCTAATACTGGCTATGTCGGATATCAGACTACTCATCGAGTTTTCCATTCTGTCCATTCTTTTTTCCATTTTACCATTTAGCTCCAATATCAAGCTTTTTAAATCTTCATTAGTCACGGAATCCGCATTAAATCGGCCTTGGGTAGTTTTCTTTATGTTGTTCACTTCAACTTGTCACTCACTGCTTATCATCACATCACACGTCGATCTATGTTTAGATTTTCTGTCTTTTCTCTCATCCCCCTTTTCAATCGAATCACTTTCCTTACTTTTATTATTCATATTACCGGCTTCCATTTTTTGGCTTTGTAAGAAATAGCTTGTTAGGTCTTTAGGCATAATTTGAGAGAGTTTTAAAAGTTATACATTGTCGATGAAACACATGGGTACTCAATGCACACGGAGCACGAGCTAAACACGACCGACTGGTCTCGCTGTCATTTCGGAAGTCCCCTTTGGTATCCTGATTTGTGTTGGCATGATACATTTCAACTCGTCTGTTAGCTGATAATTACTCTTTGTTTTTGAAGAGGTTGATACCCAACTCTGTTACCAACCATAAATAAATTCTGTAGCATAACCTGATGGACTTTAAAAACAATATATTTTTTTTAAAAAATTTAATTGACCCTGTATTATTTCTATAAGTCCTTGCAATTCTTCAAATTTTTCAGAGGATTCTAATATTTGGAGATTTATATTTGATCTTAAAAAAACAAAGAATAACATTGACACAAATTAAAAGCACATCAATTATCATTTAAAATGTTCATATTGAATGAATGAAGTGTTGATGACATGTTTAAACCTTTTAAAAGGCTGCTCTTGTTTTATTAACTTTGGACGTTAAACCCCATTTATCTCTCTCTCCCTCTCTATTTGTTGGACAAATAAATACTTTTGCATACATTAGAGAAACAAGTAATCAAGGTGTGGGCTTGTTCCATTTTAAATCTACATATGTACACGGTATAGAACGTGTGACCCCACTGAGGTGAACAAATCAATACAATGGCTGGCATTCGCATCTTTCATCATCACATCTACATGTCACTTGCCACTATGAGATGACCCTGGTAGGACAGGGCAGATTTCAGGAGCGTCCCAAAATCCTAGATAAAAGTATTGACTGTATTAGGTATAATAGATCAGCACTAAATGGAGAATGTCACTTCTACTGTTGATACTGTAGTCCAGGACTTCCATTGATTTGAAGGACTTAAGATATTGCCCCGAATTTGGGTGAGAAAGAGTTCAGGAAAGAGATTACAAACCTAACGTGTGACCCTACTAGAGAGCAGCAACTCACTACTTATAAAAATCAACTCATCTCTGCTGGCGATGATCATGATGAAATAAACACCATTAAATCTTTGTTTTGTTGAAATTTAACAAAACTATAAATAATTTCAAAAATTACTTCCAATATAAGATTCAGGAGCGTTTTAAGGTTTATCATGGCGGAGGCTATACTATTTTGAGGACCTTCTTTCGCGGAGGTCCGGGAGGTGTCTTGATTGGTGATTTTCATACCAGTGCAATGACTGCATTCTCATTCAGTAGTGGATTCAACAGTGACAGTGTAAATAAAACGATTAACTCGGACTCGGGGGTGGGGTGGGGGCTCTTTCCCTTGGCCAGAGGGTCCCTTTTGTCTGCCTTTAGGGCCCTCCCTAACTAGGGTACATTTCATTTTTCTCATCGGTTTTAGCATTTGTCTACTGTTTTATTTGTTCAACGTCTTTGATTTTTTTCGCGAGGAGGCTAGCGCCCCCAGCGCCTTAGCTATAACACGCCTTTAATAAGATTTCACAATATAAGTAACATATATAATGCCAAAAACTGTAATAACATGCGATTCCATATTTTAAACATAACGCTAACGCTAAAATATACGTCCACATTCCTGCTTTGATTGATATGGTACTTTGTCAAGAAGGCTAGGCGTTTGGTTTGTTTAGCGTTGAGGGTCGTGCACCAACATTAATAGTTGCCGTCCTTAGAGTATAAGGAATAACTATACCAAGATAATCCATTCAGAATTGTGCCTTCCTAACACTAAAGGCAAAAAGTGGGCGCGGCTCTGCCCCTGGGGGTCGGGACATTCATCAAAATCAATAGTGGACGCCCTCAGGCTATAAGGAATACATAAACCAAGTACCAAGCTGATTCATTCAGAATTGCGGCCTGTAAACGACAAACACAAAAATTGGTCGTGTCTTGCCTGTGTGAGTCGGGACATGCAGTTGACGTCCTTAGGCTATATGGAATACATATCCCAAGTTTAAAGACGATCCATTAAGAATCGTGGCCTGTAGACAACACACATAGACACGAAGTAAAAATTGGCATGACTCTGCCCCTGGGGGTTAGGAAATCACCAAAAACAATAGGGGTCATCTTTATGCAGCCTGTAGGCGACAGACAAACAAATACACGAAATGGGTGTTGCTGTCCCATGGGGGTCGGGCATGCACCCAAAACAAAAGGGGTCATCCTTAGGGTATAAGGAATAAGTATTTTAAGTTTCAAGATGACCGATTAAGAATTATGGCCTGTAGGCGACACACAAAAAGAAAATGGGCGTGACTCTGCCCCTGGGGGTTGGGCTTGGGCATGCACCCCAAATGATAGAAATGTTCCTTAGGGTACAAAGAATAATCATTCAAAGTTTCAAGATGATACGTTAAGAAATGTGGCTTGTAGACGACAAACAAATAAATACAAGGAATGGGCGTGGCTCTGCCATTGGGGGTCGGGCATGCACCAAAAAACAATACGGATCATCCTTAGGGTAAGTATACAAAGTTTTAAGAAAATACAGTTAGAATTGCGGCTTCTAGGCGACACAGAGACACACAAAAAGAAAAATGGGTGTGGCTCTGCCCCTGGGGGGTTGGGCATGCACCCCAAACGATAGGGATCATCCTTAGAGTATAAAGAGTAAGTATACAAAGTTTTAAAGAAAATCCAATAAGAATTGTGGCCTGTAGGCGACACAAAGACACACGATAAGAAAATGGGTGTGGCTCTGCCCCAGGGGGGTTGGGCATGCACCCCAAATGATAGGGATGTTCCTTAGGGTACAAAGAATGTGTATGCTAAGTTTCAAAATTATAAGTTCAGAAATGTGGCCTGTAGACGACAAACAAATACATACTAGAAATGGGCGTGGCTCTGTCCCTGGGGGTCGGGCATGCACCAAAAACAATGGAGATCTTCCTTAGGGTATAAGAAATACGTATACCAAGTTTGAAGAAAATCCAGTAAGAATTGCGCCCTGTAGGCCACACAAAGACACACGAAAAGAAAATGGGCGTGGCTCTGCCCCTGGGGGTGGGGCATACACCCCAAACGATAGGGATGTTCCTTAGGGTACAAAGAATGTGTATGCAAAGTTTCAAGATTATAAGTTAAGAAATGTGGCCTGTAGACGACAAACAAAGAAATACTAGAAATGGGCGTGGCTCGGCCCCTGGGGGTCGGGCATGCCCCAAAAACAATAGGGATCTTCCTTGGGGTATAAGGAATAAGTATACCAAGTTTGAAGAAAATCCATGAAGAATTGCGCCCTGTAGGCGAACCACAGACACACACACACACATACATACATACACACACACACACACACACACACACACACACACACACAGACAGGGGCGACGGCATAATACGTTCACATTATGAATGTGGACGTATAAAAAGTTATGAAAATTGTAAAAAAAAAACAACTTTTTTTGTAACGCACACCCCGGTCAGCAGTAACCCTGAATAAACAGGCTTCGTTTGTTTCCTGGTGACTTAATGCGTATTTCGCTGATCCCAAACCAGGGGGTCCCGGGATCCCTGGATTTGAGGACCTGGCAGAGAATGGTGGAGACACCCGAGGTCCCGAGCACACGTCGGCATGGTGAAGAAGAAGTGAGAATTATACAAGCAATACGTATATATATAATTCGAGTTTTCAAGATGAGAACAGCAGGTTATCGGGGACACTATTGTTTTTACACATCGATTTCATTATTTTAATAACATAACATAAGTTACGCCAATGCCGAACAGGTGGGTCGAAAGCCCATCTGCTAGGTCATTGACCAAGGCCCACACAAGTACGCGCCGAAAGCACGTCACGAGCGCTTCCAAGGCGCGCAAGTGTCCGAGGGGGTCGCCGCACCAGGAAAATTTTGAAAACTGACAAGCGGAAACCCATTTTCCAAAGCGTCCTATCTTTTTTTTCTCCTGTCTTGTGTCCTGTCCTCTGCCTCCTCCTTTTTCCCCACTCTCCTTTCTCTTTTCTTTATAGGCTTAGACCCGCTTTTTTTAAAATCAACTTGGGCCCACCTGTCACGGACAGGTGGACAGGTGGGCCCAGTCCGGCGCTGAGTTAAGCAATAACATTTCGTTGATTATACTTTATTTATAACATTTATATACGCTAAATTTGAAAGCAAATTTTAATTACACACAACAGAATATAAGGATATTATCTACCGTATATCTTTATCCTCGTTAATCTCTAATTAACACGCATTTATTGACTGACGATAATCTCACCAATTCAACGAGTCCTTTATTTTAGTTTCTCCGGGAACAACTATACCTACAACCCTATAAATTTGCGGGGGAGTTCACTTTTCTTATGCTACCAATTCTTACCAGTTAAGTCACCCATTTCAGTCTTTATTTGACTAACACCATAATTTCAGACTTTTGTACTCGCAAACTTTGGCTCTACTTAGCTAAAGGCACACACGGACAACACCAATATAACGAACCCAGCAGTAGACCAACCAAGAAAACTTAATTTATTCACGCACAAATTCAAATGTTTGGATCTGCTTCTGCTATCTTTCTACTAAATCCAGAGACACCATAAATTCATTATTATGGTCTTTATCCGTTTCATTAGAATTCCTTATATACTTAACAATTTTTTAACCTAATCATTAATGGCCCAATTTATATAATACCGCCAATGTCGAAAAAAGAGCTAGTTGTTTTTCGTTATTCGCCAATATCGAAAAACGAAACTCGAGCTAACTTCACACTGCCTTTCAATAATACTTGCTCTATGTTAATATTTTCTTTTGTGTTTACAGATATGAAGAATTAAAAATTCTTTTCATGTTGAAATTTTGCTGTGCCTGAAGAGGTGTATATGGTGAGTGATCCACGTGCTATATTTCATGATGAGTGGTAAATTTTACTGGCATGTTATTTTTATAAAATCGTTTTTGGCTCATGATAAAATGATTTGACAGTTGTGTTCAACCTTTTCTTTCAACTCATCTCCGAGTCCCGAAATGTCACCTTCCCGAGTCCGGACCGAAAAAACGCTGGACGAAATAACAGTAATCGTAAATTTTACCGGCATGATATTTTTAATCGTTTTTGGCTTATAAATCGTTTTAGGCTTATAAATCTGAAATGGCGTGGTGCTAAAATGACGAAATGAAATGGGGTTTAACATCCTACTGTCCTCCTCCGCCACACAGTCTGCTGTGAGAGAAATTTTGACTGGGCAGCGGCACTATGGCCTACTCGTGTATCGACACGGGGCCTTGGTTTTTCTGAATCTTCCGAACGACTAGACTGCTGCCCTCAGTCCCACCACTGGCAAGGAGGAAGCAATGACGGAGAATCCCGATGAACTTTCTCGGCCAATGCAGGGAGCCAGATTAGCGAGCCAGCATCTTACCTACTTAGCCACCGTGGCTCTCAATCGAAATGACAGGTAATAGGCAGATACACGTACTGTAGTGCGCATTAAAAATCTGGAACCACAGTGGCTGAGTATGACATTGGAGGTCCTATTCTCGATCCCTGCGATGAACAACAAAGTTCATCATTATTTTTTGGCGTGGTTCCCCTTCTAACTGGTTGAGAGAGATGGCCTGGTAAGGGCAAGCGTACATGTACAGTCCTTCGGATGAGACAAAAAACAAGGCCTTTTATCCACATTGGTGTGCATGTAAACATGTTGAACACCGATAAAGGTGTAGGTAGGCTACTAGCACCACGGTCCGGTCAAAATTTCCATCATAGAACACAGTCCGCGCAGAACAGTGTTGTGCTAACCCGATTTCATTAAATACCACCAGTAGTTCGGCTATAAAGACCATAATCTACCCTTTATGAAGTGTTTTTATTTTTTTTTATTGGAGGGGGGGGCAGATCCTATATTTGAGAACCACTGGTGGCAGTAATGTCAACAAAGTTATAAAAAGGTTTATAAGGGCTCTGTATATGAAAGCTAGATGACACTACTACGTGTCGCATACGGAAACCATGCCACTAAACTCAGTGACAGACCTCGTGATAGAAAGCACATTTATCAGAGCATTCATCTACCAAACCGTCCAGGTGACAAATAAATACAGACATTATAATTATGTACCGACATAAATATATATATTTCTATGGTAGCACAAAATTGATGTAGGCCATGTTATGAGCAGATATCCTGTCACAGTATCATATATAACAGCTCCTTGGCTTAAAGTGACTTCTATCAGTGTGTTGAAAATCTACTGCAGCCAGTAAACGATAACCATTTGCATCCCTTTCAAATTCTTCAATTTTTGGTGATAGATCAATCATTGCAAAGATCTGTGTTAAAATTATATTTGTAATGTTTAACAAATTCTATCACACATGTAATATTGGTCTAGTTAAGTATATCCCTTATTTTATATGCCTACATTTCAATGTTGACGTTTTATATTGTTGCCCTGACTGCCCGGCTGTCAAATAATAGCTTGTGATTGTGAAGGCGACAATTTTTAACAGATTCCTTTCAAACCGGGTGAACCTTATTAATATTCAACATTCCGAGACTTTCCGTTTTGCAAAACTCTTGTGACAATTGTCTTTTGAATGCGATAAAGACAGCAGTTGCAAACAGATTCTTTTCAAACTGGGTGTGAAACATTGCGAACATGAGAGGACGAACCACATCAGCATGTCACAACATTGCCGTCCAGAGTTATCATATTTTTCGGGGTATAAGTTGATACCCTTTTCCGCTGAAGTCTGGCCTTCCTCTTGTACCGGAATTCGAATTAAATATACGGATGAAGGTTAAACAAAATGACATCTCAAATAAAATTTTGTCAGTAACTGCCGCTCCACGGTGCCACAAGCAATATCACCTGTTGTTGTTGTTCTTGGTGTTTAACGTCCGCTTCTACCGAAGGTGATATCGCAGACAAGTCTTATTTTCCATTTTCATTATCTTAGCGCACGCGCAGGGGTCTTTGCTGTGGGAGGAAACCGAAGTGCCTGGAGGAAACCCACGAGGTTGAGAAGGCGCCCCTATCTTCATGCCACATACGTTCACACCAGGGATCGAAACCACAGCCGCAAGCTAGAGGTAACCGGCCAGCTAGAGGTCGAAGCGCGGCACTCTTTTTTTTTTTTTTTTTTTTTTTTCTTTTTATTCACAGAAAGACATTAGTACATTACATGTTCATTTCGAATATAATCGTGGTTAATCCATTAATCGGACAGCTATTTACAATATAAAAAAATTGTTTTTAGTATTTTGTGAGTTATAATAAAACATTTAAAGTTTGCCGTAAAAAATGTTTTTGGTTGGGTTTATAAGTAAAGCTAAAAACCTATAAAATATATAATTTACAATTAAGAGATTTGGTATGTACAAGACAAAAAATTTAAGAAGGTAAATTATGATTCGTCAAATGAAGGTTTTACAGGGTTCAGGAAAGTCTTACAAATTCGAAGAATCTTGGTTTAGAAAGATTCTTCTGTTGCTTTTTCCTGTGGAGATATACTTTAGATCTTATTAGTTTACTGCATTTCCCCTACTGGCGAAAGCGAAATGTAGGGTTCTCGTAGAAGTATATCTCTACGCCACTAAGTGGCTATATATCAATACATACTTAACATGGAATACAGTTAATATATATTTAATATATTTCACAACGGCACCTTATACCGCAAATGTGAAATTAGAAAAGTGGTTACATATCTATACATAATTTAACACTTGAATCTTCAATGGTAATATAGGGGGGTGAGACTATAGCGTTTCTAAATCTGTCATCTTTTAATTGGAAGTACATATAATTCAGATGTTTTTCAAACATTCTCTTAAATAATTTAATAATATCCACCTTTCTATTATGGTTAATATACATAAGTCTTCTTTTAATAATTGCTAAACGTATAAAAGAGAAACACATATTTAGAAAATTGTTGGATTTACTATCATTAAGTACTGGGATTCCGAATACAGTCCACGTAAGCAGTTGTTCCTGTGTAAATCCATACGGGTAGAAATCTATCAGGAACAGGCGGATCTGTTCGTGGAGTTCTGACAGTTCTGGACACCCAAGAAACAAGTGATGCATGGTTTCTACAATATTCTTGTTACAAATTGTACAATAAGGTTCTTGAATCGTACGAATTTTACAAAGTTTTTCGTTAGTAAATATAACGTTATGGCATATTTTATAATCATTTAGAATACATTCAGCACTTTTATAACGGTTAAAGACATTTTTCCACACATTTGGCCATTTAACATGAAAATTAAGGTTCCTCCAGAATTCTACAGAAGTGGGCTCTTTAAATATGATATTAATTAGAGATCTGTAGAAAAATCTGGATGAACAGTTAGATATTAACAATGGTTTGCCGTTATGAGTTAAATATAAATCATTATCATTGTTGGTAAACCCAGATTGGTTGTTTAAGATATGGAGCCATTCTTTTGGCAGGGAAGCACATATTGTCTTAAACATTTCTTTGACTTTATTATCGTCGATTTCACTTGTATCTTCGAAATCGTACTGACAATGAAAAAGGTCTAGAATATGCCTAGTCGGAAGTATACCAGGAATAGCACAGTATAGGATATCACAGACTTTGGTAATATTATGTTGTATAAACAATTCATATGATAATACCTTATTATTATATACAATTAGTGGGTTATAGAATAAAGGTTGGCTAATTATTTCAGAGTATAATTTAGGTACATATCGATTTGAGTTGATTGTATTCCAGGATTTCAATAGTGTCTTATAAAATTCTGGTATTTTAGGGGACCCTTTAGGCACATAAATCATGGAGAAAACTTCTAAAGTCAAATTCATATTAAGGTACATTTTGAGAAAGTGTACCATTAGATACTTCCAAATTGCAGCTACAGAGTTGTTGTAGAACATCTTAAGGTACGACAGTCTAAAAGCCATTTGCCTACTTTCAATATCGGGGATATTCAGGCCACCTTGTGAGTGGTGCCCGACAATGGTTGTAGATTTAATTAAAGGAGGTTTGTTTGACCACATAAACGATTTAATGGATTTATCTATCTTTTCAACAAAATTTTCAGGTATATTTACCACTCGCAGAGTGTACCACAATTTTGACATACATAAAGTATTGATGATTACTGATTTTCCAATAATAGAAAGGTTTCTTTGAGACCATATATCTAGCAAAGTCTTAATGGATTTTACCTTTTTAGCCCAGTTATATTCTGCACATTGGATTTTATTTGGTCCTAAGAATATTCCAAGGATTTCAATGGTATCAGACACAATTCGGACATTAGTGGGCAGCAAAGGGTATGTATATTTGGCGGATCCTGCAGGTAAAACTTCTGATTTATCAGTGTTGAAACGGGCCCCCGAGGCCGTACAATAACCTTGTAAGTGATTAAAGGTTTTAGAGACTGAATCAAAATCAGCTAAAGTTAGAGTGCAGTCATCCGCATGTTGGTAAAGTAAGGAAGGGCGAGGAGATCCGGGTATGGGAATTCCATGCAGGTCTGATTTTGAGTTCAGAATATCGCTTATCATCTGAGCTGATAGACAGTATAGAGAACAGGAAATTGGGCACCCCTGGCGAATTCCTCTGGTTAGTGCGAAGTAAGAAGAAAGATGTCCGTTAATTTTGACACAGCTTCTTATATCAGTATAAAGGATCTTGATATGTCTAAGGAAGCTATTCTGAAAACCTAGCTTTTCAATGACTTTAAACATATAATTGAACTTAATTCTATCAAAAGCCTTAAGAGCGTCTAATTTCAGTATATAACATGGAATATTTTCGATATCGGTGTAATCAAGTACGTCCCTAATAGATGAGATATTATGGGAAATGTCGCGTCCAGGAATTCCAGTTTGTTCCGGGGAGATTATCTCCGGTAGGACTTTTTTAAGTCTTAAAGCCAAAACTCGAGCGTAAATCTTGTAATCTACATTAAGCAGGCTGATGGGGCGATAATTTTTCAAGTCTGCTTTGTCACCTTTGTTTTTGTAAAATACACTGATTACACCGTTCTTCATAGACCTACTCAGACAGCCCTTATCAAAAACATTTTCTAATATATACAAATAAATGGGTCTAATTACATCCCAGAAGTGTACATAAAACTCAACGGTGAGTCCATCAGATCCCGGGGACTTTCTTTTCTTCATGCCGTTGAGGGCCTCGCTTACTTCTTGTGATGTAATTTTACCCTCACAAATAGTTGCAGATTCGTAAGTAAGTATATTTTGTGTGCAGTTGAAAACGTTTGATTCATAATTAAAATTTTCTATTTCAGGTTCAGCTGTATAGAGCTCTCGATAGAAATTGGTGCAAGTATGGAGTACATCACATTGATCGGTAAGTATGTTTTTATCTTTATCATATATAGAATAATAATAATAATAATGTACATTTGTAATTGCGCTAACTCCATCCATATTGCATGCTCTAAGCGCGAGGATAATAGCTAATCCTGATAATATGTCACAAACAAATGAGTTTTGAGTTTGGATTTGAACACAGCTAATGATTGAGAACTCTGTATCTCCAATGGTAAATTGTTCCACAAACGCGGTCCACAGACACTGAAAGCTTTATCCCCATATGATTTCAGTTTAGCTTGCGGCACAGCCAATGAGGGCTTATTTTGTGAACGAAGTGGTCGATTTGGTTGATATGTTTTAATGAGATCAGTGAGGTAAGATGGGGAAAGATCATGTTGACACATATAAACCAATGTCAGAATCTTGAAAGTTATCCGGGCTTCTATTGGTAACCAATGTAATGATTTTAAGATGGGAGTTATGTGAGAATACTTTTGTGTTCTTGTTATTATTCTGGCTGCGGTGTTCTGAATTTTTTGGAGTTTTGCACACAGGTTTTGGGGAATTCCAATCAAAGCACTGTTGCAGTAATCGAGCCTCGAGAATATCAAGGAACGCACAAGCAGCTTACAGGCTTCCAAAGTCAAGAGGTGTCGAATATTACCAATACATCGAAGATGGTAATTGCACGTACGGCAAAGTTGATCGACCTGTTTCTCCATGGTTAAGGAAGAATCCAGTAGTACACCAAGATTCTTCACACAGGATGAAAACTGAATTTTGGTTTCACAGATTACCACACTTGAATTTGGAGTAGACCTAAGTCGTTTAGATGTCCCTACAAGCATGGCTTCCGTCTTGTCATCATTCAGTTTGAGCTTACTCTCGTTCATCCACGATTTTACAGATTTGGAGCAGAGTGTTACCTGATGAAGAGACTCATCAATTTTATTTTGATAAGTGTCACCAATTAATTGGGTGTCATCAGCGTAGGAGTAGTGACTGATCCCGAAACTCTCTATTACATCGCCAAGGCATTTTGTGTATAAGACAAACAACACGGGCCCGAGTACGGACCCCTGAGGCACACCACAATCAAGTTTAACAGGATTTGATTCGGAACTGTTTACGAGAATCTTTTGACTTCTATCTGACAGATATGATGATATCCAACACAAAGCCGTTCCAGATATATGAAAATATTCACGTAATCTATGAACAAGGATCTGGTGGTCCACGGTATCAAATGCTGCGGACAGATCCAAGAGAATTAAGGATGCAAGCCTACCACCATCAACTATCCGCAGGAGATCATTCAACACCCGAACTATAGTTGTTTCAGTACTGTGATGGGATCGGTACGCCGATTGAAATTTATCCAATAAGTTATTATTGTTGACAAAAACCTGTACTCGATTTTTAACAGCCCTTTCTATTAATTTGGAGAGAAAGGACAGATTGGACACGGGTCTGTAATTTTTGAGGATGTTGCGATCCAGGCCAGATTTTTTGATTAGAGGTCTAACCACAGCCTGTTTAAATAATTCTGGAAAATAACCTGTTTTCAGACTGGTATTAATAATTACTGTAATGACCGGCAGAAGAAGATCTAGGTGTTCAGTTAAAAGTTTGGTTGGTATGGGGTCTAGTGGACAAGTTGTCTTTTTGGATGTATTTATAATCCTTACGATTTCATCTTCACTATAAGGTTCAAAATCAGTCAGATAATTATCACATGGTGGTAGTACCGAAATATGAGTTTCAGTTACTGAATCGGACTGATCAAGTTGCTTCCTTAGTATATCAATCTTATTCGAAAAATATTCTGAGAACGTGTTAGCAAGCTTCACGTCATTATCTGAGTCTGGAAATATGGTTTCTGAGGTGATACCTAATAAAGATTTTATAAATGAATAACACTGACTAGGTGTTTGTGATTCATTGGTCAGTTTTTCAACGCAGTACCTTGATTTAGCGTTTTTGATGGTTCTTGAAACCTTAAACCTAGCTGCCTTGTAGATTTGTCGGTGTACCTCCAATTTAGAATGGCGCCATTTGCGTTCTGCACGTCTGCATTCTTGCTTTGCCTTCGCTACATCTTCTGTGTACCATGATCTGCCAGGTCGTAGTAGCACCACCTTTGTAACAACTGGTGCGTGTTTATCCAGAAGAGTTATTAGTGTGTTGTTAAAGGCACAACATAGATCATCAATGTCAGAAGGAGGATTGCATAAAAGATCTGAAGATTCAAGATTGTTTCTAAATGCACCTCTATCTATGGATTTGAGTTTTCTAAATGATATAGTTTCGGTTGGTAATTTCGGTTTCTCAAAATTCCATGTGGAAGAAATAAGATAATGGTCTGATATTTGAATATCACTAACATTTACACTGTCAACAAGAGTACAGTTTTCAGGCGTAAGAAGCCAGTCTAATATATGACCTGATTTGTGAGTTACACTGTGAACATGTTGTTGAAAACCATGAGAGTTCAAAAGCTTGATTATTTTTCGGGAATTCGGTTGGTCAGGTTCATCATAATGAATGTTGAAATCGCCTAATATAACTGAATTGGTTTTGGATGTGTTTGTAAGAAGTACGGAAAGTTCATCTGCGAAATCTGACACTGTACTCTGATTTTTAGAAGATGTCGGAGGTCGGTACAGGCAAACAACATGTGCACAGATATTAATGGAACTGACTTTCAAATCGAGTGATTCGAAAGAAAAGTAACGATGGCTTGGTAGTACTTCAATACAAAGAGAACCTCTGTAAACTACTCCAACACCACCGCCAATGCCAGTTGATCTGGGAACCTGAGTAAAAGCATAGCCATTCGGGGTTAGTTCTGATATTCTGGACTCATCGCCGAGTGCTTTAAACCATGTTTCAGTTAAGAATAGGATATCTATTTCGTCATCAATAATAAGATCGGCAATGTCTAAAACCTTATTACGACAGGATTGTGCATTTAAAAGGGCAACGTGTAATTTTGATGTAGAGTTGGTGCTTTTTTGTGTCTGTCTTTTTTGCTTATAAATTGGGTTTCCGTTTGGTAGTTGCTTGATATCAGTTTTATATTTTGTACCACCGCGTTTCCCACGAAAACGTTTTAGGATACACAAAAACTTGAGGTGTTCAAAAAGTTCAGTTGATAATTTAACATTTCTTGATTTGTATCTGAGTAGATCATCACGAGAATAAGAACTCATCAAGTGTTTAATCCAGGAGGGTGATTAAAATGTTCACTAGTTTGAAAGTAACCACTGATTGAACTGAGTAATCCTTAAAATCACAATCATTGTATTGGCCAGACTGTTAAACAATGTTCAGGAAAAACTACAAACCATGTAAAATTCACAATGAATATATACAGATATGACTTTAAAAACGTTAAAATATCTAACACAAATCACACACTAAGCACAAAAAGTAGCTTAATCCGACCGCTGTAATGTTATGCAGGTCTCAGCCAAGTGTTAATCCAAATTTAAATCCGGTTTATGAAATATTATCAAAAAACTTAGACAGCCATTTCATGTGCAGCCTGGTTGGGCGCCATCTAGAATAGATATAATTGTTTTCTTGATTCCTTTTCTCAAGGTTTAAAAAGTAAGAGGTGCATCTGTCAGTCTCAAGAGCATCTGCAGATTTTGATCTAAGGATAGCGCCTTGGCATTTGTCAAGTTCGTATTCTGCAATCCTACTTTCTAAATCTTGGATAAGTTCAAGGTCGACAGTTTGACCCCTAGAAGCGTGTTCGTGCTCTTTAAGGAGCCTATTTGACAAATCCCAGTATTCTTTTTTCTCACGCTTGCGTTTTCCCCTAGAGAATTGTATAGATTCTCTCTTAATTAGGAATTTTAGGTTGTCCCACCATATAAGAGGCTGGGTTTTATAAAAATCACAATTAACCTGTTTCTGAATGAGATCCTTAATGATGGTGTTAAATTTTTCATCTTTTAAAAGGTTATTGTTCAGAATATAAAGTCCCGGGCCTCTCTCTTTGGTGTCAAAATTTAGCATACAAATAATGAAATTATGATCAGAGAAGGTTGATGGTTGAATAAAACAATGTTGGCAGTAAATTAACAAATTTGAACTTAAGAATATATAGTCCAACCGGCTCATTTTGGCTTCTCCGGCCCTTATTTGGGTTCTTGTATAATGCTTCTTGTCGGGGTTCTTTTCTCTGAAAATGTCTGAAAGGGAATGTTTATCAACAAAGTTGTTAAAGCATACAGAACTTTTGATAACAGTTTTCATTTTGGCACATCTGTCTTTAGATGGATCTAAAACATCATTGAAGTCACCGAATAGTGCATTATTTTCGTTTGTGTCAATGTAGTTTGATAGGGTGTTGAAAAAGCGTATCCTGTCGTTATAGTCGTTTGGGGCATAAATGGAAAACAAATTAACACTTTTATCACAAATCACTACATTGGCCTTAATAATACGACCTTGATCATCGTGGGATACGCTAATCACAGACTTTTTGTATCTTTCACTAATTAGGATGGCTACACCTCGCCTTTGGTTTGTATGGTTATTGTAAAGTATTCTCCCTTTCCAAAGGCTTTGGCAGAAGGCTACGAGTTCCGCGTCCCAGAACGTTTCTTGTAGAAAAACATAGTCGAGATGATAAAAGACAAAAAGTGCGAATAAGTTCTTAATCTTTGAGCTGGTCCTTAGACCGTTAACATTTATAGAAGCACACTTAAGAGCCATTTTGTTATTTCTAATTGGTCGCTTGGGAAAGTTCTTTTACACGTTTGAGTCTTTCGTTCACCGATTTTATCAAAGTTTCTGGTTTGGGGTTTTTAAACTGCAAATTTCGTCTGGTTAGGGGTGGAGGAGTAGACATACTTTCGTCTATCGATTTTATTATAGAACAGTCGGATACATCTATTTCAGGAACGTCGTCATAATCGATTCTAGTAGATTCATTAGGAGTGACTAAGTTTTTAGGTGGGGATATAACAATTCGAGCTTTTTTGGCCGCACGAATTTGTTCGAAGGAGTCGGGTGAGGTATCCACTTTTACTACCTCAACTTCCTCTTCTTCATCTTCCATATATTCAATACTCTCTTCATTACCTTCTGTCTTAGTAGTCAATTTTACATTCCTGTCTTCAATTTTATTTTCGTTATTCTTTACTTGTTGATAATCGCTCGTCGTTTCTTCTCGGAATTCGCTCTCCGTGGATTGGTTGGCTATCTTGGATTCGCTATCTACTTGCGTCTGATCTTTGGGATCGTCTTCCTGCTCTAAATTACCCTGTCTCGTATCGCTCTTTAGTTTAGATTCCGGAGAATCTTTGGTATTACTTTTGTTTTTCCCCTCTGCACTTTCAGTTTTTTCTATATCATTATTTTTGGTGTTTGTATGAGTGTCATCTTGATTCCCGTCTGTCGTGTTGGCTTGCAGGTCGTTAGACGTGGATTCTTGTGTAGGAGAGGTTCTTTCATTGTCTTCATTTGGATTCGGGATATGTTCGGGTATTCCACAGTCAAGTTTTCTACATGGCTTGCACCAGATTTTAGAGCATTTATATGACAGATGCCCATATTCTTTGCATTTTCGACACTGGATTTTGGGGCAGGATTGTTTAAGATGATTTTCATCGTAACAATAGAAGCAAACTTTTCGTTGGTTATTGTGAATAACTTTAAAGCTCTTGGGGCCTGCAACTGTCCTAAAGTTTAGTGCCCATGGTAAAGAATTTAGACCAGGTGGAAAGCGGCATTTTACATGTCTGGTCCCGTCCATACAATTGCGAAAAATTTTATGATAGTTTTTAACGACGGGGCCGCATATTTCGACCTTAAATTCTGACAACTTCTCACAAATCTCTTCGTCTGTTGTGTAAGCTGGCAGATTAAGGATTGAAACAACAATGAATGGTGAGTACAACGGTTCACACTGGTAAACAGTGTTATTAATCACAATGTTCTCATTGGAAAAATAGGTCACATACTCAGTCGAACTCAAAGTAATTTCCAGGGTATCGGGATATCTGGGGATGCAGGCAAGACAATTTCCTAACCCAATTTTCTCTTCTATATAAGCAATAACTTTATTGACATCAGCGGTTTTTACATTTTCCACGTCAACCTTGATTGAGCATTCAGCGGTAAAGTTTCTCTCGGTATTCATCTTTCAGTGATCACTGCACACTATGAATACCCAGGGAAATAAATAGTATACCAGCAAGATTAAGTTTAATAAAACGCCCAAGCGGGCCCAGAGGCCTAAAGTTAGTAGTATGGATCTGTAGAGCACTGAAATTATTAGCCGTACGAGGTAAATAAACTTACTATAATCAGTTGAAACATTTTTAAGACTTCGTGTGGAGAGCTCGATGTAAACACGTCTTGACACTTCGACTCCAAAAGCGCGGCACTCTAGACCACTAGGCCATCCCAACCCCCCGCAATATCACCTAAAACAAAACTTCTTTAAGTTAAGGTACTCTATTTCTATCGAAATATTTGTCGACGTTTCTTAGCTTGTTTATTTCTTTATTTAAAAACATATGCGTTACCCATGCGTGCCATTAAATGAAATAATCTTTTCGTCGCGTTAGGGGCCCCGCGATTCTAGGCAGGCCCAGGGCCCCGCTCCGGTTAAGCTGGGCTTTGCCTGGAATATTAAATAAAATCATGTTAGTCCTACATTAATTAAAATTATGGGCCGATTTTTCTTAGCGGACACCAGCACGGTATTAGACTAAGATAACAGTCACGAAACTCAATGATAGATTAACAAGCCAACAGTGAGGCTGATGTCCCCCTCCGAAATCCCAAAATAAATAGATGACACATATTAATTAATCGCACATTTATTTTTTTTTCAAATGTATCGAGCAATCAAACTGTACACGAAGTGTCATGCAAAAGTGTTTTATAAAGAAAAATGCTAAAACCGACGAGAAAAATGAAAATGTACCCTAGTTAGGGGGACCCTAAAGGCAGACAAAAGGGCCCACACGCTTGACAAAAGGGCCCCTCTGGCCAAGGGAAAGGGCCCTCGTGTCCGAGTCAATCGTTTCTATACACTGTTACTGTCGAATCCATTACTGAATGAGAATGCAGTCATTGTATTGGCATAAAAATCATCAATCACTGAGAGATGGAATGAAGCAGAATCAAATGGCCTGAAACAGTGAATCAACAGTGAACGAAAATATCATAAAGATCCAATTTTCACATTTTTACGGGTGCCACTGCTCATCCCACTATTGCATTGCATCCAATTTTATTTTGATAAAGCGTGGTATGAACTTCATAACGACCGTATGAGATACTATAAAATACCTGCAAAGGGGGTGCTACAAGGATTTTTGGGAATGGTGTATTTTGCCTCTTAAAAGATATACCATTTTGACTGAGCTCCGAAACACCCATAATACATCATTTTCTAAAAATGGTGCCCATGTTAGAAAGTCGGAAACATGACCTTTGCAATGAGAGCATGACAACTACCGTACATAACATATTTTAAGAACAACGATATTTCAAACATTTGGTATTTTCAATGAAAATTCAATGAAAAAATGGCTATTTTCGAGTGAAAAACTACTGTTCCAGCTGTAGGCCCCAGGGTAAGTTTCGGGCTATGGGACTTCACCACATTTATAACAATGCTTAGGTGGTCCAATAACCAGAGTAAGGTTAAAAATTTCAAACTTAGTACTTTGGCGTTTTTTTCGAATTTTGCATGGTTTTCTCGCGGATTCATTCTTAAGTAGCATTAGCACAACATTTTATGATCTTAAGTCATGCACTCTGTTTCAAAGTGCTAAGTATGAAATCCTTGCAAGAAAATTGTGGATAGACATTGAATTTTAACTCCCATTAAATTTAAGGGGGTTAGGGGGAGCGCTCCCAGGTAAACGCACAGGTTACAAAACTTAAGACTTGCCTTTCCATAATGATCTAGGGGTCAAATATGTGTTGCAAACCCCAAACCTTTTGGACTCAATATTTTGATTAAATCTCACTGGGCTCCCGGGTTACATTTAGTGACAGTGATGATTAAGATTAACTTTGATGACATTTGAAGTGCAGAGTAACTGTTTAATTTTGATTTTCAATGATTGTTTCACTGTAATAAATAATTTCGAAACTGTTCATCCTGTTTTTCTAACCTTTCCCTTCATACCAGCCCAGATACAGAATTATTTTTTTTAACTTATATCTACATGTATGTTTGTAATTTGACCATTAATGATATCTGAAATAGTAGTTCACAGTTACATGTACATGTACAGTTGTAAAAATACTGTAGTGGCTAATTGAAAGGGAACATGTATGTGGGTTTAGAATGTTTATCTTAGTGGAAAAAAATCATGTGGTTCAATGTGTTATAAAGTGGTACTGATCTCCATTATTTCAAAAGCATATCACTCAACTACTGTCAAACATATCCCCTGGCTAGAATATGCAACAAATCGACTCTAGCATGTTCCATACAAGCGATAATTTCTGAGCAAACATCCAACAACCAACCCTCAAAGGCCCCTGAGATCCAAGAAACAAAATAATTAATAGGCTTTTGTGCCCACACCTGGTCTTGTGCGTCATACAAAACTAGAAGTCACCATATGCCTGATAGTCTATCAATTCCAGACATTTGACAGAAAGGGAGATAACTCTTTTTTACCATTAATGGATTTCCAGAATTCTTTATTCACCCATTACATTTGTGTTTTGAGAATTCTTATTTACACCAAAATCTATCCAATAAACTGTTCATTTCCAAGGATGAAGGCATGAGGTGCTTTAGCAACTATTTAATTTTATGTCAACTTCAGAATTGTTAGTACAAAAACAGCATTTATTTGACAATTTTGACGAATTTCATCTGGCCCTAAATCAATAAATTGCAAACATTTTGCTTGGAACTCCCGGATTTTGTGTTCCTGGCGTCATAAGCTTTCCAAAAATGTATAGTTTTTCTTTTAGGGAAGACCGTGTAGCGGAATTGTGTTTCTAAGCTAGCTAGAAATTTTGGCTGCAGGCCTAGAGACAACTACATTTAAAGCCCACATGTAAACAAATCTAAAGTATTAAAAGAAACGGTTGAATTTGTATGAATACCGTAGTTAGATAATATGTCGCTATTTCTTTAATGTAGTGAATCGCAGCATATTTAGTTGAATCACAGTTTTACCAATTACCAGATTTATTAGTAGAATTGAACTTTGTAGAAAATAGATAGAATTGACATTTTGAAGAATAGTATTGTGGAATACATGTATATAATATAAAGCTGTGAATATAGACTTTTGGTGTTTTTTATTCAGTATAAGTGTATACGCAGAATTTAACGTTTACCGTTAACAAAGCTAATAATAGGCCTACTGCTACTGTCTGAGTCTTGCTATTTTATAAACGGATTTCTTTGATTATGAACAAACTACTTAACATTGGTTTTTATAAACTTACCTGTGTGTTGGAAATTACCTCCGGTTAAATAAAAAATCCATTGTACAGCTAAATATCCCAGTGAACAAAAAAGTTCTCTCTTGTAAAATTGAACTATTCACAAACTTTGACATCGAGAAGTACCAACATAGAAGCTTATTACGTCACTTATCGGGGCATACGACACACCTGTGCTTGCCTACTCCATGATCAAACACGATAGCAGATGGCTTCCATCTTGTTTACTGACGGTACTACTTATTTTAAGACAGACTCGGCTTTCCAATTTATAATATCTACGTCATTGGGGATTTCCAATTTATACTCACTGGTTGCTATGACCCGCTATGGCGTTGTCTAGAAACGCGCGTGCTCGCGTTAGTTTAAAATTTTTGCTATACGTTTAACATGGACTATTTGATGTAATTTGCCTGATTTGATTTGGCCCCATTTCCATAAATTTAGGTTGTTTTTTAGAAATTTTTAGCAAATGTTAATCTTAGGTGTTTTTTAATTCTAGCCGAAGTAAATTTTTTTACAATTTATAGCGAGTTAAGTTATCGTCTCTAAGAGGCGGGCGTAGTATTTTAAATGGCGGCCATTTGCCATCATGTGTATTCTTGAAGTAGGTACACATGATGTAATCGTATGTTATCGGGGTAGATCATTTCGTACAAGGGGGTCGCAGGAAAACTTATCGATTATGACAATTCAAATTTGTGTATGAATAAGCCATTGCTCTCTGAACCCAGTAATGAGTTTGGGCGTTTTCAAACATACGCCCGTAGCCCGTTATTTTGTTTTTGTCTTGTGTTAATTATTTGGTTAGAGACTTGGGTGGGATTATTTCTTTTGAACACAGTTAAAAATTAGACATCCCGAGCTGTTCTTAATTCAAGAATATTTTGATTTCAGTATCTGTCGAATAAACAATAAAGAGTAATTAAAATCGGGAATATTTTGACATAAATAGTCGGAACGTGAATTAAATATGAAAATTATTGACAAGCGGCGGCCTTTTTTCATATTTTTTGTGGTACAGGGTAATCATAAAATTTTGAAAATGGACTAATAATAACCACAGGTAATTGGGTCTAGACCCTGTGATGAAATATGATCAATTAATTATGAAATAAAGCGTGTTGCCTATAATAATTTTCAGGGATTTAATAGCCTATACTTTTGTAGTAGGAGGGGCTTATGTCTGGCAAAAAGTACTCCACGAATCTCGCCAATTTGTAATACGCGGACAAACGTGACAAAAATGAAGCATCTAGGGACTTATAAGCACAAACGTAGGTTCAAGCTCGCCAAAACCAAAGGTACCCTGGGATCAAATCGCGTCCCAATCCTCAGATTAAATTCAGGCAAAATAAGTCCCACCCCTTTTTACCAGACACAAAACCTCCAACTGTGGGTTTGTTCAGAAGAAACAGGGAATTCGTATACTGGATGCTCAATGGTTTGCCCCAAACATCAACTCAGAGAAAACAATATTTATTATTACAAAGTTTTATTATACCAATTGTAACTTCTGACAATTGGGTAACAAATAAGTAAATACATAAATAGATGAATGAATGAAGGAGTTTATCCCTAACCAATAAAAACGGACCTCACGTTCCAAGATAAGAGTTTAGCTTTATCCTGCAGATGAATATCAAGGTACGTTTTTACTAAAACAACTAATTTAAATGCAATCTCGAGATTCCATGATAATATGTCACGGTAACTTACAACAAGTACAAATCTTACGCGTCTTCCGGTTATATTAATACTGGTTCCACCCGTTCAAGACCACGTCCTAAATGCCAGAATTATCTCTGAGCAAGATAAAATTCAGACGGTCAGGCACAGCCATTTAAACGCGACACAATGCAGGTACCGGTTTGCACAAAGTTTCGCACAATAAAACTAACGACCCGAAAAACCAAGACCGAATCAGCTAAATGCAGACAAAGGTCCACAAAATTAAAAAAAGCTCCACGGAATCACCTCGCGAAAGTGAACCCGCGCCAATGATCGACGAGTATAAATACGGAACAATTCGAACCGAAGGCGCAGTAATATTAGAAAATGCGGAAAGCCACTTTAAATGCTAAACGTATATATGAGCGTGAAAAATTCCTAACTTAAACCTAATCAAATCACGACGTTTAAATACTTCTTAAATCATCATCGACAAATAAATCCCAAAATTAAATATATAGTCTATTAGCATGGCGGAAAAGTTACTTTTCCCGGCTAATAAATGGAATAGTTACTATTCCCGTACCTATATTCATCCCGGGCCGCGGTACAAATGCAAGTGATGAATTCGGCTGCTTATATACCCTCTTACCAGCGAAATGCTCGTGCGATCAGCGCTGAACGTCGACAATTAAACGCTGATTTGATTGGTCGCGTGTAGCCAATCATAGAACACGTTATAGCAAAAGCTCAAGTTGCGAATCAAGCATGGCCGACTTTTGACAGGTAAATAATGAATATTGACAATTATTCACGTAATATGGTAAACAAACAAATGTTCTATACGCAAGTGACTCTAAACACGAAAGTAGAGAGTGTTTTTAATATATTACAAGTAGTTTTGAAGCATGTCATGTGATAGTTTTGTGATAAAGGGATTTTCAAAAAATGAAAACTCCCACATTTCCCCCCTCTTATTCGCGACTGTTCTTACACGAGAACGGGAGAAACAAGTTCCTGAACATTAAAAAAAAAAAACACATATAAACTCCCTCAAGACAATTGAATTAAAGATGTACAAATCAAGATATTACAATCAATAAATAGTTCTGTATTTTCTTCTTTTCAGGTTTTGGTGGTCCCATCACAGTTCTTCATCCCAAAGAATCCAGAGCAATGGTCCTCTTTCCCAGTTAATCCAATATTAAAATCTCACCATCTTCCCCATGTAAATTAAAAATCAGTATAACCAGTTACTAGTTTCTCTGATTTCTCGAAAGCACTAATTTAAGGCATGGTTCTCTGGTATTTATTTCCAAGGACTGGTACTGCAGCTCTTATGTCAGTCCACATTAGTTTAAATCCCTATCCCTTAATGTAGGACAGCTGGTTTTTGCATGATCCCCTTTACAATAATGACAAGATAATAGTGGACCCTGAGGTCCGGCAGATGATTGGGCATCTTCTCGTACATCTTGCGTTTGACCATTATCAAATCTTTTCCTATTTGATTGATTATTATCCCTAAAAGAGCCACCCTCAACATTATCCCTATTCATATACCTATAATTTGATTAAAATTTCTACTGCTATTTTCATATGAATTCGACTTCGTGAGTTTATGATTTCTGATAGGAGATTGTGACCTTCGAGATAAAATCGGTCCGGACTTTTTACCGGGGCAAACGTAATCAGACCTAATGGAGTAGGGGGTGCTATTATATTTTGGAGCATTAGGGAATAAAGACGGTGTCCGCTCGGAAAAAGCGCCTCTATAAGGAGACTGGTCTCCTTCGTAAGGCTCTTTAAACTGATACCTATTACTTTTATCCCTTCTTATCTCATATGTCGTTTCAGACAAGTAACGTCTTGGAGATTCGGTTATATCGTCAGAAAATGCTACTCTAGACTTATTGGAAGACGGACTGGGTTTGAATTCTTCCTCAGAATCCGAAGTTTCATCTTTATCGTCATATAATGGATCTAGGCGTGGGGACTGATAATCAGAAAACCTAGCAGTTCGGTATCCACTAGAAAAGGAACGTTCCGGTTTATTCAAAGTTGGATTTAGACATGTCTTATAAGTATCAAATGCTCTAGAACTACGCGCCGAATCTGTATAGATTTCTGACGGATCTTCGTCCTCCCTACGCCTATAAGTATGGGAAGGATAACCACTTTCTTTCTCTTTATTACTCATTTTAAAAATAAAGACTAAATAAATTTTGACTTTCTGTTTTAACTTATTTCCTTTTACCTATATAATCTACATTAATTTGGAAATCAGTAACTCTGTCTTGATGTCGGCACAAATCCGATATGAGCATCCTGGCAAGCTCGCCAAAAATGTAGTAGGAGGGGCTTATGTCTGGCAAAAAGTACTCCACGAATCTCGCCAATTTGTAATACGAGGACAAACGTGACAAAAATGAAGCATCTAGGGACTTATAAGCACAAACGTAGGTTCAAGTTCGCCAAAACCGAAGGTACCCTGGGATCAAATCGCGTCCCAACCCTCAGATTAAATTCAGGCAAAATAAGTCCCACCCCTTTTTACAAAACCTCCAACTGTGGGTTTGTTTAGAAGAAACAGGGAATTCGTATACTGGATGCTCAATAGTTTGCCCCAAACATCAACTCAGAGAAAACAACAATATTTATTATTACAAAGTTTTATTATACCAATTGTAACTTCTGACAATTGGGTAACAAATAAGTAAATACATAAATAGATGAATGAATGAATGAATGAATGAGTTTATCCCTAACCAATAAAAACGGACCTCACGTTCCAAGACAAGGGTTTAGCTTTATCCAGATGAATATCAAGGTACGTTTTTACTAAAACAACTAATTTAAATGCAATCTCGAGATTCCATGATAATATGTCACGGTAACTTTCAACAAGTACAAATCTTACGCGTCTTCCGCTTATATTAATACTGGTTCCACCCGTTCAAGACCACGTCCTAAATGCCAGAATTATTTCTGAGCAAGATAAAATTCAGACGGTCAGGCACAGTCATTTAAACGCGACACAATGCAGGTACCGGTTTGCACAAAGTTTCGCACAATAAAACTAACGACCCGAAAAACCAAGACCGAATCAGCTAAATGCAGACAAAAGTCCACAAAATTAAAAAGATAGGTTGCCAGGCAACGAAACATACGCCCACAGCAGCTAAATCGTCCGGGCAGTCAACAAGGGTTGTCGCATATTTTTACTTTTTTTGGTAATGAAACAACTCATTATGTAATTATCTGAAAATCATTAGAATTTGTTTGCTTTTTATAAAGTTTTGCCCCACGCTATCAATTAGTATAGGAAACATTTAACATCATGGATTTAGCTGTTCTGTTATCAAAATTCATTGAAAATCAAAATACTTGTGCGTTTCAACACCTTAAACTCTGTGTATCAATCTGAAGTCAAACGGATGATAATGTGGCAGAGTGATATTTTTAATATAAATAGTGAATTGGTTTTAGTTATTTTAATCTGCACTTAATATAAACTAATAATGGTTGTACTATCCCTTTAAACCTATCCTATACTGTCCACTCTGTACCTGTCTGTAGTGAGTAAACTCACTACATCTTCAACTTTAACCCTTTGTATTTGTCTGGTGAGTTGTTTTCTAAAGTTCCCTTGGAGACATTCATGCTATAGATTTTGTATGAAAAGGTAGACCTTTTTCCCTCTCCTTGGTAATATAAAGTTTATGGTATATCCAGTATCGTGTATTTATTAGTTAATAAGTTTAAGTATTAATAGATGAGAATATTGAAGCTTCTTCAATATTGGTTTGGTGTTTTGTGGCAGTTGACAGTTTATTTTATCAGGTATGTTTATTATAATATTTAGGTAATTGGTCTTTGTTTTAAGGCGGCAGCCATATTGAATTTCTTTAAAGTATAAGGTGGTTATTTGAAATGGGATAAGATTACATCATTACATCATTATATAGTTAAAACATTATTTAAAGTATTTCACTTTAAATACTCATACATTTATTTACATTACATTTATATTTCATTTACAGTATCCCAACGTTTAAAGGTCTTTCACCTTTATACCAGTTGACAATAATTAGAAACCCCTCTTTAGGGTAAGCAATATAAGTTTTATTCTTAAGATCTAATTATTAGTATTAATTAGTATTATCGGTATTATTATTATTTAAGCTGTAGTAATTAGTATACTTCATACATTTACGAGTATAGCTGTGTTTCGTAGTCCATGTGTTCATTTAAGAGTAGAGTCATATATTATATATATATATATGCTTTTATATTATAGTTATTATTACTTTTAAAACATGCTTTGATACTGTTTTTATACTTTGTATTTATTATATTACTTGTATATTTGCAGGGTTTTTTGTTGTTGTTAATAAAGTATCTTTAAAAGATAGAACCCTTGTGTGGTCATTTACACCCCGGCATTTGACCCCCTACAACATTTGGAGCCCGATAAGGTTTTGAAAGGATACAACAGTTGGTGCTTGAGAAAGTTTTAGAAGATTTCAACATTTGGATCCTGATATACAGCAGTGGTACCAGTGATTGAAGATCTAGCTAGCCGACAACACCTCATTGAGCTCATGCGCGACGCGTACGCGATGGTACAACATCTGTGATTACAGTGACATTAACTTTTATATTCTATTTATTTAGAATGTAGTTTTGTGTATTCATTAAGTGTATTTTGATTCTGTGTGGATATATCATAAGGATAAAGGTTGGTAATAATTATTTATTTTAATACAGAATTATAGGTTATATAGCTTATTTACTTTGTTTAGGTCCTGTTAGAATGATATAAATAATTACTATCCTATATCCATAACTTTTTGTATTATAATCTTTGTATTAAATTAAGTGTAGATAGTTAGAATAGGTAATAATCATTTACTTAAGTTTAAACTATACGATTTATTCAGGATAGTGTTTATAGACTACCGGTTATAGGCCTACCCTTTACCCTATATCTTGCCGATTAGGCCAATTGGTTATTTTCTTTGAAATTTGAATTTTGGTGTCATGTAACTTGTTTACATTTTCAACTTCCTGTTTCTAAATTTAGCAACTTCCTGTAGGTCAGAAGACATATTTATTTTCTTACTTCCTGTTTAAATTTTGACAACATCCTGTAATAATTATATTTTTGATCACCTACATTTAACAAAATAAACTTACATTACATAAATCATTTTGACACATTAGAAAATATAACATTACAAACACATGCTTACATTTCATTTGTTTCAAATTAGTATTTTGATTTGTTGTTTTTATTCCAGGGGTGTTTTTCATTTTTCAGACTTTATTGAATTTTGACTTTGATTATTTTGATTTTGATTTGTCAGGTTTTGAATTTCAGATTGGGAGCTTTGAAAATTTTTGATTTTTGACTTTGAGTTTTGAATGTCGATGGTTGTATTCATATTGGAGTTGGATTTTGATTTGAGTTTTGGGGTTTGGATTTTGGTGATTGCTTATTTGGTTTTTGTCTTTCTTTGATTGTGTTTATCAAAGAGGTGTTTGGATTTCATTTTGTTTGTCTTTCATGTCTTCTCATATTTTTCTCAGCAACTTCATTTAATTTTCAGCTTTTGTTTTTCAGATAAACTTATTTTCATTTTCAGCTTTATTTTTCCGTCTACATTTTCCCTTATCTCTTATACATACTAACATTGGCATTGTATTGCACATATTGGACTTGTATTTTGGACATTGATTTTGATTTTTATTGTTGGTTGGTACTTTGTAATTCAACATCAAGTTTGTTTTGATGTTTTGATATTGAACTTTGACTTTTGGATTTGATCAGTGAATTTTTATGTTGGTGTTGTTGAGCTATAATGGTATGGCTGGTGCGTATATTTACTGTGATTGTATTATTTTGTGAATATTATTGTGTTTCATACATGTATGTTGTTAGCTGCGTCAGTTGACAATAGTATTTGGATATTGTGTTCACGAATTGTGATATTATTTTTGTGTTGTAATATTGCAATTTACTGATTGTGTTATTTCATTTGTTGTGATTTATTGTGTATTGTGATTATATTTTTCACGACATACACATTTGTGTTAATAATTTTCATATTTACACGTGTGTGTTTTGAAGGTGATACTTTTGTGTGTATATTTTGCGAATCATACTCCTGTGCATTGATTGTTTTATTTGCGTAATAGTTTTTTTTAGTTGATTAATGCGATTAATCATATGTGATTTGATATCCGATTATAGTGTTGTGAGTATTGTGTTTGAGTGTTTTACTATTATCAACGATGGATTGTGGTGACACATGCGAAGATGCTGAGGACAAGGAGTTGATGAAAGACATATCAGACTTGATATCATCCATTCAGGATTTACAGAACGAAATGAGAAGCTTTAAGTCAGATGTAAGTTCTAAATCTGTTTCATCAGATTCCACTCATCAGCGTAGTTTGTCCTGTTATAGATGTGGTGAATTTGGTCATGTTGCCAAAGGTTGTAGACAGCGTACTTCTACTTGTGATCCACCACAGGAAAACTGTTGGGTGTCTCAGACGAGGGACAGTCTGGAGACACTAGTGATAGTAGTCCCCCACAGATTATTGGAAAGAGTAATGTTACAGCTGTTCAAGTAAATGAAAACAACACGTCAGCACTGTTAGACACAGGTTCTACAGTATCTACCATCACAGAATCTTTCTTTAAGTCATTTTTAGAAACAGAAGAATGCTGTATAACACCGTTGGAGGAGATTATTCACATAGAGGGTGCTGGAGGTCACAGTTTACCGTATTTAGGTGTTACCTGTTTATCTTTACGAGTTCCCAGCTTAAACTTGTCTGCGGTAAAGAATTTGTTTCTTGTTGTGCCTGACACGCCGTATGGTAAGACTGTTCCAGTCTTGATCGGAACCAACATTCTGCGACCTATCCTGAATCAGGTGTTAGCCAAGCATGGTCATGATTATTTAAATCAGACTGGGATGCCTGCTACCTGGAGTTGTACTTTTAGGTGCATGAAGATTCAGGATAAGAAGACCGATGGAAGAGTAGGACTTGTTAAGTGTGCAGAAACATCATCACTAGTATTAGGCAGCAACAAATCTATGTGTTTAATAGGGAACATCAGTGATTTTCAACTTAGTGGGAAACATCATGTTATATTTCAACCTACGTCAGAATCTATGTTACCATCGTCAATGGAAGTAACACCAGCATTCCTTGAGGTAGATTTTGACAATGTGGAACCAGTTATAGTGAGAATTTCTAACTTATCTCTATCTCCAATTCGTGTGTTCCCTCATTCTGTGATGTGTGAGCTACAGATAGCTGATTTAGTCGAACAACCAAGTGCTACAGAAATGAACGTAACAACTAGTTCCACAGCTACTGCCAAAGACTTCATGGATTCGATCGATTTTTCATCGTCATCTGTTAGTGGAGATCGTTTAGCAGAGTTGAAGGAATTTCTTCGTAGCTGGTCATCAATCTTTTCACAGCATGATACGGATATAGGATGTGTAAATTTAGTGGAACACAAGATCAAGCTTACAAATGAGACTCCGTTTAAGCAACCTCATCGAAGAATTCCACCATCCATGTACGATGAGGTAAAGAAACATCTGAAAGATTTATTAGAAGGTGGCATCATACGTAGAAGTCACAGTCCTTGGGCATCACCGATTGTACTTGTGCGGAAGAAAGATTCATCTCTTCGGATGTGCGTAGATTATAGAATGCTCAACCAGCGTACTGTTCGAGATGCCTATGCTCTACCAAGGATTGAAGAGATGTTAGATAATTTAGTTGGTGCCAAATATTTCTCTGTGTTGGATATGAAGAGCGGCTACCACCAAGTATCTATCGCAGAGGAAGACAGAGCCAAATCAGCATTTACTGTTGGGCCTCTTGGATTTTACGAGTTCGTTCGACTCCCTTTCGGTTTGTCCAACTCACCAGCAACATACCAACGTGTAATGGAGGATTGTTTGGGTGATCTTAACCTGAAAATCTGTGCGATATTCATCGACGACCTGATAATATTTAGCAAGACTTACGAAGAACATCTTGAACGTATGTCTATGGTTTTCAACAAATTGCGACAACATGGTATTAAACTCGCTCCTAAAAAGTGCAAGTTCTTTCAAGAGCAAGTGAAGTATTTAGGACATATTGTGTCTGCTGAAGGAATACGTACTGATCCACAGAAGACAGAGAAGGTAGAGTCTTGGCCTAAACCAACCAATGTGGAGGAACTAAGGAGATTTCTTGGTTTTGTAGGATACTACAGGCGTTTTGTGAAAGATTTTTCAACTATAGCCAAACCCTTGAATGATCTGCTGATAGGAGTTGGAGGATCAACTAAGAAAAAGGGGGGAAGAAAGGTGCAGAACAAGAACTCTGTGAGAGAATGGGCTTGGAAGCAACAACAAGAAGAAGCTTTTGTGAAACTGAAAAGTTGCCTAGTAAATCCACCCATACTAGGATATGCAGATTTTACTAAACCATTTACAGTGCATACTGATGCTAGCGGTCAAGGGTTAGGAGCTGTGCTTTATCAAGAACAGGACGATAAACAACGAGTCATCTGTTATGCCAGTAGAGGATTATCTAAAGCAGAGAAGAACTATCCTGCACATAAATTAGAGTTTTTGGCTTTAAAGTGGGCTGTCACAGAAAAATTCCATCAGTATCTTTACAGCAACAGCTTTACTGTGTTTACAGATAATAACCCATTAACTTACATCCTTACCACCGCCAAGTTAGATGCCACAGGCCATCGTTGGTTAGCTGCACTTACCAACTACAATTTTTCAATTAAATACAGACCTGGCAAGAAGAGCGGAGATGCCGATGCCCTGAGTAGATTAGGAGATACCAACAGCAGGGAAAAAGATAAATTTATTGAGGTGAAAGAAGAAATTATAGGAGCACTGAAAGATATTGAAACTGCCAGTGGGTACATCCATTCCATCAGTATGTCCCAACAAGTGATTCCCAATGCCATCAAGAATACTTCGTCAATAGTTGATAACAAGACCTGGAGACAAAAGCAACTTGAAGATCCTTTGCTGAAGTTTGTACTAAATGACATAGAGAAGAGTATAAGACCAAGCCGTAAACCTACATGTCCTGAAGAAGCAGGTCTGCAGAGGGAATATGGACACTTCGTCTTTAGATCCGGAACTCTTTTTCGACGTACTGTGTACAAAGATCAAGAGAGGCTGCAGCTTGTTCTTCCTAAAGCATACAGAGGTGAAGCACTCCAAGGAGTCCATGATCATCTGGGACATCAAGGAAGAGATCGTACGGTTAGCTTAGCGAAAGACCGATTTTACTGGCCTAGGATGACAACTGACATTGAAGAATACATCCAACAGTGTCCAAGATGTATTAGGAGGAAGGCAACAGCAACAACATGTCCTCTAGTGAACATCACATCAAGTCAGCCATTAGAGTTAGTGTGTATGGACTATGTGTGCGTTGAAGAGTCCAAAGGAGGATACGACAACATCTTGGTAGTTACAGATCATTTTACCAGATATGTTCAAGCCTTTCCTGTACGCAACACCACAGCAAAAACAACAGCGAAAGCGTTTTTTGATGGTTTTATTGTTCACTATGGCATTCCCCAAAGAATTCACAGTGATCAAGGTCAACAATTCGAAGGAAAAATCATCAAGGAATTGTGTCAATTAACAGGTATGGATAAATCGAGAACCACACCCTATCATCCCCAAGGCAATGGACAGTGTGAAAGATTCAACAGAACACTACTTAATATGCTAGGAACGCTTCAACCAGAACAGAAGAGAGACTGGAAGACCTATGTCGCACCACTTGTACATGCGTACAACTCCACTAGGCATTCAGCTACCGGATACTCTCCTTTTGAACTGATGTTTGGCCGTAAACCAACCCTAGCAATTGATGTAATACTAGGACTTGTCAATAATGATGATGAGGGTAAATCTTATAACACCTATGTAGATAACTTGAAAGATAAGCTTGAATATGCCTACAAGACAGCTTCGGCAGAGATTAACAAAGGCCAGGATAATCAACAGAGGCAGTACAACAACAGGACAAGAAATATCAAGATAGAGCCTGGTGATCGAGTGTTGGTAAAACGTTTAGCGTTCAAAGAGGGAAGACACAAGATTTCGGATAAATGGGAAGACATCGCTTACAAAGTGCTGAGCCAACCGAATCTTGATATTCCAGTTTACAAGGTGAGAAGTGAAGATGGTGGAAAGCGTGTACGTACTCTCCACAGGAACCATCTTTTACCGATTAGCTCCATCCCAGAATGCATACCTCCAACAGCATCATTGAAACATCCAGTACCTAAACCAAGGAAGACCAGAAGTAATGTTTCAATTAAAACCATCAGTGAAGAAGATAAAGGGAACAGTGACAGCGAAGAAGATGAAGAACCTGTGTATGTTGTGGTTGAGACAGACTTCCTGCCTCAGGCTAGCTCCACAAGTGATGACACAGGAAGGGAAGATGTAATCGTTCCGGAGCTTGAAGAAGTCCTTCAAGATGGTGTAGAAGAGGGCCAAGTAACACCAGTTTCCGGTGATGATTCATCATTAGAAGAACCACTGCCACCAGAATCAATACCATCTGTTCCTGAACCACGTAGGTCTACGAGACAACGGAAACCACCAAGTTGGCAGGCTGAATATGTGCTGGCACATCAACAGCAGCTTGTTCCAGATTTCCAAAGACGTGCTGAGCTGGCAAGATCTTTACTTCCAGCTGACTTCATGTCTTTACCACCGGACAGACTACGTATTGTATTGGAGATGCTACCAACACTGTGCCAGAGAATTTTTCCCGAAATATTTCCGAAATAGTGAGTTTTATTTTTTTATTAATGCTGAGGACAACATTTTTAGTTAGCAGGGGAGTATGTGGCAGAGTGATATTTTTAATATAAATAGTGAATTGGTTTTAGTTATTTTAATCTGCACTTAATATAAACTAATAATGGTTGTACTATCCCTTTAAACCTATCCTATACTGTCCACTCTGTACCTGTCTGTAGTGAGTAAACTCACTACATCTTCAACTTTAACCCTTTGTATTTGTCTGGTGAGTTGTTTTCTAAAGTTCCCTTGGAGACATTCATGCTATAGATTTTGTATGAAAAGGTAGACCTTTTTCCCTCTCCTTGGTAATATAAAGTTTATGGTATATCCAGTATCGTGTATTTATTAGTTAATAAGTTTAAGTATTAATAGATGAGAATATTGAAGCTTCTTCAATATTGGTTTGGTGTTTTGTGGCAGTTGACAGTTTATTTTATCAGGTATGTTTATTATAATATTTAGGTAATTGGTCTTTGTTTTAAGGCGGCAGCCATATTGAATTTCTTTAAAGTATAAGGTGGTTATTTGAAATGGGATAAGATTACATCATTACATCATTATATAGTTAAAACATTATTTAAAGTATTTCACTTTAAATACTCATACATTTATTTACATTACATTTATATTTCATTTACAGTATCCCAACGTTTAAAGGTCTTTCACCTTTATACCAGTTGACAATAATTAGAAACCCCTCTTTAGGGTAAGCAATATAAGTTTTATTCTTAAGATCTAATTATTAGTATTAATTAGTATTATCGGTATTATTATTATTTAAGCTGTAGTAATTAGTATACTTCATACATTTACGAGTATAGCTGTGTTTCGTAGTCCATGTGTTCATTTAAGAGTAGAGTCATATATTATATATATATATATGCTTTTATATTATAGTTATTATTACTTTTAAAACATGCTTTGATACTGTTTTTATACTTTGTATTTATTATATTACTTGTATATTTGCAGGGTTTTTTGTTGTTGTTAATAAAGTATCTTTAAAAGATAGAACCCTTGTGTGGTCATTTACACCCCGGCATTTGACCCCCTACAACATTTGGAGCCCGATAAGGTTTTGAAAGGATACAACAGTTGGTGCTTGAGAAAGTTTTAGAAGATTTCAACATTTGGATCCTGATATACAGCAGTGGTACCAGTGATTGAAGATCTAGCTAGCCGACAACACCTCATTGAGCTCATGCGCGACGCGTACGCGATGGTACAACATCTGTGATTACAGTGACATTAACTTTTATATTCTATTTATTTAGAATGTAGTTTTGTGTATTCATTAAGTGTATTTTGATTCTGTGTGGATATATCATAAGGATAAAGGTTGGTAATAATTATTTATTTTAATACAGAATTATAGGTTATATAGCTTATTTACTTTGTTTAGGTCCTGTTAGAATGATATAAATAATTACTATCCTATATCCATAACTTTTTGTATTATAATCTTTGTATTAAATTAAGTGTAGATAGTTAGAATAGGTAATAATCATTTACTTAAGTTTAAACTATACGATTTATTCAGGATAGTGTTTATAGACTACCGGTTATAGGCCTACCCTTTACCCTATATCTTGCCGATTAGGCCAATTGGTTATTTTCTTTGAAATTTGAATTTTGGTGTCATGTAACTTGTTTACATTTTCAACTTCCTGTTTCTAAATTTAGCAACTTCCTGTAGGTCAGAAGACATATTTATTTTCTTACTTCCTGTTTAAATTTTGACAACATCCTGTAATAATTATATTTTTGATCACCTACATTTAACAAAATAAACTTACATTACATAAATCATTTTGACACATTAGAAAATATAACATTACAAACACATGCTTACATTTCATTTGTTTCAAATTAGTATTTTGATTTGTTGTTTTTATTCCAGGGGTGTTTTTCATTTTTCAGACTTTATTGAATTTTGACTTTGATTATTTTGATTTTGATTTGTCAGGTTTTGAATTTCAGATTGGGAGCTTTGAAAATTTTTGATTTTTGACTTTGAGTTTTGAATGTCGATGGTTGTATTCATATTGGAGTTGGATTTTGATTTGAGTTTTGGGGTTTGGATTTTGGTGATTGCTTATTTGGTTTTTGTCTTTCTTTGATTGTGTTTATCAAAGAGGTGTTTGGATTTCATTTTGTTTGTCTTTCATGTCTTCTCATATTTTTCTCAGCAACTTCATTTAATTTTCAGCTTTTGTTTTTCAGATAAACTTATTTTCATTTTCAGCTTTATTTTTCCGTCTACATTTTCCCTTATCTCTTATACATACTAACATTGGCATTGTATTGCACATATTGGACTTGTATTTTGGACATTGATTTTGATTTTTATTGTTGGTTGGTACTTTGTAATTCAACATCAAGTTTGTTTTGATGTTTTGATATTGAACTTTGACTTTTGGATTTGATCAGTGAATTTTTATGTTGGTGTTGTTGAGCTATAATGGTATGGCTGGTGCGTATATTTACTGTGATTGTATTATTTTGTGAATATTATTGTGTTTCATACATGTATGTTGTTAGCTGCGTCAGTTGACAATAGTATTTGGATATTGTGTTCACGAATTGTGATATTATTTTTGTGTTGTAATATTGCAATTTACTGATTGTGTTATTTCATTTGTTGTGATTTATTGTGTATTGTGATTATATTTTTCACGACATACACATTTGTGTTAATAATTTTCATATTTACACGTGTGTGTTTTGAAGGTGATACTTTTGTGTGTATATTTTGCGAATCATACTCCTGTGCATTGATTGTTTTATTTGCGTAATAGTTTTTTTTAGTTGATTAATGCGATTAATCATATGTGATTTGATATCCGATTATAGTGTTGTGAGTATTGTGTTTGAGTGTTTTACTATTATCAACGATGGATTGTGGTGACACATGCGAAGATGCTGAGGACAAGGAGTTGATGAAAGACATATCAGACTTGATATCATCCATTCAGGATTTACAGAACGAAATGAGAAGCTTTAAGTCAGATGTAAGTTCTAAATCTGTTTCATCAGATTCCACTCATCAGCGTAGTTTGTCCTGTTATAGATGTGGTGAATTTGGTCATGTTGCCAAAGGTTGTAGACAGCGTACTTCTACTTGTGATCCACCACAGGAAAACTGTTGGGTGTCTCAGACGAGGGACAGTCTGGAGACACTAGTGATAGTAGTCCCCCACAGATTATTGGAAAGAGTAATGTTACAGCTGTTCAAGTAAATGAAAACAACACGTCAGCACTGTTAGACACAGGTTCTACAGTATCTACCATCACAGAATCTTTCTTTAAGTCATTTTTAGAAACAGAAGAATGCTGTATAACACCGTTGGAGGAGATTATTCACATAGAGGGTGCTGGAGGTCACAGTTTACCGTATTTAGGTGTTACCTGTTTATCTTTACGAGTTCCCAGCTTAAACTTGTCTGCGGTAAAGAATTTGTTTCTTGTTGTGCCTGACACGCCGTATGGTAAGACTGTTCCAGTCTTGATCGGAACCAACATTCTGCGACCTATCCTGAATCAGGTGTTAGCCAAGCATGGTCATGATTATTTAAATCAGACTGGGATGCCTGCTACCTGGAGTTGTACTTTTAGGTGCATGAAGATTCAGGATAAGAAGACCGATGGAAGAGTAGGACTTGTTAAGTGTGCAGAAACATCATCACTAGTATTAGGCAGCAACAAATCTATGTGTTTAATAGGGAACATCAGTGATTTTCAACTTAGTGGGAAACATCATGTTATATTTCAACCTACGTCAGAATCTATGTTACCATCGTCAATGGAAGTAACACCAGCATTCCTTGAGGTAGATTTTGACAATGTGGAACCAGTTATAGTGAGAATTTCTAACTTATCTCTATCTCCAATTCGTGTGTTCCCTCATTCTGTGATGTGTGAGCTACAGATAGCTGATTTAGTCGAACAACCAAGTGCTACAGAAATGAACGTAACAACTAGTTCCACAGCTACTGCCAAAGACTTCATGGATTCGATCGATTTTTCATCGTCATCTGTTAGTGGAGATCGTTTAGCAGAGTTGAAGGAATTTCTTCGTAGCTGGTCATCAATCTTTTCACAGCATGATACGGATATAGGATGTGTAAATTTAGTGGAACACAAGATCAAGCTTACAAATGAGACTCCGTTTAAGCAACCTCATCGAAGAATTCCACCATCCATGTACGATGAGGTAAAGAAACATCTGAAAGATTTATTAGAAGGTGGCATCATACGTAGAAGTCACAGTCCTTGGGCATCACCGATTGTACTTGTGCGGAAGAAAGATTCATCTCTTCGGATGTGCGTAGATTATAGAATGCTCAACCAGCGTACTGTTCGAGATGCCTATGCTCTACCAAGGATTGAAGAGATGTTAGATAATTTAGTTGGTGCCAAATATTTCTCTGTGTTGGATATGAAGAGCGGCTACCACCAAGTATCTATCGCAGAGGAAGACAGAGCCAAATCAGCATTTACTGTTGGGCCTCTTGGATTTTACGAGTTCGTTCGACTCCCTTTCGGTTTGTCCAACTCACCAGCAACATACCAACGTGTAATGGAGGATTGTTTGGGTGATCTTAACCTGAAAATCTGTGCGATATTCATCGACGACCTGATAATATTTAGCAAGACTTACGAAGAACATCTTGAACGTATGTCTATGGTTTTCAACAAATTGCGACAACATGGTATTAAACTCGCTCCTAAAAAGTGCAAGTTCTTTCAAGAGCAAGTGAAGTATTTAGGACATATTGTGTCTGCTGAAGGAATACGTACTGATCCACAGAAGACAGAGAAGGTAGAGTCTTGGCCTAAACCAACCAATGTGGAGGAACTAAGGAGATTTCTTGGTTTTGTAGGATACTACAGGCGTTTTGTGAAAGATTTTTCAACTATAGCCAAACCCTTGAATGATCTGCTGATAGGAGTTGGAGGATCAACTAAGAAAAAGGGGGGAAGAAAGGTGCAGAACAAGAACTCTGTGAGAGAATGGGCTTGGAAGCAACAACAAGAAGAAGCTTTTGTGAAACTGAAAAGTTGCCTAGTAAATCCACCCATACTAGGATATGCAGATTTTACTAAACCATTTACAGTGCATACTGATGCTAGCGGTCAAGGGTTAGGAGCTGTGCTTTATCAAGAACAGGACGATAAACAACGAGTCATCTGTTATGCCAGTAGAGGATTATCTAAAGCAGAGAAGAACTATCCTGCACATAAATTAGAGTTTTTGGCTTTAAAGTGGGCTGTCACAGAAAAATTCCATCAGTATCTTTACAGCAACAGCTTTACTGTGTTTACAGATAATAACCCATTAACTTACATCCTTACCACCGCCAAGTTAGATGCCACAGGCCATCGTTGGTTAGCTGCACTTACCAACTACAATTTTTCAATTAAATACAGACCTGGCAAGAAGAGCGGAGATGCCGATGCCCTGAGTAGATTAGGAGATACCAACAGCAGGGAAAAAGATAAATTTATTGAGGTGAAAGAAGAAATTATAGGAGCACTGAAAGATATTGAAACTGCCAGTGGGTACATCCATTCCATCAGTATGTCCCAACAAGTGATTCCCAATGCCATCAAGAATACTTCGTCAATAGTTGATAACAAGACCTGGAGACAAAAGCAACTTGAAGATCCTTTGCTGAAGTTTGTACTAAATGACATAGAGAAGAGTATAAGACCAAGCCGTAAACCTACATGTCCTGAAGAAGCAGGTCTGCAGAGGGAATATGGACACTTCGTCTTTAGATCCGGAACTCTTTTTCGACGTACTGTGTACAAAGATCAAGAGAGGCTGCAGCTTGTTCTTCCTAAAGCATACAGAGGTGAAGCACTCCAAGGAGTCCATGATCATCTGGGACATCAAGGAAGAGATCGTACGGTTAGCTTAGCGAAAGACCGATTTTACTGGCCTAGGATGACAACTGACATTGAAGAATACATCCAACAGTGTCCAAGATGTATTAGGAGGAAGGCAACAGCAACAACATGTCCTCTAGTGAACATCACATCAAGTCAGCCATTAGAGTTAGTGTGTATGGACTATGTGTGCGTTGAAGAGTCCAAAGGAGGATACGACAACATCTTGGTAGTTACAGATCATTTTACCAGATATGTTCAAGCCTTTCCTGTACGCAACACCACAGCAAAAACAACAGCGAAAGCGTTTTTTGATGGTTTTATTGTTCACTATGGCATTCCCCAAAGAATTCACAGTGATCAAGGTCAACAATTCGAAGGAAAAATCATCAAGGAATTGTGTCAATTAACAGGTATGGATAAATCGAGAACCACACCCTATCATCCCCAAGGCAATGGACAGTGTGAAAGATTCAACAGAACACTACTTAATATGCTAGGAACGCTTCAACCAGAACAGAAGAGAGACTGGAAGACCTATGTCGCACCACTTGTACATGCGTACAACTCCACTAGGCATTCAGCTACCGGATACTCTCCTTTTGAACTGATGTTTGGCCGTAAACCAACCCTAGCAATTGATGTAATACTAGGACTTGTCAATAATGATGATGAGGGTAAATCTTATAACACCTATGTAGATAACTTGAAAGATAAGCTTGAATATGCCTACAAGACAGCTTCGGCAGAGATTAACAAAGGCCAGGATAATCAACAGAGGCAGTACAACAACAGGACAAGAAATATCAAGATAGAGCCTGGTGATCGAGTGTTGGTAAAACGTTTAGCGTTCAAAGAGGGAAGACACAAGATTTCGGATAAATGGGAAGACATCGCTTACAAAGTGCTGAGCCAACCGAATCTTGATATTCCAGTTTACAAGGTGAGAAGTGAAGATGGTGGAAAGCGTGTACGTACTCTCCACAGGAACCATCTTTTACCGATTAGCTCCATCCCAGAATGCATACCTCCAACAGCATCATTGAAACATCCAGTACCTAAACCAAGGAAGACCAGAAGTAATGTTTCAATTAAAACCATCAGTGAAGAAGATAAAGGGAACAGTGACAGCGAAGAAGATGAAGAACCTGTGTATGTTGTGGTTGAGACAGACTTCCTGCCTCAGGCTAGCTCCACAAGTGATGACACAGGAAGGGAAGATGTAATCGTTCCGGAGCTTGAAGAAGTCCTTCAAGATGGTGTAGAAGAGGGCCAAGTAACACCAGTTTCCGGTGATGATTCATCATTAGAAGAACCACTGCCACCAGAATCAATACCATCTGTTCCTGAACCACGTAGGTCTACGAGACAACGGAAACCACCAAGTTGGCAGGCTGAATATGTGCTGGCACATCAACAGCAGCTTGTTCCAGATTTCCAAAGACGTGCTGAGCTGGCAAGATCTTTACTTCCAGCTGACTTCATGTCTTTACCACCGGACAGACTACGTATTGTATTGGAGATGCTACCAACACTGTGCCAGAGAATTTTTCCCGAAATATTTCCGAAATAGTGAGTTTTATTTTTTTATTAATGCTGAGGACAACATTTTTAGTTAGCAGGGGAGTATGTGGCAGAGTGATATTTTTAATATAAATAGTGAATTGGTTTTAGTTATTTTAATCTGCACTTAATATAAACTAATAATGGTTGTACTATCCCTTTAAACCTATCCTATACTGTCCACTCTGTACCTGTCTGTAGTGAGTAAACTCACTACATCTTCAACTTTAACCCTTTGTATTTGTCTGGTGAGTTGTTTTCTAAAGTTCCCTTGGAGACATTCATGCTATAGATTTTGTATGAAAAGGTAGACCTTTTTCCCTCTCCTTGGTAATATAAAGTTTATGGTATATCCAGTATCGTGTATTTATTAGTTAATAAGTTTAAGTATTAATAGATGAGAATATTGAAGCTTCTTCAATATTGGTTTGGTGTTTTGTGGCAGTTGACAGTTTATTTTATCAGGTATGTTTATTATAATATTTAGGTAATTGGTCTTTGTTTTAAGGCGGCAGCCATATTGAATTTCTTTAAAGTATAAGGTGGTTATTTGAAATGGGATAAGATTACATCATTACATCATTATATAGTTAAAACATTATTTAAAGTATTTCACTTTAAATACTCATACATTTATTTACATTACATTTATATTTCATTTACAGTATCCCAACGTTTAAAGGTCTTTCACCTTTATACCAGTTGACAATAATTAGAAACCCCTCTTTAGGGTAAGCAATATAAGTTTTATTCTTAAGATCTAATTATTAGTATTAATTAGTATTATCGGTATTATTATTATTTAAGCTGTAGTAATTAGTATACTTCATACATTTACGAGTATAGCTGTGTTTCGTAGTCCATGTGTTCATTTAAGAGTAGAGTCATATATTATATATATATATATGCTTTTATATTATAGTTATTATTACTTTTAAAACATGCTTTGATACTGTTTTTATACTTTGTATTTATTATATTACTTGTATATTTGCAGGGTTTTTTGTTGTTGTTAATAAAGTATCTTTAAAAGATAGAACCCTTGTGTGGTCATTTACACCCCGGCATTTGACCCCCTACAACAATAAGTTTGGTATCTGTAGCGTCACAAGGTTTTTTGAAGTGATCAAGGGAGATAACTCTGGAAGTAATTATTTGAAATCAATGAAAATCAGTAGGCTTCTTCGTCTCATGACCTTAAACAGTGTGTGTAAATTTAAAGTCAATCAGATATTAACTTTGGCCTCTAGAGCGTCCACTGGATTTTTTGATGTGATCAAGGGCCATAACTCTGGCAATAATTATCAGAGATCGCTGAAAATCAATAGGCTTCTTCGTCTCATAACCTTAAACACTGTGTATAAATTTAAAGTCAATCGGATATCAACTTTGGCCTCTAGAGCATCCACAAGATTTTTTGAAGTGATCAAGGGCCATAACTCTGGCACTAATTATCGGAAATCGCTGAAAATCGATAGGCTTCTTCGTCTTATGACCTTAAACACTGTGTGTAAATTTAAAGTCAATCGGATATTAACTTTAGCTTTTAGAGCGTCCACAATAAGCTTCTTTGTCTTATGACCTTAAACACTGTGTATAAATTTAAAGTCAATCGGATATTAACTTTGGCTTTTAGAGCGTCCACAAGATTTTTTGAAGTGATCAAGGGCCATAACTCTGGCACTAATTATCGGAAATCGCTGAAAATCAATAGGCTTCTTCGTCTTATGACCTTAACAACTGTGTATAAATTTAAGATCAATCGGATATTAACTTTGGCTTTTAGAGCGTCCACAAGATTTTTTGAAGTGATCAAGGGCCATAACTCCTGCACTAATTATCGGAAATCGCTGAAAATCGATAGGCTTCTTCGTCTTATGACCGTAAACACTGTGTATAAAGCCAATCGAATATTAACTTTGGCCTCTAGAGCGTCCACAAGATTTTTTGAAGTGATCAAGGGCCATTACTCTGGTAGTTATTATCGGAAATCGATGAAAAACAATAGGCTTCTTCGTCTCATGACCTCAAACACTGTGTATAAATTTAAAGTCAATCGGATATTAACTTTAGCCTCTAGAGCGTCCACAAGCAATTGTGGACACCGGACCGACGGACGGACGGACCGACGGACGGACGGACAGGGGCGACGACAATATACGACCACATTTCAATGTGGGCGTATAAAAAGCTCCACGGAATCACCTCGCGAAAGTGAACCCGCGCCAATGGTGGACGAGTATAAATACGGAACAATTCGAACCGAAGGCGCAGTAATATTAGAAAATGCGGAAAGCCACTTTAAATGCTAAACGTATATGAGCGTGAAAAATTCCTAACTTAAACCTAATCAAATCACGACGTTTAAATACTTCTTAAATCATCATCGACAAATAAATCCCAAAATTAAATATATAGTCTATTAGCATGGCGGAAAAGTTACTTTTCCCGGCTAATAAATGGAATAGTTACTATTCCCGTACCTATATTCATCCCGGGCCGCGGTACAAATGCAAGTGATGAATTCGGCTGCTTATACGGACACAGATCACTAAATATTTCTACGCCGGTACCCACAAATTGTAGGGCCAAGTTATTTTTAGTCTTTCTCTCCCTTTCCCTTTTTCCCCCTTTTGCATGGTGATTTTTGTTTACTTTTTGGTGTAGAATCGAAGAAAAGGGTTTGAAAATACATTTTCTGCCAGGTTTTGGTGAATATTCATGATTTTGAGGCGGAAGGATACAAGAGTTGTGAGGTTGCTTACGTTGAAAGGGGGGGCCGAAAATTGCCTGGTTAGCTGTCTCTACTTCCAGCTTGTGTATCTCAAGTTTTTCATGGTGAACCTCATACATGCTTTTGGGCCAGAGTTTGCCACATGTTGCTCCATCTGTGGCAGAAAGCGTTCTACCCAACGAATATTTGGGAAAAAGTTACAGCCGATCTAAGAGACGAGAATTAACATTGAAGTCAATGGGGAAATAATTAGTGATCTGTGGCCTGTCTGTGTATGACAAGGCTGTGACTGATAGGCCTTAGTTTTGAAAATATGATGACTAAATTGTCTGAAAATATGTATAAAGTATTTAGACTACAGAAAAACTAAAAAAAAGGTTAAATTTAAAAAAAAAAAATCAAAGTTTGGAGAAAAATTGTGATTTCACTGCAAATTTCTCAATTTTCAGTTTTTATTTAATTTCTAACAGTAAGAAAAATATTTCTGTGTCCAATTTTGGTGTATTCAGCCTCAGAAAGCATAGATAAAGTTAACAACATTGTAATTTCACCTAATTTTGTCTAAAAATCAGGAATATTCACAAAAAATCTGTAAATTCATCCATTTCGATGTAGAAATTAATGCATTCATGCCTACTCAAATTAGTCAAAATTTCTAAAAATGCCCCTTATTTTCATTGCTATTGTAAGTTAGATGGGATCTATAAGTTTGTCAGGTTTAGAAATAGCTGCAGTTTTCCTACAGAAAATTGAAAATTGGCAACACTGAGTTAATAATATACAGCAGATGGGTTTATAAAAAATGTTCAAAACAGGGGTTGGCTCAATTTGGCCACCAATTTAGCCAAAAAAAGCATTTTTTTCTTCTTTGAAACATTAAATTCTTGCATTTCCTTCGTGGAGGAAGCAATATCCCAGTCTTTATAGACATTTTTCACCCCACCATTCTGTTTACAGAGGCTATAAATGCCCCACCCCACCCTTTTTATTAATGTGTTTTGAGAGTTTTAATTGCACCTGTGTTGACAATTAAATGATAATAATTGGAATTTGTTGTTGAATTACAGTTAGGAATGTTATTTTACACCAATAAATGGTTATTTTGTACATTTCAAGGATTTCTAATCTTTTTTGTTTGAAGGCAAACTTAGAACCCTGAGACATGTCAGGACAATAAGACCATACCCTGATACAAAACTGGTGTAGATGTGTAAATGTCAGCTTAATGGTCAATATTTTCTTATCGAAATCTAGGATTTGTGGTGTTTGTTGCGTTTATGTTACTTATAGAACAGTAAATTGTTAATTTTGATCCTTTTCAGGCCTCTTTTATGATGTCAACTCTGTTATAACTACCATTTTGACTTCTTTTTTCAGGCAATTGATGTAAAGGTCCAGACATTTTGATTCAGCACCAGAATTGCAATAAAGATTTGTATGGTGCCTCTGAGCTCTGAGATATTGATAACATTGAACTATTTCCAAATTTGTAAAAATTGTGTATTCTGTGACCCTTTTGTTAGGGAGGGGTGGACATAGGCCAATTATGGCATTTTTTTCTGTCAGCAAGGCCTATTTTAACCATAATTCACATTTATTGCACCTATTTTAGTTTTTATGTTCATATATTAGCCAGGGATGGTAAATCATATCTGTTAGACAGATTCTTTTGGTGATGTTAGCTTTGCAACCAAAGATAAGATTGATTCAGTCATTGACATTTTTAGGGGGTGGGGTTACATGTTTCAGTACAGACCTTTATAATTTCAATCAATGCAACAGTTTTGTGATTTTTCTGTTTGCATATTGTCCAGGGTTTCCAAAAATATATTACTTGCCAGTCTGAGTATCTAAAAAAGTGGAAAATTATTGGTTTTTTGAAAGATGCTACATGTAAATTCTGTACATTTTTCATGACATGACAGTAAAAAAATATATTTTTGAAAAAATTTCCAGATTATGAGTGTTTTCTGTGTAATTTGTTTGTAACTTGTCGTATTTTTTCACAAAACTCAAATACTGCCTTTAATAAGAAAGATTTTTAAATTTTAGCACAAAAGGCCCAGGGACCTGAGATGCACTGCTGTACATAAAGCAGCTTGTATACTTAAAGGGCCATCATTTTTGCAGTTATTCTTTGATTTTGATTTTCTTTCACCGGTGCATTGCCAGAACATATGGGAAGCATATAAAAAGGGCATTTTGGTGATACCTGGAGTTTCACCCCTATATAGGACACAGATCACTAAATATTTCTACGCCGGTACCCACAAATTGTAGGGCCAAGTTATTTTTAGTCTTTCTCTCCCTTTCCCTTTTTCCCCCTTTTGCATGGTGATTTTTGTTTACTTTTTGGTGTAGAATCGAAGAAAAGGGTTTGAAAATACATTTTCTGCCAGGTTTTGGTGAATATTCATGATTTTGAGGCGGAAGGATACAAGAGTTGTGAGGTTGCTTACGTTGAAAGGGGGGGCCGAAAATTGCCTGGTTAGCTGTCTCTACTTCCAGCTTGTGTATCTCAAGTTTTTCATGGTGAACCTCATACATGCTTTTGGGCCAGAGTTTGCCACATGTTGCTCCATCTGTGGCAGAAAGCGTTCTACCCAACGAATATTTGGGAAAAAGTTACAGCCGATCTAAGAGACGAGAATTAACATTGAAGTCAATGGGGAAATAATTAGTGATCTGTGGCCATACCCTCTTACCAGCGAAATGCTCGTGCGATCAGCGCTGAACGTCGACAATTAAACGCTGATTTGATTGGTCGCGTGTAGCCAATCATAGAACACGTAGCAAAAGCTCAAGTTGCGAATCAATCATGGCCGACTTTTGACAGGTAAATAATGAATATTGACAATTATTAACGTAATATGGTAAACAAACAAATGTTCTATACGCAAGTGACTCTAAACACGAAAGTAGAGAGTGTTTTTAATATTGTTGCAGACGTGAGCTGATCTCCCTTAGGTCAAAATGGATCAGCCCGTCTGTGACGTTTATTAATTTAGCACGTGCATGTTTTTTGGGTATAAAGGCCTTGGTTGGTCCATATTTGCCCTTCTTAACTCTTAGACTGCTTAGCTTAGCGTAGAGACTTACGAACTTGGAAATTTGGATTATAGAGCCTATTATTCTGGATTATTTAGTGTACAGTAAGTAGAAAGCTTTACTTATAATATTTCTTTTATGGCTGCAGTAGTGGTTGTGCATGTTGCATGTTGCTTGTAGAGCTGCTGTGTAGTGCTTATCAGTATTATTAGTATATAGTATATTTACCTGTCTGTCGCCCTGTCATAACCCCTCAACCCATCCCGCCTATTCTCACTCAGGCCATCGCAGATTAGGTGGGTAAACTCTGAGGGCTTAACCACGAGATAAGTCACAGATAAATAGACATTCAACATAGCCATCGGTGTTAGTAGTTTGTAATATATTTAACAATTTAATTAAACAACCCCTAGTGAGTTATTAAAATAGTATTTGTGTTAATAATTCTATAGGATATTGATATTAAAGTTGATTTATTTTTATTGTCTCAATATTTCTTTGAACTTAGATCACGTGGGTAGATTAATTATTACTTAGGAATTTCCCGATAGGCAATTTTACCGGAAGTAAACAAACAAAATGGCCGACTATTGAGAAATTATTTTAGAATTTAAGACTTTTTGTAGAATAAAGGGAATTGATTGACTTTTTGAAAATAATTTGATATCTTATATCCCTATTACAATAAAGCCTTATATAGTGAAGCTTTAGGCAAGTGGTATAGATAAGTTAAGAATCAATTAAAGTGACTTTACCTAATTTTCAACATGGCATATGGGGGTAGTCAGTGGTCTCTAAAGATGGAACAAGATTATCGAGATGCATTCTTATCTGAGACTCAACATTTTATGGAGGATCAGCGATCATTAAATCAGCCTCCTTTGTACCCCAGTCAGGATGGTAGACTTCATGACCCTATCCCAAATACCAATAACAAAAAAGATAAGGGGGAGTTTATGAAACAGGATGGGAGTCTTAGTCAAGATGCTAGGGTTAATGATCCTATTCCACCCCGCAATGAACAGCAAAGGGAAGGGAGATATGTGAGAGATGATGGGGCTACCCGCGCCAGGGAGAATTGTTTTAACCCTTCTACCATACCTCGTTCTTTATCTTTTAATGGAAAATCAGATGGAAGTTGGAATACTTTCAGTGATAAATTTGTCCGGTTTGCTTTGTCCCAACCTTGGGGCGCCAATAGTTTTCAGTGTATGAATTACTTATGTTATTGTTTATCTGATAAGGCAGCCGACTATTTTACAAATATAACTCGGAGATATCCGGAAATGAATTTTCAAGTGACATTAGAAATGATGGAAAAACGTTTCGGAGGTCAGGATATACCCGAGGTAGTTCAGCTCTGAACGTACTCAGTCTCATTACACTCACCTGAACGTTCAGGGGGTGCCCGATTCAATCAATGTCGAAAATAATTTGAACCCCAGTCAATTTTACTGGGCAACTTTTCACGGCTAAACGGTCGCGTGTCAGTCCCTGTGAACGCCTGAACAATGTAAATGAACATCTTAGTGAGAAAATAAGACCTTGCTTACCTAGCTAGAGCCAGTATGGCCGAGACAACACGCTGTTAAAAATACGTCCCCTCCTATCAAGTTAACTTTTCGGCGCCATGACACTCTAAATATAGGTCAACGTCCAGATTTAGGAATGCCGGTCATACAAGACGAAACGAAATTTAGGTAAATGTTGGAATCTTTGAAAAAGACGATTGGAATCTTCAGTCATTTATTGCTTTGCCCATGTTTTAATATTACAATAGAATAAAACAAACATTCCAGGTGTATAATGAAGGATAAACCCATTTACTCTCAGATTCGGTATTTATTGTAGCTTGTTTCTTAAGTTTTATTTTTTTTTTTTTTTTCAAAAAAATAAAAATAAAAAAATACAGAAATAACAAGGTTGTTTATTCTTTAGAAGAAAAAGAGGAAAAATATATGTTAAACTCTTAAACAAAACTTTCTAAAATAAAAATGACACATATGCATATAATGCAAATGTCAATGAATAAATACATAAATATATGGATTTAAATTATTCTCTACAAAACTTGTGCCTAGTGCACCACACAAATATCTATAGAATAAATACATAAATACAAGGATTTTAATTTTTCTCTAAATCACACATACAACTATTTAGATTATTCTTAACTAAACTCCTATATCACAAATACATATATATATATATATATATATATATATATATATATATATACATATAAATAGAACAAATTAAAACTGGCTTATCATTGATTTAACAATTCTTCTTTAAAACTGCTTAATGTACTTTCACAGCATTTTCTCTTTTTCTATCAAGTTACCCCAGAAGTCTCAGATCGGATCAAACATCAGACGATGTTATAAGCATAGCTTCTGGTAAAGAGTGTGTCAGATATACTGTACTTAAGATTTTTGCAGTTGGGCCGCTTGCCTTATCTGATGATTGGCATAAGATGTCAAGCAAATTGTGCAAAGGATGCCCTGTAAATAAATGTTGTAAATGTCTTCTTTGTATGTGTTGTAATTACTGTAGAAATGTGTGTAAATGTCCAACCAAGCCAGAAATGTTGGCCTGAATTTTCAGGTTTGATTTTAGTTTCATTACTCTGTACATACCTAATTGGATAAATATTACTACCCATATGATGTTACAGTAATAGTATAGTTTAGAAAAATTAAAATCCTTGTATTTATGTATTTATTCTATAGATATTTGTGTGGTGCACTAGGCACAAGTTTTGTAGAGAATAATTTAAATCCATATAGTTATGTATTTATTCATTGACATTTGCATTATATGCATATGTGTTAAGAATAATCTAAATAGTTGTATGTGTGATTTAGAGAAAAATTAAAATCCTTGTATTTATGTATTTATTCTATAGATATTTGTGTGGTGCACTAGGCACAAGTTTTGTAGAGAATAATTTAAATCCATATATTTATGTATTTATTCATTGACATTTGCATTATATGCATATGTGTCATTTTTATTTTAGAAAGTTTTGTTTAAGAGTTTAACATATATTTTTCCTCTTTTTCTTCTTTCCTCTATTTCTGTATTTTTTTATTTTTATTTTTATTTTTTTGAAAAAAAAAAAAAAAAATTTAAGAAACAAGCTACAATAAATACGGAATCTGGGAGTAAATGGGTTTATCCTTCATTATACACCTGGAATGTTTGTTTTATTCTATTGTAATATTAAAACATGGGCAAAGCAATAAATGACTGAAGATTCTAATCGTCTTTTTCAAAGATTCCAACATTTACCTAAATTTCGTTTCGTCTTGTATGACCGGCATTCCTAAATCTGGACGTTGACCTATATTTAGAGTGTCATGGCGCCGAAAAGTTAACTTGATAGGAGGGGACGTATTTTTAACAGCGTGTTGTCTCGGCCATACTGGCTCTAGCTAGGTAAGCAAGGTCTTATTTTCTCACTAAGATGTTCATTTACATTGTTCAGGCGTTCACGGGGACTGACACGCGACCGTTTAGCCGTGAAAAGTTGCCCAGTAAAATTGACTGGGGTTCAAATTATTTTCGACATTGATTGAATCGGGCACCCCCTGAACGTTCAGTTGAGTGTGAGTACGTTCAGAGCTGAACTATACCCGAGGCAGCCCATGTGGAATTTCAAATGGCAACTCAGGGGGTTAATGAATCGATAAGTGACTGGAGTGACAGAGTGCAACAGTTAGCGTTGAGAGCTTATTCTGGTTTTGCGACGGAGAGTTTTATAGCTAGACAATCTGTTTTGAAATTAGTTTCAGGTTGTAACGACCCAGAGGCGGGTAGATTTGTTGCTAATTTAAGATTAATTGATATGGAGGAAGCGGTTGAAAGGTTGCAGTGGTACACTCATGTCAACACAGTCATTCCTTTAAAATCTAACATTAATTCCACTAGGGGTAGTGGTTATCCCGGGGCAGATAGGCAAGTAGGATTCCCTAATCCGGTAGAGACAGAGTCCTTCTCCCAGACATTTAGACACGATGACTATGAGTCGGTGGGGGTTAGGTCTCGACCATCTAGATCTTCTATGCCTAGACGATTATATCAAAATCCACGATCCCCTCGTGTTAATAGAACTTATTACCCTGAGTTAAGATCGACAAGTCCTTCTCAAGTAGGATTTACGGATTTGCCCCCAATAGATATGCAAACATCAATGGAATATAGTCATGTATATCCCTATGTACGTAGAACTAGCCCTTCGCCTATGCGTAAGCAAGTTAAACCTCCCAGTTTAAGTGTTGAGCAAATTCCAGAAAAACCGAAAGAGGAATCGGAAATAGGCCAAGTTAAAATGGAAGTAAGCCAACTTAAAGATATGATAGCGACTTTAATTTTAACTTTGAATAGGAGAAGGTCCTCCCCTTCGCCTAATAGGACAAATATTACTTGTTTTGGATGTGGAGAGTTAGGCCATTATAAGAATGAATGCCCCCAACAGCCTACTAAGTTACCGGTATCTACCTCCACAAAGAAACAGTTAAGGATTAAGGAAGAAAATGATACTTTAAACGTTCAAGGGACGAGGCAGTAGGCCTGCCCTCGTTCCCGGTTGAACAAGGCCCAAACTTGAAACATTCACTCTTACTTGAACCTGTAGAAGAATGTCAGGTTAACATTGCTCTTAGTTCCAAGGTGGGGGGGAGTGTTAGTGTTTCTGAGCCTGATGAGGAAATTTCTGTTGCTAGGTTACCCTCTGCTATTGCATATAGTCCCCCTAACAATAGAAAATTTAGATACTGAGTCGTTAATGACACTGGTTCGGATTGTACTATAATATCGCCTAAGGTTTATGATCAGTTTGAAATTAAGCCACCCAAGATTAGGGATATTACAATACATGCTGCAGCTGAGAATATGACATTTCCTGGATTTCTAATTGGCCCTGTTACTCTCCGAATAGGGTCTTTTACGTTCACGGATAATGTGTATGTAGCCCCAATAGCTGACACAGCTTTACTTGGTTTAAATTTTCTTAGAAAGTGGAAAGTTATTATTGATTTTTTACATGAGTGTTTAATAGTAGGTGATGAGAGTATTCCCCTAGTAACAGGATTAAGGCCTTCATGTAATACTGATAGTACCCCATATACTGCCCAAGTTATGGTCCCTACTAAAACTATTATTGCTGCTAGGTCAGTTACGTGTCTACCTTGTAAAATGGATAGGACATTAAAAGAATATATGATAGAGCCAATAGAAAGTGAACAGTTGCTTATTGGTCGTACTCTTCATTCAAATACTGATTATCCCACGGTATGTTTGATTAATGCGTCTGATAAGGATATTGTTTTGAAGTCTAATGACATAATTGGACAAGCCTATGAGGTCGGAACGGAATCAATACTTCCTATTCCCTTAGGAGATTCTTCCCCGGGTTCCCCCAACCCTAACCCTGTAGGTCCCTCCAATGTCGACAATGGGGTACTGAATGAAGATGGTAGTCCAAGGGTACCTGAACATTTAGTTGCCTTATATGAACGGTCAATTAAGCATTTGTCAAGCGACCAAGCGAAGCAAATTGCAGAATTATTGATTGAATTTAGTGATGTTTTTGCTCAAACTGAATATGACTTAGGAAATTTTACTGCCATAGAACATGCTATTCACACGGGCGATGCCCGGCCCATTAAGGAACGCATGCGTAGGACACCTTTGTGTTTTGCCTCGGAAGAGGAAGCCCATTTAAAAAAAATGTTGAAAGCGGGTGTTATCGAACCTTCCACTTCTGACTGGGCGTCGGCCCCTGTATTGATACGTAAACCTGACGGGAATGTAAGATGGTGTATTGATTATCGAGCCCTTAATGCAGTTACGACTAAGGATGTATATCCTTTACCTATTATCGATGAATGTTTAGATACCCTGGCAGGGAATACTTGGTTTTCTAAATTAGATGCTAACTCTGCATATTGGCAGATTAAAGTTAAGCCGGAAGATCAAAAGAAAACAGCATTTCTAACTAAATTTGGCCTCTTCGAGTTCAAGCGTATGCCTTTTGGCCTTAGCAATAGCCCAAGTTCTTACTCCAGAGCAGCCAATTTGGTCCTGCAGGGCCTAAATTGGAATATATTGTTAGCATTCATCGATGATGTGTTAATTATGGGTCAAACCTTTGAAGATCACATATTCAATCTTAGAACGGTTTTGGCACGTTTCCGTCAGTATGGATTAAAAATGAAACCTAAAAAGTGTGAATTATTTAGGCAGGAAGTAGAATTCCTAGGCCGTATTGTGAGTAAAAATGGTATAAAAATGAGTGATAAACACTTAGCCCCGGTGAGAGATTGGCCGATTCCCAAGAATACTAAGGAGGTAGAAAAATTCCTGGGATTTGCCAATTATCACCGTGTCTTTTTAAAAGGGTACGCCGAGAAGGCGCTGGCCTTGTACTCTATTACAGGTAAAAAACTTTTTTATTGGGGGGAGGAGCAGCAAGAAGCTTTTGAAAATATAAAGACTGCTTTAATAACTACCCCAGTTTTAGCTTTACCTAATCAAACTGACCCGTTTGTCTTGGATACTGACGCGAGTAATTTAGCAGTGGCCGCTGAATTAAGTCAGGTCCAAGATGGACAAGAGAGAGTAATAGCCTACTCTAGTTTTTCTTTAACCCCGGAACAGCAGCGGTACTGTACCACAAGGAAAGAATTACTTGCGGTTGTTCGATTTACCCGCCAATTTAGGCATTATCTCTTGGGTCGTCCTTTTATGGTCAGGACTGACCATAGTAGTCTTACTTGGTTACTGAAGTTTAAACGTCCTAATGGTCAGTTAGCTAGGTGGATGGAAGAGCTTGCCCAATATGATATGACTGTAAAATATAGACCAGGTTCCAAACATATAAATGCAGACGCCTTGTCTAGGATACCTGTGTCAGGCCCTTGTCCTGAATTTGCTTTGAATATACGTCCAAGTGATTTGCCCTGTGGAGGTTGTAAATATTGTGTAAGAGCCCATGAGAATTGGTATGAATATCAAACTAATGTCGAAGAAGCGGTCCCTTTAATCCCGCCCAAGATTAATGGGAAACCCCCTATGGAAATTGACCTCAATAGTTTTAAAGGGGAATGGCAAGACAAAATTAATGAAAATCTTGGTACGACGGATTTTGATGGATTGTTAACAACGTGTGCTCTCATAGTTTCTCCTAATAATTCCCAGGAAAATCCCCAAGTTTTGACTCTGACTCAGGACGATTCAGGAATTGATTTATCAGGCAAATTAGAGGAGGAAATCAAACAAGGCCAAAAGACAGACTCTGACTTGGCTATTTTATTAAATTGGATGATTAACCAAATAGAACCAGGGGAGGGTGAATTATTTATAGCTAGTCCTGCCTCAAAAAGTTATTGGATCAATCAGAAATTATATTATTTGGATGAAAATCAAATCTTGTATAGGAAAGACTTAGACGGTCATTCTCAACTAGTAGTGCCTAAGCCCTTAGTCTCTGAATTATTAAGATTAAATCATGACATTCCTCTGGCGGGTCATCAAGGTATAGATCGAACTAGAAATAGAATAAGAACAAAATATTATTGGTATGGGATGACCCAAGAAATTAAGTTATATGTCGCATCATGTAAGCAATGCAATCAAAGTAAAAAGGCAACTAGGATAGCTAGATATAACTTAGTCAATTATCATGCAGGAGCCCCTATGGAAAGAGTTCATTTGGATTTCCTAGGTCCTTTACCTAAGTCCAATCAGGGAAATGAATATATTTTGATGATGGTGGATCAATTCACCAAATGGGTCGAATGTATTCCCTTGCCATCTCAAACTGCGGAAATAACAGCACAGGCCGCTGTCAATGAATTCTTTTCGAGATTTGGAGTTCCGTTTCATATCTTTACAGATCAGGGTCGAAATTTCCAAAGTGACCTTTTTATCTCCTTGTGTGATTTATTGAAAATACATCGTGCTCGTACCACCCCATACCGTCCATCGTCCAACGGCCAGGTAGAGCGATACAATGGGACGTTGATGAATGCGTTACGTTGTTATATAGGGGATACGCAAGCAGATTGGGACATTTATTTGCCTCAATTAGCCGGTGCCCTTCGTTCCTCTGTAAATCGGTGTACTGGGTATACGCCCAATCAATTAATGTTGGGGAGAGAGATCAATATGCCTGCTGATCTCATGTTTGGGTCTCCAACAGAAGAGCAAGAACCCCTGCCTGATCCATATTTAAAAAATCTTAAGGAAAATATAGTTAAATCACATGAGATTGCTCGTAAAACTTTGCAGACTAAACAAAAACGCATGAAAAAAGATTACGATGTGAAAATTTGGAAAAAATCTTATGATATAGGGGATTGTGTATATATCTTGGATACTGCCTGTCTTAAGGGAAAGAACAAAAAATTAAGTCCTTATTGGAAAGGCCCAGGGGTGATTGATAAAGTTTTGACCCCTTATCTCTTAAGGGTGAAAACGCGTAATGCTCAGTCTATTATGCATCATGACAGAATAAAACCGTGTAGAGATAGGGAGATTCCCCCCTGGGTGGAGCATTATAGAAATAAAATTATGAGTGGGGATCATTCTACCCCAGTGCGTCCTACTCGCAAAATTTATTGTGTTTGCCGGAGACCATGGGGAAAAGGTTTCGGAATTCAGTGCGATTATTGTTTAGAGTGGTTCCATGGAAGGTGTGTTAATTTGACCCCTGAGGAGGCAGAATGCATAGATATATATACATGCCCTTATTGCGATTCCTCACATCCAGCATGATAGTCCGGGAGAGAAAGGAATGATTTTCTCCCGGGGTATTTTTTTATTTTCAGATTTCAAAGATTATACATTACTTGTATTTGAAAGGTAAGCCGTGGTGATTATGAGGAAAGGTTTTACTAATAGAGGTCCCTGTTCCTCTAAACAGGAACAGCAAACCGTTGAACCATGTTGGGATGACGAGTTATATCAATCTGATATCATTTTGAGTCCGCCAACTCCGCAGGTGTTAGGGGATAGTACCACTTCCATGAGTTCCGATTCGGAATGGTCAGTGTTGTCGTCCCCTATTAGGTTGGATGAGTGGTCAAATCCTATTAGGCCCAACCCAGTTCCTCCTTCTGTTCCTTTAAGACCCAAGTCCCAGGATGTGAGAGTATATGATGGGCCTAATCAGGGGGGGGATGAATTAACATTATATATTTCACCTACTCAGAATAGGATTCGACAACCTCCTATACCTTTGGCTAGTTGGCAAATAAGACCCACTCCTAGAGGGATTAGTAGGATGCCCGTACCTTTAATGTCGTTACGGGTGGCCCAACCTACTTATTATGCTAGGCCCTCTTTTTTGTCGCCGTTAATCACGGGGCCTAGAAAACCAATAACCATCCCAAATTCTGGGGGGACTCAGCCGGGTTTGTTGCCGAGGGGTGACTATGGGGTAAAGGTTGCTGATAGGTTTAGGGTTCCGGAGACGGTTTTGGCTAGTAGAAGACCCCCAGCTGTCGCTCCAGGTTGTAGGGGTGTGATTCCTGACGGGATTGTGGGGGGAGGAAGGTATGGCTCACAGTCATCGGGATATGGATTAATAAACAACAGGAATAGGTTGCCCGTGAGTTCAGGAGGGTATCCAAGGAAAATGGGTTTAGATTCGGGTCCTACAGGGAATTTGCCGGTACCTCCAAAGAGAAAATTAACATATGATGAATATGTTCAGGTAGAACCTGGTTGTAGACCAGTCCTGGAGAGAGGGATTCCCCCTTGTCAAGGCCATGAAATACCGCGGAGTCAGGCATGGGAGAGGGTAAACAGATCGAGATTAGTAAAAGCCTCTTTGTGTCCAGTTCCGGGGTGTGGTTATAAGACCAATTCCTTAAAAATACATGTATTTGACAAGCATCTACCCCCTTATTTTAGGATCCCCAGAGGGGGGATGTCAGTTCCCAGTGTGGAAATTGTCAGTAAGAGGGTATTGGCAGTAAGAGCTCTGGCAAGAGCGATCCCCGATGTAGGTGAGTCCTTGTGGGAGATTATGGATAAACTGAACAGGGACAAACTGATACCAGCCGATAGTAAGGTGGATCCCGCGACTTATGGGGCTTTTCGGGAATTGGCAAGGCAATCTGGGTGGGTCCCCATTAGGGATTTTTCTCTTCACCCCTTAACACATCCTTAACACATCCTATTGACACTTGGAGGGTTTTGGCTACATTGTTAGGATATCTTTCCCCGGGGGACCAGAAAGTTTTCCGGGAGAGGTTTGTGTAAGGGGGGAGTAGAGGGAAGTGGGGATAGGATAAGGGAGGCGTCCCGGGGAAATTGGTGAATGGAGTTGTAGGAGATTCCAATAAAGGAAAATTAAGAGAAAAGTCAGAATAGTTCGAAGGAAGGAGAAAATGTGGAGAAAGTAGATAGAAATAGTTAGATAATTGGTTGTGATCTCTATTTTTTTTCAGATGGAAGAGAAGAATCAAATCTCTATTCCCCCGCACCCGCTCACCCTAGGGGAGGGGGGTAATGTAACATCGACGGAGTCTTGCCCCAGGTCCCTCCTTGACCAATTTGAATGGTTTGGGGGCCTGGGGCGGAGACCCAGGGTCTGCAGGGGGCAGACCGTGGCCTCTCCCGAAAGGGAGCAGGTCCGTGGGGTGGGGAGAACTCGTGCCTTTCCCCGGGCTAGGGGGAGAGGCCGAGGTCGGGCAACTAGCACTGGATCCCCTCTACCCGCCGCTCCAACCCCCGGCGGCCTCCAACTGTACTGGAATCTGTTCCAGGGCAGGTGAGGGTCCGCCGAGGTTTTGGCCTCCCTCCTATTCACCCTAGCCCTCCTGATATTGTAGGACGGGCTGGGGAGGGTAGGGGGCCGGTTGTCCCCGAGGGATCCACTATTGATCCGAGAGGACAACCAGTTCCGCTGATGTCGCTTGTGATTCCTCGGCGTGAGTCCTCGAGTCAGAGGAGGACTCGAAGAGGTGAGGAACGCAGGCGGCGTCAGCGGGCAAGAGAGTTGGTGGGGGCCGTCCCGGGAGATGACCGGCCTGTTCATCTCTCGCCGCAGCAGTGGCGAGAGTTGTTGGGCCGGATTAGCTCTCGGGACAGACAGTTAAATGTCTGTCCCCACTGCTGCCGCCCTACCCCTCCATGTTGAGCCTAGGGGATTATATTTTTTTTTATGTTTAGTTCTTTTTCCTCTGGTCCTTGTTTTTTTTGTTAATTTCGGTTTATTTAGTTTGGGTGGGTGGTTTTATGTTATTTTTTATTATTTTTAGGGAAGGCCGCTCTCACTGTCATTTTCTATCTTCCTCTATAATCTTTCCTAACTCTTTGTTTCATTTTCCCTAGTTCTTTCCTGTTTCTTATCTTTGAGCTTAGCTATCTTCTAATTTCTCGTCTAGATTCGAACTTTTGATATTCTTCTGCCCCCTTTTATGTATGGATCAACCTATCCTAGGGATGGGGGGAAGGGATTTATTTTCGGAATTGTTTATATTTTTATTTTTCCCTAGGGGGGTCCCCTTTTATAAAATTGGGGGGTGTGTTGCAGACGTGAGCTGATCTCCCTTAGGTCAAAATGGATCAGCCCGTCTGTGACGTTTATCAATTTAGCACGTGCATGTTTTTTGGGTATAAAGGCCTTGGTTGGTCCATATTTGCCCTTCTTAACTCTTAGACTGCTTAGCTTAGCGTAGAGACTTACGAACTTGGAAATTTGGATTATAGAGCCTATTATTCTGGATTATTTAGTGTACAGTAAGTAGAAAGCTTTACTTATAATATTTCTTTTATGGCTGCAGTAGTGGTTGTGCATGTTGCATGTTGCTTGTAGAGCTGCTGTGTAGTGCTTATCAGTATTATTAGTATATAGTATATTTACCTGTCTGTCGCCCTGTCATAACCCCTCAACCCATCCCGCCTATTCTCACTCAGGCCATCGCAGATTAGGTGGGTAAACTCTGAGGGCTTAACCACGAGATAAGTCACAGATAAATACCCAATTTTACTTTAATATATTACAAGTAGTTTTGAAGCATGTCATGTGATAGTTTTGTGATAAAGGGATTTTCAAAAAATGAAAACTCCCACACTTTATAAAAATAATAATATGCAAATCTGGGGTGATGATTATGTGAAAGCAATATTATATTTACAAGTATTCGTGTAATGAGTGATATATTCATTGTGAATAAAATTTAGTAAACTCATGACAATCAATTAATTGTTTCTAAATTAATATTAGCCTTCAGTTGCCAATCTTGTTGCCCAAACTCAAACGATCGAAAAAGTCGTGTGTTGCTTTGATAGCAACGCACGTGATTGTCCATATATGTCAATCTTCACCCCCTTCAAAATATTACGATGGGTTAGCTCATCACGTGACAAGTCAATGTTATTATGAAGACAGTCGAAAATACAAGCAAAAACATTGACTTTTCAAAATTCAAAAGAGAACTTTTTTTTCCGTAGAGATGTTTAATTGTGCCATATAATTTTATTTAACCGGAGGTAATTTAAAAAACACAGGTAAGTTTATAATTACCAAAGTTAAGTAGTTTGTTCATAATCGAAGAAATCCGTTTATAAAATAGCAAGACTCCGACAGTAATACTATTAGTAATAAAAGAAAAAGGGTACCAGTCAAGCCGTCCACAAGCAAAGTCGTCCAGACCCATTGGTGGAGTCCTCCACAGCTATTAGTGATGTCGTCCACAACTATGAAGAAAAAAACAATATCAAAATCTTTGAAAAAATCACATAGGTGACAGGTGCACCATAGGCATAACGAAGGCGCTCCAGTCCTCATGTACCTGCGATACAGTATACTGGTAGGCCCATAGTTATTTTGGCACATTAGGATTAGTCTACACTCCTTCATTCTGCATTTTTCATAATAGATCAGATGCATAATAGAACTTATAAGGGATCTACGACAAAGCTCATTTGCATATGACTAGAACGGAAATCAATAATTTATGCGATCAAAGATCAGTAGGAATAGGCCTACTCATGAATAATTACAGACCTTCGGAAAATGATCAATGAAATGAAATAGAGTAACCGTTTAATGTCCTATATACTGTTCTGCTCCTACAGGGCTAATGAAATGACATGAGGGAAAATTTGTCCGGACAGTGGCATAGAGGACATACAGTATCACCCTTGCTTGTATCGTACTTCAACTGCAAAGGGATCTTTTACGTGCTCGCTATAATATATATATATGAATGTGTATACAGCTTTTACTTCCCATCCGAATGATTAGACAGTTGTCCGTGTCTTGTCAGACCCTCCGTCCTGCATCACTGACAATGAGAAAGAAAAACGATCAATATTCAAAGTCAGTCAGTGGTGGTACCTAACTCTATTAAATGACGGGGTCGGGACCTGGGGGTATTTATCTTTTCAAATAGGGGGATCACGTGGTTAAGGCGCTGGCTCGCCTGCCTGGATGTCGCGTGTTCGATCCCTGCATTGGCCGAGAAAGTTCATCTCGATTTTCTGGCGTGGTTTCCTCTTGTCATTGATGTAGAACGGAGGGCCTGACAAGGACAGCTGTCTAGTCGTTTGGATGGGATGACAAACCGAAGTCCCTGTACACATTGGCATGCACGTAAAAGATCCCATGGCAGCTGTAATTTGATATAAGAGTAGCCTGTAGTGCTGCTGCCCGGGCAAATTCCAACTGCCAAACTGCTAAAGACCCCTATGCGCAAGCAAATTATTGAAATAAAATTAAACCTATGTTAGTCCCAAAATTACCTAGTTTGTGCCTAGTTTGTGTCGCGTGGGCGTAAAACCCCATTTCTCTCTCTCTTGTAGATTGATCACGAAAATGATTAATTTACGTCCTAGTCCTGACTTTTTTCCGTATTATTTGTAATGTAAGGCAATCTAACCTCTGCCAATTCATTCAGATATGTTTTTTCTTCAAATTCTATCTAGCCATTTTGATTTGCATATATTCCCGACATTTAACCCTTAGAACCCGAAATGCCGCAAAACCGGCTTGACGTTGTATCGCATATACCCGAAATGTCGGTTTTGCGGCTTGGGGCGTGTCAAGCTCCAATCACTTTGACGTCATAATTAATATGACGTCCTGTAAATCCAGGGTGGAACGTGCAACACCCCATGTAAAGTCAGTGTTCAAAGGGTTAATTTGTCCCTAAATTAAATGATACCCCTATCCCTGCATTCTTATATATACTCTCCCAAAAAAGAAACGCAAAGTTACATTTCGACGTCGGTATATCCTTGCTCTACCGTCGCCTTGTTGCAACAAGAACCGCGACACATCGCTGAACCAAACTGCTCTCCAGTGTTGTTGTGTCCATACCGTCAGTGCCTGATCCATTAAAGTTGGATTTCAAGGTGTTGGCGTATTTCAAAACAGAAGGTCTAACGGGGACGTCTGCCTCGTTATTCGGTTTCACGTAGGCGTTTACCTACTGTCTGGTACGAGATTCTACGCCGTCCGGGAATTGCTGCTGCAGTAGAGGTCGATGTTGAAAACCATTTACGCCAATGACGTAACCGGAAGTGACGATCCAGGACAGGTAGGGTCTCTCTTGTTTGGCCTGAGCTAGGGCGGTAACGTGTTGAACTTTGTTGTCGGTACCCATCCCAAAGGCGAGAAATGGAACCTAGAGAAACATTCAGCAGCCTGGCTACATCTGTCTTGGATTCACCTGCTTGTAATCGTCCAATACCTTTGTTGTGTTGGTCTTCGTTCAGATGTGGCATCATTTGGTTCGTTGAGTGTTTACATGTGCATCTGATTTGGAAACCGAGAACCCCGGGATTTTAAAGACCTTAGATCTAGGTTCCATGCGAAAAACTCGCGAAGTTGTTAAATTCATGTTTCTTGGTGCAATCAAGAGATAACAAATTTCGACAAAAAGGATGACCAGTCACAATTAGTGACCCTACCTTTAAAATCAATAATGAATTTCTTTTATCCTTACATAATGGCATTGAAAACAATTAAGATTTACAGAAACAACGACCTCGTTCAAACAAAAAATTGATGAAAAACGGGTTGTGCGTTTCTTTTTTTGAAGAGTATATATGCTGATATATGCTTAGTATTTTGTTTTCATTATCAAGTACTGTAAGCCTACATGAAACAAATAGTACAGGCTCTGTCTGTGACCACATTGCGGACTTGACTGGCCCAGCCAAAAATCGTAAGTGCAGCTCTGTGACCACATTACGGACTTGACGAGCTTCGGACTTGTAGTATGTTGTGTAGGTCTATAGTACTCTGGGGTGATGTGAAAGTTGGAGGTCGCATTAGAAATGCCCACATTAATAATATTTAAGTTTCCCCAGTATTAAGAGTCTTGAGCAGTCTAAAATGCACATTTTAAAGCCAGCACTGTAATTTTATGTGGACGTATATTGTCATCGCCCCTGTCCGTCCGTCCGTCCACAATTTGTTTGTGGACTCTCTACAGGTCACAATTCTTATCCGATTTTGACAAAACTTGAAATATAGGTTCATCCCAAAAAGATCTCGGCTGCTTTCGACATTGGCATGTATCGGATGAAAACTTCATGGATTATGGCCCCTGATTGTACGAAAAATCACGTTTTTAGCTTGTGGACCCTATAGAGGTTACAATTTTTAACCGATTTTGATGAAACTTGACATACATGTTTATAACCCAAAGATCTTGGTTCCTTTCGATATTTGCGCCTATCAGAATGTAATTTCCTGAATTATGGCCCCTGATTGTCCGAAAAATCACCCTTTTTAGCTTGTGGTCCCTCTGGAGGTCACAATTATTATCCGATTTAAAAAACCGTTTGATTATATCACCGTTACACCCTAAAGAAGGTTGAGTTCGAATTTAGGAAAAATCGGACGAAAATTGTCATACAAAATGGCCGCCGTTTGTACGCGAATGCTGTTAAAAAATGGTATATCAAGGTTGTGGACCCTGTAGAAGTCACATTTTTAATTCGATTTTGATGAAACTTGAAATTCATGGTAATAACCCAAAGATCTTAGTTCCCTTCGATATTTGCTCATATCGGAACGTAATTACCTGAATTATGTCCCCTGATTATACGCAAAATCGCCATATTTTAGCTTGTGGTCCCTCTGGTGGTCACAATTATTATCCGATTTAATAAAACGGTTGATAGTATTACCGTTACACCGTAAGGAAGGTTGAGTTCGAATTTCGGGAAAATCGGACCAAAATTGACAGACAAAATGGCCGCCGTTTGTACGCGAATACTGTTAAAAAATTGTATATCATGGTTGTGGACCCTGTAGAGGTTACAATTTTAATTCGATTTTGATGAAACTTGAAATGCGTGGTAATAACCCAAAGATCTTAGTTCCTTTCGTTATTTGCACATATCCGATCGTAACTTCCTGAATTATGGCCTCTGATTGTCCGAAAAATCGCCTATGGTCCCTCTGGAGGTCACAATTATTATCCGATTTAATAAAATGTTTGACTCTATCACCGTTACACCCTACGGAAGGTTGAGTTCGAATTTCGAGAAAACCGGACCATAATTGCCAGAAAAAATGGCCGCCGTTTGTACGCAAACAGTGTAAAAGTATGGTATATCAAAGTTGTGGACCATGTAGAGGTCACAATTTTAATTCGATTTTGATGAAACCTGAAATGCTTGTTTATAACCTAAAGATCTTTATTCTTTTCGATATTTGTGCATATCAAATTGTAACTTAATGAATTATGGCCTTTGATTGTAGGAAAAATCACTTTCGGTATTGCTTGTTCTCTGTCTATCTCTTGAACAATTATTATCTGATTTAAAAAAAAATTCTGATTATATTACTGTTGCACCATAAGGAAGTTTGAGTTCGAATTTCGTGAAAATCGTACCAAAATTTGCCGAACGAAATGGTCGCCATTTGTACGCGAATAGTGTAAAAATATGGTATATCATGGTTGTGGACTCTCTACAGGTCACAATTCTTATCCGATTTTGACGAAAAGTAACATTTCTAGGTTGTGTACAGTCACACCATAATCATTGTCAGCTTCGAATTTCATTAATATCAGACTGGAACTGACCAACGAAATGGCTGCTCCCAATACAGTATGAAATACAAGACTTAATGAGGAAAAATCACTTTCGGTATTGCTTGTTCTCTATCCATCTCTCAAAAATGTGGGCGTATCCTGCCTGGCAGTGCCAGCCTATCCTTTGTAGCAATATTGTCGTGGTGACATTGTTTTAAAGATTATAGACAAGGAATGGGGAGATAAGATATAGTTTTATGTTTCTAACTTATTCACATACATGTATATGCAGGTGTGTACTGATATCAACTAACATTTGATTGACATATTGTTAGATAAAAAAGGGTATAGAACCATAACATACTGGTTATATCTTTCAACAAAATACATGTGGGTCGAGATATTAATATTGCATCATTTGGCTTAATTTAACCAATCATTACGTCGATTGCACAGGTTCATGGTCATGAACACGCATGGGTCTGCGTGATACCCTTGCGGCTATAAAGGAAGCTATAGTATGTCTGTAAATCAGACTTCGATTAGATTCCAGAGGGTTACCATCGAAGAGTCCTAGACACCGCGAGGTGTCTAGGTTGAGAAGACTTTAGTTAGCATTGACTGTAATTGTAATATGCTTGTATGTATACCTATGCTACATAAAAGGTAAAAACGAACTGTTGCATTGTTATAAATGAAGAAGACAACCGTCTTAAGAAACCAGTAAGAAGAAACACACAACGTGAAGGAGAAGAAAAGACGATCCGAGATAAATCCTAGACGATCACAAGGCTAACGGTAATATGTAGAAAAACAAGATGCATGGGTCATACGTAGGATGTGGCGACCGGACCGACAACACATGCTCTCCACGTCAGACAAAAAGGCCCATGGTGCTACATATATGATTTGGTGCCGTGACAGTTTCGACCTATAGGGTTAATACCAACTTTAGAAGAAGAAGAAGAAGAAGAATACATATTTGATTTGGCGCCGTGCTGAAGTTTCGACATTTGGGTTACGCAGTTGATTTAGAAGAAGAATACATATTTGAAGACGTTCAGCGAAGAAAAATCACCCGTACCATCCAGAGACGGAGAAAATTTTTGGTGGAAATACGAAAACCTGATGATGATATTTGAAAAAAATCTTGGTAAATAAATTTTGTTTGTTAAATTAGATATGTTACATTTGTTAAAAGACCAAATAATATTAATTTAAGTTTAAAAATCTAATTAGAAACTAAATTGTTAAAATTTAACTGTAGGAAATACAATATATCCATTCATAAGTTTTGATGGACAGGTTTGGTAAACAATATAATATCACTGGTTATCGGGTTAACATGACCTGTAGTAAATTCGAGTAATTAAAGTTAAAGAGAGTCTCTACGGAGTAGGTTTTAAAACAAACAAAATTTTCTTTGATATAACTACGAATTAATAAAAACTAAAGAAACGGAGTAGGGAATATAACTAAGGAATAATAATAAATAAGGAATCAAATAGGAACTAATGTTGTCTCCGGATTGCAGTGGTAAGATGGCAGATCTAAGCATGACGTTTGTGAGTGTTTAACTCTAGTTTTCAAGATGGCCATGCACTCTACTGTAATTCGTTAATATGTGTTATTTGTTGTGTCGTATATAATATAATTTTTGGGATCCTTGTCCAAAGTCTCAAGAATTAGGATTTTAGTCGAGTTAGGCTAAATGTGGGTAATTCAGCTTTTGACTAAAAGGTTGAATTGCTATTATTGTTTGTGTTTTGTGTCGTCCATGTATGTTGTTCGATAAGTAGAGTAATGTAATTTTGAAGCTCTAGTCCAAGGTTTCAAAGATTACGATAATTTAACTTTTGAATAAAAAAAAAGTTGGGTTCTGTTAAAATCCCAGGTGGTTAAAAATCTAGGGATGTAGGTATAGTTTTCCTGGAAAAAAAACCAAAAAAAATAAAATTATAGGCTCGTTAAATTGTGAGATTATCGCATACGAGTTTTATAGGAGTTTAAGGTGAGGATATGCGGTAGATTTTGTCTGTATATAACTATTAACTATGTGTCATTACATTTTTGCTTTAGAAACGTAATATATAGGCTACGTTTAATATATTTTTGCTGTTATACGCTGTCGCTGTCGACATAGTACGCGATGATTAGAATGTGTAATTTGACATTAGGTCGAATTACTACAAGCACTAGGTTCCAGCACCTGTGTTAATGTATATAGAATATAATATATATTGGATATAGTATTATATGTGTAGTAAAAAGCTCGGTATATTTTGATTGTTGTGTTTATAAAATATGGACTGTGTTCTGATTGGATGGAGCGTACGGCCATTTTCTCTGAACATAGTTGTAGATACATTAAATAAAATAGGATGTCATTCATATACTGATCATATTTGATTGACAGTTCTATTCTAGATAAATTATAGTCTGGTATTGTCATAGGTTTGAGCTCGGCTTGTGTCAGTGTCAGTCTGGAAGGTATGTTTATGTAATAGTGGGTAATGTTTATAAAAACAAATTATAAATGAGTAGGTCAAAAAAAAGGTCACATTACTGACGAGTGAATTATAAAATTGTTACGACGGAATTCTAAAACACAAAAGGAAATTACAAAATGAAAACGCAATTACAAAATTATAAACTATTCACTTACTCAGTTCAGGTCACGAGGTCAAAGTTAGCTTGTATATGGGTCATTCCATGAAGTTGGCACCTAAAGTGTGACATGGGCATTAAAATTTCAAAATGTATTTGGAGAGAAAATAACACTTTGTTTTGTTTTCAATGTCACCTGATGTACCAATGTGGTAAAAAGATAAAAACTTTACAATTTTCTGTAAAAACGCTGACAAACCAAAATGAATGCGTGTAACATTGACAAAATATTGTCCTCTTTTTCTTCTTGTTAAGATAAATAAATTATGATCAAAGGCAACTCAGTACTCAAGACCAAAGTGTCTATCATTTGGTGGTATCAAAATGTAAAAAAAATGTAATTTATTTTACATCATCTCTCAAAATGAGTCTGCGGGTAACAATGACCAAAAACACACGTTAAAGTTCTATAAAACAATACTCATAAAAAAAATGCGAAAACAATTCCTAATATTGTACATCTATTTGACTTGTACAGTTTTTGACCTGATGATTTTACCATCTAAAAATAAAAACCACTACATATCCTGGGTAAAAAGAGTTGGTAACATTGACCACATCAAATTCCTTTGGAAATCAATTCCTAATATTGTACATCTATTTGCCTTGTACAGTTTTTGACCTGTTGATTGTACTGTCTAATAATAATTAAAAAAAATACATATCCTGGGTAAAAAGAGTTGGTAACATTGACCACATCAAATTCTTTTGGAATCGTGATATATTGTTCAGTAATCGGGGATAAAAAATTGTGTTAACCATCCGAAGAAGCTATGGCCTTCAAATACAAATGATGACGTTGATTTTAGTCATGTATGTGACAAGCACAAGGGTCATTTGTCTAACCTTGTGCCTTGTGAGTTTTGCCAAGGACTATCATTTACCCCCACTGCTAAAGCCCTCACAAGCCACTTGTTGAAATAACCTACATGTAAAGTCAAGTGACCGTTAAAATCCATCTTTCTCGAACAGCCATCATTAAATAAGTAACGACTTTGGAAATATGATTTAATATTTCATTTATTATTCAACATGTAACATAATGATCAGTGTAAAAACAAAGACAAAATAAAAATGACATAACAAATAAAATAGGGTTTAATGTAAATGACATTACAATAATGGTAAAATAATTGGATGGATAAAGCCTCAATACTTATTTAATTAAAATGGACAGATAAAGCATCAATACTGATTTAATTAAATTGGACAGATAAAGCATCAATACCATTCAATTAAATTGGACTGATAAAGCATCAATACTGATTTAATTAAAGTAACGACATGGGATTTGCATTTTTCAGAAAGTATTTTCTTCTTCATAACCAATGCTGAAACTCAACATTGACTGACTTAATAGTATAACTAAGAAATCAAAACATCAGCAAGAGATAATTTCCCTGCATAGATTCAATCAGATTAAATGTGAAACAAAGATGACGAAAAGCTCTTTTGGTCATCATATTTTGCGAAACAAAGATGACGGAAGGCTTGTTTACATAGGGAGAAGCATTTTCAAGTTGTCAACAGAATCAAATCAATTTCGGACTGCTATTCCTATTAGAGATTCAAATAACAGTTCACTTTCCAACCAAAAATTCTCTGCTGGTTTGTAGTACTTGACACACGAACAACCAACAACCTAGAAAGAAATTAATTTAAAGACATGGTTAATTCTACACTATTTTGCAATTCAATGTTAAATAGCCTACAACGTGTTCAGAACATGCAAATTAAATAAGTACAGCCATTATTGAATAAAATCTAAACAAGAAATATAACTGTGTTGGTAACAAAAATTTCTCAAGGGCAGTTGTTTGGTCATTGTTACCAACAGTCACTATCATTTTCATCAACAGTCTTGAACAGGTGTAGGTACATATAAGGATGACAACGAAGTCGTAATGGCATTATAGAACCATGAACTATTTCAAAAGATAAGCTTTTGTAAAGATCTAACAAATAATTAAATAAATGTGCCAGACAGAGGTTGTTAGTAATTTTGACATTCAACTGAAAGCTTAATAAAGAAAATGAACATTCCTATTGAATAAGTATTCATATGTTGTTCGTAACTTGACACAAGCAATTCAAATGTACGTAACAAATTGACAAATTCCATTTTCCTTACCAAATTCCATATTTTCCATTGTTTTTGCGGCCATGTTGCCGTTAACAAGTCGTCTATTCTGTAAATACGTTGTATGATGTCGTTAAATGTTCGATCACTCTCGACGGCGTAAAAAGAGAAGGAAATCGCGCGAACATAAAATTGACAGACACGCAAGTCTTTTCATATTGACTTCAGTTTAAAACATTTCAAATGTATTCCCGATAAACATTTTGCCTTTTCCAAGATGAAATAAGAGTGGATACATTTTACGACATTATTTAAGTTGATATCATGCTCGCGCTAGGTCTAATCCTGACATTAGCGTACGTAACTGGGTTGACAGACAGAGTTACGATTTTGTCTTTATTTTTGGGTAACGATATCTGAACAAATAGCCAAATCAGTTCGCTTGTTGTGCAGTATTTGAAAAATTGAACTTTAAATCTTTGCAACTGCACCTCGGATAGAAGATTTAAACACATAGTAAAATGAGGGGAGCAATTCAAAGTTCAGGAGTATGAAAATGTCACACTTTTGGTGCATGTCAAACTGCAGAAAATGCATTTGACATGTCTTTTTTTCAAGTGAATTCTTTTAATTTCACAAAATGACTTTTAAATATTATCTTTACATCAGATCCCCAAAATAATTATCAACAATTCATTTATTGAATTCTGTTTCTTGAGTGTTTTATCATCACATTAATTATCGTTGGTAACAAAGTGTCAACTTCATGGAATGACCCATATTTATAATTAAAGGGACACATCAAAGTTTAATTTTAATTAAAAGTTTATTAATAATTAATTGAGGGTTAATTTTAATTAAGAGTAAGGTTTGCTAATAAGTGTTCGAAATAATATATTAATAATAATGTTAGGTTAATATACTATTCAAAAAAAGTAGGGGATATTTGATTTTTAAGTGTTATTAAAGTCACCTAATGAAACTGACGAAGAAACAAATGACAAAATGAAATGAAGTTCACATTCATCGATTTATTCCAAATGATCGTTAGACTAAGTAAGCACAGACTGACCATTATAAGGGTAAAATGATACCCGGGGTCAAACAGCAAAGTTACCACAGCATCACAACAAAGTCAGTAACGGGTAAATCCTCCTCTGTTTGCCAAACAAGCATTGATCCGACGTGGCATACTCCTAATGAGACGTCTATGGTCATTTTGGTCCAGATTGTCCCATTCCTGTTGCAACGCAGCAGCAAGTTCTTGGACATTGGCAGGACGTTGTTGACGTTGACGTAACCTCTGTCCAAGCATGTCCCAGACATGCTCGATGGGGGAGAGATCGGGACTCAGTGCTGGCCAAGGTAATGTGGTGATGTTCTGTTGTTGGAGGTAACCTGTAACGATCCTGGCCCTGTGACATCTTGTGTTGTCATCCTGGAAGATGAAACGGCGGCCATGACGTCGGGCGAACGGCACAACATGGACTGCCAAGATGTTGTCCCGGTAGTACTGGCCTGTAACACGCCCTGCAACAACATGTAAAGCCGTTCTTCCAGCAACAGTGATGCCTCCCCACACCATAACAGAACCACCCCCAAATCGATCATGTCTGATGACGTTAACGTCTTGGAAGCGCTCGTTTGGACGACGCCACACCCTCCTACGTCTGTCCAAAAAATCAACAGTGAACCTTGACTCATCTGAAAACATCACATTGCTCCAGCGTCGATTATCCCAGTGTTGACGATCCCTACACCAACAACGTCTTGCCTGAATGTGATGATCTCTCAAACAAGGGATCACGCGAGGACGTCGGGCGCGAAGGTGACCCCTATGCAGTCGATTCCGAATCGACTGGCCACTCACTCTCACACCAGTGTCTGTTTGAAGATGAGCGCTGATCTGATTTGCTGTGATGACACGATTTCTCAAGGCCAAGGTACGGATAAATCGATCCTGGGCTTGAGTTGTCGCCCTTGGTCGACCTGAGCGTGGTCTGTCCTGTACAGATTGTGTATCACGGTATCTGGACCATAGCCTGCTTATGACAGACTGTGAAACATTCATCGTCCGCGCCACAACCGCCTTTGTTGTGCCGATCTATAGCATGCCAAGGGCACGTAACCTTTCATTTTGGGTAAGCCGACGCATATCAAAATTTGTTTTCTGGTCACTAAAACAATTAAACTGATGTTTCCACCCTGGAATTCAATGGCACAATGACTGTAACATTTAAAGTCAGAGTCGTGCAAATCTTGGGTTGGACCCCCATGATGATCCCAAGCATCACCTGCATTCCATGCGGTAGCTATTGGTGCGTTTGGGCGTCACATGTAGCTGGAAATGTTTCTTCTGTTAGGTTCTATAGTGACTATTTTCACAGTCATTTGCATATTTTAGTATTATGCCCCCAAAATCAAATATCCCCTACTTTTTTTGAATAGTATAATTAAACTAAAGTTTTAAAAAGAATTAGGAATAGTTAGTTCTTGGTCTGATGGCAATGACATGTTTGATTGACGAATAAGATTGTACAAGCCAATCTTAGAAGAAAAAAAGAAAGTTTTCAACTTGACACTATGGTAGCTGAAAAGGACTATAGAGGCAAGAAAAAATGGTTTACCAGTTTACCAAATTGAGATTTCCTGGGACAGAATTTAAAGTGAAACTGAACTTTAAAAATTTGAAGTGATGTGCTATAGTGTTTTGAAATTAGGACACTTGAAGATTTTAAAAAGACAATTTGTGTTTTTTGAGTTTAGGTTTCGGCTTAGTGAATTTTCATAGGACTTTGAGATAGTTTTTGCATGCGATTTTTGATTATTTGTGTTTTTCTTTCACAGCTCTGTTGTATAGTAATCATTTATATTTTCCTGATGCGTGCATAATTAGTTAGAATATCTATATTCTATATATATTCTTAAAGAGGGAAGTAATGTAGCAATATAGTCGTGGTGACATTGTTTTAAAGATTATAGACAAGGAATGGGGAGATAAGATATAGTTTTATGTTTCTAACATTCACATATATGCAGGTGTGTACTGATATCAACTAACATTTGATTGACATATTGTTAGATAAAAAAGGGTATAGAACCATAACATACTGGTTATATCTTTCAACAAAATACATGTGGGTCGAGATATTAATATTGCATCATTTGGCTTAATTTAACCAATCATTACGTTGATTGCACAGGTGCATGGTCATGAACACGCATGGGTCTGCGTGATACCCTTGCGGCTATAAAGGAAGCTATAGTATGTCTGTAAATCAGACTTCGATTAGATTCTAGAGGGTTACCATCTAAGAGTCCTAGACACCGCGAGTTTAGTTAGCATTGACTGTAATTGTAATATGCTTGTATGTATACCCATGCTACATAAAAGGTAAAAACGAACTGTTGCATTGTTATAACTGAAGAAGACAACCGTTTTAAGAAACCAGTAAGAAGAAACACACAACGTGAAGGAGAAGAAAAGACGACCTGAGATAAATCCTAGACGATCACAAGGCTAACGGTAATATGTAGCAAAAACAAGATGCATGGGTCATACGTAGGATGTGGCGACCGGACCGACAACACACGCTCTCCACGTCAGACAAAAAGGCCCATGGTGCTACACTTTTGATAAGATATGATATTTTTTTTACAGGTCACAATTCTATGAAATACAATTACTGCTTATTACTGAGCGACGTTTCGACTAGGCTTCTCTACTCGTTATCAAGCAATGATAAAATCTAAAGTGAAATAGCTTTATTTAACGTCCGCTTCCACCGAGGTGATATCGCAGACAAATAAAATCTAAAAAGAGACAAGTCAATATATACATGTACACAACAATACTTTCTTAATGCTGACAAACCACAGATCTACAATTGCTCGTACCTAAAGGGAATCTAATTCAATTAAGGATTATAAATTGAAACGTTATTGACAACATTCAATAAGACCACTTAACTAAAAATAAAAACAAACTAACTAATTGATTAATGGTTAAGTGTTGTGGAGTATATACAATAATTAGTAGGTTTTAATAAGGACAAACGGTCAGAGAAAATGGAATTTGATGAAATTTTATGAACCACGAGCAATTGTAGATCTGTGGTTTGTCAGCATTAAGTATGTAATACCAAGGTTTCGAAGAAAGTTGGGGGACTATATTAAAATGGGTTCGTCCGTCTGTCTTTGTCTGTCCGTCACACTCTATGGGACACAATAACTCTCCTCCTATTAGATCGATACCTTGATGGGGTTCGAAGATGAACATTTTCTTCTCAGGGTAAGCGGAGATAAGCACTTTGATTGGTTGATGCTTTGGGACACGATAACTTTAGTTCTAATAAAGTGAGAGTGATGAAACTTGGTGTATAGTTTCATTACATCAATACCTTGACTAAGTTCGATAATGAGCATTTTCTGCTCAGGGTAAGCAGAGCGATACGCAATTTGATTGGTCGAGACTTTGGAACACAATAACTCGCCTTTTAATTGAGTTAAAATGTTCCAACTTGGTTTATGTGTTTATTAAGTCATTGCCTTGATGGAGTTCGAAGATGAGCATTTTCTGCTTAGGGTAAGCGGAGATAAGCAATTTGATTGGTTGATGCTTTGGGACACGATAACTTTAGTTCTAATTAAGTGAGGGTGATGAAACTTGGTGTATAGTTCCATTACATCAATACCATGACTAAGTTCGATAAGGAACATTTTCTGCTCAGGGTAAGCATAGCGATAAGCAATTTGATTGGCTGAAACTTTGGAACACAATAACTCTCCTTCTGACTGAGCTAGAATTTTCAAACTTGGTGTTGGCGTTCCTTAGGTGAATGCCTTGATGGAGTGTGATGATGAACATGTTCTGCTTACTGTAAGCAGAAATAAGCAATCTGATTGGTTGATGCTTTGGGGCACGGTAGGTTATAATGAAGTGAGAGCGATGAAACTCAGAATATAAATTCATTATGTCATTACGGTACCTTGACTAAGTTTGATAGTGAGAATTTTCTGCTTAGGCTAAGGAGCGATAAGCAATTTGATTGGTCAAGACTTTGGAACATAACAACTCTGCTTTTAATTGAGGTAGAATGTTTAAACTTGATGTAGATGTTCATTAAGTGTATGTCTTGACTGAGGTCAATGATTAACATTTCAAGCTGAAGCTAAGCAGAGCTAATCAATTTCATTGGTCAATGCTTTGGGACAAAATAATCTCTGATAGAGAGTGGTGAAACTTAGTGTATAGTTTGATTGCTCCATACTTTAGAAAAAATGTACGATTAATTAATATATGTCATCTATTTATTTTGGGATTTCGGCCGGTGACATCAGCCTCACTGTTGGCTTGATTGGATTTGCAATTAGTATTGTTCATTCTTCTTCCCAAATTTGATGAAAATCCATCCAGACACAACACCCTTACCCTTTATTGCCCCTCCCCCACCCCCCGCCTTCCAAAGAACGCAGCGGACTATTAAAATAGGTTCATCCGTCTGTCTTGTCTGTCACACTTTTTAGGACATATAACTCTCCTTCTGAATGAGCTCAAATGTTCAAACTTAGTGTAGGTGTAAGCAGAGATAAGCAATTTGATTGGTTGATGCTTTGGGACATGATAACTTTAGTTCTAATTAAGTGAGAGTGGTTAAATTTGGTACATTGTTTTATTACATCAATACCTTGACTATGTTCGATACTGCACTTTATCTGCTCAGGGTAATCAGAGTGATATTATAAGCAATTTGATTGGTCAAGACTTTGGAACACATGAATAACTCTCATTCTAATTAAGCTAGAATGTTCAAACTTGGCGTAGATGGGTGAATGCCATGATGGAGTTTGAAGATGAGAATTGTCTGCTTAAGTTGAGCAGAAATAAGCAGTTTGATTGGTTGATTCTTCGGGACACAATAACTTTAGTTCTAATGAAGTGAGAGTGAAGAAACTTGGTGTATAGTTTCATTACATCAATACCTCATTGGTAGATGCTTTGGGACAAGAGAAATTTGATTCTGTCTGATAGAGAGTGATGAAATTTAGTGTATCCCGGTAGTTAATAATCAGTTTGATTGCTTGATACTTTTGAAATATGTGCGATTAATTAATATGTGTCCTCTTATATTTTGGGATTTCGGCGGGTGACATCAGCCTCACCATTGGCTTGTTATCATACTTTTGGATCAAGTTTGGAACATTGACGGTGCATAAAATTCTCACTATGAACCAATTCCCCACAAATGTTTTGGGTATCGAAAAAGCCCTTGTATCCGTACAAAGGTTATATAGTAACAGCATGGGGAAGAAAATATTAACTTTGTAACTTGGCAAGAAACTCAAGGGATAGAGGTTTCAAATTTCTACAATATTCCGATTAACAGCATTCATTAGCATGAAAAGAAATGAAATTGGGATTAACGTCCTACTGTTATGTCCCGAATGGGCTAATGAGGAAGGGGCGTACGAGATACAGTGTGCGATGAGAGAAAGTTTGCCAACGTCGCTATGGCCTGCTCTGATATCGAATTCAAACTGTCAAGGGATATTTAACGTGCACGACATTATGAAATCCGAACAACTATACATGAATACGTAGATTTCAAATGGTAACATGTGTGCAGTTGTTTTATGTTTATTCGTCATCCAGAGTTTGATTTTAATTTAATAACCATTTTATGTACATGTTGAAATTTTCTGATAATATTAAATTTGTTTCCTTGTCGGGTTTTCCTTATAACATGGGAATATGGCTCATTCTAAGTACGGGATGAATACATCATATATATATATCAGACAGGATACACTATGAGTATGATATACTTCCCTTTATGTCAAGTACATGATAGTCGTAATGCATGAAATGATGATGCCTATCTCATATTTGGTTTACATTGGTTATTTAAAGCTGCCAGTCCTACTGTTCTGTCTGGATAAGTGGATTAGTCTTATTAATAATTTAGATAACATTTCAAGCCTAAAGCAAGACCTGCGTATTTACATGGCAGTCACTTGTTTTAATGAAAAAAAAAACTTTGAAGGGTCATTGACTTTTAGTAATCATTTATCAGTTCTTTTTTGTTAATCTACCTGTAAACTTGATTTTTAAAGAAAGGGGAATTCCCAAATTCTACAAGCATTGACAAAAGTGTGTTTAAGTATACAGATCAAATGCCAAATTGTAAACACGCAGCTGAACAGCTCTTCTGAAGGCTCCAATTCAAAATATTTAGATGCTCGTAAGTGCTCGCTAGATTTTCTTAACAGGGTTACATAAATCTATAACTTTATAGGTGACTGTGTAATGATCAATACCCACGATAACTTATTAAAGTTATGTTGACACTTTGAAGAAGCCTAGGCACTTATAACCTAGAAACAAATCAGTGTAATCTCATATATCGCAAGGAGTCATGGATGCCACCACCATTTACAAGCCTGGCAAGTTGTATTATCCCTTATACTACACTGACTCAAATTTTGGCAAGAATGTTGAAAGACGTTTATATCAATACCAAAATATTATAATCATTTACAGGCATTTAGTAACTGGATAGAGCAATATGAGGGAGAGAGAGAGAGGAAGGGGTGATTTTGGGACTAACACATAATTCAATTTTATTTCAATAATTCGCGTGCGTGTGGGGGTCTTTGACAGTGGGAAGAAACCGGAGGACCTGGAGAAAACCCACAAGGTTGGACAGGCCACATCTCCAAATGGTGACGGAAACATTGAGACGGTACTATTCGAAATGTCGCCCAAATAAATGACTAATTGTTCATTCATAAGTATGTGTTATACATGTAGCTTATACACAAATATCTTTAATTTTATCATATACATTATGCTTACCTCTTGTGATTTGGTATCTCTTCCTCTATGTGACATTATGCTGACAGATTACATATAGGCTGAAAGAAATAAACAAAATCTTATTTAATTCAATAAGAAAAAAACTGTATCGTGAAATCACATGATAACATTTCCTGAAAGAACCGGTTAATATTGAACCAATACATCTGTAAACAATTTAAAAAATATGTGTGTTGTACCTATACCGGCCTACCGGGATTATAATAAGTCAAAGAGGATTAATAGTATTCCTATAATTACATGCTTTCATGTATATTACATTATTATATATATGTGCTTACATAATAAATAGATAAGTATTCACTAATTGCTAAATGTATGGAAAGTATTTGAAGGTTTTAGGATTTTGAAAAAATCACAAAATCTTTATTGGCTTGGTATTCTTCTTAATTCGTGCCTACTATATAGTTATAGTATTCGTGATAAGCTCCACCCCTTTTCATGTAGCATATAGCGACTATCATATAGCATCCACTCATTTTATTATACATATGCCAACTCCTGCAGTACTACTGAGAAGTAAATTAAACAGTAACGTCGCCATTAAATTGTTGAAATAAAAGACTCTACAGAGAAGATTATCATCATATTGAAGCCTGTTTCACTAAAGTAAGTGACATGTAATTTAAAGTTTATTTAATTTAAATATTTTATGTCAGTTTTGTAAAAAGTTGTTAGATAAATATGATATATATATTGACTTCTAATAATACATACTTCACGTCATTGATCCTTATGTACGCTTTAACACCAAAAGTTATCATCCGTTTGTTTAAAAATTGATATATATTATATTTACATTATTGAGATGAAGAAACCTATTTGTTTAATATATATTGTATTACACTATAACACATACTGTATGGTAAAACAACTACATGTACATGTATAGATCTAATTTAATATATGTATTGTATTACACTATAACACATACTGTATGGTAAAACATCTACTAATGTAAGAGGCATTCAAGATTATTATGATTATCAATATGGAGATGTGGTAGTATCCTGTTCAACCAAATAAATTATTAGTTGTTTTCCAATAAGCATGTGTTATATTATTGGTTGTATCATTAGAGCTTTTATTGTCATACAATGACATATATCTTCTTTAAATTCAATTCATGAAATAAATATATGTTTTATGTTGATATTTCGGCACAATTAATAAGAGCTTTTATTGTTTTAAACTTTCGTAAAACGGTGTGTGTGTGGGGGGGGGGGCGAATTATCAGAGTATTTTGGTTTTGATTATATTTATTTTTATTTTCTCTTGTTTTATGTTGTTTTTGTAATGGGAGAAGGGGTCAGGGAGTAAATGACATTAGCTAGAAATTCACGCGAATCTCCGAATCTGATTCGCGCCAGGATTCTCGCAAGAGCTTATGCTGCGAATCTATAAGGATTTGTGTAAAATATTTCTAAAAAATAATAATCACAGAAAATATTTTTGTTGAGTACAACTATTGATGCCAGTCTTAATGGCCTGTATTTTGTCGACTTTAGCTGATTGGTGTTTAATCTAGGCGATTGGAAGAACAATGAACGACAATCATACCTTAGTCACGTGAGAATCGGCTATATATGTGGATCATAATCCGACTCCGAGTAATTAGCACATTTAACCGTGATTTTGATAATCAGTTAAAAAAAACAAACAAGCTTGCTGATTATTCATAATATGTTCAGTAAAATAATTAATAAGTCATGTGGCGAATAAGTGAACAGTCTACAGGTCAAAATTTTTATGCGATTTCAATGAAACTTAAAATATAGATTTATCACCCTAAGATCTAGGTTCCTGTCGATATTGGCATGTATCGGACTGTAACTTCATGGGTTATGGCCCCTGATTGTACGAAAAATCACGTTTTTTAGCTTGTGAATAGTGTAGAGGTCACAATTTTGAACCGATTTGGATAAAACTTGAAAAGCATGTTTATAACCCACAGAAATTGGTTCCTTGCGATATTTGCGCCTATCGGATAGTAACTTCCTGAATTATGGCCCCTGATCGTCTGAAAAATCGCCCTTTTTAGCTTGTGGTCCCTCTGGAGGTCAAAATTGTTATTCGATTTAAAAAAATCTTTTGATGATATCACCGTTACATGGTTAGGCCACACTTTTTTTTTTACTTGGTTTACGGATTTTCAAGAGGAATTTTGTTGTCGGTAGGTGGTAAAAAAAAAATCCTCTTCAGATTTTTTTTTTCCAAATTAGCTTCTAGCAAAGTAGGCTGCAGAAAAAAAAAAAATACTGGACAAACCAAGTCAGTGAAATTGAACGTTTGAGTGATATTTTGCCAGTGAATGAAGCATGGGTTCCATTTCGGCCGTATATGCCGGTTGGGACCTACGGCTTTGGAAATGACCGAATCTGGATCAGACCCGTAGGTCATTTTGCACGCCGGAAAAATAGCATATTTTGTGCTAAATCATAAAATCCGGGAGACGACGAAACTCCGTGCGTGGCGTGATGTAAACTATCGGGTATAATAAAATTAACAGTGTTCAGTAGCCCACGAATGGAAACCACTGCCAATCAATTATCCTTGTGTATATTGCTCTAATCACAATTAACAAAGGGGCTACATCAAACAGATTAAAAGCTCGACATTTAATCAATTCACTTAGTTGTGTTTTGTTTTATAATTAGTAATACTGTGATCATTCTTTAAGTTGATTTGTTGTTACAGCATATATACCGACTTTCATCATTCGACTTTCATCATTCGTGCGGCAATTCACTGTTTGAACATCAAACAAATTAAAAACTTTTCTTTGATGTCTTCACTTGATCACAAGAGTTAATCATGTCAATCTTGCAAATGATATATATATACAAGAATGTTATATATCATTTCAAAATGTTGAAATTCCTCACCTCCCAGAATAACAAAAGAATTAAAGCGAGATGATGATATTGCTGTCAATGAATCCGACCCCCCCTCTTCAACATCGAACCACGAGGATGACAGTTCCGCCCCGAAAAACAAAGTCAGCCGTAAATTCTCTAATTCATTATGGTCACAAATATTCCCATGGTTAAGATATGATATTCCCACACAAAACGATGTATTCCCAGGTGTGTTTTTAATCCATTTAATCCTTTTACGATCGCCGCCATTTTGAAATATGTGCAAATATCTTTACATGTTATAGAGTTAAAATACTAGCACGATATTATTTGAGCTCTCAAAATATCAATACGAGTTAATAAATTGATAAGTTTAAGAATTATGTTAATTATTGTACATGTGTATATATGACTTTGAATTATTTACGTGTGCTAATCATTCGGAACTACTTTTTCCTCGTGTATGGAGAAAATAGTCAACTGCCGAATATGTCACGTACGCACTGAGAATTGGGCTTCTCGCTAAATGAAAATATCGCTTTTCGCAGCCAACATAACGTCGAGAATTCATGAGTCGACAATCATACGGTATTATCTAGGATGACATTGATTAACTTTTACATAGCCATTCACCGATGTAGATCTATGTCTGACAGACTCAAAAATATCCTGGTATCTAAAGTCAGCATTCACCGGTTTTGAACATCTGTGCTTCGCGATATGGTATCTTTGAGGCAGATTTATAGTTTGAAAAACGAATTATGTACGGTCTGTTGAACAATTTATTTTGTTGTAACATCCCAATATTCTTCTAAATTTTTTTTAATGATTGTCAATTTATTTCGTCGGCGGTATTTTAAAAAAGGGCAAATTTGAATTTTATTCTTTTTTCCAATTAACAAAAATTACGGTCGGCGGATCCGTAAACCAAGTAAAAAAAAAATGTGTGGCCTTATGGAGGTTGAGTTAAAATTTTGTGAAAATCGGACCAAAATTGACGGACAAAATGGCCACCGTTTGTACGCGAATAGTGTGAAAATATGTTATATCAAAGTTGTGGACCTTATAGAGGTCACAATTTTTAACCGATTTTGATGAAACTTGACATGTATGTTTATAACCCAAAGATCTTGGTTTCTTTCGATATTTGCGTCCATCGGATCGTATCTTCCTGAATTATGTCCCCTGATTGTCCAAAAAATCGCTTTTGTTAGCTTGTGGTCCCTCTGGAGGTCAAAATTATTATCCGATTTAAAAAAACGTTTGATGATATCACCGTTACATGGTAATGAAGAGAGAGTGTGAATTTTGTGAAAATCGGACCAGAAGTGACGGACAAAATGGACGCCGTTTGTACACGAATAGTGTGAAAATATGTTATATCAAGGTTGTGGACCTAATAGAGGTCACAATTTTGATGAAACTTGACATGTATGTTCTATGTTTATAACCGAAAGATCTTGGTTCCTTTCGATATTTGCACCCATCGGATCGTAACTTCCTGAATTATGTCCCCTGATTGTCCGAAAAATCGCTTTTGTTAGCTTGTAGTACCTCTGGAGGTCAAAATTATTATCTGATTTAAAAAAACGTTTGATTATATCACCGTTACATGTTATGAAGAGAGAATTTGAATTTTCCGGACGATTTAGCTGCTGTGTGGGCGTATGTTTCTTTGCCTGGCAACCTATTTTTACACTATTTAAGTGTTTACCAAAAATTCCATCTGATTGTTTTATTTTTATCATTGTCGTATTTTACTGTTTTAGATTAACACAATAAACACAATTTAATTTTGTTTTTAGACAGTTATTAATTAAGATTCGGAGGATTCGCGCAGATTGCATATATGAGAATCCTCTTAGATTCTCGCAAAAAATGACGAATTTCTAGCCCTGCTGACTAAATACTACTGCATTCTTGGAGGTCAAATATAAATTTCTAAAGATTCGTAAGCACTTGAAATTTAAATAAATTTTGTTTTCCTGACAAAGGTTCCCATTAGTATTTATTATTTAAAGATACAAAAGACAGAATAATATGGAGATCGAGTTTAAATCTCCACCATCCGATGATCTAGAGAGTGAATTGATTAAAGGCTTGTCGTGCGAATGCATGTATAAATGATATGGTGTTCTATTTCGGCCATGTCGTGCGTCGCCTTTGAAAAAAGGTGACCCAAACTTTGCGTCGCGCGTCAAGCGTCGCCCTTTTCAATGTTAAGCTACAGGGGAAAAAAGCGACGTCGCCTTTTCTAAGGTGATGAAATGCGCATGTACGAGGAGAATTCATTTGCAGTTTGTTTGCCGGTTGGTATTTTATCTTCAATACATTGATTTATATTGGACACAAGGAACTGCCATTAGTATCCTTTATATAATAATAAATTTCTATAATATCCAGATTATGTGTTATATTTTAAATCTCTGTTCTAAACTTAAAATTTTAAACTTTACTATGAAAGAGTGACCTGCTCTCTGCAGATACAGTAATACATTATAGTTAAACGATGACTGCAGGTTACTGATAACGGTGTGGGTGTGGTTCTGTTATTGACATCAGTTGTTTTATAGGTTCTCAAGACAGAATTAATACGAGAATATTTTTTTTGTAGATATCTTACGACGAATATATTAGCAACCCTAAAGAAATCGGGTTAAGATCGATGTTGAAAGAATCCAAGATTAGGTTCACCTTCTGTACTAGTTCACCTAGTCACACCCTGCAGCTACTAGCAGGGCCCTCACTAGGGCTGTGTCGATACAGTTCATTTTCGATACGATACGTATTGGCGATACGGCAAACCGATATGCGATACGTATCGCGATATGGTGACGTCATAAATTATGCCAAAAATAATCCCAAACTACACTACAATTGAGGTCCCGTAGGAAATGGGTTAATTATATGCGTCCATTCCCTTTAAAACTAGACTTCAACAAAAATAATTCTAGGTAATTTTTTTATGGAGAATGTCGTATTTTAATGTACGTGATTACCACAAAAATAACAACAGGTACACCTTTTGAATATTGTCCATATTTAATTCACATAGCATGTTGAAATTACGTCAGTAATATTCCAGAATAATCAATAAAAATTACCGTCTTCGTTTATTCGATGAAACATTCGCGTTTCATTTTTCATAAGTCGATGATCTAAAATATTAGCATTTTTCTACTATTGTCAATATCAGAAAATACCGTAGCCAAAATAAGCTGATACGTCACCATGGCATTTCTTCATAACACAATTTGTAGCTTAAATCTATAACGTAACTAGTCACGTAACTTGCAAAAGTTTTTTATTCATTCGCCAATAATGATAGACACACGACACAATTTGACACGTGACAACCATACTTGAAATTGCTTTCAAAAATAAAAATTCCGTACGATTATGATATAGCCTTCAATAAAAACGACAATATTTAATAAATTAAACTTTTGTCAGAATGTGTATAAAATAAAAAAAGTCATGGTAAGCGCTATTTAGAACTGGTTTATTGACCTAATTTGCAACCGATGTCACGTGTCATTGGAATTCAGCATTGGAGATGCCATCGAGAAAATATATTATAAAATGATTGTTTCTCGGTGTATTCGGTGTTCTATCAGGGGATTATATTCAATGAAGATTTAAATTTACCTAACAACTGGTCAGTGAATCCATCAATGCATTATCCAGTTATTATAATATTTAGCGGTACTTTCAATTCATACGGGGAGTTGAAGACGTTCGATTGACAAACCATCATGCTGAGATCGTTTTCTTTCGCCACGTGGGTTTCAATTCATCCCTCATGGTCTTTCTGAACTGAAGAATTTTTTTCAACGATACGACGATACGGCCATATTACATATCGATATAAATATCGCTGGAACGTATCGATACATATCGGTGTATCGATATATCGACACAGCCCTAGCCCTCACAAGCCTATGTGGCGCCCCAGGGCAATCGTTTCAGTGACACCCCCCCCCCCCAGCCATTGTATACCGTAACTGCTTTGTTCCATGTCATCGCTCAGTTAAATTATGATGATCAAACTCATTTTAAAATATCACCTTTTCAGTCCTCGAAATTAAGAATTTTCTACCACGGCACAAAAAAATGAAAAATGCCGTGGCAGAATGGTACTGCTACGGCACGACGGCATTTTTTTTTTTTATTTCAAGATCAATGCTTTTCTTAACTATTCAAGGTGGATAAAATTGATTTATTCACGTCACAAAATTTGACGCGAATCGGTTTTGGTGGTCGTGCGAGCTCAAAAACATGCGAACGATCTCCTGGTTAGTTACGCAAATTGAAATATCAGTTACGTTAACAAATTTATTCACATTTGATCAATATTTATACCAGATGACTTTGTGACACTGGTCTAAATAATTAGTATTATACCATAAACTCAATTCATTCATTCTTCATTCTTGCCATTTCATTTCTCCATCAGTCTTACTGGTACTTTCACTTTGACAGATGACCTATGTTTGACATCAGGTTTTGACCGGTTGTAAGCAGGTTGATTTTAAAATGCCCCAAGCCTTTATTCTTTAAATGATAGTAGTGCCATAAATATTTAAACATGTCATCTATATTTCCAAATAATTTACTACACGTGTTCCTTTCACTTATATAGCCATGCTGTACGGTCCGTATGTAGGTCGTCTACTTTGACCCCCCCCCCCCCCCCCATGGCATCGCTTGCCTGCCAATGTAAACGATTTTACTGTCCTGTCTATTTTAATATTATTTCATCAAATCAAATTATTCTGTTTCCTTTTGAAACTTGGTTTGTAGAGTGTCGAGGTTAATAAATACTATTTATTTTGTCAATCAGTCGGTACATTGAGGCTATTACGCTCCGTTACATAGGGCGTAGTAATTATAAACAAAGGATGTAAATCGGTCCAGGTCCATCGAATGTGACAAATGATACAGTTGTCTGTTAAAAATACAAATGACGAGAATGGTAACATTGTTCATACATTAGCCAGACTATTGGCAACAGTCCGTGTACATCTATGTCTATTTAGTTTATTATAATCGTTGAAACAAAAACACTGTAAACTGTACAGCATGAATATGCCTTCAGCACATGGGTTAAAAGTGTACCGGTATTTGGTAATTGCAATATATTTGTCAGACTTTCGTATACAAAATAATAAATTTACATGACGTTATTACACGGTTAGACGACATCCTCCTGGTACTATTCTATAACCGGTACATTCAGTCATTATAATTTTAAGGATCGTAAGATCTACCACGGCAAAAAAAAATGAATTATGCCGTGGCAGATGGGAGTTGCGTCGGCTTTTACCACGGCTTTGCCGTTTGCCGTGGTTAATTTCGAGCGCTGCCTTTTATACTTTTAACACCTTGTCTTAATAACTATTTATTGAATTTATTAAAATTGTTTATATTTATTTCCCTGTCAAATTTCCGTTTGAGCGAAAAACCCTATAATATGTCTTGGAAAAATTATAATTCTACCCCTCTACTTTATGTGAGCACTTAAATTTCCCCCACCCCCATCCAAGCAGAGTCGCCATCAGTATCCCCCCCCCTCCTTGCTAATATATTGGTTTTCGGATATTCTCATATAAATTCTGCCTGTATAAATGTCAAGGAATGTTCATACTATAAGTAATACAACACTTGAGAACCTATAAATTAACTGATGTAAATAACGGAAACCATACCCACCACCAACGTTATCAGTATCCTGTCATCGTTTGTTTAACTGTAATAGTGTACTATCTGCAGACAGCACAAGGTCATTCAATCACACCAGAGTTTGCGATTTTAAGTTTAGAACAAAGATTTAAAATATAACACATAATCTGGATATTATAGAAATGATATTGTTATATAAAGGATACTAATGGCAGTTCCTTGTGTTCAATATAAATCAATGTATTGAAGATAAAATACCAAACGGCAAACAAACTGCAAATGAATTCTCCTCGTACATGCACATTTCATCACCTTAGAAAAGGCGACACACGACGTGACGCAAAATGCGTTTTTATGCCGTTGCCCCTATATTATGCCGTCGCCCCTGTCCGTCCGCGCATATCAGATCATAACTTCCTGGATTATGGCCCCTGATTGTCTGATAAATCGCCTTTTTATACGCCCACATTTTCATGTGGACGTATTATGTCGTCGCCCCTGTCCGTCCGGACGTCCACAATTTGTTTGTGGACTCTCTATAAGTCACAATTCTTATCTGATTTTGACGAAACTTGAAATATAGGTTTATCCCTGTAAGATCTCAGCTGCTTTCGATATTGGCATGTATCAGATCGAAACTTCGTGGATTATGGCCCCTGATTGAACAAAAAATCATGTTTTTAGCTTGTGGACCCTATAGAGGTCACAATTTTGAACCGATTTTGATGAAACTTGACATGTTTGTTAATAACCCAAAGATCTTGGTTTCTTTCGATATTTGCGCCCATCGGATCGTAACTTCCTGAATTATGGCCCCTGATTGTCAGAAAAATCGCCCCTTTTAGCTTGTGGTCCCTCTGGAGTTCAAATTTATTATCCCATTTAAAAAAACGTTTGATTATATCACCGTTACATGGTAATGAAGGTTGAGTTAGAATTTCGTGAAAATCGGACCAAAATTGACGGACAAAATGGCCGCCATTTGTACGCGAATAGTGTGAAAATAAGTTATATTACGGTTGTGGACCCTATATAGACGTCACAATTTTAATTCGATTTTGATGAAACTTGAAATACATGTTGATAATCTAAAGATCTTGGTTCCATTCCATATTTGCCCATATCAGATCGTAACTTCATAAATTATGGCCCCTGATAGTACGAAAAATTGCCGTCATTAGCTTATGGTCCCTCTGGAGGTCACAATTATTACCTGATTTAAAAAAACGTTGGATGATATCGCTGTTACAGGGTAATGTAGGTTGAGTTTGAATTTCGTGAAAATCGGACCAACATTGACAAACAAAATGGCTGCCGTATGTACGCGAATAGTGTAGAAATATGGTATATCAAGGTTATGGACCCAATAGAGGTCACAATTTTAAACGTTGGTATGGGGCAGATTTTTATACGCCCACATTTTCATGTGGACGTATTATGTCGTCGCCCCTGTCCGTCCGTCCGTCCACAATTTGTTTGTGGACTCTCTACAGGTCACAATTCTTATCCGATTTTGACGAAACTTGAAATATAGGTTTATCCCCATAAGATCTCGGCTGCTTTCGATATTGGCATGTATCGGATGGAAACTTCATGGATTATGGCTCCTGATTGTACGAAATATCATGTTTTTAGCTTGTGGACCCTATAGAGGTCACAATTTTGAACCGATTTTGATGAAACTTGACATGCATGTTTATAACCCCAAGATCTTGGTTCCTTTCGATATTTGCGCCCATCGGATCGTAACTTCCTGAATTATGGCCCCTGATTGTCCGAAAAATCGCCCTTTTTAGCTTGTGGTCCGTCTCGAGGTCAAAATTATCATCCGATTTAAAAAAACGTTCAATTATATCACCGTTACATGGTAATGAAGGTTGAGTTCGAATTTCGTGAAAATCGGACCAAAATTGACATACAAAATGGCCGCCGTTTGTACGCGAATAGTGTGAAAATATGTTATTTCAAGGTTGTGGACCCTATAGAGGTCACAATTTTGAACCGATTTTGATGAAACTTGACATGCATGTTTATAACCCGAAGATCTTGGTTCCTTTCGATATTTGCACCCATTGGTTCGTAACTTCCTGAATTATGGCTCCTGATTGTACGAAAAATCACCCTTTTTAGCTTGTGGTCCCTCGGAGGTCAAAATTATTATCCGATTTAAAAAAACGTTTGATTATATCACCGTTACATGGTAATGCAGTTTGAGTTCAAATTTTGTGAAAATCGGACCCAAATGGACAGACAAAATGTCCCCTGTTTGTACGCGATCAGTGTGAAAATATGTTAGATCAAGGTTGTGGACCCTATAGTTATTTGTCTTATCGTGAAATAGTTCCAAATCTTACTACTTCGCGTCTTTTTTTCACGTTAGTTCTGTGTAGATCACTGCTGGTATTGTCTGGACACTTAATCATTACGAGTAGAAGTATTGGAAAAGGCAGGAAAATATGACGCATGGTTTACGTGCGAGTAGAATGAAAGATGAAAGGGAGGATATCCCTTTGATGTCACAAGATTGACATTCCAGCTTCTAGATGCTGATGAATATTTAGAAATAATTTTGTGGTTTGTTTTGTTATGCTAGGCTACTTTAAGAATTTAGACACAATTTGTATCAACAAATAATAATTTATAATGTAGATCATACTTTATTTATTAAATTAATATAGAAATGGCGGGAGAATGTCACGTGATTGCCACTGTTTAGACCGGTCACGGAGCTCTTCGCTTTGATGTTTCATTCATTGCCGCATGAATCATTCCGACATCTATTTATAGGCATACAGGTGTCGATCACTCGAGGAATTACATCGTAATCAACACATGACATATTATAATCTCGACTTTATTTAATGATACAGCAAACAATTAACGTCCACTTCCACCGGGGATGATATCGTAGACAAGATAGATGGAGTGTATTTGTGATTGCGTAGGAAGCATGACACAATTTTATTTCTTCAAACACGCAGCGTTCCATACTGATCCCGCAGTGAATATTCGCTTGGCCGCTACAATCACTGATAAGCATGACATCGACGAGGCTTAATAAGTACGGCATATTAACTTTTTTACTCCGACAAATTAAATTCTCAAACATTTTTTTGAGGTAAAAGAAAAATAAATAACGACGTTTGAAGTATTTGAAGTTAAAAAATATTTCCTATTTAGTGTAAATGGGTATTAAAATGAGTAAAATGCATCATTTTGCCCGAAGCAGTTAGGTGTTAAGTAAACATTGCAGGAGCAGTTGAGCCAATGACTGGCGCGGTGAGCAGTCAACGCACGTGCTGTGGACACTTATCTGTTACAGACTGTCAATATCGGATATCGGCAAAAGCGATAGGTACCATATCAGACCATCACTATAAAGATGACTAAAGCCATTTCCGTTTGGGGTCGCCCAAATCGTAAAAGGTAGTTTTGAGAAAAAGCAAGTTAAAGATATCGCTATATTCTAACAAATAACATAACAACCACGCCATATATTTGTTAATGTTTGTTTAATATTTCTCTCGGTGTTATAATTTAGAACCAAAGAGAATAGTCCGTACATTAGTAATATAGGTCTTGTATATTAAATCCTTTATGGGATTAAATTCTATTAATCTCATCACTTTACCACCTCAGTCGAGCGTGAAATCATTAATAAATATCTGTTAAGTGTATTGATAAAAATTGACTTTTTAATATACAAGGACTTTTTTAATATACAAGGACTTTTTTTTAATATACAAGGACTTTAGTGTGTGTGTTAACCAAGTTCTTACCAACTTTCGACCAATAAAGTGTAAATAATTTAATTAAATCAAACTGTCTATAATATCATTAAAATATATTGGACGTTAAATCTTTAATAAACAACAACAATATTAAAAATAAACACACTTGTATGGATATACTACTTCTGAATTTTATTGTTTGTTTAGAAACAAAGTAGTATATCCATACAAGTGTGTTTATTTTTAGTGAGGTCTATTTCTATATGTCTCACAAGGATTAAATAACAATATTGGTAAACTGTATTATTAAAAGAAACTTTGTTATCTGTGTTATTATTGTAAACGAAAATTTCAGATTGTTATCGGTGTGACTATTGTTTACGTAGAAGAACTTGATATGTAACTGACAAATTTTAAGAAATAAAAATGCTCCCCAACCCCCATAAATCAGGCCCCAAGTTCACAAAGCATTCTCAGACTTATGTTGAGAATTTGCTCAACTTTCAATCGCTGTTTATAAGAAATATCTTTGATCCAGAAAACACAAAAGTTTGAACATAGTTTCTTATTGATGTATTTGATACATTAAAACAACAATTTTATAAAGAGCTATATTTTAGTTAAGATAAGGCAAACAGTTTTGAGTAAATTCTCAACTTAAGTCTGAGAAGGCTTTGTGAACTTGGGGCCAGGTCTGACCTCTGTTTGCCCCCCCCCCCATGCCAATAATTTTAGAAAAAAAAGTGATACGTTTCGGTTATCAATATGTGGTTCTTGTTTTAGGACGTTCGGCGCTTTGATATCTGCATGGGTTAAATTTGGAATCACAACTAATGGTTTAAAAAAGATCATCAACACAAATCTGCTTTCACTAATTTTATTGAAACAGATAACATGATAGCAGCTAACAGAAATAATGAATTTCATGCATACACGTACATACATACAAGCTGTAATTCTGAGCATTGAAGAATCGTGTGAATTTCTATTTACATTATTATTTGTAAATTTGTACCATATAACCCGATTCCCGATAAAACAAAGAACATATGATTCAAACGTCAACCCGACTATTTCAGACTTCGCGTCTTGGCGTTTCACGAATAGTCCATGCAAAGCACGGAGTCGGCAACCAAGTAACCCTTCTCGATCAAAGGAACAATTCTATTTATACATGTGCAAGCGTGCATGCGCTTATTCAGGGTTCATATTGAAAAGCTTTTGGTTTCAAGGCGACTGCAGTTCGGTGGCTTTATTTTAAAAGATAACTGATATTAAACTTAGCGTCGCCCAAGAGAAAGTAAATTAAAGATATCGCTATATTCTAACACTATATCACGTAACAAGCACGCCATATATTTGTTAATGTTTGTTTAATATTTCTCTCGGTGTTATAATTTAGAACCATAGAGAATAGTCCGTACATTAGTCAAATATGTCTTGTATATTAAATCTTTTATGGGATTAAATTCTGTTAATCTCAACACTTAATTAGCACCTTGTGTTATAGTTAGTGCTCATGAGTTTAAAAATGTTGATTGGGTAGGTTTACCACGCCAGTAGAGCGTGAAATCATTAACTAGATAAATTTCTGTTAAGTCTATTGACAAACTGTATCATTAAAAGAAAATGTGTTACCGGTGTGACTATTGTAGAAGAATGCAAACGAAAATTTCGAATATGTAACTGGCAAATTTTAAGAAATAAAAATGCTCGATTTGTTGAAAATCTTTGACAAAAGTTTCGCTATCGTTTCGCAACTTGTTGTAATTTCTCGTGTTTAGAATTGTATCAGTTTTGAATATGTAATACAGTGTAGTTATAAATGTGTTTTCTTAGGGGATAATTTTCATGACTTTCGAATTTCACATAGAGGATAATTTTCATGACTTCCGAATTTCACATATTAAAGATTTCCCAAGATCGAATTTCTAAAATATGAATGGACTCTTCCGTGCCCACAATGTCGAATTACTTGAATGAAATTCATTTTTTTTTCTCTAACTTGCGATCATATTGTATATGGTATCTTATTATACGCTATTACTATTTTCATCGTTATATATATCGTTTAATAGTTATTATTTCTCAAATGTAAATATATAATATATATTGATTAATAGTTATTATTTCTCAAATGTAAATAGATATTCACATGATTCTTCGGTGCTCAGAATGTCAGTGTGTATATATGTGTATGTGTATGAATGAAGTTCAATATTATCTGCTTCCACAAAATTACCGGAAACAGCTAGATTTGTGTTGATGATGTTTTTAAACCATTAGTTCTGATTCCAAATTTACTAATCCATACAGTGCTGTCTGCCCCAAAATATACTATTCAAAAAAAGTAGGGGATATTTGATTTTTAAGTGTTATTAAAGTCACCTAATGAAACTGACGAAGAAACAAATCTCAAAATGAAATGAAGTTCACGTTCATCGATTTATTCCAAATGATCGTTAGACTAAGTAAAGCATAGACTGACCATTATAAGGGTAAAATGATACCCGGGGTCAAACAGCAAAGTTACCACAGCATCACAACAACGTCAGTAACGGGTAAATCCTCCTCTGTTTGCCAAACAAGCATTGATCCGACGTGGCATACTCCTAATGAGACGTCTAAGGTCATTTTGGTCCAGATTGTCCCATTCCTGTTGCAACGCAGCAGCAAGTTCTTGGACATTGGCAGGACGTTGTTGACGTTGACGTAACCCTGTCCAAGCATGTCCCAGACATGCTCGATGGGGGAGAGGTCGGGACTCAGTGCTGGCCAAGGTAATGTGGTGATCTTATGTTGTTGGAGGTAACCTATAACGATCCTGGCCCTGTGACATCTTGCGTTGTCATCCTGGAAGATGAAACGACGGCCATGACGTCGTGCGAACAGCACAACATGGACTGCCAAGATGTTGTCCCGGTAGTACTGGCCTGTAACACGCCCTGCAACAACATGTAAAGCCGTTCTTCCAGCAACAGTGATGCCTCCCCACACCATAACAGAACCACCCCCAAATCGATCATGTCTGATGACGTTAACGTCTTGGAAGCGCTCGTTTCGATGACGCCACACCCTCCTACGTCTGTCCAAAAAATCAACAGTGAACCTTGACTCATCTGAAAACATCACATTGCTCCAGCGTCGATTATCCCAGTGTTAACGATCCCTACACCAACGACGTCTTGCCTGAATGTGATGATCTCTCAAACAAGGGATCACGCGAGGACGTCGGGCGCGAAGGTGACCCCTATGCAGTCGATTCCGAATCGTCTGGCCACTCACTCTCACACCAGTGTGTGTTTGAAGACGAGCGCTGATCTGATTTGCTGTGATGACACAATTTCTCAAGGCCAAGGTACGGATAAATCGAACCTGGGCTTGAGTTGTCGCCCTTGCTTATGACAGACCGAGAAACATGCCAATCTGTAGCATGCCAAGGGCACGTAACCTTTCATTTTGGGTAAGCCGACGCATATCAAAATTTGTTTTCTGGTCACTAAAACAATTAAACTGATGTTTCCACCCTGGAATTTAATGCCACAATGACTGTAACATTCAAGGTCAGAGTCGTGCAAATCTTGGGTTGGACCCCCATGGTGATCCCAAGCATCACCTGCATTCCATGGGGTAGCTATTGGTGCGTTTGGGCGTCACATGTAACTGGAAATGTTTCTTCTGTTAGGTTCTATAGTGACTTTTTTCGTAGTCATTTGCATATTTTAGTATTATGCCCCCAAAATCAAATATCCCCTACTTTTTTTGAATAGTATATGTGCCAATCCGCGAGTAACGCGAATACATATAAATTGTAAATTCAAAAACACTACACACTGCGCCGTATTCTGCATGGGGAACCCGCTGTAAAAACGTGAACGGGTACAAATAGTGTGACAAATCCAACCTCGTCACTGAGCATTTAAATTCGTATTTATATAGGAAGGTATTTAGAGATCGATCTATCTAACCATCTTCAATGTCTTTGGCAACAGATTTGTGTTGATCTTTTTTTTAACCCTTAGCTGTGATTCTAAATTTAATCCATACAGATATCAAAGTGCCGCCTGCCCCCAAATATGTGCCAATCCGCATCTAACGAGAAAAAAATAAAAATATTTCACTAAATAAAAATAAGCATCACGTTGTATTCTGCACGGGGAACCCGTTGTAAGAACGGAACGGGTTCAAATAGTGTGACGAATCAAACCTTGCCACAGAGAATTTAAATTAATATTTAGATATGAAGGTATTTTAGATCGATCTATCAACCATCTTCTTTTGCAAACTACGGCGATAATCGAAATCGCCGAAAAATGGTCCCTCCAATCATTGCCACACATTATTGTTTAAAATATTTCCTCCGATTCGAGAATATTGATAATTAATTAATCATTTATTCAGGTTACTAATATAAATTTTATGATCACTTTTAGTAACAATACTCACCAGTAATTTATATAGTTAACGATTTCACGCTCCACTGACGTCGGGTCCAATTACCGACGCACATCAAAGGTAACTGGCGGTTTCACACAGATAGTGAGCGGTAGCTCAAATAGTGACGTTTTCTAAATTAGTTACGCTTTCGTAAATTTCTCCCGCACGCATCCGATTAGTGATATGATCGGATAAACTCACGTTTGTTTAATTACTCACGTTATTTTTACATACTGACAAAAGTAAGAAATAATAACCAAATAACTAAAATACTCACCCTATGATTATTACTGATTATTTATAAAAATAATGACGTACGGTACAAGTATTGAGGTGTTTAAGCGATTACTGACAACACGTATATTTCTCATGGGTTTCCATGAATAGTAAACACAATTAAGCTCTACTACTTGCTCAGAGGATTTTCTCACGCAGAAACAAATTCTACACACTATGCACCTTGCAGTGTATAGAGGTCACAATTTTGAACTGATTTTGATGAAACTTGACATGCATGTTTATAACCCGAAGATCTTGGTTCCTTTCGATATTTGCACCCATTGGTTCGTAACTTCCTGAATTATGGCCCCTGATTGTACGAAAAATCACCCTATTTAGCTTGTGGTCCCTCGGAGGTCAAAATTATTATCCGATTTAAAAAAAAGTTTGATTATATCATCGTTACATGGTAATGCAGATTGAGTTCAAATTTTTTGAAAATTGAACCAAAATTGACAGCTGTCTTGTCAGGCCATCCATCCTTCATCACTAACAAGGGGAAACCATGCCAGAAAATCTAGATGAACTTTGTCACCCAATGCAGGGATCAAACACCCAACCTCAAGGCTGCCGAGCCAGCATCTTACCCACTTAGCAACATGATTCCCAGTCGAATTTGAAGCCTACTGAAATGCACCTTTATAACCCAAAGATCTTAATTCATTTCGATATTTGCACATATCATATTCTAACTTAATGATGTAGGAAAAATCACTTTCTGTATTGCTTGTTCTCTATCCATCTCTCGAAAATGTGGGCGTATCCTGCCTGGCAGTGCCAGCCTATCTTTATAAAAACCAAACAAATTCTAATGATTTTCTGATAATAACTTAATATGCGACAACTCTTGTTGACTGCCCGGACGATTTAGCTGCTGTGTGGGCGTATGTTTCATTGCCTGGCAACTTATTTTTTGGGGGCGAGGTCGTGTTCAAAAGCCGAAGTCGCTTTTTTCCCCTATATATTAACATTGAAAAGGGCGACGCACGACGCGGTCGAAATAGAACACCATAGGTTTGCCCTTACGTGTCTACATAGATCGTATACAGTTGTCTATATATAATAGCCTGGATTTCCCAGATAAAAATAGATCTTTGTGGACATTATTGTACTGTGAGTAGCTGAACTATTGTTTGACAGATAAAGACAATGTAATATCTGGAGTTATATAACATTGTATAAAACAATGCTGGTATAATATATTTGTTAAATAATCTTGTATCAACACTGTCTAATATAATCTAGTCTATCATACTAATATATGTATCATTAAAGGGGGGGGGGTATCATAAACCTGTCATTGAGTCAAGTGGCGTGGTTTCGAATCCCCGGTTGTAGGGTCGCCTGTCCAACCTTGCGGGTTTTCTCTGAGTACTCCGCGCAAGACCCCTACGCGCAAGCAAATTATTGAAATAAAATTAAACCATGTTAGTCCCGAGATGACCTAGTTTGTGTCGAGTGGACATTAAACCTCATTTCTCTCTCTCTCTCTCTCGCTGTCAGCTAGGGTCAGAGTCAAGGCATGGTATTCTTCTTAATTTCTAGTCTTGGTTACCCAGAACCTCCCAGTCTTCAACCAGCCATCAATTAACATTCAGCTACTACTTGTATACATGTAGTATACATATTCATTGATAAAGCTCCACCCCTTTTCAGTAAATATAACACACTCTCATTTTATTATCAACCTCTGATACAACTAGGAACTAATTTAAACACTAAGGTCGCCATTAAATTGTTGAAATAAAAGACTCTACAGCAGGATTATTATCATATTGAAGTCTGTGTCAATAAAGTAAGTGACATGTAATTTAATTTAAATATTTTTGTAAAAGTTGTTAGGTAGATATGATATATATTGACTTCTAATAATACATACTTCGCGTCATCGATGTGTGAATATACCATTATTAAAAGAAAACAAGAATCACGGGGTCAATTATTGATGAATACAGTAATTATATCATCTATTTTTTATTTATTAAAATATTAATAAGTTGACGATATATCTATAGTGATACGACATGCATACTGTATTATACGGTGGCTGATAAGGGGCATGAAAAATAATATAATTTAATTTTTATGCGCCCACATTTTCATGTGGACGTATATTGTCGTCGCCCCTGTTCGTCCGTCCGGATGTCTGTCCGTCCGTCCACAATTGTTTGTGAACAATCTACAGGTCACAATTTTTATCCGATTTCGAAGAAACTTAAAATATAGGTTTATCACCCTAAGATCTCGGTTCCTTTCGATATTGGCATGTATCGGACTGTAACTTCATGGGTTATGGCCCCTGATTGTACGAAAAATTATGTTTTTATACGCCCACATTTTTATGTGGACGTATATTGTCCTCGCCCCTGTCCGTCCGTCCGTCCGGACGTCCGTCCGTCCGTCCGTCCACAATTTGTTTGTGGACTCTCTACAGGTCACAATTCTTATCCGATTTTGACGAAACTTGAAATATAGGTTTATCCCCAAAAGATCTCGGTTCCTTTCGATATTGGCATGTATCGGATGAAAACTTCATGGATTATGGCCCCTGATTGTACGAAAAATCACGTTTTTAGCTTGTGGACCCTATAGAGGTCACAATTTTTAACCGATTTTGATGAAACTTGACATGCATGTTTATAACCCAAAGATCTTGGTTCCTTTCGATATTTGCACCTATCGGAATGTAATTTCCTGAATTATGGCCCCTGATTGTCCGAAAAATCACCCTGTTTAGCTTGTGGTTCCTCTGGAGGTCACAATTATTATCCGATTTAAAAAAACGTTTGATTATATCACCGTTACACCCTAAGGAAGGTTGAGTTCGAATTTCGGGAAAATCGGACGAAAATTGCCATACAAAATGGCCGCCGTTTGTACGCGAATACTGTTAAAAAATTGTATATCATGGTTTGTGGACCTTGTAAAAGTCACATTTTTAAATCGATTTTGATGAAACTTGAAATTCATGGTTATAACCCAAAGATCTTGGTTCCATTCGATATTTGCGCATATCGGAACGTAACTTCCTGAATTATGGCCCCTGATTATACGCAAAATCGCCTTATTTTAGCTTGTGTTTCCTCTGGTGGTCACAATTATTATCCGATTTAATAAAACGGTTGATTATATTACCGTTACACCGTAAGGAAGGTTGAGTCCGAATTTCGGGAAAATCGGACCAAAATTGTCATACAAAATGGCCGCCGTTTGTACACGAATACTGTTAAAAAATTGTATATCATGGTTGAGGACCCTGTAGAGGTCACAATTTTAATTCGATTTTGATGAAACTTGAAATGCATGGTTATAATTCGATATTTGCGCATATCGGATCGTAACTTCCTGAATTATGGCCCCTGATTGTCCGAAAAATCACCTATGGTCCCTCTGGAGGTCAAAATTATTATCTGATTTGAAAAAACGGGTGACTCTATCACCGTTACACCCTACGGAAGGTTGAGTTAGAATTTCGAGAAAATTGGACCATAATTGCCAGAAAAAATGGCCGCCGTTTTATGCGAACAGTGTAAAAATATGGTATGTCAAAGTTGTGGACCCTGTAGAGGTGACAATTTTAATTCGATTTTGATGAAACCTGAAATGCTTGTTTATAACCTAAAGATCTTTATTCTTTTCGATATTTGCGCATATCAAATTGTAACTTAATGAATTATGGCCTTTGATTGTAGGAAAAATCACTTTCGGTATTGCTTGTTCTCTGTCTATCTCTCGAACAATTATTATCTGATTAAAAAAAAACTCTGATTATATTACTGTTGCACCGTAAGGAAGGTTGAGTTTGAATTTCGTGAAAATCGTACCAAAATTGCCGGACGAAATGGTCACCGTTTGTACGCGAATAGTGTAAAAATATGGTATATCATGGTTGTGGACTCTCTGCACGTCACAATTCTTATCCGATTTTGACGAAAAGTAACATTTCTAGGTTGTGTACCGTCAAACCATAATCATTGTCGGCTTCGAATTTCATGAATATCAGACTGGAACTGACCAACAAAATGGCTGCTCCAAATACAGTATGAAATACAGGACTTAATGATGTAGGAAAAATCACTTTCGGTATTGCTTGTTCTCTATCCATCTCAAAAATGTGGGCGTATCCTGCCTGGCAGTGCCAGCCTATCTTTTAGCTTGTGAACAGTAGAGGTCACAATTTTGAACCGATTTGGATGAAACTTGAAATGCATGATTATAACCCACAGATCTTTGTTCCTGTCGATATTTGCGCCAATCGGATCGTAACTTCCTGAATTATGACCCCTGATTTTCCGAAAAATCGCCCTTTTTAGCTTGTGGTCCCTCTGGAGGTCAAAATTGTTATCCGATTTAAAAAAACGTTTGATTATATCACCGTTCCATGGTTATGAAGGTTGAGTTCGAATTTCGTGAAAATCGGACCAAAATGGCCGCCGTTTGTACGCAAATAGTGTGAAAATATGTTATATCAAGGTTGTGGACCTTATAGAGGTCACAATTTTGAACCAATTTTGATGAAACTTGACATGTATGTTTATAACCCAAAGATCGTGGTTCCTTTAGATATTTGCGCCCATCGGGTCATTACTTCCTGAATTATGTCCCCTGATTGTTCGAAAAATCACCTTTTTTAGCTTGTGGTCCCTCTGGAAGTCACAATTATTATCTGATTTAAAAAAAACGTTTGATTATAAAAACCAAACAAATTCTAATGATTTTCTGATAATTCCTTAATATGTGAAAACACTTGTTATATTCCATATATGCCCTTGGGCATCTCAGATTTATATTGCATATTACTTATTACTCTCGCTGACCATGCACTATCGCTCAAACTTAAAAGGCTAAAAATAGCTCACCACATTGGTGTGTTTAGCACCTGATGACACGTGACCACGCCCTATATAAACGATCACAACACTTCCCATATCGTCTTATTCTTATTTGATCAAGACCGTGCACTTCGTGTGTAAGTGATAACGCTGTTATCAAGTTATATTTTTTGTTCTTTTCCGATTGTTTTGTTTGCTTCGATTATATATTTGTTCATTGTCATATACAGCCATTACAGGTAGAATCGATCGCTGATCATTCACCTGTTTGTTGATCGTTTTACTATTATTATTCGCGGTTATCACGTAGTGTTGACCTTTTTTCTTTCTTTATGGAGGAAAGCGATTTCGAGGGGTTCTGCGAGGCGGACCTGTTAAATGATCACAATGTAGGCGCCAACGTGGATATACTAGATCTAAATGTCGGTAATACGGCTTTTTTAGACAGAGATTATATTCATGTTGAACAGGACAATCGAGGACAAACCGGATGTTTACAGCCCGACGATGTCGGTCAGTCTTCCGGAGTCGGTAGCATTGCACCGGTAAGTAAAAATGATCGTAATAATAAACGTAAATCTTCCGCAAAGGTCTCAAAAAAGGCCTGTAAATCTCGTAAACGAGAATCAAACGATAATAATGCAATTGGTGATGTTTCATTTCAATCACCACTGATTTCTTTATATCCAGATCCAGTTGCCATAAGTCAACATAATAAAGTAATTGACAATAATAATGCCAACAGTAACATTAAGGAGGGTTACCCCACTACTAGTAGTGGTAATAAATACTTTAATAGAGTCAATAAAAAGTCTGCAACCAATAATGTCGTTACGACAAAACGAGCCGTTACGGCCACTGCTATAGACTTTAGTGGTACAACTGCTGGTACCGGTAATAATGATAACTTAAATTACGTTCACAATAGTAATACTAGTAATAATACTAGGTCAACCCCGAATAATAATGCCCAAGATTTTAATAAAATACATTATTCGTCGAGGCATCCAAATGATTCCATTTTGGTTGACAAAAATGAGTTTGAGTCCCTGCAGAATCAGGTCTCTGTGATGTCAAATTACCTGGGTTTTAATAATAATCCATCTTTTCATCAGTCTCCTAATGTGTTTCCTCATCAATCAAGGTCAGCTAATAAGCCAATTCCACAGGACTATGTAGATAAGTTACCTGTTTATCAGGATACTCTGGATTTTAATAGGAATGTCAAAGTCTTTATGACGAGTTTATGGAGGAAACACAAGAACCCAAAGTTGATATCCCCAAAATTTTTCAGGGGGATGATGTTTTTGATGACCCCGTTAATGAGTCTGTTCTAAGTTTGATTACTCAAGCTACTAATAAGAAGGTAGAGGTAGAAAAACTGGTTTCTAAATACCCCCTGCCAGTAAACTGCAAAAGATTGTTGCCACCTTTGGTGGATCAAGACATTTGGCATGTCCTGCCCAAAGCGGCGCAAACTCAGGATTCTTCATTACAAGAAGTACAGAAATTATTAGGTCTGGGTTTATCTCCTTTGATACCTTTATTAAATAAAAATATAGATCCTGAGGCTAAGTCTTCTATAATCGACTCAATTATTACTTTGGGCAATGCCCATTTAGAGTTATCTCTTAAGCGTAGGTTATTCCTTCGTAAATTTTTGAGTAAGAGGTACCACCCTTTATGTTCCACAAATAGGCCTGTCGGGGAGACATTATTTGGCCCGGATGTAGCCAACAGAATCAGGGAAATAGACCAATCAAATAGAATACATAATTCCTTCTCTAATAAGATAGTATTTAAAGGGAATAGCAGAAGACCTTTTTTAGGGCAAGGCTACAGACGCCAGTTTCAGCCCCCGGATCGGTCCTGCAGAACATTCAGGGGCCGTCCCTTTTCGAACCGGGGAAGGGCGAGAGGCAGGTTTCCTCGCCAAAATTATTATTAAATGTGGTAAGTAATAGTAAATCTTTTTATGCAGGACAAATTTCGAAATTTTATAAAAACTGGGCATTTATTACCTCAGATCAATGGGTGTTGGATGTTGTAAGCGGTTATGAGATTGATTTTATTTCAACCCCTGTTCAGATGGCTATTCCAAATAGTCCACCTTTTAGCCTTGAACAGATGTCTTTAATAGACGAGGAAGTAAATAAAATGATTATTAAGGGAGCCATTGATTATGTGCCAGCATCAGATTGTTCTGGTCAATTTATTTCTAATATTTTTCTGGTTCTTAAAAAAACTGGTGATTTTAGACCAGTTATAAATTTAAAGAAGTTAAATGAATTTGTTGTTTATGAACATTTTAAGCAGGAAACACTAGCAATTGCCTTAAAGGCTATTAAACCGAATGATTTTTTAACATCCATTGATCTCAAAGATGCTTATTTTTCAATTCCTGTTTGTTTCAAGCATCGAAAATATCTACGGTTCATTTGGAGAGATCAAGTATATGAGTTTAATTGTCTACCTTTTGGTTTGTCGTCAGCTCCACGAATTTTTACTAAAACCCTCAAGCCTGTGTTTGCTTGTCTCAGAAAACAAGGCATTATATGTACATATTTTATAGACGATTCTTTATTTGCTGCAAGTTCTGTTAAAGAAGGTATTAAAAATACTCAAACAGCGATCAGGTTATTGGAAGATTTAGGGTTTTGTGTGAACGAAAAGAAATCATGTTTACAACCATCTAAGGAGATTGTTTTTCTAGGGTTTGAAATTAATACAGCAAGTTATCAAGTTCTGTTGACATCTGAGAAAATCGCCAAAATAAAGAATATGGCGGAAGAAATTTTATTTAGTTCAAATTTGTCAATTCGTATGGTAGCATCATTTATTGGTCTTTGTTCTTTTAGTAGAACTGCTATTATACTTGCTCCGTTTTTTATCCATTATTTAGATAAACAGAAAAATTTATTTCTGTCTAAATGTAATTTTAACTATGATAATGATATCAGTCTTAATGAAGCTATGATTTCCGAATTAGAATGGTGGAGATCTAAAGTACATATATATAATGGATTTTTTATTCAGCCACCTAATTTATCTTGGTTCTTAACAACTGATGCTTCCCCTGTTGGATGGGGTGCCCACATGGGTAATTTCCAAACCAATGGTCGTTGGAATCTTTCAGAGCAAGAAAACCATATTAATTATTTAGAACTTTTGGCTATTTTTTATGCTCTTAAGTCACTTTGCAATCATCTTTTTAATACACATGTTTGTATTCAGTCTGACAACACTGTTGCTATTTCTTATATCAATAATCAGGGTGGTACTATTGATAACCTGTTCGAATTATCTAAAGAAATTTGGCTATGGTCTTCGGAAAGAGGAATCTTTTTGTCAGCTAAACATGTTGCGGGTAAATCTAATATATTGGCGGACAGTTTGTCTAGGAACTTCTCTAGTTCTACGGAATGGAAGTTAAATGAGTATATATTCACTAAGATTTGTAATCAGTTTTTCACACCCGATGTTGATTTGTTTGCCTCCAGGCTTAATAGACAATTAGACAGATATGTTGCTTGGCATCCAGACCCTTTTTGTTTAGCATGTGATGCTTTCTCTATATCTTGGTCAAAACATAAACCATATCTTTTTCCACCTTTCAGCATGATTTCAAGGGTTCTGGCGAAGGTGTCTCAAGACAAAGTACAACAAGCAATTATAATTATTCCAGCATGGTCAACACAGGTGTGGTATCCAATTTTACTGTCAATGCTCATAGCCAACCCAGTCCGGTTACCTGCCCGCAAGGACCTTTTACGGCTGAGTCACAATGGGAAGTTACATCCCCTTCGAGGGAAGAGACTATATTTAACAGGATGCAAGATATCCGGCAATCTTTCTCTTATAGAGGAATATCAAAGCAATCTGCAGATATCATCCTTAATTCATGGCGGCCTTCCACCAACAAACAGTATGGGTTGGCCTGGAGAAGATGGAATTTTTGGTGTTATGAACAACAAATTGATCCATTGGATCCAACTGTAGAAATTTTTATAAATTTTTTGGGAGATATGTCTAAACAATTCTCTTATAGTGTTATTAATATTATTAGATCTTCTGTAATTCAAACACTTGTAGCCTTGGGAAATTCTGTAATTAAAGACCAGCCGTTGGTTGGTAGGTTCATGAAGGGATTATATGACAATAATCCACCTAAGCCTAGATATCTTTTTACTTGGGATGCTTCAATATTGGTTAAATATTTGGGTACGTTGTATCCATTGCAAAATTTGCCTTTAAGAATTTTGACATATAAAACACTTGGTTTGTTGGCTTTGGCTACAGCTCAGAGATGTCAGACTTTGACAGCCTTCTGCTTGAATGCTTTTTATGATTCAGGCTCTGTTATTACCTTGGGAGTAAATAAGGTTTTGAAAACTTCTCGTCCCTCCACACCATTATTTATGGTTAGAATTCCTAATTTTAGGGATGTTAAAATATGTCCTTGTTTTACTTTGAGACATTATATTAGTACAACAGCAGAATGCCGTAAATCTAATCAGATTTTGTTTTCCTTTCATACCAAGAAGGCTGTAGCCCCAGGAACTATTGCCAGGTGGCTAAAAGAATTGTTGAAGCTAGCAGGAATTGATACTTCCATTTTTAAAGCCCATTCAATTAGAGGGGCATCAACCTCTTTGGCATTTAATGCTGGTTGTTCTATTTCAGATATTTTGAAGGCCGCAGACTGGAAGTCTACAGATACTTTTGCTAAATTTTACCACCGGGATGTGGGTAATTTTTCTTCATGTGTTTTGGGAAATAAATAATACTTTGATCCTTATTGGTTGTAGTTGTTATTTCCTTTGTTGACAACCCTTTAAATTATGCAATATAAATCTGAGATGCCCAAGGGCATATATGGAATATAATCCCACTCTCATCCAAGCGCCCGAAGGGCGCAGCCCGAAGGGCGTGATGGATGAGAAGGATTATATGAATATATAGCCCGAGGGCTCGAGGATTTATCTTCCCACCCTTGAGCCCTCCCTGTGCTATATTTAGGTTGTCAACAAATCTTTGAAAAGACAATATGGGAAGTGTTGTGATCGTTTATATAGGGCGTGGTCACGTGTCATCAGGTGCTAAACACACCAATGTGGTGAGCTATTTTTAGCCTTTTAAGTTTGAGCGATAGTGCATGGTCAGCGAGAGTAATAAGTAATATGCAATATAAATCCTCGAGCCCTCGGGCTATATATTCATATAATCCTTCTCATCCATCACGCCCTTCGGGCGCTTGGATGAGAGTGGGATTGACTGCCCGGACGATTTGGCTGCTGTGTGGGCGTATGTTTCGTTGCCTGGCAACCTATTTTTTAAAATATTCACCCAAGTCAATTTTAATATAATGTGTTTTTTTATAATTTTCAGTTCACCCAAGTCCGTTTTAATTGTCCCCCGCCTTTCGAAGAAAGTTGGGGGGCTATTAAAATGGGTTCGTCCGTCTGTCTGTCTGTCTGTCTGTCTGTCCGTCTGTCCGTCACAATTTTTGGGACACAATAACTCTCTTCCATGGAGGTGTATATATTGACTAGAGTGTATGGTGCTCACGTGATCGCGTGCCGACTATGGAGGTTGGCAGCCATTTTACAACCGGGAAGAATTAGCCTGCGTTGGCATATACCAATATGTCGGAAAGTTGTTATTATTTTGGTAAATTCAATGTCAGGCGAAAAGGGGGTGGATTATCATTTCATAAGTAGGCATGATAAGTTATACGTGAAATAGTGAATTAATAGATATAGTATAATCATGATAATTGTGTTAAATAATTAAATAAACATGGCGAGAAGACGTCAAACACTCAAAGCTTGAGCCAGTTGAGGCCGAAAACCCGGCGGGTCCATTCACTTAATTTATTAGTACTGATACTTTTATTATGTAATGATTACAAGATCCGTCTGTTTAGCAAACCTCCAAATTAATGTTTTATTTAATTATTCGAAAATTGCGCAAATTATATATTATACACACATGCGGCTTTGTACGAAAAATATCGCGGGGAGTAAGTCTGTTTATTGGAGTGGAGTGTTTAGTCACAGACATGCACTCACTGGCCAGTAGTTGCTTTGTTATCTTTTAGTTTCACTCCCTCGGATTTAATTAATTAGGACGACATTGAATATAAAGCGAAAGTTTCTTGCAATATCAGTTTATGCTTCTTTTATTTTCTTCAGAAAACCCGCTTAAAACCCCCGAACTAATTTTAAAAAAAAAGGTTAATTATATTAAAGACAAATAAGTGCAAGTCTTGAAAACTTCATTCCCCAAACAAATTTTGTAAAAAAATAAATTTTTAATTAGGCATAATATTTTTTTTTAATCTGCTACTACGAAAATCTCATCAAGAGGCTTGTCTTTTTTTTGTAAAATTTAATATACCGCCGTATTTTTCAAGCAAAGAAAAATCAGACACCTGCAGTTCGTGGAAATTGAAAACCATATAGGCCTACTAAGGCCTTGCTAGTCCTGTTTATATTTTCGTTTTTTTAAAAAATAAAAAAAAAAAAACCATCGGCATCAGATAATATTCTACTGTTAAATGATAGAAGTCCTAGATTATTTTTAAAAATCTATTTTATTTCTTTATTTATCACCTGGATGACGCTATTTATAGTATAGTCAGTCTCTGCCAATCAAGCAGAACATAATTTCAAATCGTCCAACAAATTATTTAGAACTATCCAAATTAAAGTTTTATGTGAACTGCGAGGAGCAATGTTCAAAATTTTGCTGAATTATCTATAGATATCTGGACATTTGAGGACGTTCACTTAGCTCAATTAATAAAATTAACATGATTTCGTAGTTCTGCGCACAATTTCCACATTTCCACGGTGACTCTTAATAATAAAGCCCCCCCAATATGAAAGTTGACCAAAGCGATTTTGTTTTTAGGACTGTAAGGTAAGACCTTTCAATCATCATTTTTTTTGGTTGATATTGTTGAATTAGAACTGCTTTTTAAACGACTTATCAACCCTTCGACATTCTATTTCCCTTTGTTTACATAGCGTTCATCCAGGCAATTCCGTCATTCTTTTTCGGTTGAAACATGGCGGCCGGTCTCCAGTGTCGGCCCACGGTGTTAACGTTACGTCAATGGGGATCACGTGACCACAATACACTCTAGTCAATATATACACCTCTATGCTCTCTTCATAATTGAGCTAGAATGTTCAAACTTGGTGTATGTGTTTATTAGGTCAATGCCTTGATGGAGTTCGAAGATGAGCATTTTCCGCTTAGGGTAAGCAGAGATAAGCAATTTGATTGTTTGATGCTTTGGGACACGATAGCTTTAGTTCTAATTAAGTGAGAGTGATGAAACTTGGTGTATAGTTTCATTACAGTAATACCTTGACTAAGATCGATAATGAGCAGGGTAAGCAGAGCGATAAGCAATTTGATTTGCTGAGACTTTGGAACACAATAACTCTCCATCGAATTGAGTTAAAATGTTCAAAATTGGTGTGTACGCTTATTAGGTCAATGCCTCGATGGAGTTCGAAGATGAGCATTTTCTTTTTAGGGTAGGCAGAGATAAGCAATTTGATTGGTTGATACTTTGGGACCAGATAACTTAGGTTCATCTTGATTGATGATTTTTATGCCAATACAATGACTGCATTCTCATTCAGTAATGGATTCGACAGTAACAGTGCATAGAAACAATTGACTCGGACATGAGGGCCATTTCCCTTGGCCAGAGGGGCCCTTTGTCAAGCGTAGGGGCCCTTTTGTCTGCCTTTAGGGTCCCCCTAACTAGGGTACATTTTATTTTTTCTCGTCGGTTTTAGCATTTTTCTTTATAAAACACTTTTGGATGACACTTCGTGTACAGTTTTGAAAAAAATAAATGTGCGATTAATTAATATGTGTCTTCTATTTATTTTGACAACTCTGCTTTTAATTGAGGTAGAATGTTTAAACTTGATTTAGATGTTCATTAGGTGAATATCTTGACTGAGTTCAATGATTAACATCTCGAGCTGAAGCGAAGCAGAGCTGATCAATTTCATTGGTCACTGCTTTGGGACAAGATAATCCCGATTCTATCTGATAGAGAGTAATGAAGCTTAGTGTAGAGTTTAACTGCTCCATAATTTTGAAAAAATAAATGTGCGATTAATTAATATGTGTCATCTATTTATTTTGGGATTTAGGCGGGGGACATCAGCCTCACTGTTGACTTGTTGAATAAAACATTTGTGAACTTTGGTGTTAAGTTTGTGAGCATAGTAAAAGGGATCACATTCGATTTACGTAATGTCTTGGCGTGGTATTCTTCTTAATTTCTGCCTACTAGTTATGAAGATGAAGAAACCTATTTATGGTAAAACAGCTATAGATCTAGTTTAATATATATATTACTATAACTAGGGTTACCATACGTCCCGGTTTTACCGGGACAGTCCTGGTTTTGGGGGTCCCTTTTGTCGTCCCGTCCCGAGGCTTCTCACGTGCCTAAATGTCCCGGTTTTCAAATCAGGTGATTTTCAATTGAAAATAATAGGCTAACACATAACATTTAATAACTAGTGATTATTAATGTAAAAAAGTAGCGTTTGTTGCAAACACTCTTCAACACGAAGGCACACCACTTCTGATCTAAATATAGTTCAGTAGTCAGTACACATACATTCGGCATACATCGGCGTTCATAGATTAATCCGAGGTGTTCCGAATGAGCATAAATATAGACATTGACGTATGATCTTGGGTATAATTTTAATGGTTTCTCTGTTATAGTCCCGGCAAATGAACGGGCCCTGTTCAATAGACACCGTATGTGTTACGGTCATCAGCAAAAATACTACATATCTAACACGTGACAATCGAAATAATGCCCGTCAATGCCCATTCAACAACATATATTTTTAGTGTAACTACCGTCACAAAAATGGCTGAAAACGCATCTCCCGGCTTCTAGAAATAAAAAAAAATTCTTTGGGGGCATGCCCCCAAACCCCCCTAGTTAGTTCACGCCTTTGGCGCTCAATGATTCGCGCCCATAGGGCGCTCCATGCCGTGTTATCCTTTGGTCTTCGCAGGAAAATACATGTCCCGGTTTCTTCTGTGACTAATCTGGTAACCCTAACTATAACACATACTGTATGGTAAAACATCTGTAGATCTAATTTAATATATGTATTGTATTACACTATAACACATACTGTATGGTAAAACAACTACATGTATAGATCTAATTTAATATATGTATGGACTTCGAATTCTGTCTAATGGTTTGGATTGTTCGTACTTGGTTTTATTTTATTTCTACCACTGGGTGGGTTGCTCTGCTGGTGGATATTTTATGTCCCCGAGGTAACCTGAAACCCAGTAGCTTTATAGTTACATGTTGAGTACAAATAACCAAATTATATGGCTGGGAGGCAGTTTCAGGGTAAAAAACTGCCACGATACCCCCAAGGGCACGGGGGATATCGGTGATATATCCCAAAATACTAGTAATAGTTCAGGTGCCTGTAATGTTTTAAATTCCTCGGATACGTCATTTATCTCAACCCAACCGTGTTCTGTCAAACCAACCGATATTTTGTATTTTTCACCAGATCAATAAAACTGTTATATTTCTAAATGTATGTCCAATAATTGTAAAACCTGTCCTATCTTGAATAGCAATACTAATTTTACTAGTTCTTTAACTAATAAAACATATTTTACACGTGGGTATGAGAAACTAAATTGTAAAACCTCCAATATTATCTACAGTGTAGAATGTACACTCTGCGGACTTATTTATGTTGGCAAAACTAAAGAACCTTTACACTTACGCATTAATGGTCATCGTCATAATGTTATTAAGGGAAGTAACCAGATTCTCTATAGACATTTTAACCGACCGGACCACTCTATACTATCAATGAGAGTGTCCATATTAGACAAAATTTACCACCATACCAACAGCCCTACTTTGAGTACTCCCTTTCGCAGAAACCGAGAAGAATATTGTATACGAACATTAGGTACTGCCACCCCTTATGGATGCAATGACAATGTAGCCAGTATAGGAAATTTATCAAGCCCGGCGTGTAGCGATGTTAATGTTATGACCTTATTCCCAAAGTTTCGTCGTCGAAAACGCAGTCATGGACATCGTCGCTACACACCACCTAAACTCAGCATTATATCACTAGATGCCTTTTGGAAATTATTCAAAAACCACTAGGGCCATACCATATCCGTACTAAATTATATTCTATTCCACTTACTATTTTGAAATTACTTAAATCTGAATGTTTGGATTCAAATTGTACTGAACCTGCATCCACTGAATACAGGGTTGTATCAATTGTTCTTGACATTGCCCATCATCGTCTTGACATTGCAGTTGAGCCCGATGCATCTAACACCACTAACAGTTCATTTCTAAAATTGAAATTTGCTAACAAAGGCATTGATGCTATCGGGTTAAGCCAAATATTACACCATAAGCAAGTCATAACACATATCCCGCCGTATTTCAAAACTGTTACCGTTCCTAGAATTTCTTATACTTATACTAAACCCATTGCATCCAAAATATTTAATTACAGAAACGCATTATCTGACATTTATGCAAAAGACTTATATGACAACCCGCTACCATGTTCTTGCTCTACGTCGTCCTTCCTTTACCAACCAACTGGACATGTGGTCACTGGTGACTTGAACATAGTCCAGAATAATAAGCTACGTGAAATTTTGTCCAAAGGACCCAAATACCGGGAACCGCAACCATTTTCATGGGATCAGAATTTCAAACTTATTATGGATGCCGTCGAGGACTACGTTAGATCATGGGCCAAGAGGGAAGATGTTATTTCTGATACTCTTTCTGATTGGACTAAGTCTATAAGTCGTTTACTTAAACGAAGAATATACATGCAGCGTTTGTCAGTTGACACTAAGCCCAAGTCGATTTTCAATGATGTTAGCATTGTTGAAATTCTCAATGCCTTGCATGACAAGTATGTCATTGTTCCGGCTGACAAAGCGTCCAATAACATAGTTTTTATATTTAAACATTATTATTATGACTGTCTGTTCAACGAACTTAATTTCGGGAAACCAAATGACAGTGCTACTTATAAACGTTCTACTCTTAGTAAGGATGAAATTATATCCAATCACAGATCTGTACTCACTTCATTTGGTACTCCATGTGGAGATACCTATACAGATTTGCCCTTGTTATATTGGATACCTAAACTACATAAAAATCCCTACAAGCAACGTTTTATAGCAGATTCATCCCGTTGTTCCACAAAACCACTTTCAAAAGTATTGACATCTATACTAACGGCTGTTAAAGAGGGTATTCAAAAATACTGTGACAAAATATACTCTCGTAGTGGTATAAATCAAATGTGGATATTAAAAAATTACAAAGAATTACTTGATGGTTTGCAATCTAGATCCCTTGCTTCAGTCACATCTATTCAAACGTTTGACTTTTCTACTTTGTACACTAAAATTCCCCATAGTTAATTAAAATCCCAGTTGAAAGACATTATTCACAGCGTTTTTCGTCTAAATCGGGAACTGCTAGATATCAATATTTAGTTGTTTTAACAAATTACAAATTCACATATTTCGTTCAGAATCACAGTGATTCCAAAAACAAATTCACCTCCATCAAAATAATTCAGATGATGGATTTTTTAATTGATAACATCTTTGTTGAATTTGGAGGGGAAATATATCAGCTAGTGGTGGGTATCCCCATGGGCACCAACTGTGCACCTTTGCTTGCTGATGTATTTCTCTATTCATACGAAGCCGATTACATACAAGCGCTCGTAATAACAAATAAACGATTGGTCAGACATTTTAATTTCACTTATCGATATATCGATGACGTTTTATCACTGAATAATCCTAAATTTAGTGATTATGTCGATTTCATATATCCTGATGAGCTCGAAATTAAAAACAACACTGACAGTGACAATTACGCTTCCTACTTGGATGTGCGTCTCGAATTTGACAATAGCCATAAACTGAGTGTTAAATTGTATGATAAACGTGATGACTTTGACTTTCCGATTGTCAACTTTCCATTTATTAGTAGTAACATTCCAATATCACCAGCTTATGGAGTGTTTGTGTCTCAGCTAATTCGTTACGCGAGAGCTTGTTCCTTTTATTCTCATTTTTTAATTAGATCGAGGCATTTGTCGTCTAAATTTCAACTACAAGGATACGTGCGCACTAAACATATAAAAACCTTTAAAAAGTTTTATGGCCGTCACATTGACTTGATTGGTAAATATAATGTGTCTCTCTCAGCTATTATTCTAGATATATTTAATTGACACGTTTACTATTACTATCTCCCTAATTATGTCTACTACATCGTTAACACAGTTTATCACGTGCATTTTGCATACCAATAGTTCATTGGCCAAACATGCTATTTTATTGAGATTTCGTCCAATAGTTTGGATGCAGCTATGGCGGGTGTGGCACCAGGCAGGGTAAGCTTACTCTTCCGGACACCTGTTACCACTGTTTGTCGTGTATTTTCTACACGGGGAGCAGTCCATTTGCTGATTACACTATTTTGCCTAATAACGTCTTTAGGACTTCGAATTCTGTCTAATGGTTTGGATTGTTCGTACTTGGTTTTATTTTATTTACACTATAACACATACTGTATGGTAAAACATCTACATGTACATGTATAGATCTAATTTAATATATGTATTGTATTACACTATAACACATACTGTATGGTAAAACATCTATAGATCTAATTTAATATATGTATTGTATTACACTATAACACATACTGTATGGTAAAACATCTACTAATGTAAGAGGCATTCAAGATTATTATGATTATCAATATGGAGATGTGGTAGTATCCTCTTCAAACAAATAAATTAGTAGCTGTTTTCCAATAAGCATGTGTTATATTATTGTACTAATATGGTTGTACCATTAGAGCTTTTATTGTCATACTCATACAGTAACATATATCTTATTTAAATTCAATTCATGAAATAAATATATATTTTATGTTGATATTGCGAAACGATTAATAAGCACTTTTATTGTTATAAACTTTCGTAAAACTGTGTGGGGCGAATTATCAGAGTACTTTTGTTTTGTTAGATTTATTTTTCTTTTCATCTTCGGTGTTTTTGTAATAGGGGAGGGGATGAGGGAGTAAAGGACGTTATTTATGGGTGATTATGGGGTTGGCACCAATTGTTGCCATTCGATTCATGTGTGGAACATTTAAACTGGACGGACTAAATATTGATACATTCTTGTTGAATATTGGAGGTCAAATATAAATTTCTGAAGATTCCTAAGCACTTAAAATTCAAAGAAATTTTGTTTTCCTGACAAAGGTTCACATTAGTATTTATTATTTAAAGATAAAAAAGACGGAATAACATGGAGATCGAGTTTCAATAAGTTTAAATGTCCACTATGTGAATAAAATGTCTCCATGATAATTTATATAATATTTGAAGCCAATATAAAAACCTGCAATAAACAGATTTAACTCCAACATGATGCATCTCTAAATATAGAAATCGGGTTTGCCCTTACGTGTCTATATATGGACACAGATCACCAAATATTCATGGGCAGTCACAAGGGCAAAAGTTATTTTTAGTCCTTCTCTCCCTTTCCCTTTTTCCCCCTTTTGCATGGCGATTTTTGTTGAATTTTTGGTGTAGAATCGAAGAAAAGGGTTTGAAAATACATTTTCTGCCAGGTTTTGGTGAATATTCATGATTTTGAGGCGGAAGGGTACAAGAGTTGTGAGGTTGGTTACGTTGAAAGGGAGGGCCGAAAATTGCAAGGTTAGCTGTCTCTACTTCCAGCTTGTCTATCTCAAGTTTTTCATGAAGAACCTCATACATCCTTTTGGGCAAGAGTCTGCCACATGTTGCTTCATCTGTGGCAGAAAGCGTTTTACCCAATGAATATTTTGGAAAAAGTTACAACCGGTCTAAGAGACAAGAATTAACATTAAAGTGCCAATCCCGAATTTCATAGAATCAGAAAATTACAGATTCGTGTACGTGTGAAATTTAAACGCCAAAATACAGAGGAATTGTGTATTTACCTTGTCTGAAAAGTTCAGTTCAAAATATTAAGTCGTTTGGACGTGAACGTCAAAAATCGCACCAAAATCGCTATCCGGACATTAGCATTTTTAAATAGTTCGGGTCGTTCCACTTGATAAACGCGACTACATTCGATACCTATTGTACACTTCATAAATAGAGAGCTTGGATTTAGTCTGAATGTTAGCGGTAAGCGATAATACGAGGGAAGAAATCTGATTGGCTGTTTATTTTTACACAGCCAATCGTTATAGTTTACTGGTATATCCGGCAAAAATGTGAATCAATCGGGTAGAAATGAAAGTTGCGAGTTTCATTTTGTTCAATCCATCATGGATAACCATCCAAAGCGTAAAAGAGAGCGAACGGTGACAGATTCTGCACAGAAGAGAAGAAAGAGAGAGCATATGCAACGTTAAAGAGAACAGAAAAAAGACGAATGTGTGTAAATATGCGGCGAGATAACTAGATTGACTGCAATGAATGAATGATCAATGATGACGAAGAAGTTGCCAAAATGTTACTTCATTTTTTGACCGGTAAGCAAACATTTTTTATTTATCTGGATCAATTTATTTTCGAGAGTAGGCCTATTAACAAAAAATCCAATCAGAGAGGAACAGGCCTGCTGACAGTCAAGGTCGCCTATATAATATATCTGAAGTGTATGCAATGTTAATTGGAGGAATTATTAGTAAATAATAGTAGGCCTACTGATCATAAATAACAAAAACAAAAATTCTCTATCTTCGGATCTTCTATTTTTGTCAGAGACGTATGTAATACCTCACAGCTTTTGTTTTGAACGATTTATTTATTTTATTTTATTAGTAATATTACGTGTGGGCTGGTAATCGTCAATTAGTTTTATCTTTGTTGGGACTAAAAAGGGCCAAGATTATTTTCGATTTATTATTCTGATGTGTGGATGTGTCAATGATTCCATTTTTTTTAATTATTCCAGATGCTTTCACAGACCTGGTGAGTTTGGTGTCAGTCCCAATGCAGCCCAAAGCTAGCACCAGCACCTCTTCCACACGATTGATCGGTAAAAGACAAAGTTACAGGTAATTACAACCAGTACAGACCCGCATAACTCCTTTGTATTTCAAACCAGTAGTTATTTATGATTTTCACTTTCTTTTCAAGTTCGGGGTTTGTGGTCTACCATTGAGTCAGATGGCATTCTTTAGATTCTGCGGTTGTAGGTGACACTGAGTAGGGTTGTCTGTCCAACCTTGTGAATTTTTTCCGGGTACTCCAGTTTCCTACAAGACCCCTACACACAAGCAAATCATTGAATTAACATTTAACCATATGTTAGTCCCGAAATGATCTTGTTTGTGTTGAGTAGACATTAAACCCCAATTCCATTCCCACCTTTTTCACATTCCTACTACAAAATGTACTGTTTTAAAATTAATGAATGATGTTCGATAGCAATAATAATTTATTTGACATTATTTTGCAGTCCACCTTTATACCGTGCCAGATGTTTGTTGGCAGCTGTAGATTTTAATTCCCATGCAAATCGAGAACCCCAAAAAGGAGCTGACGGAAACATAAGGTTAGTTTTCCCCTTAATTATGTAATAGCATTCAATAATATCTAATAAATGACCCACCCCACGGACATGTAAGAAATTAATTGGTCTGTTAGTACCATTGATCAAATGTGTTTATAAAGTATAAGAAAAACGTCCTAATTCTCATATCAGCCATACAGGATGGGGTGGGGGGGATTACAGATAATCAAAATTTCCCATATATAACACTGTATGAAATTTCCATACGCCAAAAGTGAAGGCCCCTTCTCCTGTAACCTTTTTAATTTATATTTCAGATACAGCAACAGCAGCGCCTATAATGCCACCATGCAAAGACATACGAGTATATTACCACATTAATTAAACAGATAGTCTTAAGCCACACTCAATCTGGAACAGAAATTCCTGCCTGAGTGGATATAGCCCCTCTGATTCCAGGATAATTCGTAGAACCCTTGCGCGTGAATATCAGACCAAAATTAAGGAAACAATATCAAAACAGGAATGTGTTTAATTACACCAGTGTTTATTGACTAATATGATTATGTCCATTTGTCTGCCTTGTACCCTGTATTTGGCCGTTTATGTCAGGATACCTCCTCCTTACTTTACGGACTATGCAGCTGGGTATTACTTGTCGGTTATTTCTTCCAAGTCGACCATGCCTCCAGTAAATTAACTGACGATAGGCAGCATGATGAAAACTTTCTGTTCATTGGCATCCTAAAAAAAAATGTCATTTCTTGTTTGTAATGCGATCTGCAGTACTCCCTCGTCTAAACAATACTGATCAATTTCCTGAAAGTACATGTAAAATGTAAAAATATATTATTGTGTTATTAGAACTATTAGTTGTTTATTGTCAAATGTTATTTTTTGTATTTTGTAAACAGTTTGTCCTGAATGTAAATATTTAAGAGTACCTCATTAACTAACCAGTTGTTGATGTCATAATTATTTGTTTGTCATAAACTCACAACATAAGGAAATACTTCATTCACTGATATTTCAACTTTACATGCATGCAATGTAAGATTTTATAAATCACTTACAGGTCTTAGAGATAGGCAATTTTGAGCCAAAGGTGTACAACATAGTTTCTCCCTGTCTGTTGGCATTTCCTGGTAATTATTACAGGTACACCAGTCAGGATTTGTTGTCGGTGGTGGTGTGAATGGTGTGTCTAGCTGGAATAGCCAATCTGTCGCAAACATCAAGCCAACCAGCAATTACATTCTCCTTTTATCATCCAATTGTGATATTAACATCTGTAAATATTAAAAATAATCATGATGTAATGTCATAATTTTTTGTAGTTTTGCAATAAATAAGCTCACATGACAGTCAAAAAATTGCTTGATTTTGTTTTTATATGATATTTGCCTGCCATGTAAATTATATGACTTGTCATCATGATCATTTGACACTCGAAAGAAATCATTCCTGGTTTGTAACCCGAGCTACACAACCCTGTCATACAGTAAGCATACTACAGCATAAGGGTAGTAAATAAACAACGGTTATCTACAGTAAGCATAATACAGCATAGGGGTAGTAAATAACAGTTATTTATACCTCCAGTCCATCAATTCTCTCAGATCTCAACCTTGTCACCCTTTCTTCTGTAGTCTCTGTAACACCTGTAGCATCTCTTGGACGCCTCACAGCACGTTTGTGCCCAGTTTTCCTATGCATTGGTGGGGGAGAAGGGTCTGTTGATGGATCAGTTGTAGCTTGTTCTGGTGTTGGCAAATCCGGCAAGCTTTCAATATCATCAGAACTTGATAGTGGTGTGGGTTAATTTCTTGATGTCTCGCTTACTCGACATATGATGCAGAAAAAGTCAATAGCTTTTTCTCCTTTAGCTGCCTCTGCATAGCTTTTTCTAGACAATTCTGAAGAAAACGAAGATTCAAAACTCATGAAAACATCAATAAAAATAACTGAAGGATATTGTCATTTGGTTTATAAATTAGTCATTTTTTTCTTTGAATTTAAATCTAATATACAGCTCCTCTAGATCTTTATTCATTGATAGTTTTTGGATTGTTCTAAAAATTACACATAGAAAGATACCTACTTGTACTAGAAGTCCTGATCACACTTGTTGAATGAAATTGCCTGTTGGTTCTTCTTCCCTGCCTTACTACACTTTACACACTTCTCAACCATTTTAAATGACAATTCTTCACTGCCTTACTACACTTTACACACTTCTCAACCATTTTAAATGACAATTTTTCAACTGACAAAAATTAGCAGCCATTCCTTTTATTGGGGCTACCAGCTAATCACTAGAAGCCATCCCCTCCAATTATCTCTTCCAAATTACAAAAAAGCCATTTAGCATCTATTTGATTAAACGAAAATATAAAAACAGCACCCCATCGTATAGCTTGATCAAAGAATCACCCACAAGGAATCCGTCATCATGGTTGTTGTAGCAAATTGATTGACGTTTGTCATAACGTGACGCCGAAACTTAGAAAATAAAAGTGAAATATTTCAGGAGACATGAAACATGATCTCTTATAATTCCATGCCATATTCATATTATGTTTAGTTGTGGTTATGTCTATTATTATATCCATATTTAACACAGAAATGGCGAATACAGTAACAAAAAACGATGAAACGTAATCAAACCAGCCATGAACGGCTAAAACTCATTCGACACCTGATTAGAAAAAAACAAATTGAAAGTAACGCGGAAATGCCATTGCGCATACTCAGCATATAGTCGCGTATTATCCAGTCACTTTTTTAGGATGCAACCAAGACGCCGGTCTTCAAACACAGAGAAATACGTACGATTGGAAATTTTTTGAAAACGTATCACAACGCTTGTGGAAGTTGCTAGGGGCTAATTTAGAAGTTATTAAGGGCCTTTCATACAAAATAAAGCAGTTTTAACCCCTAAAATGCAACTGGGATTATTCCTTTAAAGTCAATGGGGCAACAATTAGTGATCTGTGGCCTGTCTGTGTATGACAAGGCTGTGACTGATATGCCTTAGTTTTGAAAATATGATAACTAATTTGTCAGAAAATATGTATAAAATAACTTGACTACAGAAAAACTAAAAAAAAATTAAATTTAAAAAAAAATTGTGATTTTACTGCAAATTTTCCAATTTTCAGTTTTTATTTAATTTCTAACAGTAAGAAAAATATTTCAATGTCCAATTTTAGTGTATTCAGTCTCAGAAAGCACAGATAAAGTGATCAACATTGTAATTTCACCTAATTTTGTCTAAAAATCAGGAATATTCACAGAAAATCTCCAGATTCTCCCATTTCGATGTAAAAATTAATGCTTTCATACCTACTCAAATGACTCAAAATTTCTAAAAATGCCTTTTTTTTCATTGCTAATGTAACTTACATGGGATCTATAAGTTTGTCACGTTTAGAAATAGGTCCAGCTTTCCTACAGAAAATGGAAAATTGGCAACACTGAGTTAATAATATACAGCAGATGGATTTGTACTATTGTTTGACAGATAAAGACAATGTAATATCTGGAGTTATATAACATTGTATAAAACAATGCTGGTATAATATATTTGTTAAATAATCTTGTATCAACACTGTCTAATATAATCTAGTCTATCATACTAATATATGTATCAGTAAGGGGGGCAACGATTAGCTGTATCATAAAGCCTGTCATATTGTCAACTGGCGTGGTTTCGAATCCCCGGTTGGAGGGTCGCCTGTCCGGGTACTCCGGTTTCCTCCCACTGCTAAAGACCCCTACGCACAAACTAATTATTGAAATAAAATTAATCCATATGTTACTCCCGAAATGACCTAGTTTGTGTCGAGTGGACGTTTTTAGTAAATATTGTAGTGAACAGACGGACATGGGGCCAGTTATAGCCCCTTAATGATTAAATGGTAGAGTAGCTCGCTTTTCAGCGGAGCGTCGGGTAGCCAGCCAAAAGGTGGCGAAGAACAACGACTTGTAATTTCTCTTTTCTTTATTATGAATCCGTTATTTACAGTGCTCAGCTCTCTCTCGACATCTATCTATCTCTCTATCGAGCCCTAACTCTCTCTCTTGAGCTCTCTCTTACGAGCTCTAAGTCTCTCTTTCGCGAACCGCCGTGCCAACTCCACGAGTCAGTCTAAAGGACTGCTGTTTAGTCGTTCGAATGTGACGAAAAACCGAAGTCCTCTGTAAAATTGGTGTGCACGTAAAAAGATCCCTTGGCAGTTGGAATTCGATTTTAGAGTAGGCCATAGTGCTGTGCTCGGGCAAAATTTTCCTCATAGTACACTGTATAGCATATGCCTGTCTTTATTAGTCGTCCTTGTACCTTGTCAGCCCCTCCGCCTGCATCACTGACAAGGAGAAAACATGTCTGAATTGAATTAGAATAAAAAAAGTAAAATAAAAACATATTTGTCAGCTTAAAATAACTAAATATGATATGAAAATATATCGACATGTACAGTACATTAAAGTAAAACATGTTTAAAATATGTAATGTAAAAACCGCTTACAAAAGTTACAAAAATACATATGTATACAGGTTTAGGCCTACTAATAAAAATCACATAATTTCATCAATATGATTTGGCTGTCACTTTCATATTTGAAGAATTTTCACAGCTTTCACTTTCACTTCTAAAAAATACATCTATCTGTAGCTCTTTGACTCTTATACATGTACTGGGTTAAAGAAGACGGGCATGCCCTATACATAGAATTCCAACTGCCAAGGGGTCTTTTTACCTACACACCAACGTACAAACCGCTTGCAAAAATACATATGTACATGTATACAGGTTTAGGCCTATTCATAAAAAATCACCTAATTTCATCAATATCATTTTGCTGTCACTTTCATATTCAAACAATTTTCACAAATCCATACTAGAAAGTTTTCACTTGTAATAAATACAACTATCTGTAGCCTAATGCAGCCTGATTTGCATCCACAGAGAAAATATCGTTTGGTTCTTGATCTCTATAGTCAACCTAACCCTGTCATTTGTTACAGTAGAGTTTAACAAGAAGGGCATAAATTTCCGCAGCTACAGTAAGGCAACCAGAATATGCCCCCTATATTTCTTATAAAGTACTGCGCATGGTATTTCACCTCAATGGTGACAGTCTTTACCAGTGGTCTTCTGTCTTGGTCTGAGTAGTCCTTGGTCTGAGTTGTCATGCATTTAGGAATAGGAGAATATCTTCATCAACTTGCATTTGCAATAAAGTGGGAAAATGTTAAGATATGATCCCCTCAACAAATTAACCAGACCTATTATTCTTTTGCTTATTTCACTGGTAAAATATTAGCTGCTCTAAACATAACTTTATTCATACACTGTTGTTGTTTTATTTTACGTTGGTAACGTACGTACGTGGAATGTGAGAAGTCTGTATTGTTAGTACGGTATACCCCAATGAGAGTCTTGTCTGCACATTCCTAGAATTAGAATAGAATTCTTTGTCCAACAAATCAATATAGCATTTTGTCTCCTGTACAAGTCTGCCGTTTCCTTCTAATTTGATCCACTGGTTAGCACATGACATACCCTAAATTTTTCCCAGTTTCTCGCAGTAAACGGTTTTATATTGGTGTTTTTAAACAAAATCTACACAGAGTATATTATGAGGGGGGATTTGACTCAAAAGTCAGTGCTATGTTGTTAGTGATATTACATGTCTAGTGTTGCAAATGTTTAATGTTGGGTGTAAATTGGACAAAGTCAGGAGTAAAAAAAATCCTGTAATACTGACAAATACATAGTGTAAATTAAATACTACTTTTTGTCATTAAACATTTCACATTGGACATTTCACAAATAGCCTAACCCCATCTACCCAGAACTTTAAACTTTGAACGCTTACAGCTTCTTATATGACACGCGCACTGTGTATTGTATCGTTCAACATTTCACTTTTACATCGCAACACAGAACACACGACATGAAATTAGCCAGTCTTCAAATAAGTTCACACGACACCAATTTTTAATCACGTGATATATCACGTGAACCCGATGTTGATTTTATGATTTGTTTTCTACATAAAGTAAGAAAGGAAAGTAAAATTTCTCTGCCTCCACATATCAGAGGCGGATTCAAGGGGGGGGGGGCGATGTGGTCATATATTGTCGTCACCCCCGTCGGTCCGTCCGGCGTCCACAATTGCTTGTGGACGCTCTAGAGGCCAAAGTTAATATCCGATTGATTTTAAATTAATAGACAGTGTTTAAGGTCATGAGACGAAGAAGCCTATTGTTTTTCAGTGATTTTCGATAATAACTACCAGAGTTGTGGCCCTTGATCACTTCAAAAAATCTTGAGGATGCTCTAGAGGCCAAAGTTAATATCCGATTGACTTTGAATTTATTTACAGTGTTTAAGGCCATGAGACAAAGAAACCTATTGATTTTCAGCAATTTCTGATAATTAGTGCCAGAGTTGTGGCCCTTGATCACTTCAAAAAATCTTGTGGATGCTCTAGAGGCCAAAGTTAATATCCGATTGACTTTAAATTTCTACACAGTGTTTAAGGTCATACGACGAAGAAGCCTATTGATTTTCAGCGATTTCTGATAATTAGTGCCAGAGTTGTGGCCCTTGATCACTTCAAAAAATCTTGTGGATGCTCTAGAGGCCAAAGTTAATATCCGATTGACTTTAAATTTATACAAAGTGTTAACAGTCATGAGACGAAGACGTCTATTGATTTTCAGCGATTTCCAAAAATTACTGCCAGAGTTATGGCCCTTGATCACATCAAAAAATCCTATGGACGCTATAGAGGCCAAACTTATCATCCGATTGACTTCAGATTGATACACGAACAAGTATTTTGATTTTCAATGAATTTTGATAACTGAACAGCTAAATATTAAATGATTCCTATATAGACCAAGAGCCAGTGACGAAAAAACTGCCTCATAAGTAATAGAAAGTTTGACCATATTAATTGGCAGCTATTGATAGGGCAAATTCAAAACACCCAGTCTTACGAGGTTTCAGTGGAGCATTTGGCTGGGAGGGGCAGATAAAAAGGGCCAAAAAGCGCTAAAATTTGCCTCATAAGTAATAGGATCAGAATTATTTCTAAAATGTTGCTATACAATGTATGAATATAAAAAATATAAATCTGACCGGAAAAAGTGGGGCCATGCCCTTTTCTGACAGCTTTAAAAGTGACTATGGGGGCCAAAATTTGCCTCATAAGTAATATAGTTGAAATTGGTGCCAAATGTTAGCTATGTGGTAGCCGATTCTAAAAATATCAAATCTGACTGGTTTCAGTTGGGCACATCCCTAATCTGACCACTTGAAATCTGCCCGATCTGCCACGCCCACAAAAAAGGTCAAAATTTGCATCATAAGTAATATGATCAGAAATAGTTTTGAAATGCTGTGGTGCTATATCTGAATCTTAAAATGCAATCGTCCGGGCAGTCAACAAGGGTTGTCGCATACTCTTACTTTTTTTTTTTGGTAATGAAACATTTGTAATACACTAAAATCTGATTTAGAGTAACAACTCATTATGTAATTATCAGAAAATCATTAGAATTTGTTTGCCTTTGATAAAGTTTTGCCCCACGCTAACAATTAGTATAGGAAACATTTAATATCATGGATTTAGCTGTTCAGTAAATCGATAGGATTCTTCGTCTCATGACCTTAAAGGAGCTAAATAGCTAATATTTGAGACCTAGAAATTTCCACTGATTTACATTTAATCGTTTTCGTTTGTACTCTAATTTCAAATTAGTTATGTTCGGCGAACTACGCCTGAAGTTTCAGTGGAGTGGCTATTTCGAGTGTCTGGTTATTCCAGTCTACATACGCTGTTTGATTTGGTCAATGTTTCTAGCCTCTTTCCTCGTGTACCAATTGTAAAATGTTTATTTTGTTTTAAACATAGGATATCAAAAGCCCATCCTTTCCCAGTAAAATGATAACATCAGTGTTCATTTAAATTGAGAAATAATTCGTGTTTTGAATGGCGAAGCTTTTGGACGATATTGAGTTAGAGACTTAGCTACGAGAAGCCCAAATCTCTGACTCTGAACAGTATTTTTTCTTCCTTTCCTACATATATAGTTCCTATTTAAATTTCCTCCGGGCACTCCGGTTTCGTCCCACTGCTAAAGACCCCTACGCGCAAGCGAATTATTAATATAAAATTAAAACCATATGACCTAGTTGTGTTGAGTGAACCTTAACCCCCCCTCTCTCTCTCTCCTATTTAAATCCCGCAGACAACTTCCTACACAGTCCAAATCGGCCATACCGAAAACCCGGAAAGGATTTTACAAGTTTTAACAGATCTGAGTTTTAGATTTCGACTCAACATTTTACCTTAATCTTGGGAAAAAAGTTTTCGGCACAGGAAAACTCGGGTTTTCGTTTTTTTGCATAGAGTAAAAATGAAAAGGATTTTTTTTTATCTGTTAATATTTTTTGGAAGTTGGAATGTCGAGTGGTCTAACGTGTGTACTTTAGATCATAAGGTTTGTCAGTGGGTCGAGTGACAAGGAGTGGGGTTGCCAGCTTAACCTCGTGGTTCTTCTCCGTGTCCTCTGGTTTCGTCCCATTTCTAAAGAATCCTACGGACAAGACAATTATTGAAATTAAATTGTACCATATGTTTGTCCCAAAATGACCTAGTGTCGAATGGACCTAAACCACATTTCTCTCTGTCTCTCTTGATAAAAATTGGGGGCTTTTGATGGAAGATTGATTAATTAAATCACATTTTTATAGTATATCACATAGGTCTCGCCAACTCTTCTTCAAACTGTATTTGATAGACTCTGGACTTGGGCCAAGCATTTTTGGCTGTCGGCAGTTCGATTTTTTTTGACTCATTTGGAGACTTAAATGTAATCATTATTTAATTTTGTTTTCATTGCATTACTAACAGTTCCGAGTTGTACGTTTGGACAAGGTGTTTTACCGAAAAGTAGAAGAAAAAAACCGACTTTCCGGTATTAATCAGTTTTTGATATATAGCTCTGTATCAGCATTTATTCAATTCCGTTCTTTGCCGTATTTATAAGCATTTTTCAAAATAGAATTTCATTAATGGTACATGAATGAATGTCTTGGAAGATTCAGTCTAAGAAATTAAAATTACTGAATTCAGTTACATAACAATGTTTTCTTTTAACTAATTTCTATTTGATTATTAGAGTATGAGGGTCACAGTGGATTTATCTAATCAGACAAATATTCTGTATTTGGCTGTTTTCAGATACATGGAACGGACATCATGTATACAATACAATGTATAAGCGTACATAATATATAGTCTTGATGACCTATATTACAGACTAGTAGGAACGATAAGACAATGTATAAGCCATTGGGGTAAGGTGCGGGATATCAGCAGTATTAGTATTTAAACATCAGTGCATACGTCATTGGTTCCATGCTTGGCCGTTATTTGATCTTCGCGCGAGATCTCACGTGATTAAAATTTGGTGCCGTGTGAACTAATTTGCATATCTGATTCCATTACTTGTTCTGTGTTGCGATGCAAAAGACATATGTTGAAGATTACAATACATATAGCGCGAGTGTCAAATGAGAAGATGTCAGAGTTCTGGGTAGATGGACTTAGGTTTGTTGTGAAATGTCTAATGTGAAATGTTAAATGACAAAAATTAGATGTCAAGTTACATGATGTAAGATTTTTTTACATTTGACTTTGTCCAATTTACACCCAACATTAAACATTTGCAACACTAGACATGTAATAGAACTAACAACATAGCACTGACTTTTGAGTCAAATCCCCTGTTCTATACCACTGATAATGGGTGAACCACACGTGACGCTCTGAGCATATCAGTTATATATAACACGTGATGAAGGACATATATCACCAAGCCTCATTTTCATTTCATTAACGAAGGTTGGATATTTGAACAGATCCTTTGTCGAATACAACTGTGATTTAATCCAAGACCTTTATTTTTCAGCAAATAAAGCGAAAACAATGGCGTCTTCTTCTGGTAATTTCACAATGCCCCGCAAAGATTTGGAGAGAATTCAGCGCCATTACGATTACATTCTCGATAGTGTGTTCAATCCCGACGACTTGATCACCACGTTATTCTGTAAACGTGTTCTTGATCTCGACCAAAAAACCCATATACTGAATATAGAGACCGGTAAACCGAGAGTTAAAAAGCTACTGGACATCCTAATGACAGAGTGTGGAGATTGTTATCAGCTATTCCTGGAGGCTTTAAGAGAAAAGCGTTTTGGACCCATAGCAGACACATTAGGTAAGATATGATTTGTAGTAACTAGCCAAACGATCATACATTTGTATGTCAGAACTATATAATAAGTCAGTACCATGCTAATGATTCTATATTCGATAATGTAGTTCACTGGGAAACTGACATCGTTTAAGATGGGGTTTTTTGACTTTAAAAAATGCTATAGAGTTTGATTTCAAAACATCGTTTGATAATTGACAATAATCGTTTGAAAACTACAAAAATGGTTTAATTAGAACCATAGTTTAATTTAATGGTACAGCGTTTGATATCTCCGAGTGGGGGTTAAAAATGGACGAACCGTCGAATTATGTAATGCGTTTGATTACTAGACATCGCTTTAATTTCTGAGCTGCCGATTAATTTATCAAGTGTTTAAATATTAGACGAAAAATTTATTTGCTCGCGAGTCGTTTATCCGATCGGTTCATTTTGATTACGATTATTTACATATCGGTAAATCGGTAAAGCACATTCCAGGTAAAGTATTTTCTTTAAATCACTAATGGATGAACACAACTTTTCATCTGCACATGTGGTCGTGTGATAATCTCGCGAGACTTGTATACTGGCGCCAAACGTCGCTATTCGTCGATCGCCATAGACGAGCTATCGCTCAGGGTGGTGAGGGTCTGTTCATCCCACGATCTTTTCACCCTGGGCTGTTTCATCCCAATGTTGTTGTATATTACAGATTTAACGTAAAATACATTTAATATGATATTAAGTTGATTAAATTAAATTATTTACACTGCGTGGGTTGGAAGTTGGTAGAAACATACAATTGGTTAACACAAAAAAATAAAAAGTCCTTGTTTGTTAAAAAATCAATTTAAATCACACTTATAAGACCGCTCCCTTTGTCGTAACAAAAACATGTTTCACCTCAACGCAGACAGGTAAATACAAGTGGGAATTGATAAAACAATAGCATTTGACCAATCAAATAATGAATATAAATAAAAAAAACACATTAAAAAGGACATTTATGACTCAACTGTATATTCAAAGACATGATTTTGTGTGGCACCCAGACAGGTGAGCACAGGTGATAATTAATAAAACAACATCTTTCGACCAATCTCAGGATTAACCCATACTGTACTAACATACATGTATATTGAAAATATGCATTTCATATGGCACCCAGGATTTGAAAAACCTAAGCATTCGGCCAAACAGATAATCAATCTACACTTATAACGGACATTTATGACTCCACCGTATATTCACCTGGCCAAAAGGTGACTAGCTCAGCATACCGTGTATACACAGACCATTTCTGTAATTAATGTACATGGGGATATATATTAAGAGGTTTGCATGCCGCTAGTTCTTCCAAACGTTATTCATAAGTAAAACCATGATATTCCAATGTTCGATTTCTTTTTAATATGCATGCTGCAAATAAATGTCTTTAAAACGTTCTTTATAATAATATGTATAAACTAGTGATTTTGAATCGTTCTTTATATGTGATTGTTTTCCAATTTTATATCTGTGAACCAGTCTCTTCCAGTATTTTAAGAGTTCATGTTATTTTTTAGTGTTTATTTTTTAGTGTTTATGTTATTTTTTAGTGTTTATGTTATTTTTTAGTGACATGGATTCCACTAAGTAAAAACACGTGTCCCAAATCATGCTTTATGTTTATTGTATAAGTCTATGACACTGCCGTTCAGGCGTCGAATTCGGATTCTAATATATCGGTATAAAAATGAATATCAAACACGACGTCGCGCCTGTTGTACATGACACTATTCTAATCACGTGCAGAGGACAGCTGATCGTTCCCCCTGGAATGCCTTTCTCGCATTCCGACTAATTTGCGATAAAAATTATATGTGAAAGAATGATATTACAGAAGAGCAATGAAGACATAGATCAGTAATTAATTTTAATTGTTAGGTTATCTGGCTTCTTACTTAAATGTGTGAATACAACTCAACCCTCGCCGCATGTTTTTATTACTAATCCAAAACAAATAATTACTTGTTATTAAATAATAAATAAAAAAAAAATACACGTTTGTTTAACTATAAGTAAGTGCTTAACAGTTTATTTAACAATAAGTACAGCTTAGTTAATTAACTGCTATTCTAATAACCAACATTCAACCTATGAAGTGTAAATAATTTAATTAACCTGTCCATAATATCATATTAAATGTATTCGATGTTAAATCTATAATAAACAACAATAACAAGGACGGTGGTGGGGGGGTGAAACAGCCCGGAATGAATAGATTACTTGTCATTTCGATCCCGCGTCATTTCGGACTCAAGAATAAAACCTCGACGTTTCAGACTCAGGTACATGTATGTGACATTTCTGACTTGGGTAGGTGACGCTTCTGACTCAGGGAATAAGTTTAAAGGAAAGGTTTAACACAACTGTCAAATCAATTTATAATAAGCCCCCCCCCCCCACGCACAAATAACATGCAGGCTAAATTATATAATTTACACCTCGCCATCAAGTACAGCACCTGGAGTTGTGCATAACGAACCTACGGCAAAATTTCAAATGTTGAATGTTTACGAAAAGAGCGTTTTATTAGGGTTTCACACTGCGTAGCTTGTGTGAAACACTATTGTTTTTGTTAAAATTATTAGGGTTTCACACTGCGAAGCTTGTGTGAAACACTATTGTTTTTGTTAAAATTATTATTCTTATTATTATTATTCTTCTTTGTTTTGAGTAGATCTCAGCAACTGCTTGTCGCATCGTTACGATTTCTTCGGTTTTACTGGGAAAGTGGGTGTGACTTAGAGGATAAAGCTATTTTGAACGTTCTGCGACAATGCGAAATGTCCGAAATCACCAAATTATCGTTTTTTAAAATATTGCAGTAATTTTAACAATAATCATTGAATTTTAACTTTCGATACATTTTGGCATAGCCGGAGACAGGGCACATAGCTACACTACTTTCGATTTTTGATTTTCGGTAAATCTTTGAAGATATTAGGCGCCAAATTTTGAAAATTTAAAATTTTACAAAAAACTTTTTTATTTATGAATATTTTTTAGTCGTATTATGCACAGAATTAAAGGGTCATCTGACTAGTGCAAAAATGTTAAAGAATTTTGTCTCAGTAATTTACCTTGGCCGCCATTGGCTAATTCAGTTTTTAAGTCCTAGATTAATTTTTTATTGTTCGATTTGTATAAAACAAAGTTCATATGCTTCGTTGTATCAATTGTCATTTTTTTTATTACCAAAAGTTTTATCTGTCGGCACCGGAAGTGGCATAATTTTACCAAAAACGACAATTTTGACAGTTATTTTCCTTCTTCGAAAACAAATATTATTTTTTGGAATAATTATTTGACTCAAAGAGTGTGCCCTTTCAAGGCGCAAAAAATGTAGGAAGCAGTTTTTTTAATTTCGATTTCATTTTCGAGCAAATTCGATTAAGAGGCTAAAAATAGTGTAAAATTGGCCTATTTACAACCTATTCAGGCTTTTCAGATTTTAAAATATTTCTTCGTAACTTTTATAAACTTGTAGCTATAATCCATACGAAGAAAATGTATGTTAAAATTCGTTTGTACTATAAGCAGTTACCAAGAAATGGGCAGTTCTGTACAAGTCACTGTTTTCGTTATTTTGCCTGTAAAATAGTCAATTATGATTGGATTTTTATAAAAGTGACATCATTTGATTCAAAAAGCACGTAGCGTCATATCAAGTTGATTACAATTTAAAATTGACACCGGAAGTGACATCATTTGGTCAAAAAATGCATTTTAAACTTTTTAAATCAATGTTTTATTCAAAAAAGAATAACTTAATATGTATTAATAATTTTAACTTTTGGTTTAAATTCACATATAAACAAAACTCATATGGTCATATAGATATCATAAAATGGTTTCTAACTTGTTCGGTTGCCGAGAAATAGACGGTTTTCTACAGGTCACTTTTGAAGGTTTCGGGGCCATAAAAGGGTCAATTATTATTCGATTTTCATAAACGTCACACCATGTTATACCTAATGCCATTTGGGATTTCATACAAGTAATTTAAGATTTTCATTATCACCGGAAGTAACGTCATTTAGGCAAAAACTGTATTTTTAGCCTCTAAAACAGATATTTTATTCAAATGGGTCTGTTTTGAAATCTTTTGCAAAGTATGGTATTTGATGCCAATCAAGAAATAGAATGAACCCATACGATCATACAGATACCACAAAATGGTTTCTAACTTGTACGGTTGCAGAGAAATAGCCGATTTCCTACAAGTCACTTTTCAAGTTTTTTGGTCTTTAAAAGTGGCAATTATTATTCGATTTACATAAAATTTTCACTATATGATATCGTATGCCATTTCTGATTTCATAAGACTAATTGAACATTTGCATTAACACCGGAAGTAATTTAATTTTGTCAAGATCATTACAAGTAACAAATGTATAAAATGACTTGATATTGCTGGATTGATTGGTTGATTCTACGTCCATTTTATTTGTGTGCAATGTTTAGTGGTTTCGTTGGTACCGGAAGTGACATATGTTCAAGTGTAACTTGGCACCGAAAGTGACATGTTTAAGAGTAGCTTGGCACCAGTGAAACCCGTCATTCCTGCATGCAGGTCTAGTTATTATTATTAGGGTTTCACACTGCGAAGCTTGTGTGAAACACTATTGTTTTTGTTAAAATTATTATTAAGCTTTCATATTACATATGAAAGCTTATTGTTTCTGTTAAAGTTATTATTATTATTATTTTTTTTTTTGTGTGTTTTCTGCAAATCGGATTTCTCAGAATCTATCCATAGGATCTTTCTGAAATTTTGACCTACCCCCCCAAAAATGGGGTGCGAACCTTGATTAAATATATTTTCGAAACGTTTTACGAATCCGAAATCACCGAATTTTACGAACGAAAAAAATGACAATGCATAGTTGTAACTTTGTTATTTTTTGACCGATTTTACTAATTCTTTTTTCTTTGAATACCTTTAAAAAAAACATTTTCATCTGCAGTTTCACATTTTCGAATTTCGAAAATTCGTCGCTGTGATTTCGAACCGGAAGATTAGACCAATTTGACAACTTCTTTAATAGTTGTACGATTTTCATGAAATTTAGTATCTAAGTAGATCCTACCGATGTGACTTCAAAAATATAATTAGAAATTTTCTAAATTATCTCCCCTTGACGAAATTAAGGATCAAAATTTTCAAAAAAATCATCGAAATATAGGTCAGAATGACCTGATTTTTTTTTTGGATACTAGATAAGTAATTACTGATTTGTACACAAAATATGGAGTTTGTCGATCGAACCGGAAGTGCCGCCATATTTAAAAGTGAAAAATCAATAAGGCTTTTTTGCTATTTTACTTACAGACTCGGGAGTTATATTTTCTGAATCCTTGTAGGAAGGCCTAAAAAATGTCGCGAATAGAATTTTGATTTCGGTCACGTGATGGTCACCATTTTGAATTGAAAATGAAAAATAGAAGCAATTTGAAGGGTCGGGACTTTGGAACACAATTACTCTCCTTCTAATTAAGCTAGAATGTTCAAACTTGGTGTAGACGTTCACTAGGTCAATGTTATGATTGAGTTCAAAGATGAGCATTTTCTGCTTAGGGTAAGCAGAGATAAACAAGCTAATTTGTTGATTCTTTAGGGCACGATAACTTCGGTTATAATGAAGGGAGGGCGGTGAAACTTTTGTCAATAGAGAGTCTAATAGCTAGCCTGTTGTGTGAAATCATTGTATTATTTTTTCTAAATATCAGGGATAGCCGAAAAAAAGAGATTGAAAACCCAAAAAGTCGTATTTTTACAATTTGGAGCATGTTTAGAGGTCTTTCTCGTAAAGTCAACATAATATTTTTTGGGAACTTCTTGTACAAAGAGTCTTATTGGTAGTCTTTTATATGAAACCATCGATCAACAGTCCAACATATCAGGAGTAGAAGAACAAAAGGATCGAACATTGAAAACGGCACCCTTTCATTGTTAAGCGAAACATGCAGTGTGGGTGACTACAATCTACACATTTAGTCATCGTATAGAGCTTATTCAACAGTATCGAATTCCAACTGCTTAGGGATATTTTACGTGCACTCCAATGTGTACACGGGACCTTGGTTTTTCGTCCCATCCGAATGACTAGACAGCTGTGCTTGTCAGGCCCTCCGTTCTGCCTCACTGACAAGGGGAACCACGCCGGGAAATCGAGATGAACTTTCTCCGTGCAGAACTTTCAATTCAGGCGAAAACGTTTATTGCATACGATTAAGCTGGTCAGTTGGAGCTTATTTTCAAAAGTTTTGTAATAATCGGTTGGTAATTAAAGTACCGTGCACATTAAACTGTTAAAACAGAAAATTTCGCCCGGTTGAAATGTTTCTTGCTATAAGTCAGCAATTTTCTGAATTCAGGGAGGCTGAATGGCTGAATGGTTAGCATGTGCGCACTGTATCGTAACGTCTGTCATTGAGTCAACGGGCGTCGTTTCGATCTCCAGGTTGCACGTGACATGAAGTATGATGTCCAACCTTGTGGGTTTTCTCCGTGTTCTTCGGTTTCCTCCCAACGGCTAAAGACCTGTAAGCGCAGGGGGAGTTTTTAAATAAAATTAAAAAACATATGTTAGTCCCGAAATGACCTAGTATGTGTCGAATGGACATTAGGCCGCATTTCTCTCTTTCTCTTTTATTTTTAAAGTTTTGTAATAATCGGTTGGTAATCAAAGGTACTGTAAAAGTGATAAAACAGAAAATAATCGGTTGGTAATCAAAGGTACTGTAAAAGTCATAAAACAGAAAATTTCGCCCGGTTGTAATGTTTCTCACTTTAAAGTCAGCAATTTCCCGATTTTAAGTGGCAAACGTTTATTGCGAACGCTTAAGCTGGTCAGGGGGGAGCTTATTTTTAAAAGTTTTGTAATATTCGGTTGATAACTAAAGGTACCGTGCAAATTAAACTGTTACAATAGAAAATTTGGCCCGGTTGAAATGTTTCTCGCTGTAGGTCAGCAATTTGCCGATTTTAGGGAGGTTGCGTGGCTGAATGGTTAGCACGTGCGCTCTGTATCATAACGTCTGTCATTGAGTCAACTGCCGTTGTTTCGATTTTTTGGTTGTACGTGACAAGGAGTATGGTTGCCTGTCCAACCTCGTAGGCCGTAACCGCCGCTGCCCGGGTAAAATTTCCCTCATTGCACACATTATGGCATATGCCCGTCTTCATTAGCCCATTTTAGGAGCAGAACAGTCGGACGTTAAACCCCATTCAATTTCATTTCATTTTCTCTATGTTGCTTATTTATTATAGTGGATAAATATTTTTCTGGTTCTAGCAATTATTTAATTTCTGCATAGAAATCTTGCTTTGGCCAGTTTTTTTTATTGCAGAGTGCCATTCTTGTTTAAACAAACATGATCCTTTGTTTAAAACATGCTTAAGAAGTCGTCACGATTTCCTACTTATAACCAAACATATTGGAAATATTAGTCTGGCATTATTAAATCCTAATTTTATTGGTCTTATTTAAAATTAAACTTTCATTTAACTATGAACAACCCTTAACGTGTCTCTTTAAAACTATTAAGTACTCTAAAACAGTAGCTCAACCTTTTGACCTAAACTCATTAATTTACCATTTTGTTGTGAGCGACTTCTTATTCTTCCTATATGACATATTGCACGTGTCTGATTTCAAAGGGGGGTTGAGTGGCTGAATGGTAAGCACGCGCGCCTGTCATTGAGTAAACTAGCGTGTTTTCGAATGCCCGGTTGTACGTGACAAGGAGTAAGGTCGCCTGTCCAACCTGCCATTTTTAATTTTTTTTTCCCGCCATTTTCATTTCATTTTCTCATCCGTCTCATTACAGTAATACAAGTTTCAGTTATTTCCCTTTAGTTTTCAGATTATTGTTATGCCTGGGTGCAATGTTTCATACTATATTTAGACTTGTAACTTCGCGAGTTTTTGACCAATTTTAATAATTTTTTCTTCGTATCCTTTTATTTAGGTTACTTGATACAATCAATGACACGTGACGATGAATATGAAAGCTTTCATATCTGCATGGGACAGTAGCAGATCTAGTTCTTATTATTATTATTCTTCTTTTGTTTTGAGTAGATCTCAGCAACTGCTTGTCGCATCGTTACGATTTCTTCGGTTTTACTGGGAAAGTGGGTGTGACTTAGAGGATAAAGCTATTTTGAACGTTCTGCGACAATGCGAAATGTCCGAAATCACCAGATTATCGTTTTTTAAAATATTGCAGTAATTTTAACAATAATCATTGAATTTTAACTTTCGATACATTTTGGCATAGCCGGAGACAGGGCACATAGCTACACTACTTTCGATTTTTGATTTTCGGTAAATCTTTAAAGATATTAGGCGCCAAATTTTGAAAATTTAAAATTTTACAAAAAACTTTTTTATTTATGAATATTTTTTAGTCGTATTATGCACAGAATTAAAGGGTCATCTGACTAGTGCAAAAATGTTAAAGAATTTTGTCTCAGTAATTTACCTTGGCCGCCATTGGCTAATTCAGTTTTTAAGTCCTAGATTAATTTTTTATTGTTCGATTTGTATAAAACAAAGTTCATATGCTTCGTTGTATCAATTGTCATTTTTTTTATTACCAAAAGTTTCATCTGTCGGCACCGGAAGTGGCATAATTTTACCAAAAACTACAATTTTGACAGTTATTTTGCTTCTTCGAAAACAAATATTATTTTTTGGAAAAATTATTTGACTCAAAGAGTGTGCCCTTTCAAGGCGCAAAAAATGTAGGAAGCAGTTTTTTTAATTTCGATTTCATTTTCGAGCAAATTCGATTAAGAGGCTAAAAATGGTGTAAAATTGGCCTATTTACAACCTATTCATGCTTTTCAGATTTTAAAATATTTCTTCGTAACTTTTATAAACTTGTAGCTATAATCCATACGAAGAAAATGTATGTTAAAATTCGTTTGTACTATAAGCAGTTACCAAGAAATGGGCAGTTCTGTACAAGTCACTGTTTTCGTTATTTTGCCTGTAAAATAGTCAATTATGATTGGATTTTTATAAAAGTGACATCATTTGATTCAAAAAGCACGTAGCGTCATATCAAGTTGATTACAATTTAAAATTGACACCGGAAGTGACATCATTTGGTCAAAAAATGCATTTTAAACTTTTTAAATCAACGTTTTATTCAACCAAGAATAACTTAATATGTATTAATAATTTTAACTTTTGGTTTAAATTCACATATAAACAAAACTCATATGGTCATATAGATATCATAAAATGGTTTCTAACTTGTTCGGTTGCCGAGAAATAGACGGTTTTCTACAGGTCACTTTTGAAGGTTTCGGGGCCATAAAAGGGTCAATTATTATTCGATTTTCATAAACGTCACACCATGTTATACCTAATGCCATTTGGGATTTCATACAAGTAATTTAAAATTTTCATTATCACCGGAAGTAACGTCATTTTGGCAAAAACTGTATTTTTAGCCTCTAAAACAGATATTTTATTCAAATGAGTCTGTTTTGAAATCTTTTTCAAAGTATGGTATTTGATGCCAATCAACAAATAGAATGAACCCATACGATCATACAGATAACACAAAATGGTTTCTAACTTGTACGGTTGCAGAGAAATAGCCGATTTCCTACAAGTCACTTTTCAAGTTTTTTGGTCTTTAAAAGTGGCAATTATTATTCGATTTACATAAAATTTTCACTATATGATATCGTATGCCATTTCTGATTTCATAAGACTAATTGAACATTTGCATTAACACCGGGAGTAATTTAATTTTGTCAAGATCATTTACAAGTAACAAATGTATAAAATGAATTGATATTGCTGGATTTTGTTGATTCTGCGTCCATTTTATTTGTGTGCAATGTTAATTTGGAAACCTGTTTAGTGGTTTCGCTGGTACCGGAAGTGACATATGTTCAAGGGTAACTTGGCACCGGAAGTGACATGTTTAAGGGTAACGTGGCACCAGTGAAACCCGTCATTCCTGCATGCAGGTCTAGTTAAGCTTTCATATGTATTACATATGAAAGCTTATTGTTTCTGTTAAAGTTATTATTATTATTATTTTTTTTTTTGTGTGTTTTCTGCAAATCGGATTTCTCAGAATCTATCCATAGGATCTTTCTGAAATTTTGACCTACCCCCCCAAAAATGGGGTGCGAACCTTGATTAAATGTATTTTCAAAACGTTTTACGAATCCGAAATCACCGAATTTTACGAACGAAAAAACTGACAATGCATAGTCGTATCTTTGTTATTTTTTGACCGATTTTACTAATTCTTTTTTCTTTGAATACCTTGAAAAAAATCGTTTTCATCTGCAGTTTCACATTTTCGTATTTCGAAAATTCGTCGCTGTGATTTCGAACCGGAAGTTTAGACCAATTTGACAACTTCTTTAATAGTTGTACGATTTTCATGAAATTTAGTATACAAGTAGATCTTACCGATGTGACTTCAAAAATATAATTAGAAATTTTCTAAATTATCTCCCCTTGGTGAAATTAAGGATCAAAGTTTTCAAAAAAATCGTCGAAATATAGGTCAGAATGACCTAAAAAAAATTTTCGATACTCGACAAGTAATTACTGATTCCTACACAAAATATGGAGTTTGTCGATCGAACCGGAAGTGCCACCATCTTGAAACATGAAAAATCCCTAAGGCTTTTTTGCTATTTTACTTACAGACACGGGAGTTATATTTTCTGAATCCTTGAAGGATGGCCCAAAAATCATAGGGAGCAGAATTTTGATTTCGGTCACGTGATGGTCACCATTTTGAATTGAAAACGAAAAGTAGTAGCAATTTGAAGGGCCGAGACTTTGAAACACAATAACTCTCCTTCTAATTGAGCTAGAATGTTCAAACTTGGTGTAGGCGTTCACTAGGACAATGTCATGATTGAGTCCAAAGATGAGCATTTTCTGCCAAGGGTAAGCAGAGATGGGCATGCTGATTTGTTGATTCTTTAGGGCACGATAACTTCGGTTATAATGAAGGGAGGGCTGTGAAACTTTTGTCAATAGAGAGTCCAATAGCTAGCCTGTTGTGTGAAATCATTGTATCATTTATTTTAAATATCAGGGATAGGCGAAAAAAAGAGATTGAAAATCCAAAAAGTCGTATTTTTACAATTTGGAGCATGTTTAGAGGTCTTTCTCGTAAAGTCAACTTAATATTTTTTGGGAACTTCTTCTACAAAGAGTCTTATTGGTAGTCTTTCATATAAAACCATCGATCAACAATCCAACATATCAGGAGTAGAAGAACAAAAGGATCGAACATTGAAAACGGCATCCTTTCATTGTTAAGCGACACATGCAGTGTGGGTGACTACAATCTACACATTTAGTCATCGTATACAGCTTATTCAACAGTATCGAATTCCAACTGCTTAGGGATATTTTTTAGAATCTAACCATAGGATCTTTCTAAAACTTTGACCTACCCCCCCAAAAATGGGGTGCGAACCTTGATTAAATATATTTTCAAAACGTTTTTCGAATCCAAAATCACCGAATTTTACGAACGAATGCTTTTGACCTACAATGCTGTAACTTTGTGACTATTTGACCTATTTAATTAATTCTTTTTTCTATGAGTACTTTGAGACATTTACTTCAAATCTGCAATTTCGGATTTTCGAATTTCGAAAATTCGTCGCTGTGATTTCGAACCGGAAGTTTAGACCAACTCGACAACTTCTTTAGTAGTTTTACGATTTTCATGAAATTTAATATGTAAGTAAACCTTAATGATGCGACTTGAAAAAATACTTTGGAAATTTTCTAAATTATCTCCCCTTGGAGAAATTGAGGATCGAAATTTTCAAAAAAATCGACGAAATATAGGTCAAATCATCTTGAATTTTTTTTTTAGGTACTAGCTACGAGACCACTGATTAGTACACAAAAAATGGAGTTTGTAGCTCAATCCGGAAGTGCCACCATCTTGAAATGTAAAAACCTCAAACGCCATTTTGCTATTTTACATACAGACACGGGGGTTATATTTTCTGAATCCTTGAAGGGATGGCTATAAAATGTTGGCAGTAGAATTTTGATTTAAGTCAATGGATAGTCACCATATTGAATTGAATATCAGAAATAGTGAAAAATGGACATCAACGGGCATGTAAATTATCAGAACAGACCGTAGTTTGTTGAATTCGTTTCTTATCTTTGAAATTAATACATTTGGGGATAGCCTAGCTCATTGTCGAATTTTTGGTATTTGCAAATTTCAAAATTTCAAATTTCGCCTTTGATGTTTTCCGTGCCGACAAAGTTGTTTTCGCGTGAATAACTCCGATTAACAGCTTGAAAATAATCAAATGGATCGCAGTTTCGCGATTTTGTCTCAAATCTGGGAAATCAATACATTTCTGGTTAGCCTCCTTTCAAAAATGGGTGGTGGCCTTGGAATCAATATATTTTCAAAACGTTTTGCGAATCCAAAATCACCGAAAACAACTGATGAAAAAATTGACCTTGACAGCTGTGTTACTTCGTGATTTTGTGATCTATTTTACTTTTCTGGTTAGCCTCCTTTCAAAAATGGGTGGTGGCCTTGGAATCAATATATTTTCAAAACGTTTTGCGAATCCAAAATCACCGTAAATAACTGATGAAAAAATTGAGCTTTGATGGAAACTATATAGAAAAATAAAAGGAAACATCAACAATATATAGGTCTTGCACACATAGGCTTAGAACTTTGCAGCCAGTCCTCATATTAATTGAAATTGAATAGGTTTGATTTGATATAATTATTTGTTTTCTATTTTAAAACTATCTAAAAAAAATATTTTTAATCATTTATGTTATTGATTTAGATTAATACTGTTTATATTGTGTACATTTTAACACCTTCATCGATTAATAATGGTTTGCATAGTCATCGTATAGAGCTTATTCAACAGTATCGAATTCCAACTGCTTAGGGATATTTTACGTGCACTCCAATGTGTACACCGGACCTTGGTTTTTCGTCCCATCTATATGTTAGTTTGTGTCGAATGGAGGTTAAGCCGCATTTATCTCTTTCTCTTTTATTTTTAAAGTTTTGTAATAATCGGTTGTACTGTACTGTAAAAGTGATAAAACAGAAAATTTCGCCCGGTAGTAATGTTTCTCACATTAAAGTCACCAATTTGCTCATTTTAGGGGGCAAACGTTTATTGCGAACAATTAAGCTGGTCAGGGGGGGGGGGGCTTATTTTTAAAAGTTTTGTAATATTCGGTTGATAATTAAAGGTACCGTGCAAATTAAACTGTTAAAATAGAAAATTCCGCCCGGTTGAAATGTTTCTCCTTGTAGGTCAGCAATTTGCCAAATTTAGGGAGGTTGCGTGGCTAAATGGTTAGCACCTGCGCACTGTATCGTAACGTCTGTCATTGAGTCAACTGGCGTTGTTTCGATTGAAATGCCCGGTTGAAATGTTTCTTGCTATAAGTCAGCAATTTATCGATTTTAGGGAGCCTGAATGGCTGTATGGTTAGCATGTGCGCGCTGTATCGTAACGTCTGTCATTGAGTCAACCGGCATCGTTTCGATTTCCAGGTTGCACGTGACATGGAGTATGGTGTCCAACCTCGTGGGTTTTCTCCGTGTCCTTCGGTTTCCTCCCACGGCTGATTTCAGATTATTGTTATGACTGGGTGCAATGTTTCATACTATATTTAGATTTGTAACTTAGCGAGTTTTTGACCAATTTTGATAATTTTTTCTTCTTATCCTTTTATTTAGGATACTTGATACAATCAATGACACGTGACCATGAATATGAAAGCTTTCATATCTGCATGGGACAGTAGCAGATCTAGTTATTCTTATTATTATTATTATTATTATTATTCAGATTCCAATTTGAATAGATCTCAGCAACTACGTGTCGCATCGTTACGATTTCTTCGGTTTTACTGGGAAAGTGGGTGTGACTTAGAGGATAAAGCTATTTTGAACGTTCTGCGACAATGCGAAATGTCCGAAATCACCGAAGTTATCGTTTTTGAAAATATTGCAGTAATTTTAACAATAATCATTGGATTTTAACTTTCGATACATTTTGGCATAGCCTGAGACAGGGCACATAGGTACGCTACTTTCGATTTTTGATTTTCGGCAAATCTTCGAAGATATTAGGCGCCAAATTTCGAAAATTTAAAATTTTACAAAAAACTTTTTTATTTATGAATTTTTTTTTAGTCGTGTCGTACACAGAATTAAAGAGTCATCTGACTTGCGCAAAAATGTTAAAATTTTTTGTCTCAGTAATTTTCCTTGGCCGCCATTGGCTAATTCAGTATTTCAGTCCTAGATTATTTTTTTATTGCTCGATTTGTATAAAACAAACTTTATATGCTTCGTTGTCTCAATTGTCATTTTTTTTGTTACCGATAGTGTTATCTGTCGGCACCGGAAGTGGCATAATTTTACCAAAAACTACAATTTTGACAGTTTTTTACGATCTTCAAAAACAAATATTATTTTTTTGAAAAATTATATGACTCAAAGAGTGTGTCCTTTCAAGGCGCAAAAAATGGCGGAAGCAGTTTTTTTAATTTCTATTTCATTTTCTAGCAAATTGGATTAAGGGGTGAAAAAAGGCGTAAAATTGACCTATTTACAACCCATACAGGCTTTTCAGATTTTAAAATATTTTTACATAACTTTTATAAACTTGTAGCTATAATCCATACGAAGAGAATGTATGTAAAAATTAGTTTGTAATATAAGCAGTTGCCGAGAAAAGGGCAGTTTTGCATAAGTCACTGTTTTCGCAATTTTGCCTGTAAAATAGTCAATTATTAATGGATATTCACAAAAGTGACATCATTTGATTCAAAAAGCAAGTGTGCGTTATATCATGTTGATTACTATTTAAAATTGACACCGGAAGTGACGTCATTTAGTCAAAAACTCAATTTTTAACTTTTGAAATCGATATTTTTTTCAACCAAGAATTATGTCACATATAATAATAAAATCAACTTTTGGTTTAAATTCACATATTAACAAAATTCATACGGTCAAAAAGATATCATAAGATTGTTTCTAACTTGTTCGGTTGCCGAGATATAGGCGATTTTCTAAAAGTCACTTTTGAAGGTTTTTGGCCCATAAAAGTGTCAATTATTATTCGATTTTCATAAAATTTTCACCCTTTGAAGCCTAATGTCATAGACGATGTTATAAAACTAATTTAACGTTTTCATTATCACCGGAAGTCACGTCATTTTGGCAAAAACTGTATTTTAAGCCTTCAAAACAGATATTTTATTCAAATGAGTCTGATTTGTAATGTTTATACAATTATGATATTTGATTCCAATCAACAAATAGATTAAACCCATACGGTCATATAAATACCAAAAAATGGTTTCTAACTTGTACGGTTGCCGAGAAATAGACGATTTTCTACACGTCACTTTTCAAGGTTTTTGGTCTATAAAAGTGGCAATTATTATTCGATTTACATAAAATTTTCACCATGAGATGCCTTATGCCATTTCTGATTTCATAAAACTAATGGAACATTTACATTATCACCGGAAGTACTGTAATTTTGTCAGGATCAATTACATGTAACAAATGTATAAAATGAAATGATATTGCTGGATTTGTTTGTTTCTGTTTCCATTTTATTTGATGTGTGCAATGCTTATGTGGAAACCTGTATATTGGTTTCATTGATACCGGAAGTGACATATGTTCAAGGGTAACGTGGCACCGAAAGTGACACAAGTTCAAGTTCAAAGGTAACATGGCACCAGTGAAACCCGTCATTCCTGCATGCAGGTCTAGTTTTTTTTATATCTGTACTATCTATATAAAAATGTTGTTGATGAATTTATTTGAAATAGGCCAATTCAAAACACGAAAGAAAATATTTATTAACACGAAACACGTGATTAGTAAAAAGGCTCCACCAAACGTTAAATCATTAGTGAATAGTTGCACTTGCGGTTCTTTGATAATCATCGTTTCCCGTAAAAAGTAATGCATTTGTTTAAAACGACCTACACAAAAATTAAAATAAATATTTACACGACATGCACTCTTTTTACAAGTATCTAGAAATTGTTAACGATAATCCGCGAGCTGCACGTTGACATGCATTATTCGTCGACAAGCTTGGCAATACCAATCGATAAATTTGTGCGTACAAAGCTGTTTTTCTATGGAAAATATTAGAAATAGCAACGATCAAAGCGGAATAATTAAAGCTGATTAGCCGATAATCCCCATGTTATTGTTGTGGCTGTGCAAAGAAATCTTACGGTTGTTTGGTGGATGAGGAAAAACGTGAGTTGTCAATCATCGATAATGGCGGCCGTGTGTTGATTGCAATTATTCCGTTTCACCAAAAAACCCAATAGCAGTGATTGGTCAATCAAGGTCGTTTACTATTTGATAAAAGAAAAACAATGAAGTATTACTAAATATACACAAATTTTCAACAATATTTTATTACCTAGTTTATTACTCGCCGATGAAACAAAACAAAAGAGAACTAGCAATGTTAATCGCGATCTCAACAGTCGCCGATCAACTGAATAAGGCAACTATCAGCCTCCCATAAAACGAAAAGATAAATGTCTGTACTGTCACATAAATTTTCCACAGTCTTTTAATTATTAATCCGAAACGTCGCTAGCCGAATCCGAAATGAAACAGCCCAGGATGAACAGTCCGATAAAAAATAAGGTTGAAACAGCCCAGGGTGAAAAGATCGTGGGATGAACAGACCCGCACCACCCTGAACGATAGCTCGTCTATGGCGATCGACGAATAGCGACGTTTGGCGCCAGTATACAAGTCTCGCGAGATTATCACACGACCACATGTGCAGATGAAAAGTTGTGTTCATCCATTAGTGATTTAAAGAAAATACTTTACCTGGAATGTGCTTTACCGATTTCCAATGATATAATAACATTGGACGTGATTTACCGATTGTTGATGTATTTGTCAATGGTGGAATCATTGCCAGGTCTTCTAGTCACGTGTACACGTGGAAATCTATTTTCATCATTTGTGATTTAAAGAAAAATACATCACCGGGAATGTGCTCTACCGATTTCCGATGGTATAATAACAATGGACGTACCGATTTTTGATGTATTTGTCAATGGTACCGTGAATCATTATTTTTAATGGATAATAATACTACGACCACGGTAAGTTTAGCAAATCTTCGTGTGCATTTTTTTATATCCACCCTTTTTATTCGTACTTCATTTCATATGTAAATAATCGTAATCAAAATGAACCGATCGGATAAACGACTCGCTAGCAAATAAATTTTTCGTCTAATATTTAAACACTTGATAAATTAATCGGCAGCTCAGAAATTAAAGCGATGTCTAGTAATCAAACGCCTTACATAATTCGACGGTTCGTCCATTTTTAACCCCCACTCGGAGATATCAAACGCTGTACCATTAAATTAAACTATGGTTCTAATTAAACCATTTTTGTAGTTTTCAAACGATTATTGTCAATTATCAAACGATGTTTTGAAATCAAACTCTATAGCATTTTTTAAAGTCAAAAAACCCCATCTTAAACGATGTCAGTTTCACAGTGGTTCCTGATATCCACTATCAGGGCAACATGGTCTCGATATATTTGAGGTTAGCTCACCTAATCTGATAATCCGATGGTCTCCATCTATCTTAATCGGGCGTGTATATTATTTTAGGTATGACTTGGATGTATGTTTCTTTAGAAGGAATAATCCATTATTCGTTTCAATAGAACTTCCAAAAATCCTGATGGTCTGAATGCCCGTATATCAATTGTAATTTCAATATTTAAATCATTTCAAATAGAATATACATCGTCTTGGAATTGTTTTGATTCTACAATTGAGAATAATTTCCCCTCTACGAATCCCATTGTTAAATTACTTAATTGTGGTACCGTCTTGACACCCTTCGCTATACCAAGAATCTGATTGTAATTTGAGAAATGCTGGTGTATATATTTTCGTCAGTTTAATGTAGTCAGGGCAAGCATAGTACAGTTAAATTTTGTCAGTTGTAGATCTGTATTTATCCATGGCTTTCCAAATGAGATCTCACACCCACGAATATATATAAAATTGAAAACATCTATTGTCGCATTCTAATAATGGCAGATTCAGATTGAGGCCCCTAAATTACAGTAAAGAATATTCACTTATAAATCATTCTGTTTCTATGAAAAGTGTAAATTGAAGATGTTTGTAGTTTGGGGTGGTGCAGTTGATGAAATTCAATGTGTGCCTTAGATTATAAAGTATGTCATTGAATTAAGTGACTAGGTTTCGTGGGTTTTCTCAGGGTCATCGGGTGTGATAGACGCACTGAATTAAATCCAAAATGACTTCTTCACTAAAAACATTTATTTTCAGTATACTTGAATATATAAAACAGTGGTTTTAAACAATACGTCCTCGCAGTCTCTCGGTGTCTTTGTCTATGGCATTATAGCCTGTTTGTCTAAGAGTTTATTGTCCTTTGTTCAGATTTTATCATAGCGGATCACATTCTGACCCCGCCTGATAACGGTACCAAGATTCTTACAATTATAATAAATCAGTTATACAGCTGGTATACAAATTATACTATGAAGGCAATAGATAAGTACTCACTGACAGTCACATGGCTCCTCAAAAATTCAGACAAAAGTTAATTTGGATGATTTTTAAAGAGGCACAAAAAATTAAGATTATAATGATAAAAGAAATATAAAATGATTAAGCTAATCTGAATTGGTGGAATTAAACCAAATTACAACACTAAATATTGTCTCTATATAATGTCCTATAAAACATAATTTATAGAATTAAGCACAAAAAACACTATTATTGTTCAGATAGATATATACTGTCTAATAAAACTACTTGATATATAAAGGCTCCTTGACGGGGATATAATTTCGGTCTTCTGGTTCATATTTAATAATATTCAACTGGTATGTCATCTGGATTTATGGTCATGTTGGTTCTCCCATGGGATTGTCGAAATGGCAGTGCTGAAGGATTCAGTCGATTGTCTTCTTTTCTGGCGTCATTCTCTGTATGAAATAAGGTAATGTGGCCCTTTCTGTTGCATATTTGACATATTTTCCAGTCTGTGTTGGGGCAGTCTTTGGCGTCATGACCCCTAAATGTACATCGTGGGCACATTTCTCGTTTCTGTAAAAACTCCCTCCTTTCTGAAATAGGTCTCTGCATTAAATCTGAACAATGTTCAAGCCAGTGGTCTGATCGGCAGTAAAGACATCTAGGAATATGTTTCTTGGTTGCTATATTATCTGTCGATTGTTCGTAGCCTTTCACGGAATTTCCAAAAGCTCTGGCTGGCTGTTTCTTTAAGTCTGTAAATGGTCTGTGAAACTTTTCAGTGTTGGTTGTAGAGCACTCACCGAATATAGGGTCTCCTAATGCCTTGGCTCGTTTTTTAACGAAGTTTACAAAAATGTCGAAAGTTGGTTCAATTCTTTGGTCGCGAAGGTGTTGGATATCCTCTCGAAACTTGTTCTTCATTCCCCAGGGTAAAAGTTCTAGGGCATTCTTGATGACCGTAACATCATTCAGTTTTCCAGTATATCCAAGTCCTTTCAAAGACTCCGAACAATTTTCCAGAAAGTTAGCGAAACTTCTAAGCGCTTTGGCATCGGCTGTTTTTATCGTAGGCCAGGCTTCGAGCTTCTTAACATATGTTTCGCTGATAGCAACAGGATTCCCATATTCATCATCGAGCTTCTTCATGGCCTTTTCGAAATTCGGCATGGTCTGCATATGTAATGTGCTTTCAATCAAAGAAAAAGCCTCACCTGATGTATAGTCTTCCAAATAGCCTAACAGTTCTTCTGGGTCGTTCGTTCTTTTTTCGAAACACACTCGGAAACTACTTCTCCACTTCTGGTATATCATTTTGTTCCCATTAAAGACAATTGGTTTTAATGGTGGCAGTGTAGTCCTGGCCATAATTTTTCCCAAGGCCTCAACTTCGTGGTATGAATTTAATTCGTTGTTTGTATCTAAATGGTGTGAGATTGTCAAGAGTTCCTGTTGAGGGTTACCATCAGAGTTATTTGGGGGTTGTGGCTGTTGTGTAGTAACTTGATCAGAAGGATTCGATTTTGCGGGCTGTTCTGTCGTTGTGTCTAGAACGTTGCTTAGCGTAGGTGGGTAGGTTGTTGGCCCCAATTGCACCGACTGAATCAAAGCAGACGCTCCTTGCTCCAGCGTGTCCAGTTGATCATCATCTGTATTTTCAACTCTGACTTTAATCCTGGCTGAAGCAAGTTCTGTTTGCAAATCAACATTCTTGAGGTATTGTTGATGTTGTAAATCCATTTGTCTCCGGCTCTCATCTCTCTTTAGTCTTGCAAGTTCTGCATTTTGTTTGATTTGTTCGGCTTTCAATTTCATTTCTGCCAATGTGGCCTCAAGTATAGCCGCACGGCGTCTTTCAGATCGTTTGCTTGACGTGTCTGATCTACCTGATTGTTTTGTAATATTGGTAAGTGTTTCTAACCTTTCTGAATATTTGATGTCTTCTTTAACTTTAAGCTTTCTCTTATAGGACAAAATATGCTGTACAGTTTCGTCGTATAACATTTGGTCCGTTTCTGGCACTGTTTCGTCAACAAGAATTAAAGATTCAATTCTGGAAAATGTATCCGAAACTTCAGTCACGTATGCATTAAGTTCCACTAATATCTTTGCCAGATCTGCACTGGAAAGCTTTTCTATGTTTTCTTCTCCGTCTGTCATAAATTTTGTAATATTGTCGATTGCTGAAGTAAACACAACTCTTGCTTTTCCAAGTTGTGATTTCCTGCCTCTCTCTGTCATGTCTGATGGATCTGTTCTTTTCATCGCTGTTTCTGTCGTGTCGCAGGTTTCCCCCTTTGATGCCATAATTGGAAAGTATTGTCTTGTATCTGTTTCCTATCCTGGTATTTGAATAGAAAAATCAGAATATGTCGGTGTCGTAAATTCCAAGTTGTAAATAAACTGTAACTTGTCTTCAAATTATGTCTTGTCTGTGTCTGTCAGAGACTGCAAGGAACTGTTTAAAACTGTGATAGACGCACTGAATTAAATCCAAAATGACTTCTTCACTAAAAACATTTATTTTCAGTATACTTGAATATATAAAACAGTGGTTTTAAACAATACGTCCTCGCAGTCTCTCGGTGTCTTTGTCTATGGCATTATAGCCTGTTTGTCTAAGAGTTTATTGTCCTTTGTTCAGATTTTATCATAGCGGATCACATTCTGACCCCGCCTGATAACGGTACCAAGATTCTTACAATTATAATAAATTAGTTATACAGCTGGTATACAAATTATACTATGAAGGCAATAGATAAGTACTCACTGACAGTCACATCGGGTTTCCTGCCAATGCTAAAGACTAAAACTTTTCCCATTATCAATTATTTCTACGCAATTAAAACTGACCAACATTGTTTCAGGTACCATGATTGCTGCTGAAGAAACCACTGAAAAAGGTAGGTTTGAACTTGTTCTTAGATAGTTTTGTGTCATGATGATTAGGCAATTAGAAGTATTATAATCAATGCATTCCAATTGGCAAAAACTGAACCCAATATTATTTACTGTTCAAATTAAATATAAAAAAAACAAAACTGAAGGAGTAAAATATGAAAGACATTGATAGACATGTGTACATGCAACATATTTATACGCCCACGTTTTCATGTGGACGTATATTGTCGTCGCCACTGTCTGTCCGGACAATTGTTTGTGGACTCTATGTAACACTACATACAGATAACAGAATATCAGCATAATTGATAGACCTTTATTGAGAGCATGAAATAGGCATACTCCAGGAGGAGCGCCATTCCAAGTCTTCTGAAACTAACAGTAAACTCTGGCTTATAAAGCATACAATTAATTAAGAAAAGTGATACACAAGCGATGTACATATTTGGCATTGTTTATTTATGAGATTATAGTATCTGTAACTGCACTGCATATTTAATTAGATCGTGAATGAGATCGTGCCTATTGTCAAAACGAGCAGAGGCCATTCGTGTGTAGTCCGTAAATAACATATTGAACACATTAGCTGTTTTATTAAGTCCGTGCCTTGAAGAAGTTGTGTCGAGTTGAACACGTCAATATCATTAATGATCAAAAATCAGCAGAGGTCAGAAAGTTCTATCTGTATATTTATATTTCAATATGATATAGAGATCACTTTGTCACATCTACAGGTCAGAATTCCTATCCGATTTTGCCGAAACTTGAAATATAGGTTTAGCTCCAAAAGATCTCAGCTGATTTCAATATTGGCATGTATCCAATGGATTATGGCCCCTGATTGTACGAAAAATCACGTTTTTAGCTTTAGGACCCTCTGAATTGATTTTGATGAAACTTGAAATGCATGTTTATTACCCAACGATCTTGGTTCCGTCCGATGTTTGCGCATTTTGGATTGTAACTTCCTTAAAATAGCATTATGCAAGAGCAAAATCTGATTTTTACAGGTCTTTCTTTAAGCCTGAGATGTTATCTAAATAATCAATTAGACATTAATTAACATATTCAGATCATAATAAACTCTTTATGTCAAGACTAGCCTTCGATGTTGGCAGATTAAAATCGTATATGCCGCTTAATGGCGGTTGATAATTAAATCAATCAAGTGGATAATCGAGACTATGCTGTTTATATTAATGATTTGAGTAATGATGACCGAGGCTATGAATATTTCAAAAGCTTTTTTCTCGGCTAATAGTGAATCAATTTGACTGAAATTTTCAGCAAATTATCTTTACACTATCTAGTTTTTAACTATTGTAGTGAGAACTGCCATCTCTTTATCTTATCTCCCATAATGTAACTTTAATTATGGCCATTTTTAGCTTGTGGTCCCTCTGGAGATCACAATTATTATCCGATTTAAAAAAACGTCTGAATATATCACCGTTACACCGTAATGAAGGTTGAGTTCGAATGTCGGGAAAATGGGAATGGCCGCCACTAGTACGCTAATAGTGTAAAAATATGGTTTATCATGGTTGTGGACCCTCTGGAGGTCACAATTTTGTGCCAACTTTGATGAAAGTTCAAATGTATGTTTATAACCCAAAGATCTTGGTTGCTTTCGATATTCGCACATATCAGATCTTAACTTCCTGAATTATGGCCCCAGATTGTATGAAAAATTGGGTTTTGGGCTTGTGGTCCCTCTAGAGTCACAATTATTAACCAATTTAAAAAAAGTTCGAATATATCACCGTTACACCTTTATGATGGCTGAGTTCGAATTTCGTGGAAATCGGACAAATACTGCCAGACAAAACGGCCACCCCTTGTACCCAAATAGTGTAAACATCTGTATAGGCTCTAATGTCTCATGCCTATATGGACACGGGAGGGGCTTCTCGTCGATGCACCATGATGACCAACATTCAATAATCATAATAATGATAATAATAATTCCGAAATCGTATATCTCAGCTCATGAATTTATTTCTACCAGTAATGATGATGATTGTGGTGATGGTGGTGATTTACTAAAAAATACAAATATGTTTCAAGAATTATAACATTGATAGAATAAAGTTATTATAGTAAATTATATTAAGTCTGTAAATTTGCACAGTATGAAATTCGAGGTAAAATGACTAGAGGGAGACAACTCTAGTTTTGCGATGCTTCCCCGGAACCAAAAACAAACAGTTGCCCAATAGAAATCCGAAACTTGCATGGTAATATTACAACATGCATGCATACTATTAAGTATAGATATGTAAATTATATAATTACTAGAAGTAACTATGCTATGCAAATACTAGGCCGAATGCCAGGTACCTAATACAAATGGCGGCGGGCTAGTTGAAGAAATACAAACCAGCGTGCACAAGCAAAAACTGACGTTATCTTAATAATAAAGAACCAATTATGCTAATAAATGATCTTAATCATATATATGAAAGATTGAAACATTATAGAATTGAAGTTACCGAATTTGTGTGCCTCCATGGTCCTAAAAATTGGAACGAAAGGTAACTCAGTCGAAGACGTAGGGCACACATGTGTCTATCCCCTTACGATTGGCAGAGCCCCAAAAAAATAAAAGAAAGTAGACTCGCTCTTCCGTGTCGCTTACACCGGCCCTCTCAATTGTATTATCTTATAATCAATTGACATAAACGTAGTATAATATAAAGCAAATCCATAAAAGGACGAAATACGAAACACCTGATAGCTACGTGTAATACATGACAAATCGAAACAATATAGCATGTGTCTGATAATCCGTAAAACGAAATGAACATCATTTGATATAAGCTATATAAATTGCATGTAAAAGTTATTTAGCACAATCCTAAAAATCGAAATGATTGTACATGTACAAGTAAGTCAACATATACTTATTACAGCCATGAATAATACTATTCAAAATATTTAACCTAAATACATGTAATCGAAAGTTAGAACATAAAACCTGATATCAGTTTTAAATGATACAAATTACACAAACAGAAATTACACAAACATTATATCCTTGATCAGGTTGACACAGATAGGCTAATTGATTAGGCATATACCTTAATGATGGAAAATCTTGTTGAGACTAAAATAACCGTTCCTGTGAAAATTTAAAGTCTAAAATACTAACAAGGCAAATAAATGTACATGTAGTCTGTATATCAAAAAATTACAACCTACAAATACACAAATAGAATTATTAACCACTGTCAGCTTCTAGTAATAAACAGAATTTATGTATAGGGCGTGTCAAAGTATTTGTCTTTGTCTTGACTGTAACAACACGCACTAAACCTTGCTTATCTAATTTCGTATCAACAACTTTAGCTAGTGTCCACAAATGTTTCATATTTCCATCAGCAATAAGAACAATGTCACCGATTTCAACATTTTTCTTGGGTTTTAACCATTTCTGTCGCAACTGTAACAATCTCAAATATTCTTTAAGTCACCATTTCCAGAATAAATCACACATATATTGGACTTGATGCCAACATTTCCTAATGTAATTATCAGTTTTGTCAGGAAAAGTTATTGAATAATCACTATATGTATTAACTCCAAGTAGATGATTTGGGGTTAACGCATCCAAATCATCAGGTGAATCTGAGGCCTTTGTAATAGGCCTATTATTTAAAATAGACTCAACCTCACAAAACAAAGTTATAAAATCTTCATCATCCATACGGTTTAACTGGTCATGTTGGAGAGAGTGTAACACTTTGTGAACTTGACGTATAAATCTCTCCCATGCACCACCGAAATATGAGGCCGACGGAGGATTAAAATACCACTGAATACCAATATTAGTCAATTCCGAGTTAACTTGAGCTTCATTCACTTGTAGAATACTTGCTTTCAGCTCCTTGTCTGCACTGACTAAATTGCTTCCATTATCAGATCTAATGGAGTTAGGTTTGCCTCTGCGAGCAACAAACCGACGGATCGCATTGATACAGGAGTTTGTTTCAAGTGAATTGGCAACTTCAAGGTGTACGGCTCTCGAATTTAAACATGCAAAAATTACACCATATCGTTTTGCAGTCGAACGTTTATGGCGCAGTTCGAAGGATCCGAAGTAATCCATGCCTGTATGATAAAAGGGAGGATAGTTTGATGTGAGTCTCTCTACGGGCAAATCGGACATTTTCTGGTTCATCGTACTCGCACGATACCTCCTACATGTAACACACTTCGATGTTATTGACTTTATAGTCTTACTGACACCCAAAATCCAATACTTTGTTCGCAGGTAAGATAACCAAAAGTTCAGCAAGCTTTGATTGCTTTGGCACAATAATTTGATGCTTAGCATCCAATACCATTTCTGCTGATTTTAAACGTCCTCCAACACATATCATACCACTTCGCACTATGGGGTCTAACTTAGATACTTGAGGAATGTCAATCTTATTGTCTTTTATGTTAATATTCCAATGTTTCTCTTGTTCATAATTAATTATAAAATTTTTAGCATTCGCAATGTCACTAACTGAAAGATGTAAGTCAAGTTTGGCCTTAGACGTAACACACTTTATCAAAAGTCTCAATAAAGCAACAGCTTTAAAAAGTCTATCATAATCTGAGTAATAGTCAAGTAAACTTTCTAACGGATGATTCTGTTGAGCAATTAAACAAACTGACTTCTTGACATCTGGGTCTGTTTCGGCAATGTGAAAGTAGCATACAGATGTAGGCCAGTCATTTTCTGGTTTTGATAGAAAGTCAGGTCCCTCAAACCACTTCTTACTTTCTAGTAGGTTCTGAATATTCGCTCCCCTACTAGCTATACCAACAGGATTGTCTGAGCCACTGACATGACGCCATTGATGAATATCTGTAGCCTCATGAATAAAAGAAACTCTATTCGCCACGAAAGTTTTGAATCTTGAGGATTCATTACGAATATAACCTAGCACTGTAGAACTGTCTATCCAAAAGCAAACTCTGTCAACAGGTATTTGTAGTTCGGCGATAATTTTCTTATTTAACTTGGCAGCTATGTACGCAGCAGTAAGTTCCAACCTAGGTATTGTGACCCTTTTAAGTGGACAAACCCTAGATTTTCCTAAGATTAACTACTAACATCTGCTTCGTCTGTTAATCGAATGTATGACGCAGTTCCAAAACCAATCTCTGACGCATCGGAGAAGTGATGAATTTCCGTACGTTTGATTTTAGGTTGATGTTTAACTTTAACACACCATTTAACTTCCAGTGCTTCCAATTTAGGAAGTTCTCTCAACCACTTAGTCCACTGTCCGAGCAACGGTTCCTCAATGTTATTGTCCCAGGAATATCCAGATGAACATAATTGTTGAATTATACGCTTAGCAGGTAGTAATGCAGGTGCCACTAACCCTAAAGGATCGAATATCGAGCTAACAATGGATAGCAGTCTTCGATGTGTTGTGGGTTGGTCAGGTACATTAAACTTATATGTAATCGTATCTGACGAAACATTCCATTGTACTCCAAGAGCTCGCTCTATTGTGTCATCACCGTCAAGAAATGGGTTATCAATCGCACGTTCATGCTCTGGTATTGAGGATAGAACATTTAAATTGTAAGGCGTAGTTTGCAACACTTGGGGACGAAACCGCACCAAACAAATGAGACGTCATTCTGTATTGTTCTGGCTTAACGTTGATGTTTCCTTCGGGCCACCGTAGAAAGCTTAATAGGTTCCGGTCTTGCTCAGGGACTCGAACCTGATGGAACATAGCTTCTATATCTGCAATGAAGGCTATCTTACCTAGACGGAAACGTAGAAGGACACCGACTAATGTGTTAGTTAAATCAGGCCCCTGTAGCAAAACATTATTTAAAGATATGCCTTGAAATTGACTTGAACAATCGAAAACAACACGGTATTTCTTCTTTTTTTTATGTTGAACTGCATGATGAGGAATTAACCATAAATTGGAGTTATCTCCCTTGCATACATCAGCTTTCTCAGCATAACCATTTGATAGAAGAGAATTAACAATACCAGTGTAATCCTTATGAAATCCAGGATCTCTAACAAATTTCTTTCGTAGATTAGAGAGTCTGTTATTTACTAAACTAAAGTTATTAGGCAAGATGATGTCTTTGTTTTTAATTGGTAGACCAATTTCATAATGATTGTCTTTCAAAATAGTTGAATTTTCTACACTATTAAGAAATTGTTTATATAGAATCAAGTATTCTCTCTTATCGTTTACAGAATTTTCCGGAAAGTCTTAAGTTGAAACTCTTTTGAACGAGAATTTCCAGTGATTTTAAATGTTCAACATCTCGCAATATTTTTGCGTCAGTTCTATTAACTGTGAAAACACACTGTGGTTTTGAATTATCAATAGGTCGAACTAAGTTCCAAATTATCCACCCAAGGGGTGTATGAGAGGCATGTGGACTACCCCGGGGTCCAGTCCTATAGTCATTTGGCGTGTAAGCTTCTGGGACATTATTTCCAATCATCATACCCACTTCACCATCATAGTATTCCATATTTATGTCTGACAAATGATTCCACTGTTTGATATCCACATTAGAGGGAATACATGTCTTCGATACGGGTACTTTATCTGTAGTGAAACAAACTGGTATTTTAACACCGTCCGAAAGATCACTCGAATATACTTCCAGATCTTGGATAATGTGTGAGGACTTATCTTTCACACCATTGATAGTTTCTGTTGAGAGTTTAGTTTTAGGTGTGGAAATGCCTAATTGGTGCATTAAGTTTTCTGTGCAAAATGAAATGCTACTACATTGATCCATCATAGCTAAGGTACGAATAGTCGTCAAACCAGCATGACTCTTTACCCAGACCGGAATGATTGGCACGGTGCAGACACCGGCCCTCGTTACATCTCCCTGTCTCTGAGTCGCATTGGAAATTTCTGGGGCTCTCACCGCACTGGCCTTATTACCATTTGTCTCCTTTCTCGAAGCGTACCAGTTGTCATCGTGAAGTAGTGTCGCATGAGAACGTTTACATATGTGGCACTGTAATCTATTGGTGCAACCAGGACTAAAATGCATAGGTTTAAAGCAAGCAAAACAAAGTCCTAATGTTCTCAACACTTCCAATTTGCCCTCACATGGAAGTCTGTTTAATTTTGAACAGTCACTTAAATCATGTTGACCATTACAATGACCACACATATTGTTTGCAGTAGTAGTGAATACTTGATGATTATATTTTTTATTAAATTTGTCAAAGTGTTGATCCCTTTGTTTTCTATAATCAATAGAAGAAGAAAGCGCAGATTTACCATATGTTGGATCCATAGCCTTTCGTGCTTCACGCTTTACGAACTCAACCAGATCATGAAATGATGGGTGTTTTTTATGATCTTTTACATTTTGAACAATACCACGCCAACGTTCGTATAAAGCAGATGGAAGTTTTTTAACTAACTTCTTCATGTTTTCCGAATAATCTAAAACCTTCAAAGTGTCTATTTCCAACACAGCAAACTCACATTCAGCCAGAAATATCCTGTAGTCCTCCAAAGCTCTGCCATCATCCTCTTTTATCCAGGGCCAACTCAAGGCCTTATTCACATATGCGGTAGCTAGGATTTCAGGATCACCATATTTGTATTCAAACTCTCGCATTACTGACTCAAAACCATTTTCTGCATCTAGATAACTGTATCCCCTAACAATTCTATTAGGTTGGTCGAATGTATATTGTTCTAAATAGTTCATCTTTTCATCCGGATTCCAAGTGTACTGCAAAATTTTAGTGCGAAATTGCCTTAAGAAACGCCTGTATTCGATAGGGTCACCACCAAATTTTTTAATTTCCACCGATGGCATTTTAAGCTGATGAATAACATCTTCGTTGATGTTAGGCGAAGTAAAATCAGCCATACATGTAAGTGAACTTGATGCAAATGGATTTAACGGAGATACAGGTACATTATTGTCCTCGAGAAAAGGATTTAGAGGTCTAAAAACCTCCGGAGTTCTTTTTACAGTAGGCGAATGTCTAACAACATACTGATTAGTCTGTAGCTCTGATGTAAAATTTGACAGCTCCGCATTAGTCTGTAGCTCTGGTGCAAAAGTTGACTGCTCCACATTTAAGGAAACGTAAGACCTATTCTCGACTTCATCTTTGTATGAAGCTATTTTCACATCACAAAGTGCTAATTCGGAATCGATTTTAAACTGTTCTTCCTTTATTCGTAATTCTAACCTTTCACGTTCTAATTTATTACGTCATTCTAACTGTCTTTTCTTTTCATGTAATATTCGTTGATTGTGGCGTTCCTCTTCTAACTTCGAACTTGTATGAGATGCCTAATCAACTTGTGAAACACTATCTGATGGTAGGATTCTGTCTTCACTCGTATAAGAAGAAGCCATTTTAAAACAAATTCGTAAATGAGATTATAGGCTCTAATGTCTCATGCCTATACGGACACGGGAGGGGCTTCTCGTCGATGCACCATGATGACCAACATTCAATAATCATAATAATGATAATAATAATTCCGAAATCGTATATCTCAGCTCATGAATTTATTTCTACCAGTAATGATGATGATTGTGGTGATGGTGGTGATTTACTAAAAAATACAAATATGTTTCAAGAATTATAACATTGATAGAATAAAGTTATTATAGTAAATTATATTAAGTCTGTAAATTTGTACAGTATGAAATTCGAGGTAAAATGACTAGAGGGAGACAACTCTAGTTTTGCGATGCTTCCACGGAACCAAAAACAAACAGTTGCCCAATAGAAATCCGAAACTTGCATGGTAATATTACAACATGCATGCATACTATTAAGTATAGATATGTAAATTATATAATTACCAGAAGTAACTATGCTATGCAAATATAAGGTCGAATGCCAGGTACCTAATACAAATGGCGGTGGGCTAGTTGAAGAAATACAAACCAGCGTGCACAAGCAAAAACTGACGTTATCTTAATAATAAAGAACCAATTATGCTAATAAATGATCTTAATCATATATATGAAAGATTGAAAGATCATAGAATTGAAGTCACCGAATTTGTGTGCCTCCATGGTCCTAAAAATTGGAACGAAAGGTAACTCAGTCGAAGACGTAGGGCGCACATGTGTGTCTATCCCCTTACGATTGGCTGAGCCAAAAATAAAAAAAGAAAGTAGACCCGCTCTTCCGTGTCGCTTACAATCTGGTATATTAATAGTAAGTGCAGGGGGACTGCACCACACACAATTAACCCTCTGGAGGTCACAATTTTGTGCTGATTTGATGAAACTTAAAATATATCTTTATTACCCAAGGATCTTGGTTCCTGTCAATATTCAAGCATGTCTGATCATAACTTCCTGAATTATTTTCTTTGATTGTGCAAAAAATTTTGTTTTTAGCTTGTGGTCCCTCTAGCGGTCACATTTTTTATCCGTTACGCCTTAATGATGGTTGAGTTCGAATTTCGTGGAATAGGACTAACTACGGACAAAATGACCGCCCTTCGTACGCAAAAAAGTGAAAAAATCTAGTACGTGTTTATCAAGGTTGTGGACCCTCTAGAGGCCACAATTTTTATCCAAGTTTGATTAAACTTTAAATTTATGTTTATATCACAAAGATCTTGGTTCCTTATGATAATCACGCAAATCCGAACGTATCTTTCTAGATTATGGCCCCTGATTGTTCGAAAAATTGCATTTTTAGCTTGTGGACCCACTAAAAGTCACAATTTGTATTCAATTTAAAAAAAACAATTAAACATATCACCGTTACACATCAATGAAGGTTGGCCCAATCTGCTGGACAAAATGGCTGCTACTTGTGCGCAAATAGTTTAAAAGTGTGTAATACCAAGGTTGTGGGCATTCTAAAAGTCACAATTGTTATCAGATTTTGATGAAACTTAAAATATAAGTTTATGTCCCAAAGATCCCGGTTCCTTGCGTTCTTTGCGCATATCAGATCGTAACTTCCTGGATTATGGCCTCTTGATTGTACGAAAAAGGTTGAATTTCGAATTTCTGGAAAATCGAAATGAAACTGATGGACAAAATGGCCGCTCTTTGTAGCCAAATTGTGTAAAAGTATGTAATACGAAGGTTGTGGACCCTTTTGAGGACACAATTTTTATACGCCTATTTTTTGAAGTGGACGTATATTGTCGTTGCCCCCCTCCCTCTGGACCTCTGTCCGTCCACAATTTGTTTGTGGACAGTCTACAGGTCACAATTTTTGTAAGCTCACATTGAAATGGGGTCGTATATTGTCGTCGCCCCTGCCCGTCCGTCGGTCTGTCCGTCCATCTGTCCAGCGTCCACAATTACTTGTGGACGTTCTAGAGGCTAAAGTTAATATCCGATTGATTTTAAATTTATACACAGAGTTTAAGGTCTTGAGACGAAGAAGTATATTGATTTTCAATGAATTTTGATTACTTGAACAGCTAAAGTCATGATATTAAATATTTCGTATACTAAACGTTAGCATGGGGCAGAACTTTCTAAAAACCAAACAAATTGTAATGATTTTCTGATAATTACTGAATGAGTTGTTACTCTTAATCAGATTTTAGTGTATTATAATAAATGTTTCGTTACCGAAAAAAGTAAAAATATGCAACAACTCTTGACTGCCCGGACGATTTAGCTGCTGTGGGCGTATGTTTCGTTGCCTGGTAACCTATCTGTATTCAATTTTGACGAAACTTAAAATATAGGTTTATCTATCTGCCAAAGATATTGGTTCCTTTTCGATATTTTTAGCATATCAGATCGTAACTTTCTGAATTATGTTCCTTGATTGTACGAACAATAGTGATTTTAGCGTGTGGTCCCTGTAGAGGTTACAGTTTTCATCTGATTTAAAAAAAAAACGTTTGAATATATTACCGTTAGACCCAATCTCGTTCCCAGCCGCAGAGCCGAAGGCCTCTGGCGCATTAGACCGTCCATTTTTTTCAAACCTAAGCCCCGCCCATTCTAACCTCTGATTGGTCAATCTTTTTGGGTCGATTCCTCGAAAACTAGAGGTTGGATCGTTGTTTCATTTGTTGTAAAATGATCTTTGAGTCAAAGTCAACTCCCTGACATAAAAAATTGGATCCTAAACGAACAAATTCCAGTTTTTGTAAAGATCTATTTTTCTACGCATGAGTATATTTTTAACCTGTTAAGTGCGTAGGGCGTTATATGACGTCATGGACAACTGTCACTCGCTGTGTGTAGGACGGGAGGTATTTTCCCCAACCTATTCTTAGAACCAAGTTCGTCACTCGGGGGAATCCCTTGGGAGTTCCCACACGATCACAGCATGTGTATAATGGCTCTCCTGAGTGTGTAGGACATTATATTACTCCTGGTCGAGGAAATCTTAGCCTAAACATTTGCAAGACGACACAACCTCGTTCTGACGAACATAACCTCATTCTGAGTAACGTCGTGTTTCACTAAGCACGTGGACAATAATGGCGTCGTCCAGCAAGCGCAAGCTCTCTGAAGAAGAGGTTATGAACACTATTCTGGAGTCGGATGATGATTTGTCGTCTTACGTTGATACGGAAGATGAAATTGACGACCGGATGAGGCGTATTTGATGAACGTCAGTGCCATTGACACTGAATCTGAGCCTGAGGGTGATGATCCTGGTAATCTTAGTGCCAGTAGTAATGATAATGCAGGGGTTTCAAGGGGACCACGCGCAAGAGAACCACATGTGCCAGATCGAGATTGGAGTCCACATGGGCAAGCAAGGGACATGTTTCCTTTCACTGGCAATCCTGTCTTGAAGGTGAATATTGATGACCCAGAGGATCCTCTGGAGTTTTTTGAACTCTTTTTCAATGATGAGTTGATTAATCTCATCGTAACTCAGACCAATCTATTTGCCCAGCAGTTCATGAATGACAAGGGACCTGGACTGAAACGTCACTCTCGGGCTAAACAATGGGAAGATACTAGTGGTAATAATAATAATAATATTTATTGATTAAAGCGATCTACTCTTCGTTTCAGAGCGCTGTACAAATATGAATAAGACAGTTTACACATTTAAAAGAAAGAAATTAAAACAAATGACTGACTAGACTATAGATTGAATTGTTTTTTAAATAAAATGTTTTTAGTCCGGATTTAAAAGTCACTAGATTTGGTGATTGGGACACACTGTGTGGAAGCTCGTTCCACAAGAACGGGGCAACCACAGAGAAAGCCCTCCAGCCGTATCTCTTGATGGTAGTTCGTGGATTTTCCTTCGTCTTCTTGTGTTTAGTGGTGGTGAGATAAAGGTTTACTTAGCCCTTCTTCTTCTTCAGAGGGTTGTATACAAGCCTGAGCATAAGCAGTATTTTTCGAAGAGGGCTTCCCTAGATACACCCTTCTTCCGTGATGTAATGGATTATGACCGGTTCGTCCTCTTGAACACATTTTTGCATTTCGCAGACAACAACAAAGCAGGAGACGATGATACCATTCCTCGTAAGCTGTATAAATTGTGGCCAATACTCCAGCACATGAAGAGAAGATTCTCAGAAGTTTATCAGCCAGAGAGGGACGTAGCCATTGATGAATCCCTTATGTTGTGGAAGGGAAGACTGGGGTGGAAACAGTACATCCCTTCCAAAAGTGCACGCTTTGGTATAAAGTCGTTCGAGATTCGCGAGTCCAGCTCAGCCTACATCTTGGACTTCTTTGTTTACACAGGGGAGGGTACGGCGTATGATCCAGCGCTTGATGATGGCCTACCAATGGGTTCAAAAGTTATTTTGACGCTTGGTCGGCAGTTCTTCAACAAAGGTTACTGTATCAATATGGACAACTTTTTTAGCTCACCTGCTCTTTATGATGAACTTTGTGCAAGAAACAACGATGCTGTTGGAACCATCAGGCCTAACCGCAAAGGTCTATCTAAAGACTTTTTGAAGCAGAAACTTCGTAATGGAGAGATCAAAGCTGTATATAGTGAGAAGCTGATGCTTCTGAAGTGGAGAGACAAGAAGGACGTCCACATGCTCAGCACCATCCATGATGCCAGAACCAAGCAAGTAGCAAGAGCAGATCCAGATAAGCCACCAGTAGTGAAACCACAAGTGTGCTGCGATTACAATGATACCATGGGTGGTGTTGACTTGAGTGACGCCTTCTTGTCTGCCTACCCAAGTTCCCGGAAAAGGTTGAAAAAATATTATATGAAGCAGTTCCGTCATATCATGGATATGGCTGTACTGAATGCCCATATCTATAAACAACTGATGAGTAAAACTTAATTTTTTATACGTGTGTGTACGATTCTACCATTAGTTCGTTCCTGATGTCTTTGATGTGGCCGGTGTAATAAAAGATAATTACCTAATCAGCATTCTTAATCCCGCTAACACTCACTGATAACACCGAGATGTAAATTAATTTTTGACCCAATGTTTGTATAACTTTAGTCGGATTGATTAATTAATGACAGATATTATTATCAATACACAAAGATAGTTATATGACCCTTCTCAATCTGTTATTCCATTTTTATAGGCTACTGTTAATTCTAACGTATATTGAATGAAAGGCGCTGTACTACTAAGATGATAACGGATCTTCATTTACAAATCGCGTTTCAATCATGTTTGACTTTAATGATACATTTTGTATGACCACATCTTTTTACTTCTGTACTCTTTTACTCAGGGAAATTAGAACCACAATACTCTTCTGACGAAAATGTATCTCGAATCGTTTGGACGACACACGATGGTAGAGGGTATTAAAATCGCTGCCACGAGAGAAGAGAACGACTGTACATTATGAAACGAATTCTAAATTGGAACTTAAATTAAAATGAATTACAAATTATTCGGTAGCCAATTGTTTTATTTCATTGGGGGGATTAAGTAATTCCTAGGGCCCGCCGAGTGCCCGTCTCTGAGTAGAAGAGAGAAGCGGGGCAAGGGATGACCTGGGCTGCCGTTTCTCGAGGCGACCGATGTGTGGCTCGCGGAATTAGAACCACAATACTCTTCTGACGAAATGTATCTCGAGTCTCTTGGACTGCACACAGTGGTAGAGAGAGAGAAATGGGGTTTAACGTCCACTCAACACAAACTAGGTCATTTCGGGACTAACATGTTTTTTTTAAAAATTTTATTTCAATAATTTGCTTGCGCGTAGGGCTCTTTAGCAGTCGGAGGAAACCGGATTGGCCGGAGGAAACCCACGAGGTTGAGAAGGCGCCCCTATCTCCATGCCACATACGCTCACACCAGGGCTCGAAAGGTGACCGGTCAGCTAGAGGTCGAAGCGCGGCACTCTAGATCACTAGGCCATCCCAACCCCCACACGATGGAAGAGGGACTCTATTAAAAAGTCACTTTAAAACACAGTATTAAAATCACTGTCGTGAGCAGGGAGGGCGGGACATTATAAAATAATCTAAATTATTGTTTTATTTAATTAGGTCACCTCTGCCTTGCGGCTGTTGTTTTCGAGCCATGGTGTGACTGTATATGGCATGGAGATAGGGGCGCCTTCTCAACCTCGTGGGTTTCCTCCGGCCAATCTGGTTTCCTCCGACTGCTAAAAACCCCTACGCGCAAGTGAATTATTGAAATAAAATGAAATCACATGTTAGTCCCAAAATGACCTAGTTTGTGTCGAGTGGACGTTAAACCCCATTTCTCTCTCTTTATTTAATTAGGGGGATTAAGGAATCAGTCAGGCGTTATTGAATACACTTGTCAGCTGTATATAGGTAATTAAGGAATAAACATTAAAATAAGCATTCGGTCACTGTGACGTCACTGGCGTCTGAGGGGATTAAGAATGTTTTCGATAATAGTCGTTTTTACGGGAGGTCTATTTTTACGACTTTAAGTGAAGATAGCTGAATTAATTTCAGTCAGATTGTTGTGAACTTGTAAAGTTGATAAAGTAATCACAGACTAAACAAATCGAAAAATTTTCAGGTCCATTTTATGTGCACTTTAAGAAACAATGAAATCAATGACACAAACATCATTGAGGGGTAGTCCAATATGGCGTCACTGATTTGATGACGTTATCAGTCTATATTATTAGCATGGATGGTGTGTCTTTGGTCGCCAATCATACGGTATTATCTGTGTTTAAACTGAGGACAATTATTGGGCCATGAACATGCGTTTCAGATCACCACACATGCCAGTAGATATTATTTACTAAAAAAATATGTACCAGTTTTATGGGATATTGAAACATTTATATTTTACAGTAAATACAACATGTGAAATCACCAATTTACCGGATGCTGTAGCAATAGAAGGACGTAAAGGACTTATATTTACTGTAACTGGTAAAACATCCAATAATCAACCACTCGTGTTTAAATCCAGCTGGGATCCTAAAGAAGCTGCACAATATTTCACTCTCCATCCGGAAGGTATGTATACGATTAAATAATTGGAAAGATTGTTCAAATGAGAGGCTCGTAATATGTGTTTAGTTTATTATTTCCATGGAAATGTAAAACGAGTGTCACTAGTTTGTTGCTGAACTCTTAATGGTTGTTCGAAACAATTAAGGCAATAAAACCTAATTATTTGTCTTTAGATGCTGTATGTCAACTGTTGACAGGGTATTAGAACTGTATACTTCCAACTGATCAACTTGGTTTTCTAGACTTTTTGAGACCGATGAATATAATTCGAGTAAATAAATGCTGTAAGAAATAGATATGATATACATTTCTTGATTTATGTTCAAATGGTGTATATTGGATTGATATCCGTCGGCTTATTTGGTACAAATTAGCTGTGTCTGTCCTACAATCGATTGTTACTAGAGTGACCGACTGATATTTATATACTATTCAAAAAAAGTAGGGGATATTAAAGTGTTATTAAAGTCACCTAATGAAACTGACGAAGAAACAAATGACAAAATGAAATGAAGTTCACATTCATCGATTTATTCCAAATGATCGTTAGACTAAGTAAGGCACAGACTGACCATTATAAGGGTAAAATGATACCCGGGGTCAAACAGCAAAGTTACCACAGCATCACAACAAAGTCAGTAACGGGTAAATCCTCCTCTGTTTGCCAAACAACCATTGATCCGACGTGGCATACTCCTAATGAGATGTCTATGGTCATTTTGGTCCAGCAAGTTCTTGGACATTGGCAGGACGTTGTTGACGTTGAGGTAACCTCTGTCCAAGCATGTCCCAAACATGCTCGATGGGGGAGAGGTCGGGACTCAGTGCTGGCCACGGTAATGTGGTGATGTTCTGTTGTTGGAGGTAACCTGTAACGATCCTGGCCCTGTGACATCTTGCGTTGTCATGCTGGAAGATGAAACGGCGGCCATGACGTCGTGCGAACGGCACAACATGGACTGCCAAGATGTTGTCCCGGTAGTACTGGCCTGTAACACGCCCTGCAACAAAATGTAAAGCCGTTCTTCCAGCAACAGTGATGCCTCCCCACACCATAACAGAACCACCCCCAAATCGATCATGTCTGATGACGTTAACGTCTTGGAAGCACTCGTTTTGACGACGCCACACCCTCCTACGTCTGTCCAAAAAATCAACAGTGAACCTTGACTCATCTGAAAACATCACATTGCTCCAGCGTCGATTATCCCAGTGTTGACGATCCCTACACCAAAGACGTCTTGCCTGAATGTGATGATCTCTCAAACAAGGGATCACGCGAGGACGTTGGGCGCGAAGGTGACCCCTATGCAGTCGATTCCGAATCGTCTGGCCACTCACTCTCACACCAGTGTCTGTTTGAAGACGAGCGCTGATCTGATTTGCTGTGATGACACGATTTCTCAAGGCCAAGGTACGGATAAATCGATCCTGGGCTTGAATTGTCGCCCTTGGTCGACCTGAGCGTGGTCTGTCCTGTACAGATTGTGTATCACGGTATCTGGACCATAGCCTGCTTATGACAGACTGAGAAACATTCATCGTCCGCGCCACAACCGCCTGTGTTGTGCCGATCTGTAGCATGCCAAGGGCACGTAACCTTTCATTTTGGGTAAGCCGACGCGTATCAAAATTTTTTTTCTGGTCACTAAAACAATTAAACTGATGTTTCCACCCTGGAATTCAATGCCACAATGACTGTAACATTCAAAGTCAGAGTCGTGCAAATCTTGGGTTGGACCCCCATGATGATCCCAAGCATCACCTGCATTCCATGCGGTAGCTATTGGTGCGTTTGGGCGTCACATGTAACTGGAAATGTTTCTTCAGTTAGGTTCTATAGTGACTTTTTTCGTAGTCATTTGCATATTTTAGTATTATGCCCCAAAAATCAAATATCCCCTACTTTTTTTGAATAGTATATTAATATTTTACATTGTAGATGATGAATTACATGTACATGTTGAGTCAGATCCCATGTTTACTTGTAATTCTGTGACTCTAACAGTTACAGTTAATGACGGAATAAGTGAATCACGTCCAGCTAACCTAGAAATTTTTGGTGAGTTCAATATTATTTTGTTATAAGAAAGCATTTGTTTACAGACTTTGTTTTCTATTTCCAAACTAACCCGTCTTTAATACTAATGGATAACAGACACCTAGATTCTGAAATTTATAATTTTCACCAGCTTCCTGTTATTTAGCAGAAACGTAGGACGTTAGATCTCATTTATTGGACATTTTATTAAAATATTTGAATTGCCTACTAAGAACTGATGTATTGCTTTAAATAAATAATATACATGTACTATTTATACATAGTATTTCTGTGTATAATAAATACAAAACCAAATGAAGTCGGAAAGGGTTCCTATCAGGGTTTTGTGTTGTGTATCTATATGCCCTCGCTTCTGCAAAACGTGACCTCCAATTTTGAATGTGTCACCTCAAATATTCAATGGAATGTCCGAACCAATATTCCCATTACATCAATGATAATAGTGTGCCTTTTTTTCCTTGTCCTTCCCTTGTTACTATGTTCATGTTCAGATCTCCAGCTATACCTCAGATCAACTATAGCATGACCTATATTCAGCCATCATCTGCTTCCCCGCATACCCACACATGCCCAAAGTAATGTGAGTTTAGTCTGCCTTGGTCCTTCGGAAGCCTCAACACACGAGTAATTTTATGCTCTCAATTTCAGAATCGGAACTCCGGGCAATATTGATTGGAAAAACTGGTGTTGGCAAGAGTGCAGTAGGAAACAGTATACTGAATTTATCACCAGATACTAGATTTTTGTCTAAAACGAGAGCTGCCTCGGTTACACGCCATAACTTGTGCAAACATGGTGTCAGAGAGGTAGCCGGCTTCAGGTATCTCTTCAAGATACTTGACACACCCGGCTTATCAGACACCCAAGTTTCCCACCAAGAGGTTTCAATGGAACTTGCCAAATCCATGTATGATCTGGCACCAGGACCCCATATATTTTGCTTTATTTTGTCTATTGAGAGAATTGATGAACATATAATGGACATCATTCAACAATATAAGGACTTATTTGGGGAATGTCTAAAAACATATGGAGTTATTATTTTCACAAGAAAAGATTCACTTGAAGAAACGTCATTTACTGAATATTTGGAGGATGTTAAGCCAGAATTTAAAGACTTTTTGGAAGATTACTGTGATAATCGACATTCTCTTATCAACAACAAAAATCCCCAGCCAGATGTTCAGGGAATTTTAAGTCTAATGCTTAAAACAAAAAGAAACAATAATGGCGAACACTACAGAAATGCAATGTTCGAGGAAGCTAGGAAATTATACGCCGAAAAGCTCAAGAAGTTAGAGGATGAGAAAACTAAAGTGGAAAGGGAACTCAAACAACAACTAGAGCTGCAAGAAAAAGATTTTAAGCAACAACTCAAGCTGAAAGAAGAAAATGAGAAGAAATTTGAGGAACGAGAGAGGGAATTTGACGAAAATGAGAAGAAATTTGAGGAACGAGAGAGGGAATTTGACGAAAATGAGAAGAAATTAAAACAAAAACTCGAGCTGAAAGAAGAAAATGAGAAGAAATTTGACGAAAAAGAGAAGAAATTAAAACAACAACTCGAGCTGCAAGAAAAGTTGAATAAAGACAAGCTCCAGCAGATAGAGCGGGAAAACAAAGAACTTAAAGAACAAGTGAGAGAATATAAAGAGCTAGAGAAAAAATCACAACACATGGAAATAGAATTTCCGGAAGATAATATGCAAGTCCAAAAGCTACAAGACGAAAACAGAACGTTGCCGGCAGATAGAATGCAAGTCCAAAAGCTAAAAGACAAAAGCCCAAAATTGTTGGACAAACTCAATAAACAGAAGCCATCGGATCAAGAGACAGATGTCAACTCTGTGACAGATTCACAACCACAAATCGCTGAAGTGGACATATCAAAACAGACCGTCGATATTCGAAACGTAGAGTTTGAAACTCTATCTAATCCATCGACGCAAGAACAAATCGCTGAAGTGGAAGAGTTAAGACATACAGTAAATATTCAAAACATAGATTTCGTAAAGCTATGTAATCTTCTTTTACAAGATGGCTATTTGAATGAAAAAGATAAAGAGGATATAGTTTCATCAGAATACTCAATCAATACAGTGGGTACACTGATGGATATATTAAAGAAAACAAACAACAGCAAAGCCTACACCATTGTTATCAACCATTTAAAGAGTGGAACTAGCATGGAAAGTAAGTTTAAAATCATCACCACTGCTAGCAAGATATCATGTGATAGATGTCATACACAAAGCAGGATGTGCATTCATTTCTGAAACCCACAAACACAGTTAAAAAGACAACTGATTCATGATTAATTGATTAGGTGCTAATGAGAAACGTAAACCTCCGATTGGTATGTCATATATATATGTAAATGCATTGTTCAAATTAGAAACGAAGCAGCCCTTGGAATTTCAACAATGTCCATGAATTATTTCTGTAGTTATGACTCTTGATTCACTTTGTGGAATCTCTTGAACACTCCAAATACCCATCAACTAATCTGTATGAAATTGATACAAGTTATTTAAATTAGTGACAAAAATTATATTTAAGTTGAACAATCTCCTCACTAATGAGGAAAAAAATATTTTAGGGGACTTTTGTATGTTCAAATTAAATTGTTTCAATGGGATTTTGTTATTGAACAGTCCTGAAATAGAAAGGACATACTTCTATTGAATACTATTAGTCTTTATTATCAAGTACTAATTATTACTGATCTTTGTTTAAAATTTATATCAGTTCAGATACCTGCCTTGTTTAAACTTGTTTACACGTCTTAGATTCAGTTTAATTTAAAAACAAAATTTTAAAATGTCATAAATTTTGTGATTTTTGATAATCTGCTGGATTTAATATACATAGTTATTAATCAAATTTTTAATAAAAGGATTGAAATATAGTTGACCAATATGTAATATTTGAAATGTAATCCATTACTTATTAATGTCCTATTATCCATTAGATGTCCAATACTTCAAACTGTGTACGTAATGATTACTTTTCCTTTCTACTGACATCACAGTTACCCCAGTCCTACTGTTTCGTTTCCTGATAACCTATCTTTTTTATTCCTTTCAGATTATGATGCTGAATATAAACAAAAACTCAATGGAAACAGACGAATATTCATGTCTGCGCTGGCTGATCATATACACGATCTCATTGCAAGATTACGTGAAAAGGGGGCATTACAAGCATTTGAAGCAAAGGAAATTCAAAAAGTCAGTAGTGACAACAATCCAGAAGTAGGAATTTCGACTCTGATAGATATCCTTTGTAATCGGGACGAAGATGTTTTCAAGAAGTTTAAGGGATGCTTGAGAGAAATGGGATTAAATGAATTAGTCAACGATTTATTAGAAGGTAAGTAGTATACCTTATTGTCTAGATATTGTACCATGTGACAAAATACATCATAGTCTAGATTAGATAGTGTACCACATGACATAATACATCATAGACTAGATAGTGTACCACGTGACGTAATACATCATAGTCTAGATAGTGTACCACGTGACATAATACATCATAGTCTAGATAGTGTACCACGTGACATAATACATCATAGTCTAGATAGTCTACCTTGTGATGCAATACATCATAGTTTAGAAATTGTACCATATGGCACAGGGGTGTTGGATGGCCGAATGGTTAGCGTGTGTGCGCTGTATCATACGGCCTACCATTGAGTCAACTGGCATGGTTTCGAATCCCCGGTTGTACATGACAAGGAGTAGGGTAGCCTGTCCATTCTCGTGGGTTTTCCTCGGGTACTCCAGTTTCATTCCACTTCTAAGGACCCCTACGCGCAAGCGAATTATTGAAATAAAATTAAACCATATGTTAGTCCCAAAATGACCTAGTTTGTGCCGAGTGGACGTTAAAACGCCATTTCTCTCTCTCTCTCCATGATATTAAATGTTTCGTATACTATTAAAATGTTAGCGTGGAGCAGAACTTTATAATAACCAATCCAATTCTAATGATTTTCTGATAATTACTTAATGAGTTGTTAATTTTAATAAGATTTTAGAGTATTATTTCATTACCAATAAAAATATAAATATGGTACAACTCTTGTTGACTCCCCAGACAATTTAGCTACTGTGGGCGTATGTTTAGTTGCCTGGCAACCTATCTTTTGGCTTGTTCTCTGTCCATCCCTTGCAAAATGTGGCCGGTTTGTTGTATTGATGAATCGCTTTTGTTGTCAATTACTGCAGTTCATTTTGTAAATTAATCATTTTGTATTGAAGATGACCCTACACATGAAACAATGGTACAGACAGATCAAAGTGACAGAAGAAAAAGAGAAACAGACACTGAAAATAAAGTGAATACCGATAATGAAGTAGTGGCTAAACCTAATATAACTGGTAAGTACAAAAAGTGGCATGTTGGTGATCAGAATTCAGAAAAAGTTATAATTAGGAACATGTCTGCGATAAAGGAAGATCCCTATTGTTTTTGGTGCATGCCCGACCACCAGGGGCAGAGCCACGCCCATTTTCTTTTTGTGTGTCTGTGTGTCGCCTTCAGGCCACAATACTAACTGGATTTTCTTAAAACTTTGTATACTTACTCTTTACACCCTAAGGATGATCTGTATTGTTTTTTGGTGCATGCCCGACCCCCAATGGCAGAGCCACGCCCATTCCTTGTATTTATTTTTGTCGTCTACAAGCCACATTTCTTAACGTATCATCTTGAAACTTTGAATGCTTATTCTTTGTACCCTAAGGAACATTCCTATCATTTGGGGTGCATGCCCAACCCCCAGGGGCAGAGCCACGCCCATTTTCTTTTTGTGTGTCGCCTACAGGCCACAATTCTTAATAGGTCATCTTGAAACTTAAAATACTTATTCCTTATACCCTAAGGATGATCCCTTTTGTTTTGGGTGCATGCCCGACCCCCTGGGACAGCAACGCCCATTTCTTGTTTGTCTGTCATCTACAGGCTGCATTTCTTAATGTATCATCTTGAAACTTTGAATACTTATTCTTGGTACCTTATGGAAGATCCCTGTTGTTTTTGGTGCATGCCTGACCCCCAGGGACATTGCCACGCCCATTTTCTTTTTGTCTCTCTGTGTGTCACCTACAGGCCACAATTCTTAATCAATCGTCTTGAAAACTTTTTTTTATACTTATTCCTTATACCCTAAGGCTGACCACTATTATTTTTGGTGCATGCCGGACCCCCTGGGACAGAGCCACGCCCAATGCTTTTGTGTCTTGTGTTTGCCTACAGGATGCAATTCTTAACAGATCCTTTTAAAACTTTACATACCTATTCCTTATACCCTAAAGATGACCCCTATTGTTTTTGGTGATTTCCTACCCCCCAGGGGCAGAGCCATGCCCATTTTTACTTCGTGTCTGTGTGTGTTTTCTACAGGCCACGATTCTTAATGGATCGTCTTTAAACTTGGGATATGTATTCCTTATAGCCTGAGGGCATCCACTATTGATTTTGATGAATGTCCTGACCCCCAGGGGCAGGGCCACGCCCACTTTTTGCCTTTAGCGTTAGGAAGGCACAATTCTGAATGGATTATCTTGGTATACTTATTCCTTATACTCTAAGGACGGCAACTATTGATGTTGAGGCACGACCCTCAACGCTAAACAAACCAAACGCCTAGCCTTCTTGACAAAGTACCATATCAATCAAAGCAGGAATGTGGACGTATATTGTAGCGTTAGCGTTATGTTTATATGCCCACAGTCTGTCGGTCGATCTGTCCATTGTCCACAATTTCTTGTGAACACTCTAATGCTAAAGGTTATCATACGATTGTTTTAATATTGATATATGTTGTTTACATCAGTGAGATGAAGAAGCCTAATTAATTTCAATAATTTCCATTTATAAGTCTAGAGTTATGGCCCTTGTTTCACTTTGTTGAACCTTGTGAATGCTCTAACGCCAAAAGTTAACATCCGATCTGTATGAAATTTATATGCATCATTTAGATTAGTGAATCAACAAAGCAATTTACAATAATTACTTCTAGAGTTGTAAGTATGGGCCTTGTTTCATTTTGTTCTACCTTGTTAATGCGCTGTTGATGAAAGTTATCATCAGATATGTATGAAATTTATATGTATTATTTAAATTTGTGAAACAGAGGCCTATTGAATTTCATCAATTTCCATCAATTATTTCTAGAGTTATGGCCCTTGTTTTACTTAGTGAACCCTGTGAACGTTCGATTGACAAAAGTTATCATCCGATCTGTGTGAAATTTATATGCATTATTGAAATTAGTAAAACGAAAAAGCCTGTCAAATTTGTAAAACCTTGTGAACCCTCAAACGACAAAAATTATAATCTGATCTGTATGAAATTGTCTTGTAAATGCTCCCAATGGAATTACCTACAAAAGAATAAATATGCGGCAAACCGTGTCGGTCGCTTGGACGATTTAGCTGCTGTGGGCGTATGTTTCGTTGCCTGGCAACCTATCTTTGTCTATTGGTTTACCTAGTGCCTAAACATACAAATATAAAATATCAGACTGATTGATCCACCCAGAGTCATGGAAATGGCGAGATGAGTTTTCCTGTCTTGAAAATAACAAAAAATCTGTATTTTCACTTGTTTTTTACCACCAATTCCAGTACTTAACTAAATTAGCTGACATATAGAATACAATATTCTACATACATAACAATATTTCCATAACTATAGGTTCCTCTCTTCACTCTCTTTACAATACCTTATATTAGTGTCAGTGACCGCCCTAGACCCTTAAAACCATTAGCCAAATTTTTAGCCAAATCAAAATTTTATTAGCCAATTCAGAAAGTTTTAGCCAAATATTTTATATCATTTTTCTTCATATGTTTGTTAATTAAAAATGAAACTACGTGCTTGTTGCTTTATAAACGTGGGGGGTTGGGATGGCCTAGTGGTCTAGAGTGCCGCGCTTCGACCTCTAGCTGGCCGGTCACCTCTGGCTTGCGGCTGTGGTTTCGAGCCCTGGTGTGAGCGTATGGGGCATGGAGATATATAGGGGCGCCTTCTCAACCTCGTGGGTTTCCTCCGGGCACTCCGGTTTCCTCTCACTGCTAAAGACCCCTACGCGCAGGCGAATTATTGAAATGAAATTGAAACCATATGTTGGTCCCGAAATGACCTAGTTGTGTCGAGTGGACGTTAAACCCCATTTCTCTCTCTCTCTCTTTATAAACGTACCGGTAATACCAGACTCAGAGCAGTCGTAGAAAGGAAATAATAAACAGTACAAAATCCTTATGAGTATCCTTTATCTAAATTGCTACATATTTTTTTTCTTTTTTACTTCGTTTTATCTAGTTCACTATATTGTCTGTCAATATATGAGTAGAAGTTTTGGAAAAGGTGGGAAATATCACGTGGTTTACGTGTGGTGGAATAAAGGATGAAAGGGGGGGATATTCCTTTGATGTCACGTAATCACTGTCTAATACATTCCGGCTTCTAGATGCCGATATAGATTTAGAAATAATTTAGTGATTTATATTGTTATGTTTGGTTATTGTGTCAACAAATAAAAACTCATAATAAAGATCATACTTTATTAATTAATAATATTATCAACAAATAGGTTCCCATTAGATGTTTTATTTTTAACAAGTTCTAGAAATGGCGGGAGAATGTCACGTGATAGCCACTGTTGACAAACGGGTCATGAAGGTATCGCTTTGATGTATCATTTCATTACCGCATGAACTAATGCACACGTATAGATATACATGTACAGATGCCGTGCCAATTACTGTAAGGAATTATATAGTAATTAACACTTAAAATATGATAATCTCGACCATTAATGATACAGCAAATAATTTAATTCATAATGGATGGTGTATATTTTTGGTTGCGCAAGAAGCGTGGCCCTTCAACAACACAGGGTTTATGTTGATTCCCGCAGTAAAATAGTAAAAGTACCATGCGTTTCCCCACTTAAATAAAGACAAATATCTACATAGCTCATCATGCCATTCGAGACATTTTAATGCGTAATGGTTTTATATCCACCACTATCGGTAATTTATTTGTATCGGCCGATATACTTCGCTGATATCGGTAAAACCGATAGGCGTCATATCGGAACATCGCTACTTGTAGTGAAGCGAATGTACACTCGGCAAGTGGCGAGCATATAATTATGTAAACAGTGCAGTGCCACACTAAAGGGGCGTAACTGTGTTGTATAGTCTCTGGACTCGATCTTTCAGTCGTTTTAATGCGTGACATTGACTGATTTGCGACTTGTACGATTGAGACTAGATTAATGTACTAAAAATAGACACTCCATTGAATGATCGAAAGAAGCGTTTAACGAAATGATTTCAATTTTAATGTTAACAGATTTACAAAATAATTCATTCGCCAAAATTTTCGCCAGAATCATCACTTTATTCGCCAATTTGTCGTCATTGTCAGCATTATCCAATAATTACTGCCAGAGTTACGACCCTTGATCACTTTGAAAAAACTTGTGAACGCTCTAGAGGGCAAAGTTAATATTCGATTGACTTTAAATTTTTCTACAGTGTTTAAGGTCATGAGACGAAGAAGCCTATTGATTTTCAGCGATATCCTTTAATTACTGCCAGAGTTATGGCCCTTGATAACTTTGAAATATTTTGTGGATGATCTAGAGGCTAAAGTTTATATCGGATTGACATTAAATTTATACACAGGGTTTAAGGTCATAAGACAAAGGATCCTTGTCAATTTCAACGATTTCCAATAATTAATGTCAGAATTATGGCCCTTGATCACTTAAAAATATGTTGTGGACGAAGGCCATGAGACAATCGAAACAATTCTAACCATTTCTGATAAATACTTAAAGCTGAACTCCGATTACAAAACTACAGAAATGATCAAATAAAAAAAATTACTGCCAAACATAATCGCCATACTTGTTTTCAATTTGCAGAAGAAGTATGGCCGCTGTACGGTGTACGAAAACAGAGGCAATATTATTGCTACACAATTATTATGTCTGATCAGGTACATATTATTTTACTAATTAGAAGAAATAAGTAACCTACGGTATATTTTTGCTCTAAAAGTATGGGAAAAATTGTCACACTGGACTTTACTTATTTCTTCTAATTAGTAAAATAATATGTACCTGATCAGACATAATAATTGTGTAGCAATAATATTTTCAGTCAATTTATAGAGAAAAACCGCCCAGTCAGTAGCTGGTAATTGGTAGTTGAAATATTGCTAGCCGGATGTGGACAGTGTGGTGGCCAAAGTGTATACTGGATGTGGGCGTGGCCTGCCTCTGTTTTCGTACACCGTACAGCGGCCATACTACTTCTGCAAATTGAAAACAAGTATGGCGATTATGTTTGGCAGTAATTTTTTTTATTTGATCATTTCTGTAGTTTTGTAATCGGAGTTCAGCTTTAATGGGCTATTACTCGCAATAAGATTTTCATGTGTTGTAAATGTTCTCCTTACTGACAAAAGAAAAAATATGGGGCAACCCTTGTTGACTGGCTGGGCGACTTAGCTGTTGTGGGCATATGTTTGATTGCCTGGCAACCTATCTTTTGCAAATGTAAACAATTTAAATGAGGTACCACATCTTTATCATTTTAGATTCATCACAGTCGTTCCTTCTGGAGAAAGACGAAAACCAAACATTGTTGGAAGAACTCGACAAGCAGACACCATCGGAACAAGATACAGATATCAACTCTGTGACAAATCCACAACCACAAATCTCTGAAGTGGAAAAATCAAAACAGACGGTAGATATTCTAAGTGAAGATTTTGAAACTCTACCTAATCCATCTGGACAAGAGATATATTTGAAGACTGCAACAGTTTCACAACCACAAATCGCTGAAGTGGAAAAATTAAGACATACAGTAAATATTCAAAACATAGATTTCGTGAAGCTATGTAATCTTCTTTTACAAGATGGCTATTTGAATGAAAAAGATAAAGAGGATATAGTTTCATCAGAATCCTCAATCAATACAATGGGTACACTGATGGATATATTAAAGAAAACAAACAACAGCAAAGCCTACACCATTGTTATCAACCATTTAAAGAGTGGAACTAGCATGGAAAGTAAGTTTAAAATCATCACCACTGCTAGCAAGATATCATGTGATAGATGTCATACACAAAGCAGGATGTGCATTCATTTCTGAAACCCACAACCACAGTTAAAAAGACAACTGATTCATTAATTTATTAAGTGCTAACGAGAAAAGTTAACCTCCGATTGGTATGTCATATATAGGCCTATATATGTATATGCATTGTTCAAATTAGAAACGAAGCAGCCCTTGGAATTTTAACAATGTCCATGAATTATTTCTGTAGTTATGACTCTTGATTCACTTTGTGGAATCTCTTGAACACTCTAAATACTCATCAACCAGTCTGTATGAAATTGATACAAGTTATTTAAATTAGTGACAAAAATTATATTTAAGTTGAACAATCTCCTCACTAATGAGGAAAAAAATATTTTAGGGGACTTTTGTATGTTCAAATTAAATTGTTTCAATGGGATTTAGTTATTGAACAGTCCTGAAATAGAAAGGACATACTTCTATTGAATACTATTAGTCTTTATTATCAAGTACTAATTATTACTGATCTTTGTTTAAAATTTATATCAGTTCAGATACCTGCCTTGTTTAAACTTGTTTACACGTCTTAGATTCAGTTTAATTTAAAAACAAAATTTTAATATGTCATAAATTTTGTGATTTTTGTTAATCTGCTGGATTAAATATACATAGTTATTAATCAAATTTTCAATAAAAGGATTGAAATATAGTTGACCAATATGTAATATTTGAAATGTAATCCATTACTCATTACTTATTAATGTCCTATTATCCATTAGATGTCCAATACTTCAAACTGTGTACGTGTTGATTACTTTTCCTTTCCACTGACATCACAGTTACCCCAGTCCTCCTGTTTCGTTTCCTGATAACCTATCTTTTTTATTCCTTTCAGATTATGATGCTGAATATAAACAAAAACTCAATGGAAACAGACGAATATTCATGTCTGTGCTGGCTGATCATATACACGATCTCATTGCAAGATTACGTGAAAAGGGGGCATTACAAGCATTTGAAGCAAAGGAAATTCAAAAAGTCAGTAGTGACAACAATCCAGAAGTAGGAATTTCGACTCTGATAGATATCCTTTGTAATCGGGACGAAGATGTTTTCAAGAAGTTTAAGGGATGCTTGAGAGAAATGGGATTAAATAAATTAGTCAACGATTTATTAGAAGGTAAGTAGTATACCTTATTGTCTAGATATTGTACCATGTGACATAATACATCATAGTCTAGATAGTGTACCACATGACGTAATACATCATAGACTAGATAGTGTACCACGTGACGTAATACATCATAGTCTAGATAGTCTACCTTGTGATGCAATACATCATAGTTTAGAAATTGTACCATATGGCACAGGGGTGTTGGATGGCCGAATGGTTAGCGTGTGTGCGCTGTATCATACGGGCCTACCATTGAGTCAACTGGCATGGTTTCGAATCCCCGGTTGTACATGACAAGGAGTAGGGTAGCCTGTCCATTCTCGTGGGTTTTCCTCGGGTACTCCAGTTTCATTCCACTGCTAAGGACCCCTACGCGCAAGCGAATTATTGAAATAAAATTAAACCATATGTTAGTCCCAAAATGACCTAGTTTGTGCTGAGTGGACGTTAACCCCATTTCTCTCTCTCTCTCCATGATATTAAATGTTTCGTATACTATTAAAATGTTAGCGTGGAGCAGAACTTTATAATAACCAATCCAATTCTAATGATTTTCTGATAATTACTCAATGAGTTGTTAATTTTAATAAGATTTCAGAGTATTATAAATGTTTCATTACCAATAAAAATATAAATATGGTACAACTCTTGTTGACTCCCCGGACAATTTAGCTTTTTGGCTTGTTTTCTGTCCATCCCTTGCAAAATGTGGCCGTATCTTGCATGGCAACTGCTTGTTGTATTGATGAAACACTTTTGTTGTCAATTACTGCAGTTCATTTTGTAAATTAATCATTTTGTATTGAAGATGACCCTACACATGAAACAATGGTACAGACAGATCAAAGTGACAGAATAAAAACAGAAACAGACACTGAAAATAAAGAGAAAACCGATATTGAAGTAGTGGCTGAACCTAATATAACTGGTAAGTGCAGAAAGTGAGATGTTGGTGATTTGAACTCTGTGATGGTACTTGGATTGAAAAATCAGGAAAAGTCATAATTAACAACGTGTACGCGATGATTAAGTGATAAGGCTCAAGTTTGAGATTTCACCCACTTTTATACGCCTACATTTTCATGTGGACCAGGGTTGGAATTTCAAAATTTTTCTTGTCGGACATTTTTACCGAAAATAAAGGGACATAACTCCTTATCGTGTTTTTTAAGAATGTAGTTTTTAGACCAAACAATAAAATCACGTGTCAACAAAATATTCAAATTCGTACGTAGTAAAAACAATAGGTGCACTTCGTTATTTTTCATATCTAATTCCTGTACGGTATTAAAAGTTATGCCAGTAATAATATTTCTAAAACATTATGTGATGACGTAATACAATAGAATGAAAGCCGACTGCTGACTACTATCGATCCGTACTGTTTCAAATTCCTCGAAAAGTACCGTATTTTCGGGTCATTTAATTCGATACATTCTTCAGCGGAAGTTCGGCATTCGTCTTATGATCTGTTTCGGCTTATATACGGAGGATAAAAAATGTTATCCCCATATTCATTTGGCAGTAAACTTCGCTCGTTGTGACACCATCTGTTAAATAATAACACTCAAATCAAGCACTATTCCATTCGACATATTCGTCAACATTGCCTACCGTACTTATTTCTTGATTTAAAAACATAAACCTCATTGAAAATATGATCATACATCCGACAATATGCCATGAAAATAGAATCTTTTCTTCGACATTAGACGCGTGAAATTAGTCAAGTATTCATTCGGAATCTGTCGAGGTTTACCGAGTGGTATTCATTTCATAGTTTCACGAGAGATTTCTACTTCCGTTTAAAACAAGGACAACTTTGCTCTAAAAATTCTAAATACGCTTCCAACGACGCAATTTTGATAACTTCTTTTTAAAATCGGCAAGTGTACCCAATATGTAAACCCGTACCGCATCGCAATTGTATAGGCGTAGGTACATTACATATCACTTACCGTCATACAGCCGCGGCTAGATGTAGAATTATGGAATTCAGCGAGGTTTGCCGAGTGCTATAACCACGTGCGATCAGAAACTATAACCGTGCGATCAGAAACAGAGTTCGCGAGGTCTAGTTTTTTTTAGATATGTGTGTGTGAAATAGCTTTATTTAATGCTCGCTTCCACCATAGTGATATCGCAGATTAGGATATGTGAAATATACGACTAATTTCTACCGGCTGTCGCCCGACATCAAGGAGATTATAATAGTAATACATCCGACAATGGGTCAATCACGTAGATTAAGTTTATAATCACTGTTGTTGTATTGATACATATCCCGACAAAGGAGAAGCAATGACTTCTGTTCAGGATTGGATTAATGAATTGTCCGATAAAGGATTAAGGCAGATTAACTAGTTAATCAAGGTAGGTGTTAGGTGGTATAACACGATAAATATGTTGATCACTTAATTACCTAATCAATCCAGCGTGTTATCAACGATAATCGGGTTGAGAGGTTGTTATACACTCAGTAAACTATATTAATTTTAGAATTTTGAATATTATTCACCATGTCTTGATGTCCGATTGGGCATATTTCCGTTCGGACAATTTTGTGCGTTCGGAAATTGGCGTTGGACAAGTCCGGAATATACGGGCAAAATCCCATCTCTGATGTGGACGTATTATGTTGTCGCACATGCCCGTCCATCCACAATTTATTTGTGGACACTCTACAAGTCACAATTTTTATCCGTTTGGACGAAGCTTATCGTCCACAGTTCTTGGTTCCTTTTGGATCGTAACTTTGTGATTTTGGCCCCTGATTGACGAAAAATCACATTTCTAGCTTGTCACAATTTTTGTCCTATTTTGATGCAACTTGAAATATATGGTTACTTTCGATATTCGATTATGGCCCCTGATTGTTTGAGAATCGCATATTTAGCTAGTGGACGTCACAATTCGTATTCAATTTTAAAACATCTTAAGTATATCACCGTTACACGCTAATGATGGTAGAGATCGCATTTTGTAAAAATCAGAAACACCCAGACAATTTTTATCCGATTTTGATGTTACTTGAAATGTATGTTTATAACCCAAAGATCTTGGTGCCTTTCGATATTGGCCTGGATTATGGCCCCTGATTGTACGAAATAGCACATTTTCAGCTTATCCCTCCAGGCTCTAAGAGGTCACCAATTTTAACCGATTTTAAAAAAAAGCGTTTAAATACCAAGGTTGTGGACCTTCTAGAAGTCAGAATTTCTATACGTTTTTGATGAAATTTTGTTAAATTATTTTGTTAATATCCAAATATTTCGGGTCCTTTCGATATACGTGCATATTTTTTATCCCACGTCAGACGAAGTTAGGGAGGGATATTGAAACAGGGTCCGTCGGTCCAGTCCCGAATTCGTTTCTGGAGCATATCTCATAAACCGTTTGGGATATCCTTCTGAAACTTTGTACACACGTCAACCTAGTACAGCAGTTGTGCCTTTTGCTATTTAAGAATTTCTGGGATTTTAATCTGATGTTGATGAAACTTTAAATGCATGTTTATAATCAAAAAAAAAAAGGTTCCTTTCGATATTTGCGCATATCGGATTGTAACTTCCTGAATTATGGCCCCTGATTATACGAAAAATCGCCTTTATTAGCTTATGGTCCCTCTGGCGGTCAAAATTATTATCCGATTTTAAAAGACGTTTGATTATATCACCGTTAAACTGTAATGAAAGGTTGAGGTTCAATTTTGTAAAAATCGGACCAAAACTGCCAGACAAAATGGCTGCCGCTAATACCCGAATAATGTAAAAATATGATATAGCAAGGTTGTAGACCCTGTAGATGTCACAATTTTAATCCGATTTTGATGAAATTTGAAATTTAAGTTTTTTACCTTGTGGATGCTATATGGAGGTCACAATTTTATTCTGAATTAAAAAAAAATTTGACTATAGATATCCCCGTTACACATTTTGAGTTGAGTTTGAATTTCTTGAAAATCGGACCAAAACTGCCAGACAAAATAGCCGCACCTCGAATGCAAATATTGAACTGTTTTTGATAAAACTTTAAATTTATCTTTATATCACAAAGATCTTGGTTCCTTTTGATATTTGCACATATTGATCTGTAACTTCATGAATCGGATCGTAACTTCCTGAATTATGGCCCCTGATTGTCCGAAAAATTGCCTTTTATGGCTTGTGGTCTCCCTGGAGGTCACAATTATAATCCGATTTAAAAAATGTTTGATTATATCACTGTTACACCGTAATGAACCTTAATTGCTGGACAAAGTGGCGGCCGCTTGTACACGAATAGTGTAAAAATATTGTATGCCAAGGTTGTGGACCCTGTAGAGGTCACAAATGTAATTCGATTTTGATGAAACTTGAAATACATGTTTATAACCTAAAAATCTTGGTTCCTTTCGATATTTGCCAATATCGGATTGTAACTTCCTGAATTATGGCCATTATTAGCTTGTCCCTCTGGAGGTCAAAATTATTACCCGATTTAAAGCTCCAATAGCATTTTTTTAAGTTACATTTTTAAAATGTATTAAAATAAAGCCCCAAAATAGATAGAACCTATAAACAGTCCTACCTTGTTAAAGAATAATCCTATTAATCCTATAATTCACTATTGCCAGTTGAGAAATTGGCAAAAATATCATTTTCAACTTCAAATTCAAACGTTTGAAGATGACCGTCCATGGAGAGGAATGGGAAAACAAGGGAGGTAATTGAGTAACTATTTCCTCAATCACCCTGTGTCACCCTTTCTAATGTCCAAAAAATTTTGCCCACGACCGTATAGTAGTGAGTTGACAACCTTTTGAGCAAAAGACATAGAAATAATTATGTTTTGACTTTCTTAGTAAATATGAAATTGGAACTTTAAAGAAACGTTGTTCACTTCAAAAAATCTTGTGGTTGCTTTATAGGCTAAAGTTAATATCCGATTGACTTTAAATTTATACACAGTGTTTCTGATAATTACTTACAGAGTTATGGCCCTTGATCACTTCAAAAAATCTTATGTAGAGGCCAAAGTTAATATCCGATTCACTTTAAATTTATACAGGGTGTTTAAGGCCATTGATTTTCAGCTATTTCTGATAGTTACTGCCAGAGTTATGGCCCTTGATCACTTCAAAAAATCTTGTGGATGCTCTAGATGCCAAAGTTAATTTCCGATTGACTTTAAATTTATACACAGTGTTTAAGGTCGTGAGATGAAGAAGCCTATTGGTTTTTTTTTTAGCTATTTCCGATAATTACTTCCAGAGTAATGGCCCTTGATCACTTCATAAATTTTAAGGACGTTATATAGGCAAAAGTTAATATCAGATTGACTTTAAATTTATACACAGTGTTAAAGGTCATGAGATAAAGACGACTATGGATTTTCAGTATTTTCCGATAATTACTGCCAGAGTTATGGCCCTTGATGACTTTTAAAAATCTTGTGGACAGAGTTAAAGGTCTTGAGACAAACAAGTATACTATTCAAAAAAAGTAGGGGATATTTGATTTTTAAGTGTTATTAAAGTCACCTAATGAAACTGACGAAGAAACAAATGACAAAATGAAATGAAGTTCACATTCATCGATTTATTCCAAATGATCGTTAGACTAAGTAAGGCACAGACTGACCATTATAAGGGTAAAATGATACCCGGGGTCAAACAGCAAAGTTACCACAGCATCACAACAAAGTCAGTAATGGGTAAATCCTCCTCTGTTTGCCAAACAACCATTGATCCGACGTGGCATACTCCTAATGAGACGTCTAAGGTCATTTTGGTCCAGATTGTCCCATTCCTGTTGCAACGCAGCAGCAAGTTCTTGGACATTGGCAGGACGTTGTTGACGTTGACGTAACCTCTGTCCAAGCATGTCCCAGACATGCTCGATGGGGGAGAGGTCGGGACTCAGTGCTGGCAAAGGTGATGTTCTGTTGTTGGAGGTAACCTGTAACGATCCTGGCCCTGTGACATCTTGCGTTGTCATCCTGGAAGATGAAACGGCAACCATTACGTCGTGCGAACGGCACAACATGGACTGCCAAGATGTTGTCCAGGTAGTACTGGCCTGTAACACGCCCTGCAACAACATGTAAAGCCACAGTGATGACTCCCCACACCATAACAGAACCACCCCCAAATCGATCATGTCTGATGAAGTTAACGTCTTGGAAGCGCTCGTTTCGACGACGCCACACCCTCCTACATCTGTCCAAAAAATCAACAGTGAACCTTGACTCATCTGAAAACATCACATTGCTCCAGCGTCGATTATCCCAGTGTTGACGATCCCTACACCAACGACGTTTTGCCTGAATGTGATGATCTCTCAAACAAGGGATCACGCGAGGACGTCGGGCGCGAAGGTGACCCCTATGCAGTCGATTCCGAATCGTCTGGCCACTCACTCTCACACCAGTGTCTGTTTGAAGACGAGCGCTGATCTGATTTGCTGTGATGACACGATTTCTCAAGGCCAAGGTACGGATAAATCGATCCTGGGCTTGAGTTGTCGCCCTTGGTCGACCTGAGCGTGGTCTGTCCTGTACAGATTGTGTATCACGGTATCTGGACCATAGCCTGCTTATGACAGACTGAGAAACATTCATGCCGATCTGTAGCATGCCAAGGGCACGTAACCTTTCATTTTGGGTAAGCCGACGCATATCAAAATCTGTTTTCTGGTCACTAAAACAATTAAACTGATGTTTCCACCCTGGAATTCAATGCCACAATGACTGTAACATTCAAAGTCAGAGTCGTGCAAATCTTGGGTTGGACCCCCATGATGATCCCAAGCATCACCTGCATTCCATGCGGTAGCTATTGGTGCGTTTGGGCGTCACATGTAACTGGAAATGTTTCTTCTGTTAGGTTCTATAGTGACTTTTTTCGTAGTCATTTGCATATTTTAGTATTATGCCCCCAAAATCAAATATCCCCTACTTTTTTGGAATAGTACATATTGATTTTCAATGAATTGTGATAATAAAACAGCTAAATCCATAATATTAAATGTTTCGAATACTAAACGTTAACATGGGGCAGAACTTTATAAAAACCAAACAAATTCTAATGATTTTCTGATAATTACTTAATATGCGACAACTCTTGTTGACTGTTCGAATGATTTAGCTGCCATGGGCGTATGTTTTGTTGCCTGGCAACCTATTTTTATATTGATTACCAATAGCATAAAGAAAGTTATTTTTCCTTATTTCTTCGAAACAAGTGCAAGGGTGCGGGATGTTGGGTGTATCTTGCATGTCAACTGCTATTACTCCTCTTTAAGTTTATTTGGTAGTGGTATACTCATTTTGATATCTCCTGCCATCAATTAGAATTTTGGTAATCAAGTTTACTCTCTTTAATTCAGTATCATGTATCACATATACTATAAGTTACAAAATTAACATTCTTTTGATATTGTCTTTTGTGTTTAGATACATTGACAGTTCCAAAATCCACTAAAACACCACTTGATCCGAAGATTCACAGGTAAGATGGTATATATATTTATATATATATAATACAGTTACAAATTTGCTTCATATTTATTGGCTTTAAACAGCTGTCAAAGTGAAATTAGAACATACTATGAGTTTATTTTTATTTCTACATCTTATAAAAATTTGTGTTCAGTTGACCTCTCCTAACCTTAGCCAGTGAACAGTTGCTTTTGATCAATCATGATAATAGATTTATATTTCCTGAAAATTTGAGATGTGTGATCTGAAATTGGTAAAAAGTAAATTTTCTGTTGTTTGTCTTGTATTAGTTAACAGATCATAGGTGCTATTTTCAGACAGGTATTTATGAAAAACAGAACATGGATAATTTGTATAGTAATATATAGCAAGTTTTTATACGGCCACATTTTCATGTGAACGTATTATGCCGTCGCCACTGTCCGTGGACTCTCTACAGGTCACAATTGTGGACTCTCTACAGGTCACAATTCTTATCCGATTTTGACGAAACTTGAAATATAGGTTTATCCCCTTAAGATCTCGGCTGCTTTCGATATGGCCCCTGATTGTACGAAAAATCAAGTTTTTAGCTTGTGGACCCTACAGAGGTCATAATTTTGAACCGATTTTTAAGAAACTTGACTTGCATGTTTATAACCCAAAGATCTTGGTTCCTGTCGATATCTACGCCCATCGAATCATAACTTTCTGAATTATGGCCCCTGATTGTACAAAAAATGACCCTTTTTAGCTTGTGGTCCCTCTGCAGGTCACAATTATTATCCAATTTAAGGGGAGACGCGGGTCGAAAAGTCTAAAAATGTTCAAAATTTTGAGTTTTGACATTTTATAATTTTCGGCAGGTTTAATATGTTTATTATCATATTACAAAAAAATTAAATTGACAAAATAAAAAATAAGTACCTAATTTCATGTTTTAAAAATGCCTAGGTCAATTAAAATCAATTTTTTTGTAAAGAGAAACGCAAAATATGCCACTGTCTTCGGCTTTCGTTGCGTTGACGGCATTGTTATGGTAGCCATGTTTGATATATCGATGGAAAGAGGAAGTTCCGCTTCGTTTGATAGTCGTAAAATATTCTATTTATAACTGTTACATATTTGGCAATTGCCGATTCTTTCCGTTAAAAAATATCACGGAAACTGCCTTTTATGGATTTTTGAATACATAATAAGGGTCAATTGGTTGTGAACACTTCCGGCGCATGCGCAGTACATTATAATTGTTACGTAGCCTAGTTACGGAGATGCGCGATCATACACGACTCACCATTTAGTTACTATTACTTATAAATGACAATCGCGACTACCAGGACGTTCTTTCACTTTTATATATCCTAGTGAAAGTTTACGCATGTTTTACGGGGTTTTCCATTACATATTTACGGACATTATCGCTGACAGGAACATTTCTATGAAAAAATGAAGATTTAAAAAAAACAAAAAACAACCTATCTTCAAATGATTTTAGTAGTACAGCAAAAAAACAAAAAAAAACAAAACAAAAACCCCCCAAAGCAATATATTACTATTATTGCATTACTATCAACACTGCTAATATAAATAAGAAAATTTTTTTATAGATATTATGCATGACTGCCTGCTATTTTATTGATTTTAACTTAACGAAAGCAGAAATATGTAATATTATTGATGTAATGTAAAAAAATATTGGCCTCAAACATTTTTTTTGTAAAGGGGTACCTTTCCATAAATTTTTCTCAATAACATTTTTCATGATAATATAACTCAATGTCAATGGAATTTGCTGTGTATACTTCTTTCATTAGCCCTAATAATCGCTCCAAATTTCATAAGATTATCTTTATTTTTAAAAAAGTTAGGAGAAAGTCAAACTTTATCATCAATTTTCTCAGAAGCAATTTCTTTGCCGATCAGTCGCACGAAAAAAAATCGTTCTCTAAATCTATTAGAACTACAAGCTTGAAATTTAGAGGGAATGTTCCATATGTATTTATCTAGTGGAATAAGAAGTATTTTAGATGTACTATAATAAAAAAAAAAATTATGAGATATTGGAATTAGGACACCGTCAAGGCAAAAATATCAACTTTAGTTTTTTAACAAAAAAATAACCGTTCGTTCGATTTTTCTTTTAGAAACTCCTTATTCAACTAGCTTAGTTATAAACAAACAGGAAAAAAATCAATTTGGCAAAAAAAAATTAAAATCGGCTTCAAACGATTTTTTAAAATCGGGGTACCATCCCATGATTTTTTCTCATCAAAATTTTCATGATATTATTAATCAATCTCAATGAAATTTGCTGTGTGTACTTCTAGCAACAGCCCTGATAATCCCTCCAAATTTCATTAGATTATCTTTATTTTTAAAAAAGTTATGGCCAAAACATGGTTTTCGACCAGCCTCTCCCCTTAAAAAAAACGCTTGGTTATACCACCGTTACACCGTAATGAAGGTCTAGTTCGAATTTCGTGAAAATCTGACCAAAATTGAAGGACAAAATGGCCGCCACTTGTACCTGAAAAATGTAAAAATATGGTATATTAAGGTTGTGGACCCTGTAGAGGTCACAATTTTAATCTGATGTTGATGAAACTTTAAATGCATGTTTATAATCCAAAGATCGCAGTTCCTTTCGATATTCGGGCACATTGGACCATCACTTCCTGAATTATTCCCTGATTGTACGAAAAATCATGTTTTTTACTTTGTGGACCCTATATGGAGGTCACAATTTTATTCCGAATTAAAAAAAACGTTTGACTATATCCCTGTTATACATTAATGACGGTTGAGTTTGAATTTCTTGAAAATCAGACCAAAACTGACAGACATAATGGCTGCCCCATGAATACAAATATTAAACTGTTTTTGAAAAAACTTTAAATTTATCTTTATATCACACTATAAACCTCAGAATGCCTCGTTCGGCATTTCTGTCCAAACGAGGTAAAGAAAATGCCTCGTTGTCTGCAGTTCCGAACCGAGGTTTTTTAAATTGCCCTTTTTTTGGAACGAGGTATTTTGTTCAGAATGAGGCTTGGTAAAATACGAAAAAATACATGCCATCGGTGGAGGTGTAAAACTATTGCAGACACATAGCTACCTTGATTGATTTATTGCCCCAATCAGGTATAGGTGTTAAGAAACAACTGTGGTGTTGTGACATTTTATTGGGGGCAATCAATTAATCAAGGTATAGCTGTGTGTCTGCAATTGTTTTACACCTCCACCAATGGCGTGTATTCTTGTCCTGTCAATTTCTCTGATATAGTTTGAACTGGTTTTATTTTCGTATTAAATAACATAAATTTTAATTTTTACAAATTGGCCGATATACCGCTAATAACTATCTTGAAAAAACCACGTTCAGTAAACGAGGCATTTTAACAAGCCTCGTTCTGCACAAAATACCCCATTCCAAAATAAAAGGCAATTTAAAAAACCTCGTTTCGGAACTGCAGACAACGCGGCATTTTCTTTACCTCGTTTGGACAGAAATGCCGAACGAGGCATTCTGAGGTTTATAGTGTCACAAACATCTTGGTTCCTTTTGATGTTTGCGCATATTGATCTGTAAGTTCATTAATCGGATCGTAACTTCCTGAATTATGGCCCCTTATTGTCTAAAAAAATCGCCTTTTAACTTTTATGGCTTGTGGTCCCCCTTTAGGTCACAATTATTATCCGATTTAAAAAAACATTTGATTGTATAACTGTTACACCGTAATTCGATTTTGATAAAACTTAAAATACATGTTTATAACCTGAAGATCTTGATTCCTTTCGATATTTGCGCATATCGGATTGTAACTTTCTTAATTATGGCCCCTGATTGTATACAAAATCGTCTTTATTATCTTGTGGTCCCGATTTATTTATACACAGTGTTTAAGGTCATGAGAAAAAGAAGCCTATTGATTTCCAGCGATGTCCGATAGTACTGCCAGAGTTATGGCCCTTGGTCACTTCAAAAAAACCTTGTGGATGCTCTAGATGCTAAAGTTAATATCCGATTGACTTTAAATTTATACAGTGCTTAAGGTCAGGAGTTTTTTGGTTTTTTTTAGCTATTTCCGACAATTACTTCCAGAGTTATGGCCCTTGATCACTTCAAAAATTTTATGGACTTTCTATAGGCCAAAGTTAATATCAGATTGACTTTAAATTTATACACAGTGTTAAAGGTCATAAGATAAAGACGCCTGTTAATTTTCAGTATTTTCCGATAATTACTGCCAGAGTTATGGCCCTTGATGACTTTGAAAAATCTTGTTGACAGAGTTTAAGATCTTGAGACAAACAAGTATATTGATTTTCAATGAATTTTGATAATTGATCAGCTAAATTCATAATATTAAATGTTTTGTATACTAAACTTTATAAAAACCAAACAAATTCTAATTGTTGACTGCGCGGGCAATTTAGCTGCCGTGGGCATATGTTTCATTGCCTGGCAACCTATTTTTAGTATTCAATGCAGTTTCCATTTTGTTTCAAAAGATCAAAGTGGTTGGTGGCAAGAAAATATGTTGCTCTGCTTATTAAAAAAATACGCTCTCAGGGCTAGAATTAATGGACGGATGTAGTAACCTGGTTACAGAGAGAGAGAGAGAGAAAAATGGGGTTTAACATCCACTCGACACAAACTAGGTTATTTTGGGACTAACAAATGGTTTAATTTTATTTCAATAATTCCCTTGCGCGTTTAGTGGGAGGAAACCGGAGGACCCAGAGAAAACCCACGAGGTTGGACAGACGCCCCTACTCCTTGCCACCTACAACCAGGGATTTGAAACCACGCCATTCGGGCCCAAGTTTGTCATATGCTAATTATTTCATGAAGTGAACTCAAGTAACTTTTAGTCAAATTAGTAAGTGGACAGGCTTTAGATAACAATCTATTTTAAAATATTTACATTAGAATTGACATAAATCAAATTGAAAGTAGGGGTCATATTGCTTTGATCTGAACACATTTCACTAATATTAAATAAGATATTTTGGAAATTAACAGTGGTTTTATCTCTATAATTATTTAAACATAACACAAAACAATACATCACATTCGCTCTTAATTCCGAGCATAAAGCTTTTCCCGTAACATATCGGGGCGTCCCAATCTCATATTATTGGGGTTTACGCAATTAAAATCTCTCCCATAACATATTGGAACATCCCATAAATCCCTGGGCTAAATTAATCCCACCTTATAGGAATTTCACATAAAACTGTTCCCGTGACATATCGGGCATCCTGTAAAACCCGGGCATCCCAATCTCATAATTGGAGTTAACACAACTAAAATCTCTCGGTAACATATCGGGGCATAAAAATATCGACAAAACATAAATTATAAAGTTAAAACCGTTAATACCAATTTTAAGCCAAAATGTGTGTTCAAAAAACAATTATAATAGGTGGAAAAGGTGATTTTGAGATTATGATTATACATTTGATTTTATTAGTTTTTATACGCCCACATTGAAATATGGTCATATATTGTCGGTGCCCCCGTCCGTCCGTCGGTCCGTCTGTCGTCCACAATTGCTTGTGGACTCTAGAGGCTAAAGTTAATATCCGATTGAGTTTAAATTTATACACAGTGTTTAAGGTCATGAGACGAAGAAGCCTATTAATTTTCAGCGATTTCCAATAATTACTACCAGAGTTATGGCCCTTGATCACTTCAACAAATCTTGAGGACGCTCTAGAGGCCAAAGTTAATATCCGATTGGCTTTAAATTTATAGACAGTGTTTAAGGTCATAAGACAAAGAAGCCTATTGATTTTCAGCAATTTCCAATAATTAGTGCCAGAGTTATGGCCCTTGATCACTTCAAAAAATCTTGTGGACGCTCTAAAGGCCAAAGTTAATATCCGATTGACTTTAAATTTATACACAGTGTTTAAGGTCATAAGACAAAGAAGCCTATTGATTTTCAGTGATTTCCGATAATTAGTGCCAGAGTTATGGCCCTTGATCACTTCAAAAAAATCTTGTGGACGCTCTAGAGGCCAAAGTTAATATCCGATTGACTTTAAATTTATACACAGTGTTTAAGGTCATGCGACGAAGAAGCCTTTTGATTTTCAGCGATTTCTAATAATTAGTGCCAGAGTTGTGGCCCTTGATTACTACAAAAAATCTTGTGGATGCTCTAGATGCCAAAGTTAATATCCGATTGACTTTAAATTTGTACACATTGTTTAAGGTCATGAGACGAAAAAGCCTATTGATTTTCAGCGATTTCTGACAATTACTGCCAGAGTTATGGCCCTTGATCACATCAAAAAGTCCTGTGGACGCTCTAGAGGCCAAAGATAATACCCGATTGACTTTAAATACACACACAATGGTTAAGATCATGAGACGAAGAAGCCTATTGATTTTGAGCAATTTGAAATAATTACTTCCAGAGTTGTCTCCCATGATCACTTCAAAAAACCTTGTGATGCTATAGAGGCCAAACTTATCATCCGATTGACTTCAGATTGATACACAGAGTTTAAGGTGTTGAAACAAACAAGTATTTTGATTTTCAATGAATTTTGATAACTGAACTGCTAAATCCATGATATTAAATGTTTCCTATACTAATTGTTAGCTTGGGGCAAAACTTTTATAAAAAGCAAACAAATTCTAATGATTTTCAGATAATTACATAATGAGTTGTTACTCTTAATCAGATTTTAGTGTATTACAAATGTTTCATTACCTAAAAAAGTAAAAATATGCGACAACCCTTGTTGACTGCCTGGACGATTTAGCTGCTGTGAGCGTATGTTTCGTTGCCTGGCAACCTATCTTTTAAGTAGATCTCATCATTCTTTTCACAAAACTTTTAACAGATTCAAAATCGGATGAAAATTTTTTTTTTTATTGAGGTTCAAAGTTGCGATTTTTGACTTTTCGCAGAAGAAAGGTTTTTCAACATTTTGAAACTGCAAATTACATAGCTTTTCTCAAAAATTCCATTTCTGTCGAAGTGATTTTGGTCAATTTTTTCATCAAAAATGGTATTATCCATGTTACATCTGAAATGTTGAACCTGGTTGTTATGCATTTTATAATCAGTAACTATCAAGTGAGATTAACAGAAAAAAAAGAGTAAAAATATCTATATGTCTTTTCTCAAGAGCTGGATTTATATTAATTTTTGTACAATTGTCTGCGGCACACATTTGCCTATTTTTGGGGGGTTTTGGGGACATTAATAAAATAAGAAAGAATGGAGATACTGAAGTGAAATTATAGGAATATGTCAAAAAGTTTGAATTTTTAAAATTACATATTTCCAATCTGCCTTATATTATCAATTTTGGTTGTCATAGCAACCAAAATTGAAAAAATGCAATTTTTGACCATTTTCAACACTATTTACCATAACCTAAAAGGTGATCACCACATTTAAAAATAAGCATTTTAAAATATTTTAAACACAAGTAATGTCAAATGATATGGATTGTATAAGTTCGAGCCAAATATTAAGGAGTTTGAGTGGTTACCATAGCAACCACTGTATATTTTTTTTAAAAGCTTCATTTTCCGATTATTTTCTCATTAATATTAATTTTTATATTATTTTAAGTCAGTAGCTGTCAGGCAATGATTGAACAAATAAATAATAATAAGATCCATCTCTTTATACGCTGGAAAGGGGTTCACTTTTGTAAAACATTCTGCAATTGGAAATTGACCAATTTTAGGCTTAAAAAAATTATGAAGGAATTGAGATTTTCAAGTGAAATTTGTGTACCGTACTGGTAAACGTAGTGAATTTTAAAAATCACTTATTTTTTCTCTTCTATAATACTTAATATTTGGTTGTTATAGCAATCAAAACACCCCCCCCCCCCCAAAATAAAGGCAATGTTATTCAATTTTCAAACCATTTGATCACCATGACAAACCAAAAAGGTTATGTTATTTAAAGTTACATTATGGGAGATAAGATAAAGAGATGGCCGTTGTCACTATAATAGTTAAAAACTAGATAGTGTAAAGGTAATTTGCTGAAAATTTCAGTCAAATTTGTCCTCTATTAGCCGAGAAAAAAGAGTTTGAAATATTCACATAGCTTCGGTCATCATTACTCAAATCATTAATATAAACAGCATAGTCTCAATTATCCACTCGATTGATTTAATTATCAACGGCCATTAAGCGGCATTTAGGAATTCAATCCGCCAACATCGAAGGCTAGCCTTGACTTTAAGAGTTCATTATTGTCTGGATATCTTAATTAATGTCTAATTGATTATTTAGATAACATCTCAGGCCTAAAGAAAGACCTGTAATAAGCAGATTTTGCTCTTGCATAATGCTATTTTAATATTCAATTTTCAAACCAATTGATCACCATACCAAACCACATATTTACAGCCCATGTAATATAAAATATTATGAATTGTATAATTTTAGAGAAGGATTTTGGATGGTTGCCATAGCAACCAAATAATTTTAAAGAAAGGACAACTGTTTCATAATCACTGTTATCAGCATTCATTGCTTACATTATTGTTAGAATTCTGCTTTTACATATTATTTCTACTCAGAAGATAACAACATAGACAAATAGAAAAATATTCTCTAGTCTAAGGACTAAATAGTAAAAGTAGGTTACTCAGTTACTGATAGGCTATGGCCTAGTCATGTTTAAGGTCTGGGCCTCGAACCTACCATTTTGACTAGTCAAAGATTTTTTTGTGCCCGCCTTTCGAAGAAAGTTGGGGGACTATTAAAATGGGTTCGTTCGTCTGTCTGTCCTTCTGTCTGTCTGTCTGTTCGTCTGTCCGTCACACTTTTTGGGACACAATAACTCTCTTCCTAATTAAGCTAGAATGTTCAAACTTAGTGTATATGCCTATTAGGTCAATGCCTTGATGGAGTTCGAAGATGAGCATTTTCCGCTTCGGGTAAGCAGAGATAAGCAATTTGATTGGTTGATACTTTGGGACACGATAACTTTAGTTCTAATTAAGTGAGAGTGATGATACTTGGTGTATAGTTTCATTACAGTAATACCTTGAATAAGTTCGATAATGAGCAATTTCTGCTCAGGGTAAGCAGAGCGATACGCAATTTGATTGGGCAGAGACTTTGGAACACAATAACTCTCCTTCTAATTGAGTTAAAATTTTCAAACTTGGTGTATGTGCTTATTAGGTCAATGCCTTGATGGAGTTCGAAGATGAGCATTTTCCGCTTAGGGTAAGCAGAGATAAGCAATTTGATTGGTTGATGCTTTGGGACACGATAACTTTAGTTCTAATAAAGTGAGAGTGATGAAACTTGGTGTATAGTTTCATTACAGTAATGCCTTGACTAAGATCGATAATGAGCATTTTCTGCTCAGGGTAAGCAGAGCGATAAGCAATTTGATTTACCGAGACTTTGGAACACAATAACTCTCCTCCTAATTGAGTTAAAATGTTCAAAATTGGTGTGTATGCTTATTAGGTGATGGAGTGCGAAGATGAGCGTTTTCTGCTTAGGGTAGGCAGAGATAAGCATTTTGATTGGTTGATACTTTGGGACAAGATAACTTAGGTTCATCTTGATTGATGATTTTTATGCCAATACAATGACTGCATTCTCATTCAGTAATGGATTCGACAGTAACAGTGTATAGAAACGATTGACTCAGACACGAGGGCCCTTTCCCTTGGCCATAGGGGCCCTTTTGTCAAGCGTGGGGGCCCTTTTGTCTGCCTTTAGGGTCCCCCTAACTGGGGTACATTTTCATTTTTCTCATCGGTTTTAGCATTTTTCTTTATAAAACACTTTTGGATGACACTTCGTGTACAGTTTGATTGCTTGATACGTTTGAAAAAAATAAATGTGCGATTAATTAATATGTGTCATCTATTATTTTGGGATTTCGGCGGGGGACATCAACTTCACTGTTGGCTTGTTTGTTTTTACTTCACTTTTGAATATAAAACACTTTTGGATGACACTTCGTGTACAGTTTGATTGCTTGATACGTTTGAAAAAAATAAATGCGCGATTAATTAATATGTGTCATCTATTATTTTGGGATTTCGGCGGGGGACATCAGCCTCACTGTTGGTTTGTTTGTTTTTACTTCACTTTTGAATATCTGTATTATTCCTTGAAATCAGTATTCAGCCTATTGAGCAACTTTCTTATTTTTTGTATATGTATATATTAATCTGTGGGAGTTTTCATTTTTTGAAAATCCCTTAATCACAAAACTATCACACGACATGCTTCAAAACTACTAGTAATTTATTCAAAACACTCTCTACTTTCGTGTTTAGAGTCATTTGCGTATAGACCATTTGTTTGTTTACCATATTACGTGAATAATTGTCAATATTCATTATTTACCTGTCAAAAGTCGGCCATGCTTGATTCGCGACTTGAGCTTTTGCTACGTGTTCTATGATTGGCTACACGCGACCAATCAAATCAGCGTTTAATTGTCGACGTTCAGCGCTGATCGCACGAGCATTTCGCTGGTAAGAGGGTATATAAGCAGCCGAATTCATCACTTGCATTTGTACCGCGGCCGGCGTTGAATATAGGTACGGGAATAGTAACTATTCCATTTATTAGCCGGGAAAAGTAACTTTTCCGCCATGCTAATAGACTATATTTAATTTTGGGATTTATTTGTCGATGATTTAAGAAGTATTTAAACGTCGTGATTTGGTTAGGTTTTAGTTAGGAATTTTTCACGGTCATATACGTTTAGCATTTAAAGTGGCTTTCCGCATTTTCTAATATTACTGCGCCTTCGGTTCGAATTGTTCCGTATTTATACTCGTCGATCATTGGCGCGGGTTTCACTTTCTAGAGGTGATTCCGTGGAGCTTTTTTTAATTTTGTGGACTATTGTCTGCATTTAGCTGATTCGGTCTTGGTTTTTCGGGTCATTAGTTTTATTGTGCGAAACTTTGTGCAAACCGGTACCTGCATTGTGTCGCGTTTAAATGACTGTGCCTGATCGTCTGAATTTTACTTTGCTCAGAGATAATTCTGGCATATAAGCGGAAAGACGCGTAACATCTGTACTTGTTGAAAGTTACCGTGACATATTATCATGGAATCTCGAGATTGCATTTAAATTAGTTGTTTTAGTAAAAACGTACCTTGATATTTATCTGGATAAAGCTAAACCCTTATCTTGGAACGTGAGGTTCGTTTTTATTGGTTAGGGATAAACTCCTTCATTCATTCATTCATCTATTTATGTATTTACCTGTTACCCAATTGTCAGGAGTTACAATTGGTATAATAAAACTTTGTAATAATAAATATTGTTGTTTTCTCTGAGTTGATGTTTGGGGCAAACCATTGAGCATCCAGTATACGAATCCCTGTTTCTTCTGAACAAACCCACAGTTGGAGGTTTTGTGTCTGGTAAAGGGGGTGGGACTTATTTTGCCTGAATTTAATCTGAGGGTTGGGACGCGATTTGATCCCAGGGTACCTTTTGTTTTGGCGAGCTTGAACCTACGTTTGTGCTTATAAGTCCCTAGATGCTTCATTTTTGTCACGTTTGTCCTCGTATAACAAATTGGCGAGATTCGTGGAGTACTTTTTGCCAGTCATAAGCCCCTCCTACTACATTTTTGGCGAGCTTGCCAGGATGCTCACATAGGATTTGTGCCGACATCAAGACAGAGTTATTGATTTCCAAATTGTTAATGTAGATTATATAGGTAAAAGGAAATAAGTTAAAATAGAAAGTGAAAATTTATTTATTCTTTATTTCTAAAATGAGTAATAAAGAGAAAGAACGTGGTTATCCTTCCCATACTAATAGGCGTAGGGAGGACGAAGATCCGTCAGAAATCTATACAGATTCGGCGCGCGCGCGCTTAGTTCTAGAGCATTTGATACTTATAAGACATGTCTAACTCCAACTTTGAATAAACCGGAAACTTCCTTTTCTAGTGGATACCGAACTGCTAGGTTTTCTGATTATCAGTCCCCACGCTTAGAACCATTATATGATGATAAAGATGAAACTTCGGATTCTGAGGAAGAATTCAAACCCAATCCGTCGTCCCATAAGTCTAGAGTAGGATTCTCTGACGATATAACCGAATCTCCAAGACGTTATGTGTCTGAAACGACATATGAGATAAGTAGGGATAAAAGTAATAGGTATCAGTTTAAAGAGCCTTACGAAGGAGACCAATCTCCTTATAGAGGCACTTTTTCCGAGCGGACACCGTCTTTATTACCTAATACTCCAAAATATAATAGCACCCCCTACTCTATTAGGTCTGATTACGTTTGCCCCGGTAAAAAGTCCGGACCGATTTTATCTCGAAGGTCACAATCTCCTATCAGAAATCATAAACCCAGGAAAGAAAAGGAACCCGATAAGTTTGATGGGGAACGAACGGAATGGTCGGATTATATTATACATTTCGAGCAAGTAGCTATTTGGAATGGTTGGTCTGCCACCGAAATGGCACAACAATTATCAATGAGTTTGAGGGGTAGGGCCATGAGAATGTTAAGTGAACTTACTTCGTTCCAGTTATTTGATTATGATGAATTAAAAATTGCTATTACGCAAAGGTTTACTCCGGAAGAAAGACTTACCGTGCATAGGGTGGAATATCGGAATCGCCGTAGGCAAAAAGATGAATCTCTTGCAGATTTTGGTCATGAATTAAAAAGACTAGCGCACAAGGCGTTTCCAAATACTCCCGCAAACACATTAGAGGACCATGTGGTGGATCAATACATCCATGGCATCGGGAATCATGAATTAAAAAAACATGTTCAATTATGCCATCCCCGTACTCTTAATCAAGCAATATCACTAGCCGTAGAGTATGAGGCAGTTGATGGACCCGTTGATAGAATGCAGAAGCCAGATCCATCGAATCAAAATAATTCATACCTGGAAAACAATGCGGAGATAAGTCATGGAAGATTTCTTGCTAAAATTTCCAGTTTAATAGATTAGATAGGAAGTTGGATTCATATGAAAGTAGGAGTAGGAATTTTAATCAAAATTATAGGTATATGAATAGGGATAATGTTGAGGGTGGCTCTTTCAGGGATAATAATCAATCATATAGGAAAAGATTTGATAATGGTCAGACGCAAGATGTACGAGAAGATTCCCAATCATCTGCCGGAGCTCAGCGTCCACTCTTATCTTGTCATTATTGTAAAGCGGATCATGCAAAAACCAGCTGTCCTAAATTAAGGGATAGGGATTTAAACTAATGTGGACTGACAAAGAGCTGCAGTACCAGTCCTTGGAAATAAATAAATAGCAGGGAACCATGCATTTAATTGGTGCTTTCGGGAAATCAGAGAAACTAGTAACTGGTTATACTGATTTTAATTTACATGGGGAAGATGGTGAGATTTTAATATTGGATTAACTGGGAAAGAGGACCATTGCTCTGGATTCTTTGGGATGAGAACTGTGATGGGACCACCAAAACCTGAAAAGAAGAAAATACAGAACTATTTATTGATTGTAATATCTTGATTTGTACATCTTTAATTCAATTGTCTTGAGGGAGTTTATATGTGGGTTTTTTTTTTATGTTCAGGAACTTGTTTCTCCTGTTCTCATGTAAGAACAGTGGCGAATAAGAGGGGGGAAATGTGGGAGTTTTCATTTTTTGAAAATCCCTTAATCACAAAACTATCACACGACATGCTTCAAAACTACTAGTAATTTATTCAAAACACTCTCTACTTTCGTGTTTAGAGTCATTTGCGTATAGACCATTTGTTTGTTTACCATATTACGTGAATAATTGTCAATATTCATTATTTACCTGTCAAAAGTCGGCCATGCTTGATTCGCGACTTGAGCTTTTGCTACGTGTTCTATGATTGGCTACACGCGACCAATCAAATCAGCGTTTAATTGTCGACGTTCAGCGCTGATCGCACGAGCATTTCGCTGGTAAGAGGGTATATAAGCAGCCGAATTCATCACTTGCATTTGTACCGCGGCCGGCGTTGAATATAGGTACGGGAATAGTAACTATTCCATTTATTAGCCGGGAAAAGTAACTTTTCCGCCATGCTAATAGACTATATTTAATTTTGGGATTTATTTGTCGATGATTTAAGAAGTATTTAAACGTCGTGATTTGGTTAAGTTTAAGTTAGGAATTTTTCACGCTCATATACGTTTAGCATTTAAAGTGGCTTTCCGCATTTTCTAATATTACTGCGCCTTCGGTTCGAATTGTTCCGTATTTATACTCATCGATCATTGGCGCGGGTTTCACTTTCTAGAGGTGATTCCGTGGAGCTTTTTTTTATTTTGTGGACTATTGTCTGCATTTAGCTGATTCGGTCTTGGTTTTTCGGGTCATTAGTTTTATTGTGCGAAACTTTGTGCAAACCGGTACCTGCATTGTGTCGCGTTTAAATGACTGTGCCTGATCGTCTGAATTTTACTTTGCTCAGAGATATTTCTGGCATTTAGGACGTGGTCTTGAACGGGTGGAACCAGTATTAATATAAGCGGAAAGACGCGTAACATCTGTACTTGTTGAAAGTTACCGTGACATATTATCATGGAATCTCGAGATTGCATTTAAATTAGTTGTTTTAGTAAAAACGTACCTTGATATTTATCTGGATAAAGCTAAACCCTTATCTTGGAACATGAGGTTCGTTTTTATTGGTTAGTTATAAACTCCTTCATTCATTCATTCATCTATTTATGTATTTACCTGTTACCCAATTGTCAGGAGTTACAATTGGTATAATAAAACTTTGTAATAATAAATATTGTTGTTTTCTCTGAGTTGATGTTTGGGGCAAACCATTGAGCATCCAGTATACGAATCCCTGTTTCTTCTGAACAAACCCACAGTTGGAGGTTTTGTGTCTGGTAAAGGGGGTGGGACTTATTTTGCCTGAATTTAATCTGAGGGTTGGGACGCGATTTGATCCCAGGGTACCTTTGGTTTTGGCGAGCTTGAACCTACGTTTGTGCTTATAAGTCCCTAGATGCTTCATTTTTGTCACGTTTGTCCTCGTATTACAAATTGGCGAGATTCGTGGAGTACTTTTTGCCAGTCATAAGCCCCTCCTACTACAAATCAATGTAAATAAATATCAAGTAAAGGCCTAAAAGGCCTTACGCTTGTCGGTTCTTTCAATTTGCCCTTGATCACTTTGAAAAATCTTTTGTAACGTTCTAGAGGCCAAACTTATCATCCAATTGACTTCAGATTGATACACAAAGTTTAAGGTCTTCAGACGAATGAGTACATTGATTTTCAATGTCTTTTGATAACTGAACAGCTAAATCCATGATTTTAAATGTTTCGTATACATTACTAAGAGTTACTTGCTGAACCATTTAGTAAATCCATTATTTTCGAAATTAAAAATACCATGTCAGACAGAGCCAGCACCGAAAAGCTATTTAATTCTTTATTTACTCAATACAGAGACAGTATTTGCGCTAAATTAGTAGAAAACTTGTCAGGTTTATCAGATTCAGAGTGAAATATTCATATGAATATTAATCATTTCTTTTGTGGGTTTCATTTAATAACTAGTTTGGTGGATAAAAGTGTTCTGGAATTGAAAAAATTTGAAGAACTGTATTTTAAAATGTTCTCGGCCCAAACATTAAAAACCACTACATCATTTTCGCCAAACGAATAGGGGTGTGTTCGATTGGTTCGAACCATATGTAAGGCTTTACTCAGGGTGGAAATGAAAAGTCAGGTTGTTATTTACCCATCCCCACTATACCAAATTCAAATTCAAATCTACCTGATCGAAGCTCGATCTCTATTATCCTGCGCCGAACGAAGTTAGGGAGGGATATTGAAACGGCTTCTGTCTGTCTCTCCGTCCAACCCGAATTCGTTTCTGGCACATATCTTATAAACCGTTCGAGATATCTTTCTGAAACTTTGTACACACATCAACCTATTACGGTAGTTGTGCCTTTTGCTATTTAGGGATTTATATTTATAATCTTTCCATTCATATTTCTTTGATTGCAAATATTCAAACCATGATTCTTGAATGTTCATTTCAATAAACAAATATTTGTTTCAAATCCAGTGTTATTTTAAAAGACATTTTCATATCGACAAAAAACTTAGAAAATTCTCAGTCTGTTGAGAATCTTGATTAGAATTGATTGCAATGTAAAGGTCTTGCTTGGTATGTTAAAAAAATTCAATTTGTAAATAATTGACAGTTGATATGTTGATATAGTGTACATGTACATGTAATATAGTTTACTTAATTTTAGTTAATACTTTAGACTATTTAGAGTCAATGGTCTTCAAATTTCTATAGATTGTTATGCGAAGGGGGAATAAACCTATGAGTTACTGTAACTTCTAGAGTTATGGCTCTTTTTTTATGAAACCTGGTTAACAGTCTACATCTACAATGATCAAATTGATCATTTTGATATTACTGTTGATGGTCTTTCTCATTTTTATATGCCCAAAGTTTCATGTCTGTTTGTGGACATTACAGGTCACAATTTTTATCCGATTTTGATGAAACTTGAAATATGGCTTTGTCTCCTAAAGATCTCGGTTTTTTTTATATTGGCATATACCGGGGGTATTCGACCGTAAGTTCATGGATGATGACCCCTGATGTTTTTAGCTTGTGAACACTATAGAGGTCGCAAGTTTTATCTGATTTTGATGAAACTTAAAATGTATGTTTATAACGCAAAACTCTTGAATTCCTTTCAATATGTAACATTGTGAGTTTGGCTCAAGACATTGTATAACTGTTGATACACTATATATTCAAAGATCAGTTTAAGTAACTAAATTATATGAAACAAAAATAAAAATGGTTGGTGTGCCCAAGTCTAGAGTTGTCGTTGATTCCATAAAGTAGTTAGGTTTTAAAACATGAAATATTGTGTAATTCTCGAAACATAGTCGAAACACTGACTATCATATAAATAAAACCATTTGGTACTGATTCGTACCCCTTCTGTGGAAGCGGACGTTAAAACACCAGGTAGTAGTAGTGATTCGTACCTATATAATACTAAACCCCATCGGGCGCCATGTTGAATTACACAATATTTCACGTTTTAAAACCTACATACTTTATGGAATCAACGACAAATCTAGACTTGGGCACTCCAACCATTTTTATACGCCCACATTTTCATGTGGACATATAATGTCGTCGCCCCTGTCCGTGCGGACGTCCGTCCGTCCACAATTTGTTTGTGGACTCTCTACAGGTCACAATTCTTATCCGATTTGGACGAAACTTGAAATATAGGTTTATCCCCATAAGATCTCGGCTGCTTTCGATATTGGCATGTATCGGATTGAAACTTCATGGATTATGGCCCCTGATTGTACTAAATATCATGTTTTTAGCTTGTGGACCCTATAGAGGTCACAATTTTGAACCGATTGTGATGAAACTTGACATGCATGTTTATAACCCCAAGATCTTGGTTCCTTTCGATATTTGCGCCCATCGGATCGTAACTTCCTGAATTATGGCCCCTGATTGTCCGAAAAATCGCCCTTTTTAGCTTGTGGTCCCTCTGGAGGTCAAAATTATTATCCGATTTAAAAAACCGTTCGATTATATCACCGTTACATGGTAATGAAGGTTGAGGTCGAATTTCGTGAAAATCGGACCAAAATTGACATACAAAATGGCCGCCGTTTGTACGCGAATAGTGTGAAAATATGTTATTTCAAGGTTGTGGACCCTATAAAGGTCACAATTTTGAACCGATTGTGATGAAACTTGAAATGCATGTTTATAACCCCAAGATCTTGGTTCCTTTCTATATTTGCGGCCATCAGATCGTAACTTCCTGAATTATGGCCCCTGATTGTCCGAAAAATCGCCCTTTTTAGCTTGTGGTCCCTCTGGAGGTCAAAATTATTATCCGATTTAAAAAAACGTTCGATTATATGACCGTTACATGGTAATGAAGGTTGAGTTTGAATTTCGTGAAAATCGGACCAAAATTGACATACAAAATGGCCGCCGTTTGTACGCGAATAGTGTGAAAATATGTTATTTCAAGGTTGTGGACCCTATAGAGGTCACAATTTTGAACCGATTGTGATGAAACTTGACATGCATGTTTATAACCCCAAGATCTTGGTTCCTTTCTATATTTGCGGCCATCAGATCGTAACTTCCTGAATTATGGCCCCTGATTGTCCGAAAAATCGCCCTTTTTAGCTTGTGGTCCCTCTGGAGGTCAAAATTATTATCCGATTTAAAAAAACGTTCGATTATATCACCGTTATATGGTAATGAAGGTTGAGTTTGAATTTCGTGAAAATCGGATCAAAATTGACATATAAAATGGCCGCCGTCTGTACGCGAATAGTGTGAAAATATGTTATTTCAAGGTTGTGGACCCTATAGAGGTCACAATTTTGAACCGATTGTGATGAAACTTGACATGCATGTTTTTAACCCCAAGATCTTGGTTCCTTTCTATATTTGCGGCCATCAGATCCTAACTTCTTGAATTATGGACCCTGATTGTCCGAAAAATCGCCCTTTTTAGCTTGTGGTCCCTCTGGAGGTCAAAATTATCATCCGATTTAAAAAAACGTTTGACTATATCATCGTTACATGGTAATGAAGGCTGAGTTCAAATTTTGTGAAAATCGGACCCAAATAGACAGACAAAATGGCCGCCGTTTGTACGCGATTAGTGTGAAAATATGTTATATCAAGGTTGTGGACCCTACAGAGGTCACAATTTTGAACCGATTTTGATGAAACTTGACATGCATGTTTATAACCTGAAGATCTTGGTTCCTTTCGATATTTGCGCCCATTGATTCGTAACTTCCTGAATTATGGCCCCTGATTGTACGAAAAATCACCCTTTTTAGCTTGTGGTCCCACGGGAGGTCAAAATTATTATCCGATTTAAAACAACGTTTGATTATATCACCGTTACATGGTAATGAAGATTGAGTTCAAATTTTGTGAAAATCGGACCAAAATTGACAGACAAAATGGCCGCCGTTTGTACGCGATTATTGTGAAAATATGTTATATCAAGGTTGTGGACCCTATAGAGGCCAGCATCTTACCCACTTAGCAACATGATCCCCAGTCGAATTTGAAGCCTACTGAAATGCACCTTTATAACCCAAAGATCTTAATTCATTTCGATATTTGCACATGGGTCATTCCAGGTCAGATCAACACAGAAATCTGAAATTTTTAACCCGACCCCCTTCGATTTTGATGAAATTATGTACACATGATGTCTAGACGGGAAAAGCCCAAATCTGAAATTTTAGCCAAATCGACCCATTGGAGGCCGAGATATGACCTTTTGAACTTTTGACCTTTTTGACATTTTTCGCGTTCCCCTGAATTTTCAAATCCTCATATCTCAGCAACCAGTATGCCTATCAGGGTGTAATTGGTGTCGTTGGAAAGCTAGAAAGACAAGGAATTCATTTCCGGTCTCAGAATCTAACTTGAAGCAAGTTTAGTGGTTTTGATTTTGTCACCCAAGTTTTGACCTTGATTTTGACCCAAAGGCCCTGGTGACCTTGACCTGAACTTTTGTCCCAATGAAAGCTAAGACGGTCTACTATCATATGTTAAAAGATCACAATGGTAAAATTGTTCTTTTCCGAGATACCATGTCTTTAATTTCACCATGGTTACATCAATAACACAGTATTTCACTGGGTGGGAGCTATATCTGGACTATGTGGTACATAAAAAATTCAAAATAAAAAAATCTTCAGTTCAAACTCAATTCAGCTTTATTGAGAGCCATTTTCATTTAAAACTGATCATCAGATTTTATCGATTTCATTTATCATTTTTATGGTACACAAGCAGCGCTACGATTGCAGCATAAGTATTTCAGTCAACATAAACTAAGTAAGATATGGACAGTGATTAGGAGGTCCGAACCAGAAGCAGTTAGTGATGTGCACAGATTTTAGAGATAGACTCCATGTCCAATTTAGTCCGCAGAGATAATACCTCTCTCTCTTGTCTATCCGTCACCCGTCGTATGGACGGCGTTCGAATGTGGGTAGTCGGATGACACTGATCCAATGAAGAAAAGCTACAATCCTCCAACTCCATGTTTGCATTGAAAAACAATATCTGCAAAATGAAGAAACTAACTATTGATTGAAACGAATATCAAATGAATTTGAAACTGCTACATATTTGTCTATGTACAGAAGACGCTCTAGACACTGACCAACCATTGAAATTGGCTGTGACTTGTGAGGAGTTATCTTGTGAATCTGCTCGATGTTCAAATAACATATCAGAGTAACATAAACAAACGCCAAAATGCAGCTAAATAAATGGGGTTCACAATAATCACTACCAGAGAACTTAACCAAGCTAATTACAGTAATCTGATCTGCTGCCATGCTGAATTTATGGAAGCATGGTACAATTGAATTGATGATATCTTGGGAAAGAACAATTTTACCATTGGGATCTTTTGATATATGATGGTAGACTGTTTTAGCTTTCATTGGGACAAAAGTTCAGGTCAAGGTCACCAGGGCCTTTGGGTCAAGGTCAAAACGTGGGTAAAGATATCGAAACCCCCAAAAGTGTTCCTGATGAGTTCTGATGCCATTAATGGATTCCTTGTCTTTCTAGCTTTCCAACGACACCAATTACACCATGATAGGCCTACTGGTTGCTGAGATATGAGGATTTGAAATTTCAGGGGAACGCGAAATATGTGGAAAAGGTCAAAAGTTGAAAAGGTCATATCTCAGTAACCAATAGGTCGATTTGGCTAAAATTTCAGATTTAGGCTTTTCTAGTCTTAGACATCACTTATGCAAAATTTCATCAAAATCGGAGGGGGTCGGGTTAACACCGTGTGTTGATCTGAGCTGGAATGACCCACATATCAAATTCTAACTTAATGATGTAGGAAAAATCACTTTCGGTATTGCTTGTTCTCTATCCATCTCTCGAAAATGTGGGCGTATCCTGCCTGGCAGTGCCAGCCTATCTTTATTTTTGTTTCACAATGCTCTACTCCTGAGTGTTCCAACTTTGGATTTATATTTAGTCTTATAACCCTCTCAACACCCTTATCCATATACTATCCCTTTATATTTATGATGATTAACAATGTTACAAACCAACCAAAGGCATCCTAGTGAGCAAAATCATGGACACTCTCACTTCAACCTAAACAATCAGTTGTCAAATCTCTGCAAAACCCCGGTAAGCGAGCCAATGACCCCAGCAAAAAAGAAAAATAAAAAATTTTTTTTCGCAAACCCCCACATGTAAGAGGGTTAGGGTTAGGGTTAGTCCTCCAGACTAGCAAGCCAGTGTGTTATCCACTTAACCATCGCTGTCACATTCGGGAGACATGAGATGTTCAGAGCGAATCATATTAAATGATCATTGTTTTTCAACTGTAGTTATATTAAGTCATTTATATAATCATTTTGGGGGGTTGGGATGGCCTAGTGGTCTAGAGTGCCGCGCTTCGACCTCTAGCTGGCCGGTCACCTCTGGCTTGCGGCTGTGGTTTCGAGCCCTGGTACGTGAGCGTATGTGGCATGGAGATAGGGGCGCCTTCTCAACCTCGTGGGTTTCCTCCGGGCACTCCGGTTTCCTCCCACTGCTAAAGACCCCTACGCGCAGGCGAGTTATTGAAATAAAATTTAAAGCCATGAGTTAGTCCCGAAGTGACCTGGTTATGTCGAGTGGACGTTAAACCCCATTTCTCTCTCTCTATAATCATTTCTTTGAACAATTATGGCGTAATTTGCTAAAAGTCACTCATTCAATTCCAAAGATCAGCGATCCTTTCGATATATTTGCGCTCATCCGACCCTAACTTCCTGGATTATCATTCCTTATTGTACAAAAAATGTTTTTGTCTGTTTAGCTTGTTCTGCCCATCTCCTGCAAGATGTGGGCATGTCTTGCATGGTAATTACAAAGCCTTGTTAATCTGCTATAAAAATGATCTAACGTGATACACTAGGAAACTGGAATCGTTTAATTTGGGGTTTTTAGACTTTAAAAAATGTTATAGAGTTTAATTTCAAAACATCGTTTGATAATTGATTATAATCGTTTGAAAATTACAAAAATGGTTTAATTAGTACTATGGTTTAATTTAATGATACAGCGTTTAATTTCTCCGACAGGGGTTTAGAAATGCACGGACCCTTTAATTATGTCAAGCGTCTAATTACTAGCCGAGTACTTTAATTTCCCGAGATGCATTTATAAATTAAATATTAGACGAAACTTTTAATTTCCCGCGAGTCGTTTAACCGATCGGCTCATTTTGATTACGATTATTTAAATGTGAAGTACGAATAAAAAATATGAATATAGAAAAATAATGCGCATCAAATAATTGCTAATCTTTTAATTTCCCGCGAGTCGTTTAACCGATCGGCTCTTTTTGTTTACGATTATTTAAATTTGAAGTACGAATAAAAAATATGAATATAAAAAAATAATGCGCATCAAATAATTGCTAATCTTTTCATTTCCCGCGAGTCGTTTAACCGATCGGCTCATTTTGATTACGGTTATTTAAATGTGAAGTACGAATAAAAAATATGAATATAAAAAAATAATGCGCACCAAATAATTGCTAATCTTTTAATTTCCCGCGAGTCGTTTAACCGATCGGCTCATTTTGATTACGATTATTTAAATGTGAAGTACGAATAAAAAATATGAATATAAAAAAATAATGCGCATCAAATAATTGCTAATCTTTTAATTTCCCGCGAGTCGTTCAACCGATCGGCTCATTTTGATTACGATTATTTAAATGTGAAGTACGAATGAAAAATATGAATATAAAAAAATACTGCGCACCAAATAATTGCTCATCTTATTCTTACCTTGGTCGTAGTATTTTTATCCATTATCGATTAAAGAATGATTCCACCATTGACAAACATCAAAAATCGGTAAATCACGCCCAATGTTTTTATACAATCGGGAATCGGTAAAGCACATCCCAAAAAATGAACATAGCCTTCCACCTGTACGCATCACTATTTGTTGGAAATCGGTAAAGCACATCCCAGGAAATGTATTTTCTTTAAATCACAAATGAATGAAAATAGTTTTCCACCTGCATGTGCCGCTAGAAGACATCACAATGTACGTTATCATGGAAGAGTGATAATCTCGCGAGACTTTTAGTTGGCGCCAATTTGTCGATCTCTATAGACAAGCTGTCGATCATTTTTAGACAGGACTATAGAATGGCTTCAAACAGTATCAATGACTGATCACAGCCTTGATGTTACGTAATCACTTGGGACAATAAAATGTTGACTGCAGAAGAACGATATTGCTAAATCAACATTTACTCCCTCAATATATAAAAGATAATGTGTGTTGGCGAGGTATCGGTGTTTTTTTTTTGTACTATTCAAAATCCACGTTAGATCTTTCATCCCACGACCGTTTCGCCACCCTAATTTACACAGCTCGTTTCATCCCACAAATTAAAAAGACAATATTTACGTATTTTAAATATTTTATTGATACATTAATAACTAGTGATGGTCCGATATGGCACCTATCGGTTTTACCGATATCAGATATTGACAGTGAAACATATCGGCCAACACGGATAAATTACCGATAGTGGTGGATATAAAACTATTACACATTAAAATGTCTCGAATGACGTGATGATCTATGTAGATATTTGTCTTTATTAGTCGAGGAACGCATAATACTATTTTACTGCGTGAATCAAATACGAACCCTGTGTTTTCGAAGTAATAATTGGGCCACGCTTCCTACGCAATCAAAAATATACACCATCCTTTATGAACTTAATTAAATGCTGTACCATCAATCGTCGAGATTATCATATTTTAAGTGTTGAATACAATATAATTCCTAACAGTAACAGCACGTCCATACGTGCATTAGTTCATGCGGTAATAAAATGATACATCAAAGCGATAACTTCCTGACCTGTTTGTCAACAGTGGCTATCACGTGACATTCTCCCAACATTTCTAGAACTATTGTTTAAAATAAAACATCTAATGGGAACCTATTTGTTGATAATATTATTAATTAATAAAGTATGATTTGTATTTTGAGTTTTTATTTGACAACACAATAGTCAAGAATAACAATATAAATCGCTAAATTATTTCTAAATTTATATCGGCTTCTAGAAGCCGGAATGTATTAGACAGTGATTACGTGACATCAAAGGAATATCCCCCCTTTCATCCTTCATTCTACCACACGCAAAACACGTGATATTTGCCCACCTTTTCGAAATCTTCTGACAGACAATATAGTGAACTAGATAAAACAAAGGAAAAAAAAATATTTACTTGACGCGTCATGTTTCCAGCACCCAGAATCAAATTTAGCGATATTTTTCTGCAGGCGAATACCGAAATTTCCATTCGACAATTATTCGAAAATTGTATTTCATGGGCTTTATTTGCAGTTTGGGGGTTCGTTTTTTGACAAATATGTAAAATATGACGAGCGCTTTTATCCTCGAGGAAGAGCAATAAAAAGCTCTCCTATTTTGAGGCGAGGCACTGATATCATCTTGTTATTAATGTATCAATAAAAGATTAAAAATACGTATTAATTGGTTTTTTTTTTAATTTGTGGGATGAAACGACCCGCGTAATTTTGGGGGGTGAAACATTCGTGGGATAAAGATCTAATGTAGATTTTGTTTTGAATAGTACAAAAAAAAAACACCGATACCTCACCAACACACATTATTATACGCCCACATTGAAATGTGGTCGTATATTGTCGTCGCCCCCGTCCGTCCGTCCGTCGGTCCGGCGTCCACAATTGCTTGTGGACGCTCTACAGGCTAAAGTTAATATCCGATTGACTTTAAATTTATACACAGTGTTTAAGGTCATGAGACGAAGAAGCCTATTGTTTTTCAGCGATTTCCGATAATAACTACCAGAGTTATGGCCCTTCAAAAAATCTTGTGGACGCTCTAGAGGCCAAAGTTAATATCCGATTGACTTTAAATTTATACACAGTGTTTAAGGTCATGAGACGAAGAAGCCTATTGATTTTCAGCGATTTCCGATAATAAGTGCCAGAGTTATGGCCCTTGATCACTTAAACAAATCTTGTGGACGCTCTAGAGGCCAAAGTTATTATCCGATTTACTTTAAATTTTATACAGAGTGTTTAAGGTCATGAGACGAAGAAGCCTATTGATTTTCAGCGATTTCCGATAATAAGTGCCAGAGTTATGGCCCTTGATCACTTCAAAAAATCTTGTGGACGCTCTAGAGGCCAAAGTTAATATCCGATTTACTTTAAATTTATACACAGTGGTTAAGGTCATGAGACGAAGAATCCTATTGATTTTCAGCAATTTCCGATAATTAGTGCCAGAGTTATGGCCCTTGATCACTTCAAAAAATCCTGCGGACGCTCTAGAGGCCAAAGTTAATATCCGATTGACTTTAAATTTATACACAGTGTCTAAGGTCATGAGACGAAAAAGCTTTTGATTTTCAGCGATTTCCGATAATTACTGCCAGAGTTATGGCCCTTGATCACTTCAAAAAAATCTTGTGGATGCTCTAGAGGCCAAAGTTAATATCTGATTGACTTCAAATTTATACATAGTGTTTACAGTCATGAGACTAAGACGTCTATCGATGTTCAGTGATTTTCAATAATTGCTGCCAGAGTTATGGCCCTTGATCACTTCGAAAAAATCCTGTGGAAGCTCTAGAGGCCAAAGTTAATATCCGATCGATTTTAAATTAACACACAGTGTTTAAGGTCATGAGACGAAGAAGCCTATTGATTTTCAGAGATTTCAAATGATTACTGCCAGAGTTATCTCCCTTGATAACTTCAAAAAATCTTGTGGCGCTATAGAGGCCAAACTTATCATCCGTTTGACTTCAGATTGATACACAGAGTTTAAGGTGTTGAAACGAACAAGTATTTTGATTTTCAATGAATTTTGATAACTGAACAGCTAAATCCATGATATTAAATGTTTCGTGTATATACTAATTGTTAGCGTGGGGTAACACTTTATAAAAAGCAATCGAATTCTAATGATTTTCTGATAATTACATAATGAGTTTTTACTCTTAATCAGTTTTTAGTGTATTACAAATGTTTCATTAGCGAAAAAAATAAAAATTTGCGACAACCCTTGTTGACTGCCCGGATGATTTAGCTGCTGTGGGCGTATGTTTCGTTGCCTGGCAACCTATCTTTTTTTAATTCACCCATCTTCAATCATAATAATATACATATTATAAAATAATAGTACAGTATAGCACAGCCAGAATACACTAAAGTACATACATAGTTCAATTACACTATACGAGTAGCATTGTTGATCACCTTATGTATCAGTGTTCAAATTACTAAATCCGTTAAAATCGCAAATCCATTCAGTATGCTGTTTTAAATTTATTTAATTTTTGTCATTGGTGTTATTTTAAATTTAAAGAGAAGTCATAAATGTCAGTTATTACAATATAGATTAATATTTGATTGGACGAATACTATTGTTTTATTAATTCCCACCTGTGATCACATGTCTGGGACACTGGGTGCCATATGAAACCATGTTTTTGAATACGCACGCCGTTATTACAGTATGGATTAATTGTTTGATTGCTGGAGTGCTATTGTTTTATCACATCTACCTGCATTATTTGTGATAGATGTACCTCTGATATAATGCAATATGGTTTGATTTAGGTGTAACAGTCAACATTTTATTGACCCAAATCCCGCGATTACGTAACATTAAGGCACTAATCATTGAAGCGTATTTCCTGGGTGACTTCTTTTGGCGCCAGTACATGTCTAACTCTCTCGCGGGTCTATCGCACTGCCATTGTGGGGTTGACTTCTGGTCACATGTACACGTTAATTCATTTGTGATTTAATGAAGATGCATTACCTGTGTGATTTACCGAGTTCTGATTTTATAATTACCCGGGACGAGATTTACCAATTTTTGACGTATTTGTCAATGGTTGAATACTATTTTTATAGGCTAATGGATAATATATAGAAGGACACGGTAAGGTGAATATCTATGTGTGCGCATTTTTTTACACTCAAATTTGTATTCGTACTTCGTATGTAAATAATCGTAATCAAAATGAATTGATCGGATAAACGGCACGCGGGAAATTACAAGTTAAACACTATAGATAAATTATTCGTATGTTGATTTATATACGTATCTCGGGAAATTCGACGTATCTCGGGAAGTTCGACGCCTCGTCTAATAACTGAACACCATAGATAAGTGAACGGGAAGTCCATTTTTAAACCCATCTCGGGGAAACTCAACGTCTCGGCCAATAAATGATCGCCATAGATAAGTGCACGGAGCGTCCATTTTTAAACGCATCTCGGAGAAACTAAACCCGTTGCTATTAATCTAAACCATGGTACTAATTAAACCGTTTTTGTTATTTTTCAACGGGTTTTATCATTTATTGAACGATGTTTTGAAATTACACGGTATGAATAGAAACTATCGGTAAAACTACCATTTTAGACAATACCATATCTGTGGTGTTACTTAATGAGTTGTTACTCTTAATGAGATTTTAGTGTATTCTATTATAAATGTTTCATTACCGAGAAAAGTAAGAATATGCGTGCGACAACTCTTGTTGACTGCCCGGACGATTTAGCTGCTGTGGGCATGTTTTGTTGCCTGGCAACCTATCTTTAATGATTTCAAGCGACTGAAGATTCTTATTGGAATTTGAAGAAATTCTGAAGCTAATGACATATTCACGTCATTGGTTATTATTTTTTGATGAATGAATTTTCGAAGATCTGTTATGAACTTGAGAAAGACACTTGTAGTAAACTAGTAGGCCTAGTTGTTTTTTCGATTTGAATTTCGTCTGTACGGCATAAAGTGTTTGGGTTAATTTGTATATGTTTAATGAGTATTTTACAGTGTAAGTGAAATGAAATGAAATGGGGTTTAACGTCCTACTCTTCTGCACCTAACCTTGGCTAATGGAAGACAGGCATATGCCATACAGTGTGCTATGAGGGAAATTTTGTCTGGGCAGCAGCGCTACCCTACTCTTATATTGAATTCCAACTTCCAAGGGATCTTTTACGTGCATGCCAATTTGTACACGGGACCTGGTTTTTTTGTCCCGTTCGAACGACTAGACAGCTGTCCTTGTCAGGCCCTCCGTTCTGCATCACTGACGCCAGAAATCGAGATGAACTTTCTCGGCCAATGTAGGGATCGAACACCCAACCTCAATGCTAGCGAGCCAGCGCCTTACGCACTTAGCCCCTGTGATCCCCCATGTCACTGTGTAGGCCTAAAGTAATTAGTATCTAGCCTATAGGCCTGGCTTAGTTAATAGATGTTTTTCGATTAAAACTTCATCGATATGGTCATTTTTATTATACGCCCACATTTTCATGTGGATGTATATTGTCGCCGCCCCTGTTCGTAGTAGTTCGTACGCCCGTCCGTCCACAATTGTTTGTGAACAGTCTACAGGTCACAATTTTTATCCGATTTCGACGAAACTTTAAATATAGGTTTATCACCCTAGTATCTCGGTTCCTTTCGATATTGGCATGTATCAGACTGTAACTTCATCGGTTATGGCCCTTGATTGTACGAAAAATCACGTTTTTAGCTTGTGAACAGTGTAGAGGTCACAATTTTGAACCGATTTGGATGAAACTTGAATTGGATGGTCTAGTGGTCTAGAGTGCGGCGCTTCGACCTCTAGCTGGTCGGTCACCTCTAGCTTGCGGCTGTGGTTTCGATCCGTGGTGTGATAAGGGCGCCTTCTCAACCTCGTGTGTTTCCTACGAGCACTCCAGTTTCCTCCCACTGCTAAAGACACCTACGCGCAAGCAAACTATTGAAATAAAATTAAACCATGTGTTAGTCCCGAAATGACCTAGTTTGTGTCGAGTGGATGTTAAACCACATTCTCGCAAGCAAACTATTGAAATAAAATTAAACCATGTGTTAGTCCCGAAATGACCTAGTTTGTGTCGAGTGGATGTTAAACCCCATTCTCTCTCTCTCCTTTCGATATTGGCATGTATTGGACTGTAACTTCATGAGTTATGGCCCCTCAATGTACGAAAAATCGCGTTTTTGGCTTGAGGACAGTGTAGAGGTCACAATTTTGAACTGATATTGATGAAACTTGAAATGCATGATTATAACCCAAAGATCTTGGTTCCTTTCGATATTTGCGCCCATCGGATCGTAACTTCCTGAATTATGGCCCCTGATTGTCCGAAAAATCACCCTTTTTAGCTTGAGGTCCCTCTGTAGGTCAAAATTATATCCGATTTAAAAATCTGTGTGATTATATCACCGATAAATAGTAATGGAGATTGAGTTCGAATTTCGGGGAAATCGGACCAAAATTGTCAGACAAAATGGCTACCGTTTGTACGCGAATAGTGCGAAAATATGTTATATCAAGGTTGTGAACCCAATAGAGGTCACAATTTTAATTCGATTTTGATGAAACTTGAAATATATGTTAATAACCTAAAGATCTTGGTTCCATTTCATATTTGCGCATATCGGATTGTAATTTCCTGAATTATGGCCCCTGATTGTACGAAAAATCGCCTTTATTAGCTTGTGGTCCCTCTGGAGGTCACAATTTATTACCTGATTTAAAAAAAATGTTTGCTTATATCACTGTTAAACTGTAACGAATTTTATGAACACCGGACCAAAATTGCTGAACAAAATGACCACCACTTTTACGCGAATGGTGTAAAAATATGGTATATCAAGGTTGTGGACCCTGTAGAGGTCACAATTTGAATGCGATTTGGATGAAATTTGAAATGTAAGTTTATAACCCAAAGATTGTGGTTCCTTTCGATATTCAAAGATTGCGGTTCCTTTCGATATTCGGGCACATTGGACCATAACTTCCTGAATTATGGCCCCTGATTATACGGAATATCATGTTTTTTACCATGTCCGAATTGAAAAAACGTTTGACTATATCCCCGTTACTCATTAATAATAATAATGGTTGAGTTTGAATTTGTTGAAAATCGATAATTGAACAGCTAAATCCATAATATTAAATGTTTCGTATACTAAACGTTAGAATGGGGCAGAACTTTATAAAAACCAAACAAATTGAAATGATTTTCTGATAATTACTTAATATGCGACAACTCTGTTGACTGCCCGGACGATTTAGCTGCCTGGGCGTATGTTTCGTTGCCTGGTGGTAACCTATTTTTTTCAGTGATAATGTTCGATATCTCCATCCAGACTGAAATGTGGTCGTATATTGCCTTGTTAGTAGATGTTTTTCGATTTAAACTTCATTGATATGGTCATTTTTATTTTCATTTTTTATACGCCCACATTGAAATGTGGTCGTATATTGTCGTCGCCCCCGTCCGTCCGTCGGTCGGTCAGTCGGTCCGGCGTCCACAATTGCTTGTGGACGCTCTAGAGGCTAAAGTTAATATCCGATTGACTTTAAATTTATACACAGTGTTTAAGGTCATGAGACGAAGAAGCCTATTGTTTTTCAGCGATTTCCAATTATAACTACCAGAGTTATGGCCCTTGATCACTTCAAAAAATCTTGTGGACGCTCTAGAGGCCAAAGTTGATATCCGATTGGCTTTAAATTTAGACACAGTGTTTAAGGTCATAAGACGAAGAAGCCTATTGATTTTCAGCGATATCCGATAATTAGTGCCAGAGTTATGGCCCTTGATCACTTCAAAAAATCTTGTGGACGCTCTAAAAGCCAAAGTTAATATCCGATTGACTTTAAATTTATACACAGTGTTTAAGGTAATAAGACGAAGAAGTCTATTGATTTTCAGCGATTTCCGATAATTAGGGCCAGAGTTATGGCCCTTGATCACTTCAAAAAAATCTTGGGAACGCTCTAGGGGCCTAAGTTAATATCGGATTGACTTTAAATTTATACACAGTGTTTAAAGTCATGAGACGAAGAAGCCTATTGATTTTCAGCGATTTCCGATAATTAGTGCCAGAGTTATGGCCCTTGATCACTTCAAAAAATCATGTGGACGCTCTAGAGGCCAAAGTTAATATCCGATTGACTTTAAATTTACACACACTGTTTAAGGTCATGAGACGAGGAAGCCTACTGATTTTCAGCGATTTCAAATAATTACTTCCAGAGTTATCTCCCTTGATCACTTCAAAAACCCTTGTGACACTATAGATGCCAAACTTATCATCCGATTGACTTCAGATTGATACACAGAGTTTAAGGTGTTGAAACGAACAACTATTTTGATTTTCAATGAATTTTGATAACCGAACAGCTAAATCCATGATGTTAAATGTTTCCTATACTAATTGTTAGCGTGGGGCAAAACTTTATTAAAAGCAAACAAATTCTAATGATTTTCAGATAATTACATAATGAGCTGTTACTCTTAATCAGATTTTAGTGTATTGAAAATGTTTCATTACCAAAAAAAGTAAAAATATGCGACAACCCTTGTTGACTGCCCGGACAATTTAGCTGCTGTGGGCATATGTTTCGTTGCCTGGCAACCTATCTTTTTTTATATATTGAGGGAGTAAATGTTGATTTAGCAATATCGTTTGATATCGTTCTTCTGCAGTCAACATTTTATTGTCCCAAGTGATTACGTAACATCAAGGCTGTGATCAGTCATTGATACTGTTTGAAGCCATTCTATAGTCCTGTCTAAAAATGATCGACAGCTTGTCTATAGAGATCGACAAATTGGCGCCAACTAAAAGTCTCGCGAGATTATCACTCTTCCATGATAACGTACATTGTGATGTCTTCTAGCGGCACATGCAGGTGGAAAACTATTTTCATTCATTTGTGATTTAAAGAAAATACATTACCTGGGATGTGCTTTACCGATTTCCAACAAATAGCGACGCGTACAGGTGGAAGGCTATGTTCATTTTTTGGGATGTGCTTTACCGATTCCCGATTGTATAATAACATTGGGCGTGATTTACCGATTTTTGATGTTTGTCAATGGTGGAATCATTCTTTAATCGATAATGGATAAAAATACTACGACCAAGGTAAGAATAAGATGAGCAATTATTTGGTGCGCAGTATTTTTTTATATTCATATTTTTTATTCGTACTTCAAATTTAAATAATCGTAATCAAAATGAGCCGATCGGTTAAACGACTCGCGGGAAATTAAAAGATTAGCAATTATTTGATGCGCATTATTTTTCTATATTCATATTTTTTATTCGTACTTCACATTTAAATAATTGTAATCAAAATGAGCCGATCGGTTAAACGACTCGCGGGAAATTAAAAGATTAGCAATTATTTGATGCGCATTATTTTTCTATATTCATATTTTTTATTCGTACTTCACATTTAAATAATTGTAATCAAAATGAGCCGATCGGTTAAACGACTCGCGGGAAATTAAAAGATTAGCAATTATTTGATGCGCATTATTTTTCTATATTCATATTTTTTATTCGTACTTCACCTTTAAATAATCGTAATCAAAATGAGCCGATCGGTTAAACGACTCGCGGGAAATTAAAAGTTTCGTCTAATATTTAATTTATAAATGCATCTCGGGAAATTAAAGTACTCGGCTAGTAATTAGACGCTTGACATAATTAAAGGGTCCGTCCATTTCTAAACCCCTCTCGGAGAAATTAAACGCTGTATCATTAAATTAAACCATAGTACTAATTAAACCATTTTTGTAATTTTCAAAGGATTATAATCAATTATCAAACGATGTTTTGAAATTAAACTCTATAGCATTTTTTAAAGTCTAAAAACCCCAAATTAAACGATTCCAGTTTCCTAGTGATAGCAAGCTGCTGATAAACATATGTTTCATTGTCGGGCAAGCTGTTGTTTTTAATATATTCTTGAGTCTTGTTTTATCTTTTGTACTATTAGATAATATTCTTTTTAGTTCTATCTTCTATAAATGTTGTATTTTGTGTTGATGTCTTTGTTTCTATCAATGTTGTATCATCCTTTTTAGGTTTGTGACTCGTTTTATGTGGAAACCCTGTGATATTTGTACCCGAAATATAATTCGTGGAAAAGTATGTAAAGATTGCAAGTAAGTGGTGTGTCTAACTTAATAAAAATACAAACAAGAAACATTTTAATTCACGATTTCCTCTTTGTATTCATCTCTATTTTGACAACCTTTTGTACCAGATAAACATTAGATGGTGCTGGACTTTCAATGTAAGAAAGAATGCAGAACTCAATGCTTTTATGCAAATTTTATTAGCTTATTGAAGTTTCTTTAGTCAATTCTATAAAATGCACTGACTTTATTTTCTAATTATATCAATTTAATTTGGCCTTGTTCTAATAAAATTATACAGTTTACCAAAAACTGTCGGCGCGTATTTTGTTAACTTACTGCTATCTAATGTATCATTTGAAATGCTATATCTGTGATTCCGGTTGACCAATTTTTATAAAACTAGAAATAAACCTTCTATCAGTGTAATATAGTGTCCAGATAATGAAGACTACATATATCTTGACTATATAAGATTTAAGGGTCTAGGTAATCTGGATAGTATATAACACACACCTGAGGTTGCACGGGTGGACGCACCTGGTTGAATAAAAAGATCTTCAAAGCACATGGTTGTTGGTTGGTCATTTTATAGACTAATAGATACATATTACATGGTGTCAGAAGTGGTGCTAGAAGTTTAAGAATGGATCAGTTGAAGGCTCCAGGTTCTCTCAATTTAGATGGCAATTTATCGGAAAATTGGAGACGTTGGAAACAGCGATTTGAAATTTACCTTGATGCAAGCGGTATCGTATCAAAGACTGAAAAGGTAAAAACATCCACATTACTTCATACTATAGGTGAAGAGGCCTTAGAAATCTATAACAGTTTTGTATTTGAAACTCCTGAAAACAGACTAAGATTGATACCCGTACTTGAAAAGTTTGAAGAATATTGCTCACCAAAAAGAAATGTGACGTATGAGAGACATATTTTCAACATTCGCTCCCAAAAAGTAGGCGAATCGTTCGATCAGTATTTTTCTGATTTACGCAACAAAGCCAAGAACTGTGAGTTTGGGGAACTTTGTGATAGCCTTATAAGAGATAGGATTGTTTGTGGCATTCTTAGTGATCAGTTAAGAACTAGACTATTACGAGAATCCGATCTCACCCTTGAAAAGGCGGTTAATATCTGTAGGGCCAATGAACTTAGTTTAAACCAAGCCAAATCATTGGGAAGTGAACATAGTACAGACGTACATGAAGTTTCTAGAAGAGTAAATAAATCAAGACCGTATCAACAATCAAAATCGCCACAGAATGAACGGTTTCAGTACAAGTTTCGTCCTGAATTGAATCGTGATACCAAACAGAAATTCAACACTTACAAATCACCAATTTCAAACACAGCACGCGATTATCAACAATATTACAGATGCTATCGTTGTGGTGGAAATCATTCCAAACAGAACCAGTGTCCAGCATTTGGATCAACATGCTCGTTTTGTGGTTTAGCTAATCATTGGGCTAAAGCTTGTCGAAAAAAGAATTACAATCGGCATCAAAAACGACAGGTTCATTCGTATGGTATAGATGATGGTGATGATATGGATTCGTTTTTTATTGGAAGTGTAGAAACTGCCAATATCACAGAAAGTAAATGGTATGTCACTTTAAATATAAATGACACTTTAGTAAAATTTAAATTAGACACAGGGGCAGAATGTAACGTTATTCCAAAATCCCTGTTTGATAAATTAGCAAAAGGGTCGCTATCCAAATCAAAGGTGAAACTAAATGCCTTTGGGGGACATCAGCTGACGTCATTAGGTCGAGGTGTTTTTGTTTGTCAGTATAAACAAAAATATCATGTATTAGAATTCCAAGTGGTAGAATCAGATGTGCCGTATATTCTTGGTTTAAAGTCGTGTGTTGAGTTGGGTTTGGTACAGCGAATATACGATATTACAAATAAACCCGATGTTCCTTTAAATAACTGTGAGAAACTTTTACATGAATATTCTGATGTGTTCGATGGACTAGGCTGTATTAAAGATATTAAACATCATATAGTTACCGATCCAGCAGTCAATCCTGTTATGCACCCTGCCAGAAGAGTACCAGTTGCTATAAGACCAAAGATTAAAGATGAATTGGATAGGATGTAAAATTTGGGAGTTATTTCAAAAGTTAAAGGTCCATCCGATTGGATAAATAGTTTAGTGACGGTGGTTAAGCCAAATAATACACTTCGTTTATGCATTGATCCCAAAGATCTAAACAAAGCCGTTAAGCGTGAACATTTTCCTATAAGAACAATTGAAGAAGTAGTTTCGCGAATGCCCCGCGCTGCTGTTTTTTCGAAGTTAGATGCGACTCATGGTTACTGGCAAATTCAATTAGATAGCGAAAGCTCAAAAAAATGTACGTTTAACACACCTTTTGGACGGTACCAATTCAATCGTCTACCATTTGGTATAGTTTCTGCATCTGAAGTTTTCCAATGTGCTATGTCTGGAATATTTGAAGACATAGATGGAGTTGAAGTTATAGTAGACGATATTTTAGTTTGGGGTGAAACTAACGAGGAACATAATTCTAGACTTAAACAGGTTTTACAAAGAGCTCGTGACGTGTGCCTTAAATTAAATGAAAACAAATGTAAATTTGAACAAAGTGAAATTTCGTATATTGGACATTTAATAACTAAAGATGGTCTTAAACCAGATAGTAAGAAGATAGACGCGATTAACCAGATGGACAGTCCAGTTGACAAACCATCGTTTTTAGGAATGGTAACATATCTTGCAAAGTTTATTCCTAATTATTCAGAGATCGCTGCACCTTTACGCGTATTACTAGAAAAAGATGTCGAATGGCAGTTTAATTCTGAACAAATCGAGAGTTTTGAAAAATTAAAAAAATTAGTCTCGCACGCACCAGTACTACAATATTTTGATGTAAAAAAATCTGTGACGCTTTCCGTTGACGCGAGTTCAACTGGTTTAGGGGCAGTTTTACTTCAAGACAATAAACCGATCGCATATGCATCAAAATCGTTGAGTAAGTCCCAAATAAACTATGCGCAAATTGAGAAGGAGATGCTAGCAATTACTTTTGCGTGTGAACGTTTTCATGAGTACATTATATGGTCAGCCAGTTGTACATGTAGAATCTGATCATAAACCGTTAGAGGTAATCCTGAAAAAAACGTTATATTGTGCACCTTCACGTTTACAAAAAATGATTTTGCGGGTCCAGAAATATAGCTTAGATGTAAAATATCGACCGGGTAAAGAATTGTGTGTGGCAGATACACTGTCCAGGGCCTGTAGTTCACAGCCGTGTGATACGCGTGATGATGATTATGAAAATGAATTTGAAGTAAACATTCTACGAAGTATACCTATGTCAGTACCGAAATTAGAAAAACTTAAGATGTGTATTAATGATGACACAACCATACAACAGCTGAAAACATATATATTAAATGGTTGGCCTGATCATATTAGTAGTGTGCATGTAAGCGTTAAACCCTTCTGGAACATTCGCGATGAATTGTCGTATTATGATGGTGTTCTGTTTAAAGGTGAAAAGGTCATAATTCCTAAATCAATGAGACCAGAAATTTTAAATTTGATTCATAAATCGCACCAAGGCATTTTAAGGACATCACAGTTAGCTCGAGATGTAATTTTTTGGCCAAATATGAGTGCTGACGTAGAACATATAGTTCAGCCGTGTAATGTGTGTTGTAAACTTCGTCATCATAATATTAAACAGCCTATGCATCGACGAATTCTTCCAAACAGACCGTGGTCTCATGTTGGAACTGATTTATTTGAACTAAATAATAAAACATATCTATTATTAGTTGATTCTTATTCTGGGTTTGTGGAAATTGATCTGTCACGTCGTATAACAAGTAGTGAAGTAATACTCCATTGTAAATCACAGTTCGCTCGTCATGGTATACCCAATGTGTTGTATTCAGATAACGGACCACAATTTTCAAGTTTCCTGTTTAAAGATTTTTCGCAGAAATACGATTTCAAACACGTGACATCTAGTCCGCTATATCCCCAGTCAAATGGTTTGGCGGAGAAAAGTGTCCAAACTGTGAAATATACTTTAAAAAAATCTTTTCAAGTGGGACAAGATCCACATTTAGCTTTGTTATTGCTACAATGCGACAATGAATTAGGTTCGGCTGTACAAAGACTAATGGGAAGAAGAACTAAAACGTTGATACCCACTAGTGAATCGTTGTTAATGCCAAATTTAATAAAACCGGATATAGTTCGCGATAGACTTAGCGATTTACAAAATAAACAAAAATTTTATTATGATAGACAATCGAGGATATTACCTCAAATTAAACCGGGTGAAAATGTCGGGTTAAGGTCTAAATGTGGTTGGGAACCAGCAACTGTTATTAAAGAATCGCCAGAACCGCGTTCGTTTATAGTTAGAAATGATGATGGTCAGATATATCGTAGAACGCGACAACATATTCTCAAAACTAAGGGTTCAGTTCCGTCTGTTAATACCGGTTCAAATGAAGCTGAAACTAAACAGTTGTTCCAAAATCCTTTACCAGTTGTATCACCAATAGCAGATAAACAAGTTTCAAGTGGAGAACAAGGTGTACAAACTTCTAGTGGTAGATTAGTTGTTAAACCCTGCCGATATACAGACACTAAATATTAATATATTGTATTTCAGTTTATGACATGTGATACATATTGTAATGTATTTGTATTTCATCTTTTGTAAAAAAAGAAAGATGTAATATAGTGTCCAGATAATCAAGACTACATATATCTTGACTATATAAGATTTAAGGGTCTAGGTAATCTGGATAGTATATAACACACACCTGAGGTTGCACGGGTGGACGCACCTGGTTGAATAAAAAGATCTTCAAAGCACATGGTTGTTGGTTGGTCATTTTATAGACTAATAGATACATATTACAATCAGTAGTTGGTCTGCAGCAAAAATTTGGTGTATTCCCACGAAGACGCAGTTACAGAGCATGACCAAAATTAACCCTTCCCGCGAAGGCGCAGATATCGACTTGTCAGCTTTCGTTTGAAGAGAGACATGTTGTTATTAGGACCCAATTAAGGGTGTTGAAGATTTTATGAATTTATGTTCACGCTGAATTTTATGCACCAATTGGCAACTAATGATTAAAATGATGAATATCATCAAATCATCCAAGTAGTTTTCGCCTATTCTCTCACACTCAATCAGTGTCATTTTTAGAGATGTATAAAATCCTGTTAGACTATCTGAAATTCAGATAATATTCTAAAAACCAATTCCCTCGTTATTTGATGAAGAACTGAGTAATCTTCATGCCGGTAAATGGCCAGATGATTCTAAAATAGTACTTTCAAACTTTCAAACCTTTGCATTAGGCGGGTCAAACTACGGCAAAATGATGCCGAACGTGGAACAAATTGCAACAAAAAGTTTTTTGTTTTCTATTGACTCATTATGATTCCCTAAGTAAGGAAAAGAAAGTTTAAAAGAAAGTTTACCAAAATCGGAGTCCAAATAAGGACAGGTTGCGTGGCCAAATCCAAGATGGCGACTGTCGATCAAAATTCGCGAATATCTCTAAAACTATTAGATTTAGACACCATAAATGTATTGTGGACAGATAGGAAGTCGGTACCAGCGAGTCCAAACATGGCAACGTTATGTCTCTATGACGTCATGACGTTACCGTGGCGTCACAACGGCATTCCAAACGTCGCATTTCTTCCAAAAGTCACATTTCTTCCAAAATTAGTCCATTCACGCATGTTTAATTGCTGATGCAGAGAAGCGTGTATGCCCATTACGGGTTGATAAACAAGAAGAATGTGTTAAAATAACGTAGAAGGGGGGCTAAAAGGATATAAATATGGTTGCATTGCCATAAGGTGATACTATGACATGTACGTCCCACTGTTCTGCTGTGGCACAACGGCACCCTTAAGGTTGTGTGGACCGGGCTGACCAGTTTTGACATTTTGCCCACTCACCAGAAGGAGTTATATTTATACGTCCACATTCATAATGTGAACGTATTATGCCGTCGCCCCTGTCTGTGTGTGTGTGTGTATGTGTGTGTGTGTGTGTGTGTGTGTGTGTGTGTGTGTGTCTGTGGTTCGCCTACAGGGCGCAATTCTTAATGGATTTTCTTCAAACTTGGTATACTTATTCCTTATACTCCAAGGAAGATCCCTATTGTTTTTGGTGCATGCCCGACCCCCAGGGGCAGAGCCACGCCCATTTTTAGTATTTGTTTGTTTGTCGTCTACAGGCCACATTTCTTAACTTATAATCTCGAAACTTTGCATACATATTCTTTGTACCTTAAGGAACAACCCTATCATTTGGGGGTTCATGCCCAACCCCAGGGGCAGAGCCACGCCCATTTTCTTTTCGTGTGTCTTTGTGTCGCCTACAGGGCGCAATTCTTACTGGATTTTCTTCAAACTTTGCATACGTATTCCTTATACCCTAAGGAAGATCTCTATTGTTTTTGGTGCATGCCCGACCCCCAGGGGCAGAGCCACGCCCATTTCTAGTATGTGTTTGTTTGTCGTCTACTGGCCACATTTCTTAACTTATAATTTTGAAACTTTGCATACACATTCTTTGTACCCTAAGGAACATCCCTATCGTTTGGGGTGCATTCCCAACCCCCAGGGTCAGAGCCACGCCCATTTTCTTTTGTGTGTCTTTGTGTCGCCTACAGGGCGCAATTCTTGCTGGATTTTCTTCAAAATTTGCATACTTACTCTTTATACTCTAAGGATGATCCCTATGGTTTGGGGTGCATGCCCAACCCCCAGGGGCAGAGCCACGCCCATTTTTAGTATTTGTTTGTTTGTCGTCTACAGGCCATATTTCTTAACTTATAATCTTGAAACTTTGCATACATATTCTTTGTACCGTAAGGAACAACCCTATCATTTGGGGGTGCATGCCCAACCCCCAGGGGCAGAGCCACGCCCATTTTCTTTTCGTGTGTCTTTGTGTCGCCTACAGGGCGCAATTCTTACTGGATTTTCTTCAAACTTTGTATACGTATTCCTTATACCCTAAGGAAGATCTCTATTGTTTTTGGTGCATGCCCGACCCCCAGGGGCAGAGCCATGCCCATTTTTACTTCGTGTCTGTGTGTGTTGTCTACAGGCCACGATTCTTAATTGATCGTCTTTAAACTTGGGATATGTATTCCACATAGCCTAAGGACATCAAATGTATATCCCGACTCACACAGGCAAGACACGCCCAATTTTTGTGTTTGTCGTTTACAGGCCGCAATTCTGAATGAATCAGCTTGATACTTGGCTTATGTATTCCTTATAGCCTGAGGGCGTCCACTATTGATTTTGATGAATGTCCCGACCCCCAGGGGCAGAGCCACGCCCACTTTTTGCCTTTAGCGTTATGAAGGCACAATTCTGTATGGATTATCTTGGTATACTTATTCCTTATACTCTAAGGACGGCAACTATTGATGTTGGTGTACGACCCTCAACGCCTAGCCTTCTTGACAAAGTACCATATCAATCAAAGCAGGAATGTGGACGTATATTGTAGCGTTAGCGTTATGTTTTGACACAGGTGTACTCCAGATGTGTTACAAAACCAATATTGACTGTGCAGCGAACATTGGCCCTTGGTAGTTTTTTTTCTAAAAGCGTCACTTAGAGAGTTAAGTTTTGGAGGACCGTTCATGTGGACAGACAAAACCACAGAGTTCAAAGAGGTGAAATTGGTTTACACTATTTTTATACGTCCACATTCATAATGTGAACGTATTATGCCGTTGCCCCTGTCTGTGTGTGTGTGTGTATGTGTGTGTGTGTGTGTGTCTGTGGTTCGCCTACAGGGCGCAATTCTTCATGGATTTTCTTCAAACTTGGTATACTTATTCCTTATACCCCAAGGAAGATCCCTATTGTTTTTGGGGCATGCCCGACCCCCAGGGGCCGAGCCACGCCCATTTCTAGTATTTGTTTGTTTGTCGTCTACAGGCCACATCTCTTAACTTATAATCTTGAAAGTTTGCATACATATTCTTTGTACCCTAAGGAACATCCCTATCGTTTGGGGTGTATGCCCCACCCCCAGGGGCAGAGCCACGCCCATTTTTTTTTTCGTGTGTCTTTGTGTCGCCTACAGGGCGCAATTCTTGCTGGATTTTCTTCAAACTTGGTACACGTATTCCTTATCTCCTAAGGAAGATATCTATTGTTTTTGGTGCATGCCCGACCCCCAGGGACAGAGCCACGCCCATTTCTAGTATGTATTTGTTTGTCGTCTACAGGCCACATTTCTTAACTTATAATTTTGAAACTTAGCATACACATTCTTTGTACCCTAAGGAACATCCCTATCATTTGGGGTGCATGCCCAACCCCCTGGGGCAGAGCCACACCCATTTTCTTATCGTGTGTCTTTGTGTCGCCTACAGGCCACAATTCTTATTGGATTTTCTTTAAAACTTTGTATACTTACTCTTTATACTCTAAGGATGATCCCTATCGTTTGGGGTGTATGCCCCACCCCCAGGGGCAGAGCCACGCCCATTTTCTTTTCATGAGTCTTTATGTCCCCTACAGGGCGCAATTCTTACTGGATTTTCTTCAAACTTGGTATACGTATTCCTTATACCCTAAGGAAGATCCCTATTGTTTTTGGTGCATGCCCGACCCCCAGGGACAGAGCCACGCCCATTTCTAGTATGTATTTGTTTGTCGTCTACAGGCCACATTTCTTAACTTATAATTTTGAAACTTAGCATACACATTCTTTGTACCCTAAGGAACATCCCTATCATTTGGGATGCATGCCCAACCCCCTGGGGCAGAGCCACACCCATTTTCTTATCGTGTGTCTTTGTGTCGCCTACAGGCCGCAATTCTTATTGTATTTTCTTTAAAACTTTGTATACTTACTCTTTATACTCTAAGGATGATCCCTATTGTTTGGGGTGCATGCCCAACCCCCAGGGGCAGAGCCACGCCCATTTTCTTTTTGTGTGTCTCTGTGTCGTCTAGAAGCCGCAATTCTAACTGGGTTTTCTTAAAATCAGCGTGGTACTTGGTTTATGTATTCCTTATAGCCTGAGGGCGTCCACTATTGATTTTGATGAATGTCCCGACCCCCAGGGTCAGAGCCACGCCCACTTTTTGCCTTTAGTGTTAGGAAGGCACAATTCTGAATGGATTATCTTGGTATAGTTATTCCTTATACTCTAAGGACGACAACTATTAATGTTGGTGCACGACCCTCAACGCTAAACAAACCAAACGCCTAGCCTTCTTGACAAAGTACCATATCAATCAAAGCAGGAATGTGGACGTATATTGTAGCGTTAGCGTTATGTTTACGTTTTGCCACTGGCTGTAGCTGAAATGATCGATACTAGTCCGGTAGTCAAACACCAGGTTAAGCCCTGCGACTACAATAAAGCAGGGCCAATAAAGTGGGGGGGTAGTCCAGGGGGTACCAGAAGTATGCTGAGTAATGTTTTCGACAACATTTGTTTATATAAAGTAATAAAACCACAAATACACGTTTACATGATCGTAAAGCAGAAGATAAACCCGGTAATTTTTCTTAATGTGGGTACCTAGTTCCATGGGAATAATTAGAATCGTATTCTGTGAGTTCGCCTTTGTAGCACCATGGGTCTTTCTGTCAGAGGTATGACCCATGCATCTTTTTTTTCTACATATCTTAGTAGCCTTTGTGATCGTCTAGAATTTGTATCTGGTTGTTCTTCGTCCCCTTCACGTTGTGTATTGATTTCTTGCAGTTTTCTTAAGACGTTTGTTTTACCAGGAATAACAATGCAACAGTTCGTTTTTACATTTTATATATGATAACCGGATACATTGATACAAACATAGTAGAGATTATAATACTAAAGTCATTTTCAAACTTTAGCCAGCCAGCCAGACTCGCTGATAGAAACTGTTACATCTAATCCTTCAAGGAATCACGTTGCTATCTAGGCATTAATTAATAAAATATAATGCCACCATTAATTATAAGAGCAAAAATTCTAGCAATATCATTACACCTTTCCTCGTTCCGCTTGATGCTATCGTCAAGGTCCAGATAACCGGGCCAAATCAGGACCTAAAGAAAAACAAAAAATGAGTGAATGGTTGCTTTAGGTAGGCTGAATGATATCCGAAACTTGAAGCGAAACTTTTACTTTCGCCTTCATTTCATTTGGCGCTAAAAACCGCAATGTATTTCGATATTTTTTGCCAATTGCGGCCCTTTTCCCGACCAATATGCTTTAATAAAGTTATTTCCAGATATATGCCAAGTGACGCTAGAGACTATGTGTCTTTCAAAACCATTCGTTGAGTAGCTTGTCCCAGGGCCATGAAATAAAGTCCACCTAATGTTTTTTTGATGGATTATATATCCAATATGACGGCTTTATTCCAAATATGGCAACATTTGGCGGGAAATATCGATGTTAGCAATGTCGTGATGGTCAAATACTTCAAATAGTAGATTTTGGGGGTAGGCAAATTAATTTAACAACCGCAAAGTGTGTCAATTCCGAACAAAATACCATTATGGTACTTAAAGTAGACAAAACATCAATGTTCAGGAGACCATGGAAGAAAATAGTCCATTTAGCAGTTCAGATATAACTTTGGCGACCCCCAAGCCTCTAGTTTAACGTAGAAAACTATCACACTACTATAACTAACATCGAAATGTCCCTTTTTCCCCCTTACCCCAGTTGGTGCAGAGCTGTGGGACGTAAAACCCAGTCATTTGAAATGTCCCGCCAGCGAATGTTGGAATACCTTTTGGATGGAACATATTTCATGTCAGTATCTGAATTAGGGGACCAAGAAAACATATACAGGACACTTTATGATTTTCTCCCAAAAATGGGTCCCATTTTGAGTTTAGTTTCCTAGCACAATTCTTCGTCACTTTTGGGGGCGGGGGATGAAAAAGCCTTTTGGATTCAGCGAGCCGTACTGAGATAAATAAAAAGAAAATGTATGGTGACAAATATGAAAACTGCTAAATAGTATAATGACGGTAAAATCAATGAAGCAGAATGAGAGCGATGATGTAGTGGCCAAAAGGATGAAAACAAGGAGCTTAGCGAGTCCATGTTTTGACACCCATTTTGTGCTTGTACTAGGGAAGTGCATTGAATGTTGCATGGACAGGGCCTACTGATTTTCACATTTTAGGACTCGTACACATATGATCTGGACCCCAAAACGCCACTCTTAAATAATGCTTTTGAGGATATTACCGCCAAAATTGGTTTTGTAACACATCTACAAAACCTGTGTCAAAATATAAACCTTTCTGATGATTTTTGGGCCAAATGTCAAAGTTGGTCAGCTCCCCGCCGATTCACCCTTTGACACATTTGAAAGAACTTTTGGCAGATGGAATTCGATATAGGGATTATCCCGTTGCGCCATTGCAGGGCAAATTTTTCCCCATAACACACCCATAGGGCCTAGTCAATAGGATGCGTAACCCCATTTCATTTCATTTCTTCAACAATTGAAATTAATTGGTGTTGCTGCAACTTCTCTAATAGTACCACCTACGGACAATGTAGCAATATTTATTTACTTTTAACCTCCTTCTACATTATTGTAACACTTTGTTCTTTTTTTTATGAACCCATAATAGGCATATACTCTTCTCATCATCAGCATTCGTTTCTGCTGTTAACATGCGTAAATGGACTAATTTTGGAAGAAATGCGACGTCTGATATGCCGTTGTGACGTCACGGTGACGTCATAGAGACATAATGTCGCCATTTGTGGACTCGCTGGTACCAACTTCCTATCTGTCTGCAATACATTTATGGTGTCTAAATCTAATAGTTTTAGAGATATTCGCGAATTTTGATCGACAGTCGCCATCTTGGATTTGGCCATGCCCTCTGTCCTTATTTGGACTCCGATTTTGGTAAACTTTCTTTTCCTTACTTATAGGGCATCATAATGAGTCAATATAAAACAAAAAACATTTTGTTGCAATTTGTTCTAGGTCAAATGCTAGTTTGACTCGACTACATCTACGAAAAATAGCCTGTACCGCGAAAGACGATCCAAGTATATCCAAAATACCAACAACAAAATGTAAAGTTGAAATACCCGATAATTTAAGGCATACCTTTGGTGGTGAGCCAATTTATCTAATCGATGATGGTGCTGATGATAGAATTCTTGATTTTGTTACCCCACCAATTTGAGATACCTATCACCCACGTTGTTCGTTCGGAATATGCACCCAGGTGATACATATGTACATATGTAATATTTCATACATATGGATGAGCTAGGATTGGGGGTGTATAGCTCATTCCTGGAGAAGTATTCTGGTGAAGGCCGTCACTGTTCATTAAAGGTCCAATTCCAAATCCATTTCAATATTACTTTATATACAATTTAAAAATACATTATTTACAAATTATATACAAGGCATTCGATCTCCTTGTCTGTGTGTGTCTCCAATCTCTCTCTCTCTGTCCTCTTGTCTGTGTGTAGAGATCTTTTAAAGCAACTAATTTGCATACAGACAAAGGACAATGATTTCAACAAATCGAATTAAAAATAAAAAATATTGTAATACATCAAATGAAAAGAAGTTAAATCTAGTATCACTATTCGGTGATATACCTTTGCCAGTCAGATAGAATTTTTGGAAACGGTACCTTATACGTAACTCCCAGGATATTTTACCAGCTCTATACAATACACGGCAGCATTAATGGCCAACTTTTTCCCATGGATTTTTTATACGCCCACATTTTTATGTGGACGTATATTGTCGTCGCCCCTGTCCGTCCGTCCACAATTGTTTGTGAACAGACTACAGGTCACAATTTTTATCCGATTTCAATGAAACTTAAAATATAGGTTTATCACCCTAAGATCTCGATTCCTTTCGATATTGGCATGTATCAGACTGTAACTTCATGGGTTATGGCCCCTGATTGTATGAAAAATCACGTTTTTATACGCCCACATTTTCATGTGGACGTATATTGTCGTCGCCCCTGTTCGTCCGTCCGTCCGTCCACAATTGTTTGTGAACAGTCTACAGGTCACAATTTTTATCCGATTTCAATGAAACTTAAAATATAGGTTTATCACCCTAAGATCTCGGTTCCTTTCGATATTGGCATGTATCGGACCGTAACTTCATGGGTTATGGCCCCTGATTGTACGAAAAATCACGTTTTTTAGCTTGTGAACAGTGTAGAGGTCACAATTTTGAACCGATTTGGATGAAACTTGAAATGCATGTTTATAACCCAAAGATCTTGGTTCCTTTCGATATTTGCGCCAATCGGATCGTAACTTCCTGAATTATGGCCCCTGATTGTCCGAAAAATCGCCCTTTTTAGCTTGTGGTCCCTCTGGAGGTCAAAATTGTTATCAGTTTTAAAAAACCGTTTGATTATATCACCGTTCCATGGTTATGAAGGTTGAGTTTGAATTTCGTTTGTCCGAAAAATTGCTTTTGTTAGCTTTTGGTCCCTCTGGAGGTCAAAATTATTATCGGATTTAAAAAAACGTTTGACTATATCACCGTTACATGGTAATGAAGAGAGAGTTTGAATTACGTGAAAATCGGACTAGAATTGTGGTCACAATTATTATCTGATTTAAAAAAAACTTTTGATTATAAAAACCAAACAAATTCGAATGATTTTCTGATAATTACTTAATATGCGACAACTCTTGTTGACTGCCCGGATGATTTGGCTGCTGTGTGGGCGTATGTTTCGTTGCCTGGCAACCTATTTTTTTTTTCTTCCTGCCAGATATAGTTGTAATAAAGTTGTGTTTTTATTTCTTAAGCCAAAAATGATGGTTAATTAGTTACATGGGGGATTATGAAAGTGTAAATTCTTATCATAACAATCTATAACACCATTGTGCTGGATTCCCGCGAAGTCGTCGAAAACGACCTATTTTAAACCATTGCGGTCAATAACTGCGCCTTCGTGAATAAACCAAAAACTTCAAGCTTGCTTAGAAACACAATTCCGCCGCAAGGTCCTCTCTGATAACAAACTATACAAAATCGAATGGAGATTAATGCCTAACACTGTTCGGTATCTGCCGGCCGGATAATGAAGATGTACATACGCCAGAAATTATGCTATAGAAGGAATTTACAGTTTACTCTTTATTCAATCCGAGCTCTCAAAATTTTTATTATGTGAACGGCAACATGTACACAGGACTTCAGTTTTATATCCCATCCAAATAACTAGACGCTGCCCATGACAGCAGCCCCCCCCCCCCCCTTCCAGGGGAAACAACGTTAAAAAATTTTGGGGAACATTCCAGGACAACATGGCGATCAAACTCCGGACCTTCTGATTAATGAGCGAGTGCCTTACTCACTGAGCCCTGTCCTGTACCACTGACAAGGGGAAACCACGCCGGACCAGGATCAAACCCTGGACCTCCCAGTAAGTTAGCCAGCCCCTTATTAAGTCACCGCAGTTCCCTTACACTGGAATGGAAAGCAGGAATACCAGCTGTACATGTACAATGCATCCCCCCCCCCCACACACATAACGATAATGGGTTGGTGCAGAACAGTATATAAGACATTTCTTTTCTCTTCATTACAATATTGATGCTTCCATTACAGTTTTATTTAGTTTTGGCCATATCTATTTTATGTGTAGATGGTTTGTTTCTGTTTAGCCTCAAATCCAATCTGAAAAAATAGGTTTACAGATATTATAGTAGAAATAATTTTTGAGAGACAACTTATATAGACTCTTGTCTGCTGCTAAATCATCTTGTCTACGATATCACCGGGTGGAAGTGGACGTTAAACTCCAGAAACGAACGAACAGTAAGTCATATTCGGTTTATCGAATAAATTGTTTAAACAAAATACTGTTATCAATTGACATTTTTGATAAATTGTTTAAACCAAATACTGTTACCAATAATTATTGATATTTTCCATGAAGGGAAATAACTCCTTGTACCGTAAATGGATTTCCAAAATTATGTGTTTCATTGTCCAGTATGTTTTCTGCATTTTGGTTTAAATCAAAATTTAACCAATGCCATATTCTTTGCTGAGGGTCAAGGCATTGGGTATTTCACCAATATTTAATTTTATGTCAACTTCACAATTATTAGTATAAATATAGCATTAGCTTGATAATTATGACGATTTTCACGAGGCCCTAAATATTAACCCAAATATTTTGCGTGGAACTCTCGAGATTTGTGTTCCTGGAGTTAAAAGCTTTCCAAAAATGTATAGTTTGTTTGGCAGGGAGGCACTTGTGAGTACATGTAACTTCATGGTAGAAATTTTGATAGACTTAATGACCTTGATTCAAACATATACACCACAGATACATACTTACACATAAATTGATAATTACGAACATTTGTGGTAATTTTTAAATGGATAATATTTGAAAAAAATTGTATGCAATACCAAGGTTGCGGACCTTCAAGAGGTCTCAAATTTTGTCTGATTTTGATGAAACATAAAATATATGTTTATATCCCAAAGATATTGGTTCCTTTCCATAATAACGCATATCAGACCGTTACTTCCAAGATTATAGCCCTGATTTCACGAAGAATCATGTTTTTTGTAGTGTGTTGCATGGATGTATCTTGCATGGCAACCGCTTGTTCACATATATAAGAATGAATAAATATTATGGATTAATTGATTTTTATACCCCCACATGCACATGTGGTAGTAATAAAGCTATCGCCTCCGTACGTCCAGAGTTTCTGTTGTGAACACTCTACAGACTACATTTATTATCTGATTGTTTTGAAATCATTTAGATTAGTGAAACGAAAAAGTCTATTGAATTTCAGCAATTTCGGTTAATTTCTACTGCAGTTATTGTCCTTGTTTTACTTTGTCGAACCTTATGAACGATCTGTATGAAATTTGTATGCATCATTTAAATTGGTGAAACAAAGAAACCTAGCTATTGCATTTCAGCAATTTGCAGTAATTTCTTCTAAAATTTTTGTCCTTCTTTCACTTTGATGCTCCTTGTGAATGCTCCTTCAACAAAGTGATCATTCGATCTGTATGGAATTAATATGCATCATTTAAATTAGTGAAATGTAGAAGCCTATTGAATTTCAGCAAGTTCAAATGATCGCTTCTAGAGATATGGCCCTTGTTTCACTTTGCTGAAACTTGTAAACGCTCGATTGACGAAATTTATATGCATCATTTAAATTAGTGAAATGAAGAAGCCTATTGAATTTCAGCAAGTTCAAATGATTGCTTCTAGAGATATGGCCCTTGTTTCACTTTGCTGAACCTTGTAAACGCTCGATTGACGAAATTTATCATCCGATATGTATGAAATTTATATGGGTCATTTAAATTAGTAAAACGAAGAAGCCTAATAAATTTCAGCAATTTCCGTCAATTACTTCTAGGGTTATGGCCCTTGTTTTACTTTGTTGCGACCTGTGAACGATCGAATGACAAAGGTGATCATCTAATCTGTATGAAATTTATATGCATAATCTAAATTAGTAAAACGAAAAAGCCTGTCGAATTTCAACAATTTCAGTAAATTATTTCTGAGTTAAGGCTCTTGTTTCAAATTCTAGAGCCTTGTGCGAGAACCCTCAAATGACGAAAATTATAATCATCTGTATGAAATTGTCTTGTAAATGTTGACTATTACCTACATTTCGTTGCCTGGCAACCTATCTTCCTATTTATGGAATATTGTTATAAAATGCGATTGATTGGACAAAATATAGTCTGAGTAAAATACACATCAATTCATCCTATGTCTGCTGTAAAACAGAGGCCATAGATTGTACCTATTGTTATTTATTTATTGCAGAAAAAAGTTCCATAAAGATTGTGCCAGCAAGGCTTTACCAGCATGTGGTAAGTCAGATTCCATTGTTAATGCAGTATTAGATTCGTCAGGTTAGATATTACAATATTGGTTTCATCTAAGTTTACGTAGAGAGTTTATATAAATGTATGTATGTCTGTGTGTATGTTCGCCCATCAAGCTTCGTTGCCTCAATCCACCTCGACATATAAGTGGTATCAAATTAACCAGCATTTACCCTGAATATTTTAGGCCATGATTTAGGAAGGTCAAGGTCACAGATCTTTTATTTCTATAATTGTTTTTGTTGTTTTTTATACGCTCACATGGAAATGTTGTTATATTGTCGTCGCCCCTGTCCCTCCGGACATCCGTCCGTCCACAATTTGTTAGTGGACTCTCTACAGGTCACAATTCTTATCCGATTTTGACGAAACTTGAAATATAGGTTTATCCCCATAAGATCGCGGCTGCTTTCGATATTCGCATGTATCGGATCGAAACTTCATGGATTATGGCCCCTGATTGTACGAAAAATCATTTTTTTAGCTTGTGGACCCTATAGATGTCACAATTTTGAACTGATTTTGATGAAACTTGACATGTACGTTTATAACCCAAAGATCTTGGTTCCTTTCGATATTTGCACCCATCGTATGGTAACTTCCTGAATTTTGGCCCCTGATTGTCCGAAAAATCTCCCTTTTTAACCTGTGGTCCCTCAGGAGGTCAAAATTATTATCCAATTTAAAAAATGTTTTATTATATCATCGTGACATGGCAATGAAGGTTGTGTTCAAGTTTCGTAAAAATCCGACCAAAATTGACTGACAAAATGGACGCCGTTTGTTTGTGAATAGTGTGAAAATATGTTATATCAAGGTTGTGGTCCCTATAGATGTCACAATTTTGAACCGATTTTGATGAAACTTGACATGCATGTTTATAACCCAAAGATCTTGGTTCCTTTCGATAATTGCACCCATTGGATCGTAACTTCCTGAATTATAGCCCCTGATTGTTCGAAAAATCGCCCTTTTTAGCTCGTGGTCCCTCTGGAGGTCAAAATTATTATCAGATTTAAAAAAACGTGTGATTATATCACCGGTACATGGTAATGAAGATTGAGTTCAAATTTCATGAAAATCGGACCAAAATTGACGGACAAAATGGCCACCGTTTATACGCGATTAGTGTGAAAATATGTTATATCAAGGTTGTGGACCCTATAGAGGTCACAATTTTGAACCGATTTTGATGAAACTTGACATGCATGTTTATAACCCAATGATCTTGGTTCCTTTCGATATTTGCGCCCATTGATTCGTAACTTTTTGAATTATGTCCCCTGATTGTATGTTTTAGCTAGTGGTCCAACTGGAGGTCAAAATTATGATCCGATTTCAAAAAGCGTTTGATTATATCACCGTTACATGGTAATGAAGGTTGAGTTCAAATATTGTGAAAATCAGACCAAAATTGACGGACAAAATGGCCACCGCTTGTACCCGAAAAGTGTAAAAATATGGTATATAGATTGTGGAACCTGTAGAGGTCACAATTTTAAATCAATTTTGATGAAACTTGAAATACATGTTTATAACCTACAGATCTTGGTTCCTTTCGATATTTGCGCATATCGGATCAAAACTTCCTGAATTATGGCCCCTGATTGTATACAAAAAAATCGCCTTTATTAGATTGTGGTCCCTCTGGAAGTCAAGATTATTACCTGATTTAAAAAAAACATTTGATTATATCACCATTACAATGTAATGAATGTTGAGTTCGAATTTTGTGAAAATCGGACCAAAACTGACAGACAAGATAACCGCCGCTTGTACACAAATACTTTAAAAATATGATATATCAAGGTTGTGGACCCTGTAGAGGTCACAATTTTAATCTGATGTTGATGAAACTTGAAATGCATGTTTATAACCCAAAGATCTTGGTTCCTTTTGATATTTAACGGATAATATCAGATTGTAACTTCCTGAATTATAGTCCCTGATTGTACGCAAAATTGACTTTTTTAGCTTGTGGTCCCTGTAGAGGTCTCAATTATTATCCAATTTTAGAAATAATATTAAATGTTTCGTATACTAAATGTTAGCATGGGGCAGAATTTTATGAAAACCAAACAAATTCTAATGATTTTCTGATAATTACTTAATATGCGACAACCCTTGTTGACTGCCCGGACGATTTAGCTGCTGTGTGTGCGTATGTTTCGTTGCCTGGCAACCTATTTTTGAATATTGCATTTGCCTCTGTCCATCGTCCACAATTCCTTGTGAACATTCTACAGACTACATTTATTATCTTAACTTTATGAAATTTATGTATGTTGTTTTCATTAGTGAGACAAAGAACTTAATTTCGGCAAATTACTGCTAGAGTTTTGATCCTTGTTTAACTTTGTAGAACCTTGTGGTTGCTATAACGACTAAAGTTATTCAATATGTATTAAATGTTTATGCATTATTTAAATTAGTAAAAAGAAGAAACCTGTTACATTTCAACAATTTCCGTTTATAACTTGTAGAGTTAGGGTCCTTAATTGTTGAACATTGTGAATGCTCTATCGACAAAAGTTGTTATCTGATCTATACAAAATTCATATACATCATTTAAATAAGTGACACGTACAAAGAAGTCTATTGAATTTCAGTAAATTTTGTTTTTCTTCTAGAGTTATGGCCCTTGTTTCGCTTTGCTTAAACTTGGGAAGGCTCTTATCGACAAAAGTTATCATCCAATCTGTATGTAAATCATATGCATTATTTAAATTAGTACGCAGGACCTTGTTATGGACCTTGTTTCACATTTTTAACGACAAAAATTATCATATGATCTGTATTAGATATACATGCATTATTTAAATTAGCAAAGCGAAGAAGCCTGTCGAATTTAAATAATTTCTGTTCGTAACTTCTATTTGTTAAACCATGTGCAGGGTACGAAATAACCCGCGAACGGTTGTTCAGGTTACGCATCGGTTACCACGATCTGGAATCATGCGATCGAACTTCCGTTCTCGACCACCTAGCTATCTAATTTATAAACTGAAAGTTTCAGTTAAAATATTCCCCCACTCCTACGTTGAAAAAATATTACAATTATCAAATAAAAAACGCACGTTTTAACAAAGGATCTTCCGATATTTACGTACCATAATGGGTCAGAGGTGAAAATTCACACCGTGTCAATGACTTGGGCATCATTCAAATATTTTCACGTTGTCACTTACTCTTAGGGCTAAAAATCTTATGACATGGAGAGTGAAATGGAATCAAATTTTTTTATGATTTACAACCAGGGATACCATGAAATATGATAATGTCGAAAAAATCAGCTATTCATATTTTCTTTTTCGACGTTGTGATGCAAAGAATACATATACCTGAGCCAAGATCACCCGTGTCGCAGCCATCTTGGATACGCTGTCAAACAGACGATAACACAAAACTTACGGCTAATAATTCTAAACTTTGGAAAGCTAAATTGAATCAAAACTTTTACGCCTTACTGGGGTCCATATTGATACCTGCTATGCGATTCTCACAACGTGAACCGACAAGGGTAAGAACAATTTCATATTCGGGATCACGTTCCTTATTGTATGATAGCATTTATACAAGAATAAATATAACAGCAAAACACATACTTATGGAAAACAGCTATTAGTGTATTTTAGGCGACGTTTCGTAGAGTATTCTCTCAACGTTATCAAGCTAATACAGAAAAACACTACTACTACTACCTGGTGTTTTAATGTCTGCTTCCACAGAAGTGATATCGCAGACAAGACATAGGAGAGCTGAGGCTTCTTCCTGTTTTCATACGCCCACATTTTCATGTGGACGTATTATGTCGTCGCCCCTGTCCGTCCGTCCGGACGTCCACAATTTGTTTGTGGACTCTCTACAGGTCACAATTCTGATCCGATTTTGACGAAACTTGAAATATAGGTTTATCCCCATAAGATCTCGGTTCCTTTCGATATTGGTATGTATCGGATTGGAACTTCATGGATTATGGCCCCTGATTGTACAAAATATCATGTTTTTAGCTTGTGGACCCTATAGAGGTCACAATTTTGAACCGATTGTGATGAAACTTGACATGCATGTTTATAACCCCAAAATCTTAGTTCCTTTCGATATTTGCGCCCATCGGATTGTAACTTCCTGAATTATGGCCCCTGATTGTTCGAAAAATTGCCCTTTTTACCTAGTGGTCCCTCTAGAGGTCAAAATTATTATCCGATTTAAAAAACGTTTGATTATATCACCGTTACATGGTAATGAAGGTTGAGTTCAAATTTCGTGAAAATCGGACCAAAATTGACAAACAAAATGGCCGCCGTTTGTACGCGAATAATGTGAAAATATGTTATATCAAGGTTGTGGACCCTGTAGAGGTCACAATTTTTAACCGATTTTGATGAAACTTTACGTATATGTTTATAACCCAAAGATCTTGGTTCCTTTCGATATTTGCACCCATCAGATTGTAACTTCCTGAATTATGGCCCCTGATTGTTCGAAAAATTGCCCTTTTTACCTAGTGGTCCCTCTAGAGGTCAAAATTATTATCCGATTTAAAAAAACGTTTGATTATATCACCGTTACATGGTAATGAAGGCTGACTTCGAATTTCGTGAAAATCGAACCAAAATTGACGGACAAAATGGCCGCCGTTTGTACGCGAATAGTGTGAAAATATGTTATATCAAGGTTGTGGACCCTATAGAGGTCACAATTTTGAACCGATTTTGATGAAACTTGACATGCATGTTTATAACCCAAAGATCTTGGTTCCTTTCGATATTTGCGCTCATTGATTTGTAACTTCCTGAATTATGGCCCCTGATTGTACGAAAAATCACCCTTTTTAGCTTGTGGTCCCACTGGAGGTCAAAATTATTATCCGATTTAAAAAAACGTTTGATTATATCACCGTTACATGGTAATAAAGATTGAGGTAAAATTTTGTGAAAATCAGACCAAAATTGACAGACAAAATGGCCGCCGTTTGTACGCGATTAGTGTGAAAATACGTTATATTAAGGTTGTGGACCCTATACAGGTCACAATTTTGAACCGATTTTGATGAAACTTGACATGCATGTTTATAACCCAAAGATCTTGGTTCCTTTCGATATTTGTGCATATCGGATTGTAACTTCCTGAATTATGGCCCCTGATTGTACGAAAAATGACCTTTTTTTTTAGCTTTTGGCCCCTCTGGGGTCAGAATTATTATCCCATTTACCCACTTAGCAACATGATCCCCAGTCGAATTTAAAGCCTACTGAAATGAACCTTTATAACCCAAAGATCTTAATTTATTTTGATATTTGCACATAGGAAAAATCACTTTCGGTATTGCTTGTTCTCTATCCATCTCTCGAAAATGTGGGCGTATCCTGCCTGGCAGTGCCAGCCTATCTTTAGAAAATGATTTTGCAATCTTTCCATTTGCGGCCTTGAGCCATGGATTGGGTTTAGTGAGAAGTTCTTCCCTTTATTTAATAAAAAACATATATTGTTTGGTAGTTGATCTGTAGAGACAGCATTTATGTAGACATATATGCGTCTCGTCTCTGGATTGGTAGAAGTCATCTTTTGGGGTTTAGGTGCCAGACCCGTCTTATCGTGGCCTCCCCTTACTCCACTTATCCCACTTTGCAGGTTTGGTGTCTTTGTAGTGGATTAGTGTTTAGATCCCGAGCCCGTCTTACCGTGAAACTCCCTTACTCCACTATCCTGCTACTTTGGTGTATATCCCCTATGTAGTTTAGTGTTTAGATACCGAGCTCGTCTTATCGTAGCCCCCTTTTACTTCACTATTCTACTTAATCCAATGGTGTTCATTAAATCGTTCATTAAAGCTTCAGATCGGGTTTTGGAAAGAGTAGGTTCTTAGTGTTGAGCGGTATGTTTTTGGTCTCCATCATCTCCACTAGTTCCGTTCTCTCTTCCTTGTATACTTCGCAATCTACCAGGACATGGTTGGTGGTACATTCTTCTCCACACTCACAGACAATGACTTGGTGTTTGTAGTCTCGCAGCTGCTCTTTCACCCTTAGTTTCGATATAAGTTTGCATATATCTCTTCTAGGGTGATTGATAGCTGTCTTCGTGTAGATCTTGTCATCCAGCCGGAATCTGTACGTGTCAAGTTCAACGAGCTTTAATTCCCAGAGTGAATTAACCTGTCTTTTTACCATACTGTAGATTTCTGTGGTGCTGCGTTCTATGGTGCGGAGTGGTGCTGTGTCCCCGAGACCTTCATTTGCGAGTCGATCTGCTTCCTCGTTTCCTCTAATGTTCACATGTGATGGAATCCACGCGAGCTCCAATTTGCTTCCTTTCTCTAGGACCCTCTGGTAGCCTACAGCTGCCTGATTTCCAAAATGACTTCTGGTCTTGAGTCCGAGTTGTCATTTTGGATTGAAATCGGACTGCTCAGAGAGTCGCTTGGGATGACGAACTTACTAGTCTTTTTATAGGAGATCCATGATATAGCATCACGGATGGCCATACAGTAAAACAGGTATGAGGGAAACATATATAGACAAAATACAATAACATAAGTGAAACCATACTTGGCAACAACATGATCAAAGGCTTACATCAACACTTATTTAATTATACAATAGCAGGTAGCTAGAGAGTTAATTAACTTGATAATCCACCGCCAATAAGAATGTCTTAAGCACAAGAATGGAAACCATATATACCTTACAACTAGTAGATCAAAGGTTTAGACACAAATTGGTAATAATATACAATAGTAAGAAGAAAGCCAATATTTTAAAGAAAAATGAGGCCACTAAATATTTGCGATGATAGCCGAGTATATAAGGTGATTAATATGGTTAAAACAATGCCATAAGACTATAGAGTTTATACAACAGATAATTGTAAACATGATGAGTGGTGTTTAAGGCTAGATTGAGTAGGCCTACAACTATTTTCCCATTACACATGACTATTAAATCTTGTAATTATCTATTATAAGGATAATTAGGTATGCAATAGAGATATAGGCCTAAATTTAAAGGGACTATCCCGATAAGTACAGAGTCTCAAAAATTAAAGTCCGAGTATTTATGAAATTTATGGACCAAAATATAGAGGCATGGTGTATTTACCTTGTCTCAAAATTTCAGCTCAAAATATTGAGTCGTTTGGACGTGAACGTCAACACTGCTTATCCGGACACGTAACCCTTTTAAGATTTCGGGTCAATTTTTTCATTGGGTGACCTGATAATCGATTCCCGTTCCTTGAGAGGTCTATACAGTGAATGACCCATGTACTGTACTTGATAACAAAAGGTAAATTTCACCTACATATTATTTTTATAGAAAAAAGGCTGGTTTTATCCAGATACTGTATAATACAACGGTCTCCACTTCCAGATGAAGACTGTCAAGTTTAAGTTATTTACAAGCGTATCACAAATATCAGATAAGTTGGCCGGCCTTAGGTAATGGGTTTTAAGAGATTTTAACACAAAATTAAGCAGTTGTATTCCTCATAAAGTTATCGGGATCGGCCCTTTAATGAAAAATAAAAATCTTTTAACCATGCATATAACAGGGTAGTAATTACAAATAACTAGTGAAAGGATTTTAACACAGGACAAGTGTACAGTTCTTGAAGGGAGCTGGAAACATGCTGTTTTTTATACGCCCACATTTTCATGTGGACGTATTATGTCGTCGCCCCTGTCCGTCCGGACGTCCGTCCGGCCGTCCGGACGTCCGTCCGTCCGTCCACAATTTGTTTGTGGACTCTCTACAGGTCACAATTCTTATCCGATTTTGACGAAACTTGAAATATAGGTTTATCCCCAAAAGTTCTCGGCTGCTTTCGATATTGGCATGTATCGGATCAAAACTTCATGGATTATGGCCCCTGATTGTACGAAAAATCACGTTTTTAGCTTGTGGACCCTATAGAGGTCACAATTTTGAACCGATTTTGATGAAACTTGACATGCATGTTTGTAACCCAAAGATCTTGGTTCCTTTCGATATTTGCGGCTTACGGAATGTAATTTCCTGAATTATGGCCCCTGATTGTCCGAAAAATCACCCTTTTTAGCTTGTGGTCCCTCTGGAGGTCACAATTATTATTCGATTTAAAAAACCGTTTGATTATATCACCGTTACACCCTAAGGAAGGTTGAGTTCGAATTTCGGGAAAATCGGACGAAAATTGCCATACAAAATGGCCGCCGTTTTTACGCGAATACTGTTAAAAAATGGTACGTCAAGGTTGTGGACCCTGTGGAGGTCACAATTTTGATTCGATTTTGATGAAACTTGAAATTCATGGTTATAACCCAAAGATCTTGCTTCCTTTCGATATTTGCGCATATCGGATCGCAACTTCCTGAATTATGGCCCCTGATTATATGCAAAATCGCCTTTTTTTTAGCTTGGAGGTCACAATTATTATCCGATTTACTAAAACGGTTGATTATATTACCGTTACACCGTAAGGAAGGTTGAGTTCGAATTTCGGGAAAATCGGACGAAAATTGCCATACAAAATGGCCGCCGTTTGTACGCGAATACTGTTAAAAAATGGTATATCAAGGTTGTGGACCCTGTGGAGGTCACAATTTTGATTCGATTTTGATGAAATTTGAAATTCATGGTTATAACCCAAAGATCTTGCTTCCTTTCGATATTTGCGCATATCGGATCGTAACTTCCTGAATTATGGCCCCTGATTCTACGCAAAATCGCCTTTTTTTTAGCTTGGAGGTCACAATTATTATCCGATTTAAAAAAACGTTTGATTATATTACCGTTACACCGTAAGGAAGGTTGAGTTTGAATTTCGGGAAAATCAGACCAAAATTGTCATACAAAATGGCTGCCGTTTGTACGCGAATACTGTTAAAAAATGGTATATCAAGGTTGTGGACCCTGTAAAGGTCACAATTTTAATTCGATTTTGATGAAACTTGAAATTCATGGTTATAACCCAAAGATCTTGGTTCTTTTCAATATTTGCGCATATCGGATCGTAACTTCCTGAATTATGGCCCCTGGTTATACGCAAAATCCCCCTTTCTTTAGCTTGTGGTCCCTCTGGAGGTCACAATTATTATCCAATTTAAAACAACGTTTGATTATATCACCGTTGCACTGTAAGGAAGGTTGAGTTTGAATTTCAGGAAAATCGGACCAAAATTGACAGACAAAATGGCCGCCGTTTGTACGCAAATACTGTTAAAAAAATGATATATCATGGTTGTGGACCCTGTATAGGTCACAATTTTAATTCGATTTTGATGAGGAAGGTTGAGTTCTAATTTCGTGAAAATCGTACCAAAATTGCCGGACGAAATGGTCGCCGTTTGTACGCGAATAGTGTAAAAAAATGGTATATCATGGTTGTGGACTCGCTACAGGTCACAATTCTTACCCGATTTTGATGAAAAGTCACATTTCTAGGTTGTGTACCGTCACACCATAATCATTGTCGGTTTCGAGTTTCATTAATATCAGACTGGAACTGACCAACTAAATGGCTGCTCCCAATACAGTATGAAATACAGGAGGTAAAGATGTAGGAAAAATCACTTTTGGTATTGCTTGTTCTCTGTCCATCTCTCGAAAATGTGGGCGTATCCTGCCTGGCAGTGCCAGCCTATCTTTAAATTATTTGATTATATGCGTTGGGCAAGAATATCCCTGTATCACGGTTAAGATCTGGACTGTTCTTTCTGATATGTATTGCTCCCATTAACTTATGTGTCTTTTCTTTTGGGAGATTAGATGCCAGGGTTTCATATGACTGGATTCTGTGTCCAGAGTTGGTCTGGAGATGTTGTGCAACGGCTGAGTTAGAGATGGTCGACTTTGACTTGTGCTGATTTATTTCCTATAACTTTATATAGGGACTGAAAGCGATTGATAACATTAACAAAAACACATCTCATCGTGACCAACCCCCTCTGAATCAACATGCCTGTATGTTAGATCGTCTTTCATAACTGAATGACGTATTTTACAACACCCTTCAATAATATACATTATACAGAAATACGAGGTTTCCAAAGATGAATTAAGTTAATAAATTAAGGTAGCCTAATCTGTCCAGATGTATTCACTTTATCAAACAAACATAACTCAAATCTTACCCGGAAACACAATCTTTTAAGTTATTTCACAAATCGATTGATAATAAATAATACTCATTATTTACCAAACACAGATATATTATATAATGTAGAACTAAATAACAAATAAATCTGCAGTCGTATTTTGTAAAATTTGCCATCTGAAAATTAACGGATTGGTTTAAAGAAAGCAGTATAAAATGAATTGTTAAATACTGGCAGATGGCAGTCCGCTGGGACGGGGCGCGATCCTCATTGTTAAATACTGGCAGATCTTTATCTAGATGACTTAACACGGTTTCCGGCAATTTATTGCGAAGCATGGCAGAACGCAAAAACGAAGGATTAAAGTCATCTCGATATTCAAGTGAAATTTTTTAAATGTACTTTCTAAACTTGTCAAAGAGGACTTCTAAAACATGGATCAAGGTTGAATTAAGATTCAGATGGGAATTAAATTTTGTTAGTATATGAATTATTTTCAGTTTTGATTGGAGATTCAAACGGTGTGACCATAGAACTAAATACACTGGAACACCAGCGTGCCCGTCCTCACATGAGCGAATCTAAAAGTGCCTTGTTTACTTTCGGTAGGCCAAATAACATAGGGATTTCGACGTATTTATTGATGTTCTTTTACACGTCTAGTATTGAATGAAATTTTTGAAAATATAATTATTATTTTTGACCCGGTTACTTGTTAGTTCTTGTGTATTTACACCTGTGAAAGCTGTTCTTGAACTATGGGTGGAAACTACGATCCTTCGCAATGCATTAATTGATTGAGTGTAGGCCTACGGCTATAAAATCAATGCCAATGAAGCGTTCCGTAGCACCAATTAATTGTTTTTAATAGAAAATAACAGAGATTGTAGTTTGTTTATCAAGGTATGTAAATCAATTACTTAAACATTTATTCTAATAAAATATTTCATATTATTAATCTCGATCTAGTAAGCCTTTGCTATAGTTTTAGCCCTTTGCTATGCTATTGCCTAGGTAACGGCCCAAGCCCCAAGTTAGATTTGTTTACAACAAACAAACCCCATGGCCATTACCGGTAGGCCTACATTATTCCTCCGCCTGCACATTTTGTGAAATTCAAATAATATAAGAATTATAATAATATTAGAATATGTGGTACAAGTACCGATAATGTCAAGTTGGAAAATATGCTATATTAGTATAGTTAGTACACTGTTTTAAAATGATTTTAAAAAAAACCCTAAAAATATTGACTCCGCTCACACGTGTCACAATCTCCCTTTTCGACCAAATAAAATCTTTACCATGTCACACATGTGTTTTATTTTAGCAGATTGATGGTGGGGAAATATTCAAGTTTTTAACGCAGAGAGGATGGGCCAAAAACAACCGTAGCACACGTGGAAGATGTTCTGATTTGAAGATGTTCTGATTCGATAAGTAGGTAAATTGTCAGACCATATTAATAATTATAAAGAATATATCATATATGGATGAATTAATTTTTCTCATTGATTGAGCTGGCTCACGCATTGTTCAATATAATTAAGTTATATTAAATATCTTTTTTTTTTCATTTTATGGTTTTGTTTTCCGCTGACAGATCGATCTCACAGCTTTTTCTGAAGATTGTATAATAAAATAATACTAGGCCTCATGATGCAGGCCTACATAATATTGCAAAAAAACAAAAAAAAATGATCAGGTGTCAAAAAAAGTAAAAAAATCCCAATATATACAGACTGAATAGCAAACAGTATTTTGTGAAGATTTATAAAAATACTACGCTTCACGATCAACATAATATTATTGCTAAAAATAAAAAGATGACCCGCTGTCAAAAATGCAGGCAGAATATATCTCACCACATTTTTGTGAAGATTTGTAAAGTTAAAATAATGTCCTAGGCCTCATGATATTGGCCTACCTATTTCTAAAAACATTATCAGCTTTCAAAAAAGTCACAATACATGTAAGCAAGCAGAATAACTCACTGTATTTTGTGTGTATTTGCAACGTTAAAATAATATAGGCCTATTAAGCCTCATTATATATAGGCCTACCTATTTGTAAACACAGAGATCACCTGTCAAAATAAAGTCACAATATACAGCCAGAATTCTCTGAGCATGTTATGAAGATTTGTAAAATTAAAATACTACCAGGGCCCGATTTCTAGAAAATTCTTAAGCACATTCTTGTGCTTAGATTTAAGTAGACTTTGCAATTAAGTAAACTTATCTTATTTTGTGTTCCCAGAAAATTCTTAAGAACGTTCTTGTGTTTAGATTTTAAGTAGACTTCAGTGTAAGCACAAGCACTTTATTATGTGTTCCAAGAAAAAACTTAAGCACAACTTCGTTCTTACAATTGTCAATCTAAGCACAAGTCCCAAACAAGGTATAGGGCTTGCTTACCAACCTTAAGCCCGTTTCTGCATCTTACTACATCTTTTGATACCTAAGAGACATTTGGAAGACAAAAAATCCTTAAGAAATATATTCTCGACAAGAATGCTATAGAATATTTCGCTTCTACGCTAAAGACATTTCATTTATTTACAACACAAACGCGGGTCACTTTAAAGGAGCTAAATAAATCTCTAACATTTGGGACCTAGAAATTGACACAAGTGGGTCGCAACGCATATAATACTCTAATATGAATGTATATAAACTGATTTACATTCGATGGTTTCCGTTTTTACTCCAATTAATAAGCCAACAGTGTCAATCGAATGCAAATTTCTAGCGTGTAGTTATTCTAGTCTACATGCGCCGTTTGATTTGGTGCAATGTTTCTAGCCTCGTTCCCCGAGTCTCTTGCTAAAACTGGGCTGAAACGTATTATGGTACACGATTCGTGTACCAATGGTAAGATATTTATCTTGTCTTAAATATTGGATATCAAAAGCCCATCTTTTGCTGGCTAGATCACATCATCAATTTTGATTTAAACTGACAAATACTTCGTGTTTTCAATGTCGAAGATTTTGGATGATATTGAGTTAGAGACTTAGCTACTTTAAAATCAGGCACTCTCTCAATCATTCCGTCTGTTTGCATGTGCTTGCGTTTTTTGGTTTGTTTGTTTTAGCTTATAGACCTATGGGGGACATGTCAAAGGCATCAGGAGATCACATGGTTAAGTGGGTAAGACGCTAGCCAGGGCTGATTCCTCGAAAATTCTTAAAAGTAGCACAAAGTTATGCTTCACTTTTGCTTACGTAAGAAACTTTATAAAATACGTCTCTATAAACTTCTCAAGACCGTTCTTACGTAAGCACAAGCTAAGTACGAGTCTAAGCACATTGTGACTGGTAAATTAAGAGTACGATGCTCTCTAACGTCATAAAAACATTTTTGGTATGCGATTTACACTGTAAATTCGTCTGCATCACAGAGTTTCTATATACATGTATAGCTCTATGGTCTGCGTAGAGTTGTATAATATACATTGTAGACTAATGACATTAACTTCAAATAGTCGATTTAGATGTATTTGATAAATGACATGAAATAAAATACGGTTTAACATCCTACTGTTTTGCTCCTAAACTGGGCTAATGAAGACGGACATACGTCATACAGTGTGCTATGAGGGAAATTTTGCCCGGGCAACGGCACTACGGTCTACTCTATCGAATTCCAACTGCCATGGAATTTTTTACGTGCACGTCAGTTTGTACACAGGACCTTGTTTTTTCGTACCTTCCGAATGACAAGATAGCTGTCCTCCGTCATGCATCACTGACAAGGAGAAACCACGTCGGAATATTTGGATCGAACACTCAACCTCTAGGCTAGCGAACCAGCGTCTTACCCATGTGATCCCCTGATGCCTTTGGCGTATCCCCCATAGGCCTACACGTATATAAAATGTACCACAAACTAAAAACAAAAAAACCAACCCAAAACGCAAGCACATGCAGACAGACTGAATAATTGTGAGAGCGCCTGATCTTTAAGTAGCCCACGTGTGTTTTGTTTACCAATTTGGAAATAAATAAATTGTGTTTAGGGTAGAAGCGAAATTTTCTATAGCATTCTTCTCGAGAATATGTTTCTAAAGGATTTTCTGTCTTTCAATTGACTCTTAGGTATCAAAAGATGTAGCAAATGCCGTCGAATTACTCTACGGTCAGTCATATTGTTTGAAGTAGAAAGAGGCTTAAGGTTGGTAAGCAAGCCCTATAATCTTGCTTGGGATTTGTGCTTAGATTGACAATTTTAAGAACGAAGTTGTGCTTAAGTTTTTTCTTGGAACACATAATAACGTGCTTGTGCTTACACTGAAGTCTACTTAAAATCTAAGCACAAGAGCGTTCTTAAGAATTTTCTGTTAACACAAAATAAAATAAGTTTACTTATTTGTAAAGTCTACTTAAAATCTACATGTAAGCGCAAGAGCGTGCTTAAGAATTTTTTAGGAATCAGGCCGAGGTGGGGTGTTCGATCCCTGCATTGGCCGAGAAGGTTCATCCCCTTGTCAGTGATGCAGTCTGGGTCTGACAAGGACAGCGGTCTAGTCGTTCGGATGAGACGAAAAAATAAGGTCCCGTGTAGAAATTGGCGTGCATGTCAAAGACCCCTTGGCCGTTGTAATTCGATAGGCTATAGGAGTAGGCCGTAGTGCCGCTTCCTGGGCAAAAGTTCTCCTCATAGCACATTTTATGGCTTATGCCCGTCTTCATTAGCCCAGTTTAGGAGCAAAACAGTAGGACGTTAAACCCTATTTCATTTCATGTCATTTGTCAAATACATCTCGATCGACTATTCGAAGTTAATGTCATTGATCTATTTAAAACTCTATATGCGGACGAATTTACGGTGTAATTTGCATACCAAAATGTTTTTATGACGTTAGAGAGCATTTTAGTCTCAATTTACCAGTCACAATGTGCTTAGACTCGTACTTGGCTTGTTCTTACGTAAGAACGGTCTTGAGAATTTTCTGGAGACGGTATTTCATAAAGTTTCTTACGTAAGCAAAAGTGAAGCATAACTTTGTGCTTACTTTTAAGAATTTTCTAGGAATCGGGCCCAGGTCTCATGATATAGGCCTACATATTTCTATTTACATGGAGAAAGGCGTTTGCTCAATTACAAGGAGATCTGGGTCCGATTTTCACAGGTTTTCTCTAAGTTATGTAAAAAAAAATACTTAATTTTCCACTTAAAGCTGAACTCCGGTTACAAAAATACCGAAATAATTTAATTAAAAAAAAAGTTAACACCCCCAAGCCGCCATACTTGTTTCAAATTTGTGGAATAAATATGGCGGATATGGAGGTTTATGACCTGGAAAGGTTAGCCGATCTCACTTCCAGTTGGTTTCTTGTCAGCCAGCTGTACACATCCGGCGTTATTCTCTACACACGCTTCATTGATTGCTCTATTTTTTCCCAACAGTAAACCAAATTATTGAAGATTGCAAATTGTCTGGCCAGGTATGGTGGCTTGGGGGCGTTAACTTTTTTTTTATTAAATTATTTCTGTATTTTTGTAACCGGAGTTCGGCTTTAACCAAGTGTCTTATCTTTAATCAATATTCAAAGGCTCCATTTTACATATACTTGGCTATATGAAAAACTTAACTACACATTTAAAATATGGAATACCCACTTTAGCCAAAAAGGATGAAATTGTAACTATGGAATACCCTCTACTGGCTAGGAATTTCATTTAAAATTTTTACATTTCAGGGAGCATTGCATATACTGTATTATGGAAACTACAAGCAAACTTATCTTTGAAAAGAAACCCATTTTGAAATAAGGAGTGCATTAAATATCAAGACCAAGTTTGGATTGGCACCAAGTACATTTTTCATAGCCTACCTATAAGGGTGATGATTTTCCGTTTCAGAAAATTGTAAATTCTGTTTTAAATATTTTGAATTCCGTTATTTTCCGTTTCAGAGCTGACCATATTCCTGGGGTTTTTTTCTGGATAAAATGCTATTTCATAAATAAATGAATAAAACATCTCAAAATAGAAAACTGACCATTTTAAACTAATTATAACAAATTATAAATTGTGAATGACTTTTATTTTTAATTCAAATAATTGTCCATGACTACCTGTTCTTCCATTTTAACACATTATATTTACTGGTAATTAGTCACAAACGGAACCAAAAGTTAATTTTGAAATTCAAATCTTCCTTCCACATCACCATTGTAGAAGTAATGGTGGTTTGTTTATTTCCTAGTGAAGACGTCATTGTTTTTGACGGCCACTTGCTGAATTTTTTGAGTAGCTTGATGCTTTTTGGAATTAATGTGGTCTTTAATTGTTTCAACGCTTCGGAAATTAACACTGTGACAATCTTCATAAAAGTCTGCAGGGAATTGCCGCGCCCTATATTGACGGCAGAAAGGCTTATAACCCTGTGGGCACGTTTCATTTTTTAAGCAGACGATGCCATTATGATTTCCCTCGACTGTTTGTTCGTAGTTTCTACGGGAATAAAGGCTGGATGCACTACTACGATATATTTGTGATATCACATGGTCAAAAGCGGATAAATCACTGATCTATAGATCAGTGGGATAAACACGAGCCACGAGTCCAGCATAAAAATAAAGCATAAATGAAACGATTTTTACTTTTATAAAATGACTATATAAAGACATAAGAAAGAAATAGATATCATTATTAAATTCAACTAAACAGTAATTGTATTATAATATATGAGGGATAAATGGATTCGGAAGACATGTTTTCATCTCGAGTAAATTCATAATTCCAAAATGATGAAATGAAAGTAGCCTATACTAAATACTAAAAGTAATAAAACCACTGCTTTTCCGTGTCAGATTTCAAATTCCGTTTTGAGTGCCAAATTCCGCGATTTCTGCGTACCCCTATACCAAGACCATTTGTCCTTCTGTGAATCAAAACTAAATAATTTTTTTCTTTTTTAAATAGAAATAATAAATTTGAAATATGAAAGGTTGTGGATTTGAACGTATAGATGTGTATTTGCAATATAATAGCTGGGACCCCAAAATTCAAAGACAATATACTAATAAAATAAAAACCAAGTACGAACAATCCAAACCATTAGACAGAATTTGAAGTCCTAAAAAACGTTATAGGCAAAATAGTGTAATCAGCAAATGGACTGTTCCCCGTCTACAAAATACACGACAAACAGTGGTAACAGGTGTCCGGAAGAGTAAGCTTACCCTTATAGTGAAATTAAACTGTGTGAAGCTCAAGTTTTTGGGATCTCGAAGGAAAATATACCATATTTGCATTCACATTGAACCTTAAATTTGTATAAATTTATGACAACAAATGTTTCACACATTTGATCAAAGAGAAATTTTACCAGATGCATGCCGAAAACGAAAAAAAAATATTTTCATTCACTCTATTGTAAATTGTAATCTGTGTGTAATAAATGGTTTTATGCAATCATAGAATTGAATAGAAATTGACTTTACGCAGGTGAGGAGAATTCATAATTTCATGAGTAGACTCTAGATAGTCTCTATCCCTAGTACATTCTCAAAATATTCAGTTATAGAAATAATTCACAATAATCCAATGATTTCATTCATTATATTTATTTACATTATTTCCCCCCTCAAAGAAATGTGAAACTGAAAGTGTTTAATGTACAGTGTATTCAAATTCTTCACAAGAAATATGTTTCAATGACTTTCAGACACTCACATAACAGCCTGCTTGCCAATAACTGTTTTAAAGTTAGGGTTTAGGTATGAATCAACACTTAGTGCCAGTGGTTATTTAAGCATTATATTTTATTGTCCTTCTTCCATGTTAGAAATTCCTTGTGCACATCAAATGAAAGTTCTTCATAAAATTAAAGACAATGGCTTTTGTTTTATTTGTCTGAAAAAACAAAAATACATATTAATTATTAGTAGTATGTTTGAACATAAAATAGTATTTCTTCAAGGATTTCTGTGTCTACAAATGATTTTTACAGTTGAATTAAGAGACATGTAGTTTTAGTTGTAATAATATAATTTATGCATAAATTAAAAAGGCAGTTGATGTCAGATTTCACAGACTATGACTTTGCAGGTGGGTTTATATTCAAATCAAACTCAATACCAAGAAAGTACCCCTGAGTTCAGGTACGTTAGGAATTATTTGTACAAGAAAAAAATTCTTCAACCAGCATTATTTAGACCGGAGGCTCAGTGCGGAGGGGTGTCCATCAAATGGGTACAAAACTAGAACCAACTTTTCTAGAGTAAAATTTTTCGTAGAATTCGATGCCGAGTGGTAATCAGTCCGCTGTTGGGGCGTCACAGAGTAAGAATAACCAGAGTGGGTTCGTTCGGTTGTTACTGGGAGTTAAACGTCCACTTCCACCTAAGGTAATATCGTAGACTAGCCAGAGTGGGAACTCGCATTACTCCCTATAGAAACACTCTGCCGCGCAATGCATCTTGGGAATCGTCTGTAATACACACACACTGACAGTAGGCTCAACGTTACGATATCTATATCAATGAACAAAATCTCTTTAATTTCGTAGTTTATAGCATTTTCGGTAACAAAACTACTGAAAATTATCACATACATTTCATATGTTAGTTGTGTGTGTGTGTTTCGGAAATTTATAAAACATGATTCATATTTTTAAAACATGCATATAAAGCATGGTACGGCAATTGTGACGGATTACGAATTGGTCTATAAGGCCGTAAATTATTGTCGATTTTAAAAAGTTTTTATTGACTTTAAAACTAATCCACCAAATACTTGTTGCTTCGATTCCTAGATTTGAAATGTAATTTACATACAACTTGATGGGTTAGAACCACGCAATCCTAAAGAGTATTGGAAACTTGTTAACTCACTTGTAAATGATAATCCCGAAGTAAAAGATGAAAATGGTTGTATTTCTTATCAGTGCTGGGAAAATCATTTTACGAACTTATTTCATAACACCTCCATTCCAAAATCAGACATCGATGAAATTGAAACTGAAATCCGTTCCGTGAAATCTTCATTATTTAGTATAAATAATGAAATTAACAAAGAAATATCCGCATCTGAATTACGCCTTGCATTTAAGAATCTCAAGCGGAGTAAGTCCAATGGACCCTATCTTATGCCCATGTCATCACGTGAAATCATGATCGATCAATATTTAAAACTTTAATTTAATATTATCGTCCGGTATATTTCCCGAAATATGGCAGGATTCTTTTGTTTTTCCCATTTATAAGAAAGGAACGAAAATTGACCCCAATAACTACAGGGGAATAGCCCTAGCAAGTTGTTTGAATAAATACTTCTTGTCAATAATAAATAATCGCATTGTTTCAATGTGGCTTTAGAGCAGATCGCAGAACTTCGGACAATATCTTTATTCTTAAAACGTTGCTTAACAAATTCAAGAATAAAAAACAAAATTTATATGTGTGCTTTATTGATTTTAAAAAGGCCTTTGATTTTGTTTGTAGAAAATCTCTATTTCTCAAGTTGATGAAGCACAATTTAAAAGGCAATGTTTTAGACCTAATAACCTCCATGTATAGCAAAACGTCATATATAATTATAAATGATAATGGATATCTTTCTGACAAAATAAATTCGGTGCGAGGGGTAAAACAGGGATGTGTGCTAAGTCCCACGCTTTTCAATATTTTTTATAAATGACTTGCAAGACTACTTCAAATATTCCACAAAACACATAGACTCTCCCACGTTAAATAATACTCCAATCTCCCATTTACTTTTTGCTGACGACTTGGTAATGCTATCAACTACCGCAAATGGTCTCCAAAATAGCATCAATTGTTTAACACAGTTCTCCAGCGACTCAACGCTACCAATAAATGCCACAAAATCAAAAGTCATGTTTTTTAACAATGGCAGTAAATTAAAAAAAAACTACACAATTTCAATTTGGCAACCATGTATTAGAATATGTAAAATCCTACCAGTACCTTGGAATCTACATAACCAATGCAATAACAACTCATTTAAAGCTTGGTTTTCCATCAGATATAAAGTGTGTACCCAAAATGTCCTACCAACCGATATTTTGACTAAACTGTACCATGCTATTGTTAAACAAATTGCCATTTATTCATCTGATATATATGGGGTTCTCAAATTGTGCACAGCAAAAATTCTGATCTAAAGAAATGGGATAAATTAGACATAAATAAAATTACCATAAAAATTTGTAAGTCCATTTTAGCGCAATCTACAAAGGCATCAAATATTGGATGCTTAGCCGAAGCTCAAATATTCCCGCTACAAGTTGATGTGTATCGTAGAATGCTGTCATATTTTAAACGTCTATCCAACCCACAACTCAGTATAAATAACCCAATTCTTTTTGCCTCCTTTAAAGAGGATAGTACTTTAGGAGCAATTAACCCGTAACTCTCTTGGACCGCAGCCATTGCCAAATTGTTAAATACTTTTAATATACCATCTCTCAGTCAATCAACAAATCAAATTACTAAATGCCTAAAAGAAAAATTCAACGAAGTTTATGCAATCTATGCGCTTCAGATAACCAGAAACATAGAACATTTTACAGGTTTAAAAATAATATCAACACTACCGTGCCATACCGGCAAGTTGATAAAAATCTTAAAACTAAAACCGCGATGTCCCGCCTTAGGACGATACAAGGATATACCTGCACATCTGCGGTTTTGCACAAACTGCCCTCAACAGCAAGTTGAGAATGAGTACCATTTTCTCATTGAGTGCAACCGATATGAGGAACTACGCAAGACGATTGTTTATTGGGCATTTCAGATCCTAAATTATCCATTTTCTTTTGAAAATATGTTCAATCCGCCTTTTGCTTTGGCAAAAACAGTGTGAACCTTTGTGCAACATGCTTTTAAAATAAGGGACGTGGCACCCACTTCTATATAAACACCTCATCTCTACTTATTTTGTAATTTTCATCCACTTTTATATGTTTTTCATTCTTTTTATACGTCCACATTCATAATGTGAATGTGAACGTATTATGCCGTCGCCCGTCTGTGTGTGTGTATATGTATGTATGTGCATCTGTGGGTCGCCTACAGGGCGCAATTCTTCATGTATTTTCTTCAAACTTTGTATACTTATTCCTTATACCCCAAGGAAGATCCCTATCGTATGGGGTGCATGCCAAACCCCAGGGGCAGAGCCACGCCCATTTCTAGTATTTGTTTGTTTGTCATCTACAGGCCACATTTCTTAACTTATAACCTTGAAACTTTGCATACATATTCTTTGTACCCAAAGGAACATCCCTATCGTTTGGGGTGCATGCCCAACCCCCAGGGGCAGAGCCACGCCCATTTTCTTTTCGCGTGTCTTTGTGTCACCTACAGGGTGCAAATCTTACTGAATTTTCTTCAAACTTTGTATATTTACTCTTTATACCCTAAGGATGATCCCTATCGTTTGGGGTGCATGCCCAACTCCCAGGGGCAGAGACACGTCCATTTTCTTTTTGTGTGTTGCCTACAGGCCACAATTCTTAATCGATCATATTGAAACTTAAAATACTTATTCCTTATACCCTAAGGATGATCCCTTTTTTTTGGGTACATGCCCGACCCCCTGGGACAGCAACGCCCATTTCTTGTATTATTTGTTTGTCTGTCATCTACAGGCTGCATTTCTTAACGTATCATCTTGAAACTTTGCATACTTATTCTTGGTACCTTAAGGAAGATCCCTATTGTTTTTGGTGCATGCTCGACCACTAGGGACAGTGCCACGCCCATTTTCTTACTGTGTGTCACCTACAGGCCGCAATTCTTAATCGATCGTCTTGAAAACTTTTTTTCAGTATACCCTAAGGCTGACCACTATTATTTTTGGTGCATACCGGACCCCCGGGGACTGAGCCACGCCCAATGTTTGTGTTCGCCTACAGGATGCAATTCTGAATAGATCCTTTTAAAACTTTGCATACCTATTTCTTATACCCTAAGGATGACCCCAATTGTTTTTGGTGATTTCCTATCCCCCAGGGGCAGAGCCATGTCCATTTTTACTTCGTGTCTGTGTGTGTTGTCTACAGGCCATGATTCTAAATGGATCATCTTTAAACTTGGAAAATGTATTCCTTATAGCCTAAGGACAACAACTGCATGTCCCGACTCCCAGAGGCAAGCCACGCCCAATTTTTGTGTTTGTGGTTTACAGGCCGCAATTCTGAATGAATTAGCTTGGTAATTGGCATATGTATTCCTTATAGCCTGAGGGCGTCCACTACGGATTTTGGTGAATTTCCCGATCCCCAGGGGCAGAGCCACGCCCACTTTTTGCCTTTAGCGTCTGAAAGTCACAATTCTGAATGGATCATCTTGATGTTGAGGCATGACCCTCACCGCTAAACAAACCAAACACCTAGCCTTCTTGACAAAGTACCATATCAATCAAAGCAGGAATGTGGATGTATATTGTAGCGTTAGCGTTATGTTTACTATTTTAAATTCACTTTTTATGTATTTTTGTTTTCATGCATAATATGTACATGTATTATTTACACGCTGCCCGAAATGGGTGTTTTATGTAATAAAATCTATCTATCTATCTATCTACACCTTAAAATGGACCTTTTGAAAATGTCAAGGTGCCACCCCCTTTTTTGGATACGGCTTATTTTACTCAGCAACCACAACATGATTTAATACTGTGTGCTTCTCTTATTTATGGTATGTTAATAAAGTGAGCTTTCATTAAAATATAAAATAATAATTTAAAAATATTAAAATTTCAAATAGGCCTATAACGTTTTCCAATAAACAGATTTGAGCCGTTGGTTGTTTTCCAAGATAAATAAAAACTTTTGGCTCGAATGTTGACCCACTGTAGGGTTTCATTTTTAAAAGATAACTAAAGATATTAAAATTCTATTTTAAATAGACCTATAACATTTTTCAATAAACATTATTTTAGTTGACTGGTTTCTCTTTTTACAAACAAGTACATGTATAAACCAAAAACAACTTAAGAATGAATATTTTGCATATTGCTCTGGGTGTCATGCAATGTTTTGACAGTCTTTATACTATGAAATTGTCCATTTTACACCACTGCACAAGAATATATTAAATTATTATAAATCTGAAGTGTGCTCTAGATATCCATAGAAATAGAAATTTTAATTTATACTGTGTACTATTATGGAATTATCTGCCATACAAACTGAAGTTAACCATTACAGCATACTAGATAATCACAGAGTAAATTAAAATTTTGAATTACCGAATGGTTTAAATTAGTGATAGTGCTTCAGTAAATATTTTATTGGCCGGATCAAGGCCTACCAGTAAAAGTGGAAGTGCGCTTTTGAATAGCATAACCGTGTTTTCGTTATTTTAGAATTACATGTACATGTAGTTGTTATGATCAATTAAACTTTAAATAATAGGCCCAAGCTTTGCCCATTAAGTCTGTAATAGATGCACATGTTCTTTTTACATTCTATAATAGGCCTACGTACCGCAAGACTACTGAATAAAATAAATTGAGATTCATATGTTATTTTTATATTGCAGCTATATAGCAAGCGATTAGAGTATTTTATCTTTGAAAATCACCAATCTGTTTATTGGAAAACGTTATAGGCCTATTCGAAATTTTAATGAAAGCTTACTTTATTAACATAACATCTATAAGCACACAGTAATAAGCCCTAGAAAACAATGATATTTATCTTTGGGAGAAAAAATAAATCATGTTGAGTTAAATAGGCCTTATCACTTTAACATTTTCAAATAGCCCATTTTAAGGTGTATGGAAATTATAACATTTCAAATCTAGAAATCAAAACAACAAATATTTCGAGGATTAGTTTTAAAGTTATTAAAATCTTGTAAAAATCGACAATAATTTACAGCCAAGATCAATTCGTAAACCGTCACAATTATAACTGCCATCTTTCACATCAGTGCAGGTTGTACCACGCACGCTCCGTTTATGCAAGTTTTAAAAATATGAATCGTGTTTTATAAATTCCCCTAACACACACACACAACTAACATATGATTGCATGTGACAATTCTGGGTAGTTTTGCTACCGAAAATACTATAAAACTACGAAATTAAATTTTATTCTTACGCTGTGATGTTTACTGACATTAGAGACAAACCCCAAGATGCACTGCGCGACCTTCTCCGTATGCAAATGAAATGGTTGCCATTTGGTTATTTTTATACGGCCACATTCATAATGTGAACGTATTATGCCGTCGCCCCTGTGTGTGTATGTATGTCTGTGGGTCGCCTACAGGGCGCAATTCTTCGTGGATTTTCTTCAAACTTTGTATACTTATTCCTTATACCATAAGGAAGATCCCTATTGCAGAGCTGCCAACCTAAAATGAATTCAATGAGTGAGATTTAACCAAGCTGGGGTCCTGGCGGGGGGCCCAGGGGGGCGGAGCCCCCCAGCCGAAAAAGGATTTAGTACTTTTAAAACACTTTTGGAGACCGGAGAATAGAGATAAAATTATTCACAAAAGAGATACATTTTAAAAGAAAGTTTTAATGCATATCATTTAAACACTTGAATCGTTGTCAGTGTCACTCATCTTGCAGGCTTTTCTCTCACGGAAACGCGCGGGAAGGATATTCCAGTTTCTGAACAGTGGTAATGAAACAAATAATTTCATTGGCTGATCTAACTTATCCAGCCAATCAGTGGTGTCGTACTTAAAACAAACCGGAAAAGAGCGACCCGACATTCGGAATACATTGCGTTTGACTAATTGCATCTGATCAGTGTGCATCCGAATGTAACTCGTACGTGGAAACCCCTTTTATTTTATTTTTATACTATAGTTTTGAAAATGCGTGAGATTTCACTATGTGCTCGTGAGAGCGTGATTTTGATTGAAAATGCGTGATTCTCACGCCAAATGCGTGACAGTTGGCAGGTATGCTATTGTTTTTGGTGCATGCCCGACCCCCAGGGGCAGAGCCACGCCCATTTCCAGTATTTGTTTGTTTGTAGTCTACAGGCCACATTTCTTAACTTATAGCCTTGAAACTTTGCATACATATTTTTTGTACCCAAATGAACATACCTATCGTTTGGGGTGCATGCCCAACCCCCAGGGGCAGAGTCACGCCCATTTTCTTTTTGTGTCTTTGTGTCCCCTACAGGGCGCAATTCTTACTGAATTTTCTTTAAACTTTGTATATTTACTCTTTACACCCTAAGGATGATCCCTATCGTTTGGGTTGCATGCCCAACTCCCAGGGGCAAAGCCACGCCCATTTTCTTTTTGTTTACCCGTGTGTTGCCTACAGGGGGCAATTCTTACTGGACTTTCTTAAAACTTTTGTACACTTACTCTTTACACCCTAAGGATGATGCCCTACCCCAGGGGCAGAGACACCCCATTCCTTGTATTTATTTGTTTGTCGTCTACAAGCCACATTTCTTAACGTATCATCTTGAAACTTTGAATACTTATTCTTTGTACTATAAGGAACATCCCTATCATTTGGGGTGCATGCCCAACCCCCAGGGGCAGAGCCACGCCCATTTTCTTTTTGTGTGTTGCCTACAGGCCACAATTCTTAATCGATCATATTGAAACTTAAAATACTTATTCCTTATACCCTACGGATGATCCTTTTTGTTTTGGGTGCATGTCTGACCCCTGGGACAGCAACGCCCATTTCTTGTATTTGTTTGTCTGTCATCTACAGGCTGCATTTCTTAACGTATCATCTTGAAACTTTGCATACTTTTTCTTGGTACCTTAAGGAAGATCCCTATTGTTTTTGGTGCATGCCCGACACCTAGGGACAGTGCCACGCCCATTTTCTTTTTGTGTGTCTGTGTGTCACCTACAGGCCGCAATTCTTAATCGATTGTCTTGAAAACTTGTTTATACTTATTCCTTATACCCCAAGGCTGACCACTATTATTTTTGGTGCATGCCGGACCCCCTGGGACTGAGCCAAGCCCAATGTTTTTGTGTCTTGTGTTCGCCTACAGGATGCAATTCTTAACAGATCCTTTTAAAACTTTGCATACCTATTCCTTATACCCTAAGGATTACCCCTATTGTTTTTGGTGATTTCCTATCCCCCAGGGGCAGAGCCATGTCCATTTTTACTTCGTGTCTGTGTGTGTTGTCTACATGTCATGATTCTAAATGGATCGTCTTTAAACTTGGGATATGTATTCCTTATAGCGTAAGGACAACAGCTGCCTGTCCCCACTCCCAGAGGCAAGCCACGTCCAATTTTTGTGTTTGTGGTTTACAGGCCACAATTCTGAATGAATTAGCTTGGTAATTGGCATATGTATTCCTTATAGCCTGAGAGCGTCCACTATTGATTTTGGTGAATGTCCCGATCCCCAGGGGCAGTGCCACGCCCACTTTTTGCCTTTAGCGTCTGAAAGCCACAATTTTGAATGGATTGTCTTGATGTTTAGGCACGACCCTCACCGCTAAACAAACCAAATGCCTAGATTTCTTGACAAAGTGCCATATCAACCAAAGCAGGAATGTGGACGTATATTGTAGCGTTGGCGTTATGTTTACTCTGTGGGTTCGTTTTGAGATATTCGGGGTCAAATAAGTTCATTTGCAGTGAAAGTGAAGGCGCAGCCATTGTATCATGAAAATATGCTGAAAATAATCGAAAGTAATCACTCTTTCAATAAAAATAGGTTGCCAGGCAACGAAACATACGCCCACACAGCAGCCAAATCGTCCGGGCAGTCAACAAGAGTTGTTGCATTTTAAGTAATCATCAGAAAATCATAATTCAAACTCACTCATAACTACAGTGTAACTGTGATATAATCAAACGTTTTTTTAAATCAGATAATAATTGTGACCTCCAGAGGGACCACAAGCTAAAAAGGGTGATTTTTCGTACAATCAGGGGCCATAATTCAGGAAGTTACGATCAGATATATGGGCAAATATGCAATGGAACCAAGATAATAAGGTTATAAACATGTATTTCAAGTTTCATCAAAATCAGTTAAAAATTGTGACCTCTATAGGGTCCACAATCTTGATATAACATATTTTCACACTATTCGCGTACAGACAGCGGCCATTTTATCCGTCAACTCTGATCCGATTTTCACGAAATTCAAATTCTCTCTTCATTACCATGAAACGTGATATAATGAAACGTTTTTTTAAATCGGATAATAATTTTGACCTCCAGAGGGACCACAAGCTAACAAAAGCGATTTTTCTGACAATCAGGGGACATAATTCAGGAAGTTATGATAAGATGGGCGCAAATATCGAAAGGAACCAAGATCTATGGGTTATAAACATACATGTCAAGTTTCATCAAAATCGGTGAAATGGTGATATAATCAAATGCTTTTTAAATCGGATAATAATTTTGACCTGCAGAGGGACGAAAAGCTAACAAAAGCGATTTTTCGGACAATTAGAGGACATAATTCAGGAAGTTATGATAAGATGGGCGCAAATATCGAAAGGAGCCAAGATCTTTGGGTTATAAACATACATGTCAAGTTTCATCAAAATCGGTTCAAAATTGTGACCTCTATAAGGTCCACAACCTTGATATAACATATTTTCACACTATTCGCGTACAAATGGCGGCCATTTTGTCCGTCAATTTTGGTCCGATTTTCACGAAATTCTAACTCAACCTTCATAACCATGAAATGGTGATATAATCAAACGTTTTTTTAAAACGGATAACAATTTTGACCTCCAGAGGGACCACAACTAAAAAGGGCGATTTTTCTGACAATCAGGGGACATAATTCAGGAAGTTATGATTCGATGGGCGCAAATATCGAAAGGAACCAAGATCTTTGGCTTATAAACATACATGTCAAGTTTCATCCAAATCGGTTCAAAATTGTGACCTCTATAAGGTCCACAACCTTGATATAACTTATTTTCACACTATTCGCGTACAAACGGCGGCCATTTTGTCCGTCAATTTTGGTCCGATTTTCACGAAATTCAAACTCAACCTTCATAACCATGGAACGGTGATATAATCAAACGGTTTTTTAAATTGGATAACATTTTTGACCTCCAGAGGGACCACAAGCTAAAAAGGGCAATTTTTCGGACAATCAGGGGCCATAATTCAGGAAGTTACGATCCGATTGGCGCAAATATCGAAAGGAACCAAGATCTATGGGTTATAAATATGCATTTCAAGTTTCATCCAAATCGGTTCAAAATTGTGACCTCTATACTGTTCACAAGCTAAAAAACGTACAATTAGGGGCCATAACCCATGAAGTTACAGTCCGATACATACCAATATCGAAAGGAACCGAGATCTTAGGGTGATAAACCTATATTTTAAGTTTCATTGAAATCGGATAAGAATTGTGACCTGTAGACTGTTCACAAACAATTGTACACGGACGGACGGACAGGGGCGACGACAATATACGTCCACATGAAAATGTGGGCGTATAAAAATGTAAACTTGCTAAATTCACCTTGTTGTTAGTGACGCCGTGGATCAAAAGGTCAAATTTTCCGTTTTTTCACTAGGAAGATTTAAAGCAATAAAATGTCAGCGCAAAATATAAAAACTGAAGCGAAACCTGTTTTAATTAATAGTAGGAACATTTAAAACTTATCTTTAGGTGGTCTTAGCACCGTACATTTACTTTTGGACGTTAAAAACGATCTTGCATGCAGAACCAAAGCGCTTTGAAACCTGTTTTAAAACTACCTAAAAACTATCAAATCGAAATCTTCCCGGTTTAGTTTCACAACGATTGTTATACATAATTAAACTAGTTGTCCGAAAAACAATTAAATAGTTTCATGGTGTAACTCTAGCCTGCAGGCCGCGTGGATTTCCGGGAATCCCAATCTTGAAAAACTGATGTTACTTTGTGACCGGAAAACATGTATCTAACGACGTGATTAAAAGTTTGCACATTTTTATACGCCCACATTTTCATGTGGACGTATTATGCCGTCGCCCCTGTCCGTCTGGACGTTCACAATTGTTTATGGACTCTCTACAGGTCACAATTCTTATCCAATTTTGACAAAACTTGAAATATATATATAGGTTTATCCCCATAACATCTCGGCTGCTTTAGATATTGGCATGTATCGGATCAAAACTTCATGGATTATGGCCCCTGATTGTACGAAATATCATGTTTTTAGCTTGTGGACCCTATAGAGGTCACAATTTTGAACCGATTTTGATGAAACTTGACATGTATGTTTATAACCCAAAGATCTTGGTTCCTTTCGATATTTGCGCCCAAAATATTGTAACTACCTGAATTATGGCCCCTGATTGTCTGAAAATTCGCCCTTTTTAGCTTGTGGTCCCTCTGGAGGTCAAAATTATTATCCGATTTAAAAAACCGTTTGATTATATCACCGTTACATGGTTATGAAGGTTGAGTTCCAAATTTTGTGAAAATCGGACCAAAATTGACAAACAAAATGGCCGCCGTTTGTACGCGAATAGTGTGGAAAATGTTATATCAAGGTTGTGGACCCTATCGAGGTCACAATTTCGAACCGATTTTTATGAAACTTGACATGTATGTTTATAACCCAAAGATCTTGGTTCCTTTCGATATTTGCACCCATCGGATCGTAACTTCCTGAATAATGGCCCCTGATTGTCCGAAAAATCGCCCTTTTTAGCTTGTGGTCCCTCTGGAGGTCAAAATTATTATCCGATTTAAAAAAACGTTTGATTATATCACCGTTACATGGTAATGAAGGCTGAGTTCGAATTTCGTGAAAATCGACCAAAATTGACTGACAAAATGGACGCCGTTTGTACGCGAATAATGTGAAAATATGTTATATCAAGGTTGTGGACCCTATAGAGGTCACAATTTTGAACCGATTTTGATGAAACTTGACATGCATGTTTATAACCCAAAGATCTTGGTTCCTTTCGATATTTGCGCTCATTGATTTGTAACTTCCTGAATTATGTCCCCTGATTGTACGAAAAATCACCCTTTTTAGCTTGTGGTCCCACTGGAGGTCAAAATTATTATCCGATTTAAAAATCCGTTTGATTATATCACCGTTATATGGTAGTGAAGATTGAGGTAAAAATTCGTGAAAATCGGACCAAAATTGACAGACAAAATGGCTACTGTTTGTACGCGATTAGTGTGAAAATATGTCATATCAAGGTTGTGGACCCTATAGAGATCACAATTTTGAACTGATTTTGATGAAACTTGACATGCATGTTTGTAACCCAAAGATCTTGGTTCTTTTTGATATTTGCGCCCATTGGATCGTAACTTCCTGAATTATGGCCCCTGATTGTCCGAAAAATGACCTTTTTTAGCTTGTGGTCCCTCTGGAGGTCACAATTATTATCCGATTTAAAAAACCGTTTGATTATATCACCGTTACACCCTAAGGCAGGTTGAGTTCGAATTTCGGGAAAATCGGACAAAAATTGACTGACAAAATGGCCGCCGTTTGTATGCGAATACTGTTAAAAAATGGTATATCAAGGTTGTGGACCCTGTGGAGGTCACAATTTTAATTCGATTTTGATGAAACTTGAAATTCATGGTTATAACCCAAAGATCTTGGTTCCTTTCGATATTTGCGCATATCGGATCGTAACTTCCTGAATTATGGCCCCTGATTATACGCAAAATCGCCTTTTTTTTAGCTGGAGGTCACAATTATTATCGGATTTAAAAAACCGTTTGATTATCTTACCGTTACGCCATAAGGAAGGTTGAGTTCGAATTTCGGGAAAATCGGACCAAAATTGTTATACAAAATGGCCGCCGTTTGTACGCGAATACTGTTAAAAAATGGTATATCAAGGTTGTAGACCCTGTAAAGGTCACAATTTTAATTCGATTTTGATGAAACTTGAAATTCGTGGTAATAACCCAAAGATCTTGATTCTTTTCGATATTTGCGCATATCGGATCGTAACTTCCTGAATTATGGCCCCTGGTTATACGCAAAATCCCCCTTTCTTTAGCTTGTGGTCCCTCTGGAGGTCACAATTATTATCCGATTTAAAAAAAACGTTTGATTATATCACCGTTACACCGTAAGAAAGGTTGAGTTTGAATTTCGGGAAAATCGGACCAAAATTGACAGACAAAATGGCCGCCATTTGTATGCGAATACTGTTTAAAAAATGGTATATCATGGTTGTGGACCCTGCATAGGTCACAATTTTAATTCGATTTTGATGAGGAAGGTTGAGTTCTAATTTCGTGAAAATCGTACCAAAATTGCCGGATGAAATGGTCGCCGTTTGTACGCGAATAGTGTAAAAATATGGTATATCATGGTTGTGGACTCTCTACAGGTCACAATTCTTATCCGATTTTGATGAAAAGTCACATTTCTAGGTTGTGTACTGTCACACCATAATCATAGTTGGCTTCGAATTTCATGAATATCAGACTGGAACTGACCAACTAAATGGCTGCTCCCAATACAGTATGAATTGTTCTGTATCCATCTCTCGAAAATGTGGGCGTATCCTGCCTGGCAGTGCCAGCCTATCTTTTTTTTAGCTTGTGGTCCCTCTGGGGTCAGAATTATTATCCCATTTAAAAAAACGTTTCATTATATCACCGTTACATCGTAATGAAGGTTGAGGTCGAATTTCGTGAAAATCGGACCAAAATTGACAGCTGTTCTTGTCAGGCCATCCATACTTCATCACGAATAAGGGGAAACCATGCTAGAAAATCTAGATGAACTTTGTCACCCAATGCAGGGATCAAACACCCAACCTCAAGGCTACCGAGCCAGCATCTTACCCACTTAGCAACATGATCCCCAGTCGAATTTGAAGCCTACTGAAATGAACCTTTATAACCCAATGATCTTAATTCATTTCGATATTTGCACATATCAAATTCTAACTTAATGATGTAGGAAAAATCACTTTCGGTATTGCTTGTTCTCTATCCATCTCTCGAAAATGTGGGCGTATCCTGCCTGGCAGTGCCAGCCTATCTTCTTTGAATTGGATCAAATAAATTAATTTTATAAACAAAATGCCAGCATTCATTATTTTGTAGTTTTATTTTATTAGTTCCCCAACATTGTAAAATTAGAAGTATAGTTGTTTGAAATATAGTACATGTACTTGACAACCTTTTTGAAGTTCATTCATATTCGTCACATGGTTTTTGCGAAATAGGCCCATATGCCTAGTAAAGAATAGGCCTACAATAAACAAAAGGATTTGGTAATTCTGGTGGTATTTCATTGATACCGGAAGTTGACTATGCACTTATCTGAAGAACGTCACGCAGCCACAAATTTTACCGCAAGTAGACGTGACGTGACGTTCCAGTGTATTTAGTTCTATGGTGACTTACCTTCAGCAAAGTTTTTATTTTAGTATTTGTGTTTTGGAAACAAAAAAAGCCACACTGGAGCAGTAATTAATTTATCTATCAAGCCCAAAGCCTGGCAATCTGTAAAATAGCGGAATTCTAAAATCTAAAAATATGTTTTAGGTTAATCTTTTTTCTCTTCCAAATCACCAAGAAAATATATATGCTCAGCCATATGCTTGCGGCCCTGTGGAAAAGATTATTGGCGTTAGCGACAATTGTGAAATCTCAAGGGACTTGAGATATAACTTAAAACATAACTGAAAACCTGACTTTTCGTCCCCACCCGATGTAAAGGCTTTAAAGAACCAATCGTACACACCCAGATCTGTTTCACAAAAATGAAAGATCGATTTTAAACGTTTGGGCCTAATTCGTTTTAGAATACAGTTCCTGAGACTTATTCAATTCAGCCGCACTTTTATCGGCCAAACCATTTCATAGCTGAAGACCGCAAAAGAACTGATTTATATATACATTGTAAGTGAATGTTTTGCGCTGAATCTGATAAACTGACCAGATGCCTGCATGTAATTTAGTTTTATTCCAGCTTCACTTACGAACAACCAAGCAGGAGAAAGAATCACAGATCACCTGATAAACAACCTTTTTAAAACTGAAAGACTTCAATGAGTTCTCCTATTCAACTATACCAGCAATATTGAGAACTAAGTCCATATAAAGATTAAAACATTTCCACCATAATCCGGACAATACAATTCCAGATTTATATAATATAATATAATCCACCACCAAAACATTTATACGAACTTATATTGGCTTAAAAAAAAAACTATGAACTCCAACTAATAAAGACACGGCTAGGACATTCATAAACAACATCAATTGACAGAGTTTCATAACACAACCCTGTTACAATTGGCTTTGTGATGGCTTCGTTCAATCATTAACCCTTTCGAGGCAGATGGGTAAAAAATTGGCTGAACACAATCAAAAGACGGTTTAATGGTGGATTTTAATGAGATTGCTTTTTAGGGGACAGCGTTTAGTCGATCGGATGTCGTGAAAAATTAGGGCCTGTGTACATTTTGGTATGCACGTAAAAGAATTCTTGAGAGCTAGACTTCGATCAAGAGTAAAGGAAAACGCCTCTGTCCGAACAAAATCTCCCCCATAGCACACAACATGACGTGTAGGACGTTAAAACACATTTCAATTTATTTATTTATTTTAAACTTCATAATACATCATTTCCTGGTAAATGTAGATGCTTTAAATGGGGTTCTACATCTTTATCACAACATTTTAGATTGATCATAGAAGTTGCTTTTGGGTTGGCATGAAGTGAGATCTTATAACCAGAAAACTCTGTTGGTGACAAAAGTTTCACTGTAGTTGCTCCTAAATTGTGAAATGATTTACCTCCGAAATAGTCCGGCGGCCGAACGGTGGGGTGGCCGAAACTGGGGTGGGGGATGTCATTATGTTGACATAATGTATTAATAAAACAATTTCTAGGACTACCCATCTATAAATATGTGTTTATGATGCCCCTGGACAACTGTTTTGATTTGTGGGGAGGTGCGGTGGGGGTAGCAGGTGTGTGGAGGGTGGGGTGGAGTGGGGATAAAATTGGCGGGAAATGAGTTCATGGGATTTAAATGATTACTGTCTAAGAGCTTGACGAGACATCTCTAAATATGTTTATAAGATTCCCATTGTGTGGGGACGGACGCCCGGGTGGGTGCCTGTGTGTGCGGGGGGCAACATGTATTTTTGTGGACAGCAATTATTTCGTTCATATTGAGCTAAAAGTGGTATCTTGTTAGCATTTTCGTTCAAAATATTAATTCATAATGGTTCTTTTCAAGAGATCTCAGAGATATGTTTAGTTATTAGTCTATGCTAAGTCTTCATTAGAAAATTCAAAATCAAAAGTTCATATGGTAATAAAGAAAAGTCTGTTATTTTTTCACCCACAAAATCTTTTTTCTAGCGTCATCAATCTACTGATGTCGCCTTTCCCGATATTTTCTATCCTTGCCCACTTCATTATTGATCAAAATTTGTATCATGGTTTGTGGAGAGAATGATTGGGAAATATATTTCGCCCGAGCAAGAACGCAAAATACAATGTGTTTCAGAACCTCCATTAATTTGAAATGCGAAGAGGAGTAGGTAAGATATTTTGGTGTCCTCGTGGTTGATTGTCATTTCTAGGATATTCTCGACACTTTCAGTACTAATCTTGATATTTTTGATCCAATTAAGATTAATGTTGAAAGTGTCGAAAATATCTGTCTGTCTTTCCTTTTCAAGATAATCCCAACTTTCTAAAAAAAAATTAAAGAGCTAGGATGCCGTAATTGCTGGCTTGTTTAATTATTTATACCTTGTATGGCGGAAACCGACTTACATCAGTAGATAACACCATGGGCGTCACACGTGGGGGGGATCCGACCCCCCCCCCCCCCATTTTTTTTGGGGGGGGGGATCTGGATATACTTGGCCCGCCGCCCCCCCCCCCCTAAAATTTGGCAAAATAAAGTGCCCAAAATCTAATAATACACTAATTTTAGCAGTAAAACGCGTTTGCGGCGGTCAAATATTCCAAAATTTTCTTGGGGCGTCCATACAAGGTCAGGTCCGCTTCTTCGCCTATCGAAGAAAACTGGCACCGCTATCTGTAAACCTGCTTTGGGCATTTCTAGTTTTGCTTCCCTAACTGTCATCGAGCCCTAATAGAACACTAATTTCACTTTTCTATTAATTGAATACCACGAATTTGTACTGAGTTGACTATTGATTAAAAGATTGGAGCCACTCTACTTTGTGCGCCATTTTTCACCCCCCCCCCCACTCTCTCTATTGCGCTAAATCGGCCTCTGGATAACACTAGAAGAAAGATCTTCTGGAGGAATTTTAATTGTGATGAAAAATAACAAAACCTTCTTTATTACCATCTTGTCCGAGTAGTCTTTTGCTGCACATTTAACACAATAATAAGCATCTCTCACGAAAAGTACAATTATAATTGAATATTTTGAATGACGATATTGCTGGCCCGTAGCCAGCTCATAAAATTGGGGGGGGGGCTACTGAATTTTTTGGAGGGACTGAGGATGTGGCCGGCCAAGAACACTCCTAAGAAAACATTATTTTTGGCGAAGTAGTTTCTGTCCCCAAAACACATTTATACCCCCCCCCCCCGGATCTCTGGAAAAGTACCATTATAATTTAATATTTTGAACGAAAACGCTAACGAGAAACCACTTTAAGCTCAATATTAACAAAATGATTTCTGTCCACAAAAATTCATGTCCCCCCCTCCCCCCCCCCCCCACACAAACACACACACACACACAGGCACCCACTCGGGCGTCCACCCCCACACAATGGGAAAATGGGAATCTTATAAACATTTTTAGAGATGTCTCGTCAAACTCTTAGACAATCATCATTTAAATCCCACAACCCCACCCTCCACACACTCACACCTTCAGCCACCGGACTAAAACTGACACTTTGACTTCTTTCAAATCACAGTAGACTCTTTTCACATTGCGCTTTGGGCATACTTTTGGAGGTATTTGGCGCTTTACAAATGTACACTATTTTTACTGCTAATCGGACCACAATTCACCAGAGAAATTTCTAGGAACGTACATATCTTCGTTACAATATCCGTCAATAAAATCAACAAGATAGTTTTCTTGTTCGTAGCGTCTGAAGTATTGTAAACTTTGGCCATCAAGGAGTCAAGGACGACATGTTTCTACACATAATGCATTTTAGAATATGTCAAGTACCATATATAGATCTGTCTAATACTGCGTCATATTTACTTCGTATCTTGCATTGGTCTTAAACCTAGGTATAACATTGGTTGAAAGCTCGTATACAAGTTTTATTAGATTGGATAAAAGGAAAGTTAAGGAAATAGGTAATACATGCGAGGGGAATTCAATAAGTTCATAGAAGTGGATATAAAACAGAAGCAAATGATTGTGATATTGATTCTAATTTTCAATATAATCCCCCGTCAAGGTGATCCAAGCAGCAGAAATCTTTTTAACCTCGTTATCGAAACATTATGGGGGAATTATCTTTGGGGATCAAACGTTAAAACTAATAGCCTTTGCAGACGACATAACAGTTTTATTGAAAGATTTTAAATCAGCTAGGCACCTTTTTGAAGTTTTAGAAAAATTTAGTAAGGTTTCTGGGTTAGAATTAAACGCTACTAAAACGGAAGCTATCTATCTAAACAGTGGCAACGCACAACTATCTGATAATATTAAAGGTTTAGGTTTTATTTACCGCGAGAATTTTTTATAAAAATATTAGGCATTACCTATTCACTAGACGAAACAACTTCTCAAAAAATGAATTTTGAAAATTGCATAGACCAAATTGAAGAAACTTTGAATACCTGGAAAACACGGAACTTAAGTTTAATAGGGAAAATCCATATAATTAAAACATTCTGCGTACCAAAAATACACGGAACTTAAGTTTAATAGGGAAAATCCATATAATTAAAACATTCTGCGTACCAAAAATACTATACCCTGCATCAGTTAAAACTATATCCGAAAATGTAATTAAAAGCATTAATAAATTACTATCTATGGAACGGGCCTGATAAATTAAAGAGAACAGTAATAAATCAGAATATAAATAAAGGGGGTCTTAATATGATTGATTTAAAGCCCCAATAACACTCTTGTTGTAACTGAATAATATGTCCCAATCTTCATTCTGGTCAACAAATTGTATTATTTTACAATATTCCAATTAATTGATGATGTAAATTTCATCTTAACATACCTACTTTAAAAAATCTAACGTAAACCTTTTCAAATGTGACTTGGATTTTAAAATATTTTCGAACCCTCTGGACAAGTAAAATAGGTTGTAATGGATAATTTACACAACAGGTAGGACACTTAAACATCTAGTACTTAGAATGAGGGTATTATTTATTTTCTGGCGCTACCAAGCCAGCAAGAATGTTATTGTCCCTTTAAAACAAGAAATGATATGCCGTAGCGTATTCTGGATACTATCAGACGATGTTCAGTCATGGAAAATTCCATACGCTTATATATTAAATGATTATGATGGAAAAATATTACCGGCATGTAATTATGCAACAGTTTTTTTAAAATTATCTCCCTTTTATCAAGAACTTTTCAATAATTGGTTCCATATCTATACCTCAAAAATCGATAAGTTAATTAGCCCGCAAAACCAAATCATCTGGAACAATAAACATATAAAGATTAACAAAAACCCCTTAATAGATAAAGAATTGATAAATGATAATATCTTTGTTTTTGTTTGACTGTAGAGAAGACGTTTTAATCAACAGGATAATGAATAGTAATAAAATACTTAGAATGAAAAGACACTTACCAGTCAGCATATCGTCACAATCACAGCACAGAGACTGCCTTACTGCGAGTTGTTAATGACTTGCTGTGTGCTGTCGACAGCGGTAATGTTGCCTCAGTTGTGATGCCCGATCTCTCGGCAGCCTTTGATACCATTGACCACCACAGACTCTTTGATAACTTGTCTGCAAGATGTGGCATCGGAGGAGCGCCTCTAGAATGGTTCAAATCATACCTACATGGTCGCAAACAGTCTGTACTTATTGGTAATGAGTTATCAGAAACAACCCCATTAGTTTGTGGTGTACCTCAAGGCTCTGTATTAGGTACTGTGCTATTTGTCTTATACACCAGTCAAGTTGCGTCCATTATTGGACATCACCAACTCTCTCACCACTCATATGCCGATGATACCCAGATTATCGATGCCTTCATGCCAAATCGACACACTAAATCATTCAAGGTGACATCATCATGTACACGGGAAATTAAGTCTTGGATGACGTCTAGCATGTTAAAATTAAATGACGATAAGACTGAAATCATGCTTGTCGGAACGAAGAACAACCTACAGAAAATTGACACACCTACAATGACCATCGCAGACGCCGATATTCATTCACAAGATAATGTAAAAAATCTTGGTGTATTCCTCGATTCCAATCTAGCAATGGAAAAACATCTGTGCAAGATATGTTACTTTCATTTGAGAGCTATTGGCAATATCCGACATCTCCTAACAAAAGACTCGGCTCACTCACTTGTTAGATCATTAGTCTTTTCTAGACTGGATTACTGCAACAGCATTCTAAGTGGTCTAAATCGCAACCTAATTGTAAAACTACAAACTATTCAAAATACAGCTGCAAGGATAGTCAGTCGCACTTCGAAACGCGTTCACACCAAACCGCTATTAAAAGATCTTCACTGGCTGCCTGTCCATTTAAGAATACATTACAAAATCCTCTGCCATGTATATAGATGTCTGATTGGAACTAGTCCAACATATCTGTCTGATCTAATTCATGTGTATACTCCTCAACGTAATTTACGATCCCAAGACCAACATTTACTTGAAGTTCCCAAATTTAACCTTCAAACCTTCGGATACAAATCTTTCCGGTTCACAGCTCCAAACTTATGGAATTCATTACCATTAACTGTAAAATGTGCCCCTTCATCGGAATCATTTAAATCCAGATTAAAGACTCATCTGTTTAATTGTGAATACAGTTGTATTTGACCGAATATACTGTTGTGTAAATAGTGAATGATACATAGTGTAAATAGTGTTTGGCGCTTTGAGCATGCATACCTGTATGGAAATTTGCGCATTATAAATACACACTATTATTATTATTAGGGTTTCACACTGCGTAGCTCGTGTGAAACACTATTGTTTTTGTTAAAATTATTCTTATTATTATTCTTCTTATTATTATTATTTTTTTTTCCAATTTGCTTATATCTCAGCAACTTCTTGTTGGATCGATACAATGTCTTCAGTTTTACTGAGAAAGTGGGTGTGACTTAGAGATTAAAGCTATTCCCGGCATTCTGCGACATTGCGAAATGTCCGAAATCACCGAAAATGTCGTTTTTTTAAATATTGCCGTAATATTAACAATAATCATTGGATTTTAGCATATGATGCATTTTGACATAGACAGAAACAGGGGACATAGCTATGTTACTTTTGATTTTTGATTTTCGACGAATCTTGGAAGATATTAGGCGCCAAATTTTGAAAATTTAAATTTTTACAAAAAACTTTTTTATTTATTAATATTTTTATATGCCATTTTAACCAAGGTTAAAGAGTCATCTGATTTGAACAAAAATGTCAACATTTTTTGTTTCCGTAATTTTCCTTGGCCGCCATTGGCTAATTCAGTTTTTCAGTTCTACATTAATTATTTATTGTTCGATTTGTATAAAACCATGTTCATATGTTCCGTGGTTCAAAATGCCATTTTTTTTGTTACCGGTGGAGTTTCCTGTAGGCACCGGAAGTGGCGTTAATTCAGCAAAAACTACAATATTGACAGTTCGGTACAACATTTTGAAAGCAAATACTATTTTCTACTAATTTGATCTTACTCAAAAGATGCGCCCTGTAAAGGTGCACAAAATCTCGGACTCAGTTTTTTTAATTTCGATTTTGTTTTCGGGCCATTTCGGTTGAAAGGTAAAAAAAGGGGTAAAAATAAGCTATTTACAACCCATCCAGTGTCTTCATATATTAAAATATTTCTTTGATACTTTCATAAACTTGCAGCAATAATCCATACAAAGAGAATGTATGTGAAATTTAGTTTGTTATATAAGCAGTTGCCGAGAAATGGGCAATTTTGCATGAGTCACTTTTCACGTTATTTTGGCTGTAAAAGAATCAATTATTATTCGATTTTCAATTTTCTTTCACTGTCTGTTGCCTATTGCCACAGTCGACTATTCCAAACCATTTTAACACTTTCACTGTTACCGGAAGTGACGTCATTTAGGCAATAACTGAATTTTTAGCCTTAAAAATACATTTTTTATTCAAATGAGTATTATTTGTAATATTTTTAGAATTATGAAATTTGGTTCCCATCAACAAATAGAATGAACCGATACGATCATATAGATACCACAAAATGGTTTCTAACTTGTACGGTTTCAGAGAAATGGATGATTTTCCACAAGCCACTTTTTACTTTATTTTGGCTCTAAAAGAATTAGTTATTATTCGATTTTCACAAAATTTTCACCATATGATGTCTTATGCCATTTACGATTTCATAGAACTAATTTAACTTTTTTAGTATCACCGGAAGTGATGTCATTTTGTCAAAAACTGAATTTTTAGCCTGCAAAACAGATATTTTATTCAAATGAGTTTGATTTGTAATGTTTTCAAAATTATGATATTTGATTCCATTCAACAAATGGATTGAACCCATACGATCATACAGACACCAAAAAATGGTTTCTAACTTGTGCGGTTGCAGAGAAATAGTCGATTGTCTACAAGTCACTTTTCAAGGTTTTTGGTCTATAAAAGTGGCAATTATTATTCTATTTACATAAAATTTTCACTATATGATGTCATATGCCATTTCGGATTTCATAAAACTAATTGAACATTTGCATTATCACCAGAAGTAATGTAATTTTGTCAGGATCACTTACAAGTAACAGATGTATAAAATGAATTGATATTTGCTGGATTTGGTTGATTCTGCGTCCAATTTATTTGATGTGTGCAATGCTTATGGGGAAACCTGTTTAATGGTTTCATTGGTACCGGAAGTGACATATGTTCAAGGGTAACGTGGCACCGGAAGTGACTTGTTAAAGGGTAACGTGGCACCAGTGAAACCCGTCATTCCTGCATGCAGGTCTAGTTATTATTATTATCATTATTAAAAGCGTTTGCGTAGTAATTAAAGAGTTTTTAGATACAGTGGTCTACGAGCCTACGTCTATAGTAAGAAAACAAAGCGTGTTTGACATTAATAACACCTGTGTAAAAAGATATAAAAAATAACTAGATAAGATTAAAGCAAAAGATATTTACTCAATACGAGTAGAAGCTAAATATAGTAAACCATTGTCAATAAGTAAATGGGAAGAAGAGAATTTCTGCTTCTCAAATATAGAAAACCCAGAACACCTTTTTATATACTGCAATAACGCACAGGTAATATGGAATGATTTACATGAAATCTTTTCAACTGATGACATTTCATTACAATTACAACTTGCAAACATTCATTTTGGTTTTTTGAAAGAAACAGCTTTAAAATCACATCGCGAATTCTTATTTGTAAATCATCTGATAACTGTAACAAAATATTATCTCTACAAATAGAAAATAGAAAATATTAAACCGACTATCATCAATTATCGAAACTACTTGAAAGGTAAACAACAGATTGGAAATGAATTAAACGAAACCTCAGTAAAAAAAATGGGATTATACAATATGAATATTATGCATACCTCTAGTATCCCGTTTCTAGTATTCCACTTCTTTCATAACTATAGTTATTTTTGTTTTCTTTTTTTTTCTTTGCTTTGTTTTTTTTATCTTTTAATTTCATTTTATTTATATATGTTCTTCTATATGAAACATAGAATATATCCTTCAATAATAAGCCGGTGCTATCTGATGGTGTATTCCCGCGAAGGCGCAGTTACAGAGCGTGACCAAAATTAATCCTTCCCGCGAAGGCGCAGATATCGAAGTGTCGACTGGAGACATGTTGTTATTAGAACCCAATTAAGGGTGTCAAAGATTTTATAAATTTATGTTCACTCTGAATTTTATTCACCAATTGGCAACTAATTTCCAACCTTTGCATCTACGAAAAATAGTCTGTATCGCGCCAGGCGATCAATATATCCAAAAATACCAACAACAAAACGTGAACATGAAATTCCTGATAATCTATAGCATACCATTGGTGGTGAGCCATTTTACCTAATCGATGATGGTGCCGATGATAGGATTCTTGGTTTTGTTACACCAATGCCAGCCAATCCAAAAATAACCAGATTGACCGGCTACATAACAAATCAATGGTTCCAGGGTGAATTTTCAGTTCGTCAATGGAACCACTACGACACTATAGGAGCACAGAACCAACAACAATCTGGAAGGATGGCATTCAAGAGTCAAGAAATTAGTTGGAAAAGCCCATCCGAATGTGTTTGAAATTATCGCATTTTTGCAACAAGAACAAAATAATGAGATAAAAATCGTCCAGTATGCAGGGGGACAGGAACCACCAAGGAAGGGGCATAAATATACCCAAATCCAAAGCCAGTTCCAGGAATTAAAAAGGAAGACACGAAGAAGAATTGAATTTAATCGAGTATTTGGCCAAATTAAACTAATTTGTTATAGTATAGTTAAGTTTTTATTTATTTGGCGAAAATTTGTTATAGTATAGTCATGTGTTTAATTCTTATGTGGCGAAATTTGTTATAATAGTATACTCATGTTATTTGGCGAAATTAAATTAATTTTTGTATTAGTATAGTTATGTTTTTAATATCTATGCTAAAAATGATGCTAAAATGATGGTAAATTAGTTACAGTGGGGGTTATGAAAGTATAAATTCTTATCATAACAATCTATAACACCATTGTTACGTTTTTAATCCATTTTAATCCCTAGGAGCTGGATTCCCGCGAAGTCGTCGAGAACGATCTCTTTTAATCCGTTACGGTCAATAACTGCGCCTTCGTGGGAATAAACCCTATCTGATATGTTTAATGTGTAATGATTAACGCTTTCGAAATTTTACTAGATCGTCCAAAACACTGTGATGTAATGTAATATATGTACTATGCTGTTGTTATTTATAATCTCCCTGGACCTCGATGCACTTTGCCCATTTGTCTTTGAGAGGGTCTGGACCCATGCAACCATATCATCTGTAATGGCCTCAACAGGCCTTCCCTGCGAACTCAGCTGACTATTTTACAACAGTAGAATATCGAGGGGATTCCTTCCCATACACATTCGTCATAAGTTTATGTATATCGGTCGCATTTACCCCTTTCTACGTGAGAAACTTGATAACCGCACGATGCTCAGTTTTAGAACTGTCGATAATTACAGGAGGGTACCTGTGTTCAACAGGTTGTAAATCTCAAGTAAATGATCGGGAAGGGTTGTTTATGTCTGTAAACTGTCGTCAGATGGATTATCTCAATACTCATGCTTCTGTGAACTTATTGACTTCCCCTCATTAACCACATCCAGGGACTTAATAATAATAATAAAATAAAACCAAGTACGAACAATTCAAACCAATAGACAAAATTTGAAGTTCTAAAAAAACGTTATAGGCAAAATAGTGTAATCAGCAAATGGACTGTTCACCGTGTACAAAATACACGACAAACAGTGGTAACAGGTGTCCGAAAGAGTAAGCTTACCCTGCCTGACGCCATACCCGCCATAGCTGCATCCAAACTATTAGTCGGTGGCCAATGGACTATCGGTATGCAAAGTGCACGTGGTGAACAGGAGACATAATCAATGAGATAGTAATAGTATACGTGTCAATTAAATATATCTAGAATGATAATATACAAGTCAATTCAATATATCTTTAATAAAAGCCGAGAGGGACATGTTATATTTACCAATGAAGTCAATATGACGGTCATAAAACTTTTTAAAGGTTTTTATAAGTTTAGTGCGCACGTATCCTTGCAGTTGAAGCTCAGATGACAAATGCCCCGATTAACTTAAAAAAATCAGAATAAAAGGAACAAGCTCTCGCCTAACGAAATAGCTGAGACACATACACTCCATAAGCTGGTGATATTGGAATGTTACTACTAATAAATGGAAAGTTGACAATCGGAAAGTCAAAGTCATCACGTTTATCGTACAAATTAACACTCAGTTTATGGCAATTGTCAAAATCGAGATGCCTATCCAAGTCGGAAGCGTAATTGTCACTGTCAGTGGTATTTTTAATTTCGAGCTCATCAGGATATAATATATGAATTCGACATAATTACTAAATTTAGGATTATTCTGTGATAGAACATCATCGATATGTCGATAAGTGAAATTAAAATGTCTGGCTAATCGTTTATTTGATTTTACGAGTGCTTGGATGTAATCGGCTTCGTACAAATAGAGAAACAAATCAGCAAGCAAAGGTGCACAGTTGGCGCCCGTGGGGATACCTACCACTTGCTGATATATTTCCCCTCCAAATTCAACAAAGATGTTATCAATTTAAAAATCCAACATCTGAATTATCTTGATGGCGGTGAATTTATTTTTGGAATCAGTATGATTCTTAACGAAATAATGTAACTGTATATTGATATCTAATAGTTCCCGATTTAGACGAAAAGACACTGAATATTACCTTTCAACCAATTTACTATGGGGAATTTTAGTGTACAAAGTAGAAAAGTCAAACGTTTGAATGAGGCTGAAGCAATGGAATTAGATTGCAAACCATCAAGTAATTCTTTGGAGTTTTTTTAAAATGATTTTTTAATCCAGGGACTTGCTAGTACTGTCATGTCTATTGAATAATATATCAATGTCAAGTCGCAATTTTGTTCTAGATCAGCTCCTTTTTTTTTAAAAATGTGGTTTTCGTTGCTTTAACAAAGATACGCACGTAATTACTTTGTTCTGGGTAATCTATTCTTCAGGACGAAAAACATTGACCTTTAGAATCAATAAAAATCATTGAAAAAAATTTGCATTTTTCAGCTATTTTGGTCACCATTATTTCTGAGAGTATGTGAATTTCCCCGAAAGATTTAAATCAGACAGAGAAATGGGGTTTAACGTCCACTCAACACAAACTAGGTCATTTCGGGACTAACGTATGGTTTAATTTTATTTCAATAATTCACAATCTTTAGCATTGGGAGGAAACCGGAGGACCCCGAGAAAACCCACGAGGTTGGACAGGCAACCCTACTCCTTGTCACGTACTACCGGGGAATCGAAACCACGCCAGTTGCCTCAATGACAGACTTTATGATACAGCGCGCGCACATTAACCCTTCAGCCATCCAACCCCCAATCGGAGATTAGGCCACGGCCTTGATACATGGTGCTCTGAAACCCACATAAGTTAGGTTCTATTTAGGCCTAATCATTGGAAATTAATTGACCCCTGCTCCCATGATTGTGATTGAGGGTGACATCTGATTTTGTATATTTGTGGTCATCGACTTGATATTTTGTTAATAGGGTTACGTGCAATCATGTTCATTCCGATAGGCACAATACTAATTTCAATGTTTTCTTCTCAACACAATTCAATTTCGAGATCTCACAAAATATTCAAGGGGTTTTTTTTTTCAACGTTTCAACAATAAATCATCTATAACATCTTTCAACATCTGATCAATATAAATTCTTCTGGCAGAGAGACTGAGTAGACCTAAGTGAGATTCGCTGTAAAATAAAACAATTGCAACAATCAAGTTTCATAAATCAAGAGTTTCGTGGATTATTTATCGTCAATAGGCCTACAATATGTAGTTATCTGCCTTGAATCCATATTTCTCACATTTTTGTCAGCAAAAGGGTCCTGCAGTGGTCACAAAATTTTCCAATAACTTGATATTTTACAGTTTGTCTACGAAACTTTACTTTAATTCTAAAAAAAAATGGTCCAAATAGATGAGAATAGGCCTATTTAACTTACATGTAACTGGTGACTTGTCCTGAACCCAAAACATGTCTACAGGCCTATTGATCTATTATATCAATTTCTACAACTTTTAATATCTCTTAACAGTGTTGTGCCTTGATTTCCAAGAAAATCATTACGACGGTGTAGCTAAGCAACATCGTATGGCTTTGGTTCGGTTATCTCCCAAAACTTAGACAGCCATAATATAGACAGCCATAACTTAGACAGTGGAGTAAGTGATTAATTAACACAACACTCATAGCTGCAATGGAACAGTCCTAATCAGTGTACTGACCCATAGGGAGATTAAGTTTGTTGGGCTGAGATGTTTTGATTTGAAAATGAATGTCTTTGATGCAAGTTTGATTATCAAAACAATAAGTTATGTTAAAACTGTTGAGATGTATTGATTTGAAAATATATCTAACTTTGATCCATGGGTGATTATTAATCATTTAAGTATGTGCAAGAAGCTGAGATGTTTTGATTTTAAAATGTCTTTGGAGCTGCAGCTCCACCCTAGAAGAGAGTCTATCGGGAGTTAGAGAACAGATTGGTCAGACTCAAGCAGCAGCTGCAACAAGGTGACAAAACCAAGAGTCGGTATCTGGACGCAGTCCGCCATTTGATCTATCGCGGATAGACACTTTGTTAACATTCGCATTGAAGATTTGTGAACATAGAGTATTAAAATTATTATTATTAATATAAGTAAAAACTTGACCAGTAAAGAAGTGAAAGAAATGGTACTGTATTTGTTGTTTTATACTTGTTAATAAATCTGCTTTAACATACCAATGTTACAATTTGCTGTTGTTTTGAACTGGCTGTCTAAGTTTTGGGATTTTTTCTAGAATTTCTTGGACTATTCCATTATCAAATATAGGTAACAGGTTGAGGATTAGTTGTGCACTTGACCATAAATGTTGTTGTTTTAAGCTGTCTAAGTTTTGGCAGGTTACCTTTGGTTCTAGCCTACCAATGTATTAAATACAGTGACCGCAATATTCAAAAATAATAGCCTACTGTATAATCTGATTCGAAAAATGAATATTTACAAATGACGAATCAAACAAATAAATCAAGCTAAATTGTATTTTATTTTAATTGTCAGGGAAAAGTCGAGCTGACCTTCAAATAGTCTTAAACAATCACGAAAGCTGTGTGTAGGCCTATACGTATGAAATAATTATTATATATGTTGGCTGTTAGATTTTTCCAACACATTTCTAGATCCAACACAAATTTAAACGAAGAAATGTCTAGGAAGGATTTTGATTTATTTTTTTGTTTTGGACATTGCTTTGCGTCCTGTCTCCAAACTCCAAGGGGAATCCGACAATCCGCCCCCTCCCCCCTATTTAGACAAGGCTATTTGACTCCAGAGTGGTAAGAAATCAAGAAAGCAGTGGATATATTTTTAAAAACGGCTGATCTGTTCAGCGATAACTTTTCGTTTATTGGAAAATAGCACATCGAGGGTTTAGAACACAATTGTGATAAGTCAAAATGTCTGATTTTGAGAAAATCGCAAATTAAACTTTTGATTCACAGCAGAAATTTCATTTATTAATATATTTTAACAAAATTTTCAGGTCTTCTGTCATTTGCATGATTCTTTCTTAAGGCTATCGTAGAACTATGATTTAGTATTAAATTTCAGACATATATGGGATGTGTGACTTATCACTTTTAGGCACTACATTTCAACTGGTATAACTATAAGACTTATCTTGATATCAACTATGTTATAACAACATGAAATGTAGAATTATAATCAAATTATGGCATAGAAGCCCATTGGAATGTTATGGGACCTTTTCATATAACCTTACACAAATAAAATCATACCTGTGGTGCCAAAAAAAACCCCATCCAAAACAAAAAAACAACTGTGTTTTTTCAATCCTCCAATTTAAATCAAACAGTGCATTACTGAATGTCTTTTATTTATCAAGGAAGAAATACACGTATCACCTTCATAATATAAACTATAGCCTGAACAACAACTTGAAACCATTTATTAAATAATAGTTGCGCTTTAATAAATTTAATCTATTCTTTGTTTAACTTGCTGTCGATCTTGTATCTTAAGACACATAGGTTGTTGGTTCCTTTTTTGAGAAAAACTAACGGTTGTAATCAAGTTCAATCCTCATAACAACCACGGTTAGATAATGAGGGGAGGTTCTTGTAAAAAATGATGAATTTTCAAACACACTGAAGAACTCGCTAATCACTATACGCGCATATTATGTAGATCACGGAGAACCCGCAGTGAAATGCAGAAAACTGTCTCAAGTGTGAATAAAACTACGCTATAAGTAGCCTACGAGCATAAATGCAGAAATTTTAACCCTATTCCATGTTGCCACCACATGTAAACCATGCCCCATAAAACCTCACCATGCTCTTGCCATGCCTCCTCAACACGCCACCACATCCTATAGAATAAGCAGTGGGGGCGGAGGCTCCTGAGCTTGAAGTGGCCCAATTGGCTGGAAAGTGATCTCTCAGTCGTCACATTCCTTCCACCACCGCACAAACTCACTACGGTCAGGGCAAAGTGTGGACGTGAAAAGAGTATTTCTTGATTTTGCCGCAGACTGATTGCAAGTTTCCTTTACACTTGAGAAGAACTTGCGTGCGGTGAGCGCGAAGGAAAGCCTTTATTATAGGTGAATAGGGCCTTAAGCATACCTATTGCGGGTATCGCCGTCTGATTTGTCGCAGGGATAGTTTTTGGCAAGGATGCGGTGCGCGCAATCAGACTTCGAGCGTAGTAATCGCAGGTCGAAGTTGTAGCAGGCGTGTGATTGGCGCGTGGTTTATCTTTTGCCGCACTCCCCACGACTTTAATACATGGGTACACTGCATGTTCCACACTGCCTACTACGCCCTCTATATGCTCCTACCATGACCCCATCATGCTCTGCTACTGCCCGCTTTCAGCCACGATCGGGCTGATTATTTCATGCATAGCGTAGCAAAGTTGTGGTGTAGCCTATGTCTAAAGGAGGGTTAACAGAAATTGGAAGTCTGTGTCGATTTAGTTGATATTTTGAATATGCGGACTGTCTTAAACAGAATTTTTCACAAATGTGTCCCTGTTAAAGGTTTTTGCAGATATTCGATATTTATATTGTCCAATATTTGCAGTAGCCGTCTTATGACTTATCATGTTATTGCACTCAATATTAGATTTATGCAGTGCATAGACATGTTAAGTCTGACTTAACATATTTTAGCATTAAAAAATATTATAACTGAGCATAGAGCATAAAAATGATTGGGTGATTTTAAGATATTTGGAAATGAGTAAGGATGATGATTTCTACATCAATGAAAAGAGAATTACATTCTCTTCATTTTAAAAGAATAAAATTTTTTTTGTTTTTTTTGACTTATAACAATTATGTTCTATACCCTCGACATGGCGTCAATGTGTTTAACGTTCTAATTTAATTACGTCGTTCGCGGACGACCGTCGTCAAGTGACGTCATTCAGCAGACGACAGCTAACAAGAGTTTCGTTTAGCAGAAGAATGTGGTGAAGTCGTGAAGACAGGTTTGCCTCGGTTGCATAATATCTTCTTTCTAAACTTGTACATAATGTTGTTCATGGTAAAGTGGTCGTATTCCTGTCCGTTCATCAATCCATCCGTCGTCCACAATTTATTATTTAATTAGGCCTAATGTAGAGTTATGGTCTGATCTGTAGGGTATATGTGTGTAATTTCGACCTATGGTCTAATTTCGACCGCTTACAAAAAGCGTGTCTGTAGCGATATGTCGACCGACATTTGCTTTTCCGCCTGGATAATGCGCTTTGTTATTGTTCCGGTCACGTCATTTGTCACATGATATTTGCATCCAATCAGAAATCGTTGTCTTTGTTTACCGCGAAGTTTGACGTCTGGCCTATCGTGAAGGAGCATCGCGTACTGTCACAGTGTCTGTCAAGTTTTTTCAACGCCCACCATCAAGTACAACGACCAATCATATATCAGCAGGTAAATATTAGGGTCTTTTTATTGATTTGTAAGGTTTAGATTATTAAGTGGGATGTAACCTGAATAATTTTTAATCAAAAACAAACACTTAATTCAGTTTTATGACAAAAATGGTCAAGTGGTCGAATTATGACCAACTTACTTTTTGGGGGTGGGGGAAATTCGACCGGCCTTCCGATCACGTATTTTATTCATTAAATGTTACTTTTTTGATTACCGATAATAGCTAATTATTAATAACAATAATAATAAATTTATAATTATAGGGCCTAGTGTATTTTGATTGAATATATCATAGGAATATACAGTGCCTGTCAAGTTTTTAAAACGCCCACCAGTACAACGACCAATCAGCAGGTAAATATTAGGATCTTCTGGTGACGTATTTTATTCATTAAATGTTACTTTCTTTTTTACCGATAATAGATAATTACAATAATAAATTTTAAATATTAATTTATAATTTTAGGGCCTAGTATATTTTGATTGAATAGCCTATATTTGAATATATACAGTGTTTGTCAAGTTTTTTTCAACGCCCACCATAAAGTACAATGATCAATCATAATTAACATATCAGCAGGCAGGTAAATATTAGGGTATTTTTATTGATTATACAGTGTCTAGGGAAATAATCGTTATACATGTAGACTAAAATGTTAAATATTCATTTCTTATTAGTCCACTCTTGAGGAAAATAATCCTTAAATGAATTAGAAAATTATGGACATTTATTAATAATTTATGTGTTAGCTATTAATAAAATTTGTATGTAATAGGCAAAGGTTAATAATATTATCTAATAAAGTAATAAATAAACATTTATTTTACATTTCAGGATGCCCCGAAATAATCGTTATACATGTAGACTAAAATGTTAAATATTCATTTCTTATTAGTCCACTCTTGAGGAAAATAATCCTTAAATGAATTAGAAAATTATGGACATTTATTAATAATTTATGTGTTAGCTATTAATAAAATTTGTGTGTAATAGGCAAAGGTTAATAATATTATCGATTAAAGTAATAAATAAACATTTATTTTACATTTCAGGATGCCCCGAAAATCCAAAAATATTTATATGAGATATGACTCAAAAACTTTAGAAGACGCCGTAGCATCTGTCAGGAATGGCCTATCATACAGAAAGGCTAGCAAAAAATTTAATATACCCAAAACAACAATAATTGACCATGTGTCAGGAAGGATTTGCCCGAATGCTGTGCCGGGTAAACCCACTGCCCTCCCCCGGAAAATTGAAGAAGAAATAGTCAAAAAAGTTTTAGATGCTTCTGAGAAGGGTTTCGGGGTGACTAAAAGACAACTATTGCTAAAAGTTGCACGTTATGTTAAATTAACAAATACACAAACACCATTCAACAAGGGTATTCCGGGTAATGACTGGTGGAGGGGGTTTAAAAGCCGCTTCCCAGAGGTAACCTTACGGAAGCCAGAGAAGTTATCCACGTCGAGGTCTCGGATGTTAAATAAAGTAGTAGTCCATAAATATTTCGAAGACCTTGGTAAAATAATTTCTGACATCGACCTGAAGGAACATCCAGGCAGGATATGGAATTGCGATGAGACGGGCATGTCGTACGAGCATGACCCGGTCAAGGTAATTGCCAGGAAGGGCACAAAAAATTTACCTGGAAGAACCACAAACAATAGAGAAAATATAACTGTTTTAGGCTGCATAAACGCAGCAGGTGCGTGCATGCCACCTATGTTTATAGTGAAAGGCAAAACAAACAGATGTTTGAACGGGTTTGCTACCCTAGATGCACCTAATGGCACCATTTGGACTTACCAGGAGAGGGCCTGGATGAATGACATCCTAGGCCAGGAATGGTTCAATAATGTGTTTCTTAAACACTGCGGTCCAGATCGGCCTCAGTTATTAATTTTAGATTCGCATGGCTCCCACGAGGTAACGGAGTTACTTGTCAAGGCCAGGGCAAATGAAATATACATATTGGCCCTACCACCACATACAACTCACCACCTTCAGCCATTGGACAAGGGCATATTCGGACCTTTACAAAACACTTACAACAGATTATGTACAGAATTCATGGCTGACCATCCAAATCACATAATTGACAAAACAACTTGGCCGAGAATCATTAATGCTGCCTGGAACAAGACGATGACACCAACAAACATATTGAGCTCATTTCGGTCCACGGGCATTTCACCCTTCAATCCCAGCATTTTGTCCGACAAGCTGTATATGCCATCTGAAGTATATAACAAGCCATACCCAGATACACCAACCAATGTAACAGAATCGACAATAGATATTGATAATCTGGAAAATATAAACACAGCTGATCCCCCCATTGTAAACCTGTCTTTCGACAGTGCCATGTCAACCATGATGAATGATTTTATACAAAATGACGAAACAGTTCCAATAGCAACAAGCGAACAACCAAAGGAATTAAACGCACAATCTCTGTTAAATCATATCATATCTGAGGACGAAACCGAGATACCAACAACGTGGGAAGAAACGCTGTCAAACATATTCAACATACCATCTTGTGGACAATCTGTACCCAAAAAGAATAAATCTAAACAAATTACCTGTCATAGGCTTCTTACGTCCGACCAAGTGTTACAAAATAAAACAGACGCATTAAAAGAAAAGTTGAGAAAAGAAAAAGAAAAGGATGAAAGGAAAGAAAAAAAAATTCTAAAAGAACAGGAAAAAGAGAAAAGAAACCGAGAAAAACAACTAAAATCTAAATGCAAACCCATGTCCAAGTCCTTTAATGAAAATGAATGTTTTATTTGTCTTATTGAGTACGACCACGACAGTCCCGATGACGAACCCGACTGGATTGGCTGCGATAAATGTTTTCGCTGGATGCACCAAGATTGTGTCCCAACAACACACGAAAATGATTTCGATCTTGATGTACCATTTTATTGTCATGAATGTTCTCCATGATTATAAATTAGTATCTCGTCAATGACATGAACTGTGTTTATGAATTTCAAAATGAATTTTAACTTATTGATTCCAAGATATTAATCAAATGAAATTTATTGTATATATATTCGTAATTTATTAATTCCCAGATATAGCCTTTTGATTAAATGAACGTAATTCCCAGATGTTGATTATATGAAATGGATTAAATTGGTCCCTAAACGAATTAACTGATGTTGACTTTGATACTTATGGTTATAACTTGAGTCATTGTTGGATTGGCTCGATCCCTGCATTGGCCGATAAAGTTCATCGAAATTTTCCGGCGTGGTTCCCCTTTGTCAGTGATGCAGAACGGGAGTCCTGAAAAGAACAGTTGTCTAGTCGTTCGGATGGTGTAATAAAAACCAGCTCCCGTGTACACATTGGCGTGCACGTAAAAGATCCCTTGACAGTTGGAATTCTATTAGAGTAGGCCATAGTGCCGCTGTCCGGGCAAAACTTGCCTCATGGCACACTGTATTGGGTATGCCCGTCTTCATTAGTCCAGTTCGGAGCAGAACAGTAGGACGTTAAACCCCATTTCATTTCATTTTTGTGGGATTTGACACGATTATAAAAGCAGGCACATATTTCTCCGCATGGCATAATTATCAGCGTCAATCCAATAAATGAATGAATATGTTATTATATAGAGTTAGCAAAAACCGAAATTAAATTTTACGGTAACGTCAACTAGTTTTATACAAGGTTGATCGACATTCAGGATTTTCCGACCATACCATAGTTTTCAAGTCTTGTTATTTTGGATCAAATATTTAGTACGCAATAATATTAACATTTTAATAACCAGTACACGTGGCCTTAGGTTCTATTTATATAACAATTATTGTTTAATTAGGGACAGGATGAAAATTCTTAGAACGGACCTGCAAGTACTATTTTTAAAATATTTATACCAAAACAAATAGCTTGCCATTTATTATGCGTAGTGTTTGAATTTTGATTAATTTGGTCATGTGGTCGAATTTCCCCCCATGTCGGTAAATTACAAATTGGTGGCGGTCGAATTTCCCCCAAGCCTGGTCGAATATGCACCAAGGGGGGTTACTCCATTTAAAAGCCGTTTTCTTGTAAAAGAGGCGAATTTAGTCTGATGTTTCAATTCTAAATTAAGCCTGGATAATCGAGTAATGTCAAGAAAGTTAATACTTGTAAACGGTAAGCGTTGTTGGCAAAATATATGACGTCAAATCTAAAGTGGTCGAAATTACACACATATACCCTATAATAAGATCTAAATTATAAAACGAAGAAGTCTATTGTTGAATTTAGGCAGTTCTGGCCCTTGTTTCACTTTACAGCAAAAGCCTATATTAGGCCTTGTCTATTAGTCTACATTTCGCCAATTTCTGTCACTAAGAATACTACGTGTTTCACTTTGTTTTTAATCCTTCTGAACGCACTAACGACAAGGGTTGTCATTTGATCTGTAGGAAATTAATATCGGTGTCTTTTAAATTCTCCCATTACCTACAAAAGAATAAATATGCGACGGCCCTTGTTGACTGTCGCTGGCTCGCTAGCCAAAAGGTCGGGGGTTCGATCCTTGCATTGTCCGCGAAAGCGAAAGTTCATCCAGATTTTCCAGCGTGATTCCCCCTTGTAAGTGATGCAGGTTGGAGGGGCTGACAAGGACATATGTCTAGTCGTTCAGAGGGGACGTAAAACCGAGGTCCCGTGTAGGCTACACATTGGCGTGCAAATATATGTGAGAACAGTTTTTGACTGCACCGATGACTTAGCTGCTGTCACGTTTCGTTGTCAGGCAACCTATCTTTGTTTATATGTGGTACAGTTATTAATATATAATATAATATGTTTCTATTACAGATACTGCTGATGATCACTTAGATGAAGAAAACAAAGGGATGACAATTCCAGGTATGTCATTACGTTTTACCCATTTTAATTAATAAGTGAAGAAATGGCAAATAATTTTCTAGTGAAAGTGTTTAAAGCCCGGGTTGTATATCTTCACATGTTGTGACATATTAAAATAACTCGGGTGTATATCCTACCTGGAAATCACGGTGGCTAAGTGGGTAAGGCGCTGGCTCGCTAGTCTGGAGGTCGGGTGTTCGATCCCTGCATTGGCCGAGAAAGTTTGTCTCGATTTTCCGGCGTGGTTACTCCTTGTCAGTGATGCAGGAGGACCTGACAAGGACAGTTGTCTAGTCGTTCGGATGGGACGAAAAAACGAGGTCCCGTGTACACATTATCATGAACGTAAAAGATCCCTTGGCAGTTGGAAGTCGATAAGAGTAGGCCGTAGTGTCACTGCCCGGGCAAAAATTTCCCTCGTAGTACACTGTATGGCGTATGCATATCTTCCATTAGCCCAGGTCAGATGCAGAATAGTAGGACGTTAAACCCCATTTCATTTCATTTTAATTTCATTTCGTATATCCTACCTGAAACCACAAGGTCAAGGATTAAAACTATTATTAAAATAACTCAGGTTTATATCCTACCTGAAACCACAAATTACCACAAATAATACGGAAATATACCGGCACAAAGCTAACTGAAGTCTGATGGCCGCCATAAACCAGCTTAGATCAAGACTAAGTTGTTTTAAAACTGGTTTATTTACCCCACCTGTTCGTTCAGACAACAAAGATAACCTAGTTTAAAGATGGCCTGGGTTTTTAACCACCACCAAAACGGTGAACAGGTAATCAACTAATATAAATATTATATAATTTCAGATGATAAAACAACCTATAAAAATACAATGGACGTGTATTCAATATGTAGAACTTGTCAATATGGTACACTTGATGAAGTCAACAATTTAATACTTCATAATAAAGATTTCAATATTCGTGACTGGAGGGGACGAACACCTTTATTTGGTTGTGTAGGGTCTGTCTATCAACCATTAGAGAAGGTTAAACTCCTCGTCTCTACTGGTGCCATGTTAGATGTAAAGGATCAATTAGGTTATAGTTTATTACACTGGGCTTGTGAGCATAGTACAACAATAGACTGTATTAAATACCTATTGGAACAAGGCCTTGATAAAGATGGTAGAGATGATGATAATCAGACTCCTTTATTTCGTTGTGTAGAGTCTGTCTATCAACCATTAGAGAAGGTTAAACTCCTCGTCTCTACTGGTGCCAGGTTGGATGTAAAGGATAAAGATGGTTATAGTTTATTACACCAGGCTTGTCACTATAGTACAATAGAGTGTATTAAATACCTATTGGAACAAGGCCTTGATAAAGATGCTAGAGATAATAATAATATGACACCTTTATTTTATTGTGTAGAGTCTAAGTATCAACCAGTAGAGAAGATGAAACTCCTCGTCTCTACTGGTGCCATGGTGGATGTAAAGGATGATGGTGGTCATAGTTTATTACACTGGGCTTGTTACTGTAGTACAACAATAGACTGTATTAGATACCTATTGGAACAAGGCGTTGATAAAGATGCTAGAGATGATAATAATCAGACACCTTTATTTCATTGTGTAGAGTCTTGGTATCAACCACTAGAGAAGATGAAACTCCTCGTCTCTACTGGTGCCATGGTAGATGTAAAGGATAAAAAGGGTGATAGTTTATTAGACGTGGCTCGTTGGCATAATAGTAGAGAATGTGAAACATATTTATGTGAATTAGGCCTTGATAAATAGAATATAAATAATCATACAACATTTTTATTTTACTAGTTAATAATTATATTACCACTAAATTAAAATGTTTTGTTTTATTTTGATGTAAATTTAAAGATTTGTTATAAAGCATTTTCTGTACACAAACTGGCTACCTACCAGCCATTAAAACTAGTAACACGTGATTACAACGTCACAGCGGGTTATTACGTCACAGGTTAAATCTATTTATAAACAAATTGAAAGTAGTATTACCAGGTTGAATAACATGAATAGAAAATCAACTCATGTGATGTTTTGGTGGTCATGAAAGTCAACTTTAACCCCAACTTAATTCAGGAAATAATATATTTACAATAGAAGGTAAGAAAAATTAATTTATTTTTCATTTTATAAATTGACATCGATCCACTTTTATCACGTCAAGACAACGTGTTAAATGATTAAAGCCTATTTGATTTCTAGATAGAATATATCTCTCCAGATTTCTTTGTTTATATTTGTTGTTGTTTACCAGTAATCACATGCAAGTTGATTTTATTTAGAATATTTTTTTTTGTGTACTGCGATAAGTTTTGAATTCTGGTTTAAGGCGAGATTTACTATATTATTTAGAAATATTTGTCAATTGTTTTTATCGAGTGATGTATAAGGCAGACATGTTTTAAATTCTGGTTTAAGGGGAGATGAATCATTTGCAATTTTATTATAGGAATGTTTTAAAAAATAAATGTGTGTGGTTATCCCTTCTGGATGATATAGAAATAGGATTATATTTTTTAAGAATTGAACCTTATAATACAATAAATTAATAGTTGTTATGTGTAAAAACACTACAAAATATTTCTAAAATTAGAATAATATTAAAAATTGTAAAAAAGATACCTAGAAAATTGAAATAATATTAAAGATTGTATAAACAATACCGTGATGAGTTTTTAGCGTCTTGTAAATTATATTCTCTCTATTTTGTTTATGTTTTTCAGAGCTGCTACATTCCAACATAAACCCTCATTAAAAGTTGTTTGTGATTATTTAAAACGTGATTGTTTCAAGAGATATCCACTAGAAAAATGTCCACTGTGTATAAAACATGTTTTAGCTGAAGATCCTAAGGTAATGTTTTTTTTTTATATTTTATTGTCTCATAACCAAAGAGTATTAATTCTCTAAAACAATAAACTTGACAAAGACTATAATATTAATAATGGTTTAATCTAGAATGCAGCCCTTTATAGTTATAGATATTTATAATGCTGCACCCTTGTATACCAAAAAGTACTATTTGTTTCCATGGAAACACAAAAACTATTAAATCCGTGAAATTTTTGAATCCAGGAGATTATACCACTGTTAATATTCTGATTTTATTTTCTTGATTAAATTAAATGTGAAATAATCAATTTGAGTGCTGCTACATTTTAGCATGGATCAAGCTGTGAACAATTAGATAATGTGTGAAAAATATTTTATTTCAGAATCAACTGAAAGGTCGTAAAAATCAAATAGAGAGAGTTTATTGTGGTCATCTGTTTCATAATGGTTGTTTAGATACGTACATCAAGAAAACACCTCCATTTATAGGTAAATATTTATAATACTGCTGGGAGTCATGGCGACTGTCTTTATTACCTCAGTTGGAGAAGAAATCGAAACCCTTGACAGAGAGTTGGAATTTCGCGGAAGACGAGGTCGGAATGTCGATGTCTGAGCAAACTGTCCCCTCATAGTACATTTCATGTTATATCACTTAATCTACATTTAAAATAAATAATAACCCATAATATTATTATAAATATATCAGACATATCTCCTTTAACTTGTGTTTTTAAAGATGTAGCTTATGTTTGTTTGTTTTTTTCAGGAGGTAAAATATATAGAAGTTAAAAGAGCCATTAAAAAAAGAACAATCAGAAGATGGACAATTATTCATTGGTTGATAAGGTCATGTGACACTCTAATTTTCCTATATAAAGGGTGCTAACTTTATTATAATAATGTCAACAATCACTTTGTAGATATTCTGCAAGTTTTAAAAGATCAGTTTTGTTTTGGGCTTGCTTATCAATGACTTGGTTTGTTCCGCGTATAGACTCTATTAATGACGTCATATCTGCTATGACATCATAGTCAGAGAGATAGATTCCCTCATTTACCATGTTTTTTCTCTAAACAAGTCAGATACGATGTTCTTGCTCTCACCAATATGATATTTATGCACGTACAATATTTTGAGGCAAGCCATATCTCCGAGAAAAATTGAGAAATTCACGCTCCATAAAGGTGGATATAGGTACTTGGACGCCAAAACAATCAAAAAACAGTTTTCGTAAAATTTATCACTTAAGTATGTTTTTGCTCTGACCCAACGATATGTGATCTGTGTCAAAGGACTTTTAAACTAACTTTTATTATATTGAAAGAACGAACCACACGGACATATTTATTTGTAAATACTCCACGGATCCAGCTATGTGGTTTTTACTGCGAGAACTTCGCTTTTCCACATTAAACAGCAGATTGTTTTTCCCACAGGGTTTTTTCAATCGGCTGGGATGGCATCAAACAGCTGGATCTCCTATTTTAACTTGTTTTCATTATGACAAAGTAAAAAGATGACCCGCCCTCTCTTCTCACGACAGTAATTTTAAAACTGTGTTTTAAAGTGATTTTACATATAGCCTACATATTATTTTAAAACTGTATTATAAAGTGGCTTTTAGATATACAAGAAGTTTTTATTATTTAGTGTTTTTACCTATCTTCAATATATTACTCATTCAGATGTAAATAATTTAATTAAATCAACCTGTCCATAATATCATGCCTTTATAACAACTACCGTATAATCACAACCTTTTAACTAATTAGAAAGGTGAGAATCGTGTCTGTGATGGAACTTGGTCATACATGTTAATGTTACAAATATCATCATTAGTCGGCAGAGTATGACGCCATTATCACCGGGTTAACCAATGTGCGACGTCAAGGACGTTAAGGTTTTACGAACGTTATTTCCCACAACGCCGGACATTCATATTTAATATATATATAAGAATGATTCACTAAATGTATTTTATTGTTATTCATATCATGACATAACCTCGAGTTCTTGCTATATCAGTTCTTGTTGCTTGTGGTCGACCTTGTCTATAATTCTTACACCTATCTCACAAATTATAAGTAGTTTTTATTAGTTAATAAACAAATGTAATATTGTTTTTAAATCATTTATATATCATAAAAAAACGACATCCATCTGTGTACATATTGGTGTGCAAGTAAAAGAACCATTGACAGTTGGAAATCGTGGAAGAGGTTCATGGAAAGGCCACTGTCTGGGCAAAATTCTCCTACCTCATATTGTCCATAAAACCATAGAAGTAAACCTTGCTAAATGAAAGTCAGCAGTCTGTTTACATGCTTGCCACTGTGTTCAAGTCTGGAGCTCGGGTTTTCTTCCCATCCAATCTACTCGTCAGCCGCACAGGTGAAGATCAGGCTTAGTATTCTCATTGTACTAGTGCAATGTCCTCTGTTTGGATTGGCCAAACATCCACACACTGCTGAAAAATGATAAAATTGTTGATCAAGTTCACAGAATGTCAATGTTACATCTGAGGACGATAAGTATTTTACATTTTTGAAGTCTCCTTTTGTCTTCATTTCCTTCCATTTGTGCATAGTGGCATCAGATGTGGGCCCCTGCCGCCACCCAGAGCTGCATGGTGACAACATATGTGCCCCCCCACCTAAACTCCCAATTTAGGAACCATATTTGAAAAAAAAGAGAAAATACATGTCTGGGCCCTGATTCACGAAATCTTAACTTAAGATAAAATTCAAATTTTAGTAGATACTTCAGTTTTGATTGGCTAAGCACTAAAATCAATCTAATATTATCCAATCATATAACTAAAATTTGGGTTTTATCTTAGTTAAAATTTCGTGAATAAGGCCCCAGGTAAAAAGAACAGTGCTCTCGTCAAGAAGGGTTGAACTATAGCCTCTATTTTTACAACGTTGTTGGAAAAGGGGGCATAATTAGGCAAGGAAAAGTCATGGGACGCTGAATAATGTAATCGCGTTGACCGACAGACACGGTGACGACTATATACGCCTGGGTGGTCCATGGGCCCTCCTCGCCTGAACTTCCTGAAGTCCTAGAATGGTAGCCACCTCAATATAAGAATTGCTTCTATTTATAGTTCAAATTTCTCCAATAAATTTTAAATAAACCACATTTTTCTTAAATACTCGTAAGAGATTAGCCTATGAAAAAGTTTGTTTAAGTGAAAATAAAAATGCCCGAAGCAGGTTTACGGGCTGCGGCCAGTTTTCTCCGCGGGGCGTAGAAACGGAGCTGACTTTGTATGGACCCCACAAGAAAATTTTGGAATATTTGATGGCCGCAAACGCGTTTTACTGCTATTCCAGTCCTAAAATTAGTATTTTATTAGATTTCGGGCACTTTATTTTGCCAATTTTTTTTTTTTGGGGGGGGGGGGAAGTATATTCAGACCCCCCCCCCCCCCCGGAAAACAATTGGGGGCGGGGGGGGGGGGGTGACGCCCATGATCACATGAGGAATCAACTAGCGCTCCCGGCAACAGAAATGGGACATTTTTCAATGAAAATATTCCTGCTGATTCAATATTTCTCAACTAGTCCCATTTGTCTCTTCTCTTCACTCTTGACGATACAATGATAATACGTTAATAAATATAACAAGATGATAATTTCACAGGTTGATGGTTGTAAATTACTTGCAGGTCGTGGTTTTGGACTAAGTTAATCGATTTATGAAATGTATTTTTTGACAGAGATTATAATCAGAGAGAAAGAGAGAGAGAAATGGGGTTTAACGTACACTCGACACAAACTAGGTCATTTCGGGACTAACATATGGTTTCAATTTTATTTCAATAATTCGCTTGCGCGTAGGGGTCTTTAGCAGTGGGAGGAAACCGGGGTGCCCGGAGGAAACCCACGAGGTTGAGAAGGCGCCCCTATCCCCATGCCACATACGCTCACACCAGGGATCTAAACCACAGTCGCAAGCCAGAGGTGACCGGCCAGTTCTCTAGACAACCAGGCCATCCCAACCCCCGATTATAATCAGATATTGCACCAAATCGCATATTTTGGGTTCATTTTTCAAAAATGTCCAGGTGGAGAGCCCCGGACCCCCCCCCCCTCCGGCCTCCTCGGTTAGTAAAAGGGGCCGCTCCGACACGGGAGCCCGGGCCAGTTCCTGGTCCCAATCCACACCTGCTCTATGCCAACCTGACTCCCAATCATTAGATCTTCATTCACAAATAATAATTAATGCTCGAAAAATGTCACACAAAGCAGACAAAATGTTTCAATCCATTCGGCAGAAATTCGTGGAATTCGAAAAACAGAAAAGAAACATTAGTGTTTTATTAGATTGCGTGCACAGTTAGCCTAGTGTGCGATATTTTAGTATGTTTACGGTAATAGTTGTTTTGTCTGGCGCGGAACATATTTTTCCCTCTTGCATTCATGGAAATAATATCGAAAAAACTAACGTGCGAAGTATTGTTGCCGTTTTGGCACACTCTACAGTAAATGAGCATAAGCATGAATATTGCCTCAAAGCTTTATCAAGTTTTTGAGTGTTTCCTCGCTGATCAAATACCTGGACACGCACCTGTTATTATTCCATAGGACTGTAGGTCTGTAGTTGCGAAAAATTGCCAATAGTCCCATTAGCTTGGAAATGGCGGATTCGTGTTCCGCCCCCCCTCCCCCAACCTCTGAAACAACACATCCCACATGTATATTGTTATTGAAAGAATACTTTTCGAGCCAATGGCTTCCGCCATTTTGAATTTTGACTGCCATATTGGATCAACCGTTTGTGAAGTTTTTAACAGATCTTTTTCCAATACGGTGTGAATTTGGTCCGTGGGAGACGGGTAAACTGGGTTTAACATCCACTCGACACAAACCTTTTCGGGAGTAACATGTGGTTCAATTTTATATAAATAGCTCATTTGTACTTATAGGGATCTTTATCAGTGGGAGGTAACCGGAAGACCGGGAGAAAACCCACAAGATTGAACAGGTGGGGAATCGAAAACTATGCCACTTGAGGCATTTGACCTTCCAACCATCCTGGGATCATCAGAGAACGAACCCTATCTATTTTCAGCAATTATTGACCTTACCTTTTAGAGTTATTCCCCCTTTGTCGTCAATCTTTCCAACACACTAACACAGCTGTTGAAAGAAATGAGGTTTAATGTGCTATTTATCTGCAGCCTACTCTTATTTCAAACTCCAACTGTCACGGGCTATTTTATAAAGTAGTATAGCAAAGACGCTAGACTCAGACCCGAAAATAAAATTGAAAATCTCCAAATATCAAACTAAAAGAAAACACTAAATTTGGGGAGAAATTGATATGGACCCCTTGTGGTCGAAGAAAAAGGTCCCTGAATCAGGAAAGGGCCCCTATGACTTCCTGATCAGTAAACCAATTTTCCCGGATAAATTCAAGCAAAAGACTTCAGCGTTAGCTAAACTAGTTGTACACCGAAAACCAAATAGAATACCAAGCCTGATCGTCACCTGTGCGGCTGACAAGTAGTTTGGAGGGATGGCAAAATCGAGGTGTAGTCGTGAACACACTCGGCAAACCTCAACAGATTCCAGTAGGCCTACCCTACATCTAGCTGTGACAAGGACAAGTTTGCGCTGAAAATTCTACTGAACAATTCAAAAATAAATGTTTGTGTGCTATTTAAGAAGACCTTATCCGATCACTGTGAATATATGTACCATTACATGAAAAACACAAATATGATTTATAAATTTGAAAATTTTATTAGCAAGAACTCTTATTAACAACGAATTAGAAATTGATTTTACATAAATTTTGTCAATACATTAACTTTCTTTTTATTTTAAATGTTTTAGATCTTTGAATAAATAATTGTATCAAAAAAAAGACGCATTGGCGTGGTTTCGAATCCCCGGTTGTACGTGACAAGGAGTAGGGTCGCCTGTCCAACCTCGGTGTTTTTTTCTGGGTCCGCCGGTTTCCTCCCACTGCTAAAGACCCGTATGCACAAGCGAATTATTAAAATAGATTAAACCATATGTTAGTCCCGAAGTGACCATTTCTCTCTCTCTCCCTTTAAGTCCACCATAGCAAATACACCGTCTCAGAAAATCAGAGGGCCGTCTACCCGAGTTGTTTCCCCTTTGAAGAAAGTCAGGATCGCCCAGAAACCCAAACCTGCTATGCCATGCAGTAAATCCCGAAATTAAGACACCCCATCGAAGTTGAATAAGCCGTCCTTTATAGTGCCGAACAGATTTTTATTTTTTCAAAGTACGGATCCCTTCCCAAACGTTAAATCTAGCAGAAGACCCCCAAACCCCGACAAACATTTATAGAATATTGTCAAAATAAATATAACCAGACCTGCAACTAACCCTGGAAAGATCCTAAACAGGCGTGTTTGTCCGGCGACAGCTTTGAATTCTAGGCCCGTGCTTTCGTATTCAGTGGTCACTTTGTGTGTGCCTAAAAATAGGTTGCCAAGCAACGAAACATACGCCCACGTCCGGGCAGTCAACAAGAGTTGTCGTATATTAAGTAATTATCAGAAAATCATTAGAATTTGTTTGTTTTTTATAAAGTTCTGCCCCATGCTAACTTTTAGTATACGAAACATTTAATATTATGGATTTAACTGTTCAATTATCAAAATTCATTGAAAATCAATTAACTTGTTTGTGTCAAGACATTAAACTCTGTCCACAAGATTTTTCAAAGTCATCAAGGGCCATTACTCTGGCAATAATTATTGATATACCTTGATATATCATATTTTTTACACTATTCGCGTACAAGCGGCGGCCATTTTGTCTGTCAATTTTTCTTTATTACAGAGTAACGGTGTTATAATTAGACGGTTTTATAAATCGAATAATAATTATGACCTCTAGAGAGACCACAATCTAAATAGGGCGATTTTGGTCCAATCAGGGGCCATAAATCAGGAAGTTACGATGCGATATAGACAGGAACCAAGATCATTGGGTTATTAACATGTATTTCAAATTTCATCAAAATCGGTTCAAAATTGAGACCTCTATAGTGTCTACAAGCTAAAAATGTGATTTTTCGGACAATCATGAAGTTTCGATACGATACATGCCAATATCGAAAGCAGCCGAGATCTTTTGGAGATAAACATATATTCCAATTGTGGACGGACAGGGGCGACGCAATATGCGTCCACATGAAAATTTCAAAACTAACTTGTCAAGTAAGAATATATGATTTTATTGAACAATATTTTATATTTCATTTTTAAAGATGTTGTAAATTCTTTTTGATATGTATAAATAATAACATATGATAAAACAATATAAATAAAAATAATGCAATGACTATTACATGATTATTAATGAAAACATTGCTAAATTATAAAAAGTATACAACATGTCAATGTAACTTCGCACCGCATCCACTATTAGAAACAGTGGGCGCGCTGCGAAGTAGCATTCAAGTCCTAACCCTAATTAAACTTAACCCAACCCAAACCCTTTGGAAGAGAAATTAATCGGGTTTTCCTGGGCTTTCCACTTGTCCGTGATGCAGGACGGGGTGTCTGATATGGACCAGTGTCCAATATGGCGAAAACAGAATGGCGTGCAGCATGAGTAGGCCGTAGCGCCCCTATCCGTACAAAACCCCCTGACATTGCACACTTAATGGCGCATTTTAATGGGAATTTGCGGTACGATTTTTCTCCGAAATCGAATTCGTCAGTGATTGTTTTGTGTATTAAACATATATTTAATCAAACTTATGATCTATTCGAGGTACACGAGCTATGTACGCGATTTTCGTTCAACCATCGGCAAAAATCCAGGAAATTACGGTCCGATATGTGCCAAAATCGAACCTATTCGAATATAAACACACAATGTAAGTTTTAAAAGAAATTCGATAAAAATTGTTACATCAAGCGTATCCACAAGCTAGGTGCGCGACTTTCGTACGATCATGAGCTATAAACGAAGCATTATCGTGAGAGAGGTGCCAAAATCGAACCCTTACGAAATCTTTGGGTTATCAACATGAACATATAGTTAAAGTTTCATCGAAGTCGGATAACAAATTGTGACCTATAGACACGCGCACTGGCGGGGGTGATGACAAAATAAGTGCACATGAAAATATGGGTAAATACAAAATCTTGAAAGCATAATATTTGTCTCTACTACCCTATGTTGACGAATCAATTTTAAGGTTATGTACCTTTGCAATCCTGTCAAGTATCGCTGGTATAAATTTATTGATTCCAAATTTATGGGCATGGGAAAATTTAAATATAAGAGGTTCGATGGTGGTGACAATTACCATGGAACGCCTCAACAGGAGCATACTATCTTAGCGTAAAGGGTTGATTTTATGATATATTTTCAACTACAGATAAATCGACAGGCGAATCAATACATCATGCTGCTAGTTGATTGCTATGTCTAAATCTGTCGTATGGTGTGTACTTGTATGTGTGTATTACAAGGTCCAACTGTCAAGTTGTTCTATGATGCCCAGGCTGCTAGGTCGTTCATTTCATCATCATCTTTTACAACAGGTTTCCTTCCTGCAAATATTACAAGAATAATATTTCTTTAATACACTGTTCATTTCCGACAAGAGAGAGAGAGAGAGAGAGCGAGGGGGAGAGAGAGAGAGAGAAAGGGAGAGCTTAAAAGGTCTATTCCTTTGATTGTCTATATACAACAAGACACAGTTCAGTTTTTACCACATTCAAAATCCCTTTTCTTCCATTTGTGGTATAATGGGGTTTTATTTCATGCTGATGGACATCACTGTCACTAGAATAGTAATAAAATCTTTAACTCTAGGATTTCCCAATTCGTAATCCCTGTTTCAATGCACTGGGAATGCTGGAGGTATCTCAAGGGAGGTAACCCAAGGGGGTAACTCAAGGGAAGAAAATGAACGAGGCAATATGTGATAAACACGGATATGGAATGAATGAATTGTAAACAAATGTATTTATTACTTCCAGGTTCAGATATAGGTACGGATGGTAAGTCTTCCGTAGCGGGACCATTTACATCTAACAGATGTTCTTCTATTTCTTCTTGTTCCAATTCTTCTAATTCAGCCATTAAATCATCCTAAATTATAAAGATAGGTTGCCAGGCATCAAAACATACGCCTACAGCATCTAAGTCGTTTGAGCAGTGAACAAAAATTGTCGCATATTTTGTTTTATTATCGGTAAGAAAACATTTATAATACACTAAAATCTGATTGCAAGTAACAACTCATTTAAGTTACATTATGGGAGATAAGATAAAAAGGTGGCAGTTCTAACTATAATTGTTAAAAACTAGATAGTGTAAAGGTTATTTGCTGAAAATTTCAGTCAAATTGATCCACTATTAGCCGAGAAAAAAGCGTTTGAAATATTCACATAGCCTCGGTCATCATTACTCAAATCATTAATATAAACAGCATAGTCTCGATTATCCACTTGATTGATTTAATTATCAACGGCCATTAAGCGGCATATATGAATTCAATCCGCCAACATCGAAGGCTAGCCTTGACATCAAGAGTTTATTATGGTCTGGATATGTTAATTAATGTCTAATTGATTATTTAGATAACATTTCAGGCCTAAAGAAAGACCTGTAATAAGCAGATTTTGCGCTTGCATAATGCTATTTTAAGGGCTACGTATAAACGTACTACACTTAGTAAGGATGGCATTATATCCAATCACAGATCTGTACTAACTTCATTTGGTACTCCATGTGGAGATACCTATACAGATTTGCCCTTGTTATATTGGATACCTAAACTACATAAAAATCCCTACAAGCAACGTTTTATAGCAGGTTCATCCCGTTGTTCCACAAAACCAATTTCTAAAGTATTGACATCTATATTAACGGCAGTTAAAGAAGGTATCCAAAAATACTGTGACAAAATATACTCTCGTAGTAGTATTAATCAGATGTGGATATTAAAAAATTCCAAAGAATTACTTGATGGTTTACAATCGAGATCACTTGCTTCAGTCTCTTCTATACAAACGTTTGACTTTTCTACATTGTACACGAAAATTCCCCATAATAAATTAAAAGCTCGATTAAAAGACATTATTCACAGTGTCTTTTCATCAAAATCAGGAACTACTAGATATCAATATCTAGTTGTTAATTACAATTCCACATATTTTGTCAAGAACCATAGTGATTCAAAAAATAAATTCTCCGCCAACAAGATAATTCAGATGTTGGATTTTTTAATTGATAATATCTTTGTTGAATTTGGAGGGGAAATATATCAGCAAGTGGTAGGTATCCCAATGGGCACCAACTGTGCACCGTTGCTTGCTGATTTATTTCTCTATTCGTACGAAGCCGATTACATACAGGCACTCGTAAAAACTAATAAACGATTAGTCAGACATTTTAATTTCACTTATCGATATATCGATGATGTTCTATCACTGAACAATCCAAAATTTAGTGATTACATAGATTTCATATATCCTGATGAGCTCGAAATTAAAAACACTACTGACAGTGACAATCACGCTTCCTACCTGGATCTGCGTCTCGATTTTGACATTTGCCATAAACTTAGTGTTAAATTGTACGATAAACGTGATGACTTTGACTTTCCGATCGTTAACTTTCCATTTATTAGCAGTAACATTCCAATATCACCAGCTTATGGAGTGTTTTTGTCTCAGCTAATATGTTACACGAGAGCTTGTTCCTTTTATTCTGATTTTTTAAATAGATCGAGGCATTTGTCATCTAGGCTTCAACTACAGGGATACTTGCGCACTAAACTCAATACAACCTTTAAAAAGTTTTATGGACGTCACATTGACTTGATTGGTAAATATAACATGTCTCTCTCGGCTATTATTCAAGATATATTTTATTGACTCGAAAAGTATTATCTTCCTAATTATGTCTGTCTATTACATCGTTAACACTGTTCATCACGTGCATTTTGTATACCGATAGTCCATTGGCCAATCATGCTATTTCATTGAGATTTCGTCTAATAGTTTGGATGCAGCGATGGCGGATGTGGCGCCAGGCAGGGTAAGCTTACTCTTCCGGACACCTGTTACCACTGTTTGTCGTGTATTTTGTACATGGTGAACAGTCCATCTGCTGATTACACTATTTTGCCTCGGCCGTTTTTATTGGACTTCGAATTTTGACTAATGGTTTGGATTGTTCGTACTTGGTTTTATTTTATTTTTATTACAATTTGTTTGGCTTTTAGTCCTGTCCCATGCTAACGTTTAGTATACAAAACATTTAACATTATGGATTTAGCTGTTCAAATTCGTTGAAAATCAAGTGTTCGTCTCAAGTCCTTAAACTCTATGTATCAATCTAAAGTCAATCGGGTGATAACTTTGGTCACTAGAGTATTGAAAATCACTGGGCTTCTTTGTCTGATGACCTTAAACACTGTGTATAAATTAAACGTCATTCAGATAATAACTTTAGCCTAAAGTGCCTCAGCAAGATTTTTAAAAGTGATTAAAGGCCATAACTCTGACAGTAATTATTGGAAATCATAAAAAAATCAATGGGATTCTTCATCACATGACCTTAAACACTGTGTCTTAAATTTAAATTCCATTCGATATTCCAAAGTGATCAAGAGCCATAACTCTGGCAGTAATTATCTGAAATTGTTGAAAATCAATTCGCTTAAACACTGTGTATAAATTTAAAGAGAGAGAGAAATGGGGTTTAACGTCCACTCGACACAAACTATGTCATTTCGGGACTAACATATGGTTTAATTTCATTTCAATAATTTGCGTGAGCGTATGGGTCTTTGGCAGTGGCAGGAAACCGGAGTACCGGTCACGAGGCTGGAAAGGCGGTCCTGCTTCTTGTCACTTACAACCGGGGATTCGAAACCACGCCAGTTGACTCAATGACAGGCCGTATGATACGGCACGCTAACCATTCGGCCATACACTCCCCACCCCCAGTATAAATTTAAAGTCAATCGGATATTAACATTAGCTTCTAGAACGTCCACAAGATTTTTCAAAGTGATCCATAGGCCATAACTCTGGCAGTAATTATCGGAAATCGTTGAATATCAATAGGATTCTTCGTCTTGACCTCAAACACTGTGTATAAATTTTAAGTCAATCAGATATTATTAACTTTAGCCTCTAGGGCGTCCACAAGATTTTCAAAGTGATCAAGAACCATAACTTTTGCAGAAATTATCGCAAATCATTAGGCTTCTTCGTCACATTACCTTAAACTTAATGTCAATCGGACAGGGACTACGCCAATATACGACCACATTTGCTTCTGAAACGACATTCCAATCTGTCAAATTTGTATATATTTTTTTTAAATTACACATTTTTGGTGCCAACAGAAAACATTGTTGGTAACAAAAAAATTGCAATAACACAGCAACTATTAATAAACGTAGCTGGAATAGGTGAGGCAGGGATTAAAGAGATAAAGCGAAAGATGTCTACCTCATCAACATCTTGTCCGAACCCAATAGGATTAGATATAGCATCTGATATTTCACGAGCTATTTCATTCCCTTCGGCTACTTCATCCATTAGATCATGAACTTTATCTACATCCCTGTAATATAATAAAAACATAGTTTATCAGGCAATGGAATTCTGACAGTGACGTCATTCTGTACAAAAGCCACTGAATAGAACCATAGGTTATTCAATGGCTGTATTCAATGATATTTGCTTCTATTTGCATGTAGTTATAGAATAAATAGATGTCTTCGTCTCATGACCATCAACATTGTGTTTAAATTGAAAATCAATCAGATCATGACTTTAGACTCTACAGTATCTACCAAATTTTTAAATGTGATCAAAGGCCATAACTCTGGCAGAAAATTTCGAAAGGACTTTTTTGTGTCATGAACGACTGATGGATGGGGACGACAACAAAATACGACCATCTTTCAATGTGGGTGTATAAAAATATTCACCATCATATCATGTAGATAGCATTTAATAATATTGTGTGTCATTCAATGAACCAGCGGTTGTTGGGTGACCCCCTGAGAATATCATGAAAAAGATAGCCAAACAGTTTCTGTTGTTTATCCAAAAGGAAAATTAGGAGCAAGTTTGATGAAGATCTAGGATGCTTGTTTGAAGAAACCTGAAAAAAAATCTGTTAAAACCTACAGCATTCCTGCAGTTTTCAATAAAAGGGGCATAACTTAGGAATCGGGGCTAGGGTTTATGAATATCAAGAGGGATCGATGACCCCTATTTCAGTGCTTCAAGATATGAGGGGAAGTCAATAAGTTCATAGAAGTGAGTATTGATACACTCCTGAAGACATCACCGTTGATGCCATTATTGAGATAAGCCATCTGACGACAGTTTACAGACATAAACAACCCTTCCCGATCATTTATTTGAGATTTACAGTCTGTTGAACACAGGTACCCTCGTGTAATCCTGGTAAGTTCTAAAACTGAGCATCGTGCGGTTATTCAGTTTCTCGTGAAAGAAGGGGTGAATGTGACCGAAATAGATAAACGTATGACCAGTTTTTATAGGAAGGGAGCCCCTCAATATTCTACTGTTGCAAAATGGTCAGCTGAGTTTAAGCCGAGTTGCGGCTCCTTGGACGATGACCCACGGCCAGGAAGGCCTGTTGAAACCATTCCAGATGATTTGGTTGTATGGGGTCAGGGCTTAATCATGTCTGATCGTAGAATAAAGGTGGATGAGATATCTGAAGGCTGTTTCATTTCTCATGGAAGTGTTTGCACCATCATCCATGAGCACTTGCACATGTCCAAGGTGTCTGAAAGATTGGTGCCACGAAACTTAAATGCACAAGATCGACACCAGAGAGTTGAATCCAGTCGTGAGCTCTTGGAAATCAACAATGCTGATCCCTATAACTTTCCCGATAACCCTAGTAAGAATCCTGCACCCAAGAAATTCCGAACTTAACCTGCTGGCGTCGACCATTTTCTGGGATTCAAGGGGCATAATACTTATAGACTATAAACCACCTAAAACTACAATAAAAGGAGCCTACTATGCTGACATGCTGAAGCCATTGCGACCGGCGATCAAGGAGGAGAGGAGCGCCGTGTTGACTGCTGGAGTTATGCTTCTTCATGACAACGCCCCAGTGTACAAGAGTCGTATTGCACAGGTGCACTTCAACAATGTGGTTTTGAACCACTTAACCATTCCGTACAGTCCAGACCTTGCCCCAAGCGTTTTCTATCTTTATCGTAATTTGAAATCACACCTGTGTGGTACAAGATTTGGCGATGATGATGAACTCAAGGTAGATACTGGGGCGTGGCTGAGGGGCCAGCCAGAAGACTTCTACCACAAGGGCATAGACAGTCCCAGAGACAAAATGGGCAAAGTGCATTGAGGTCCAGCGAGATTATATTGAAAAATAAACCCCATTTCTCTCTCTCCCCCCCTCTCTCTCTCTCTCTCTTTCTCTGTTTATTTAAGGTCAATATCTAAAGAACACCTTCACTGAAAAAGGTGACGTCCATATTAAATGTGAGCGTATAAAAATGAAGACTATTTGACTAATCATACAACATAAATATATATCTTACAAATTATTGTAAGCTCCTTTAAGAGCCTTTGCTGCAACTCCCATGACTTTGAGTACTTCGGTATTTGTACTAGCATCTTCTAAAGCCTCTCGTTGAAATTCAATAGTTGACAATGTACCATCAATTTTTTGTAATTGTTGATCAAATCTCCTTTTTTTCTTCAATGCTTGTAACGCAACTAAAAATATAAGGAAAATTCATTATACATATAGCAAATGAAACAGAAAGTATATATATGTATACGGTAGAACATGTACTTCAAAACTTTGGGGCCTATCCAAAATAGACAATATTCCAAAAAAAATAACTGTGTCCAAACATTTTTAAATCTGTCCGCTCAAGACAATGTTACATACATGTATACCAGACTTGGGTCAATATTGGCATCATTTTTAAGACAATGTAATTGTAGTAGTAATCAAATAAATAATAACTCATATCACTAGGGTTGTCCTCCCAACAACCAGAACGTGTATTGTTTCTGGAAGTTTCTAGTCAATTATAGGGTACCCCACCATAAATAAATATCTCCCAATATCTCGACAATTACACCATAATACTTATATATATATACCAAGCCTTAAATCTGTTTCACATATTTATTGTCACTAAATAAAGGGTCATGTTATACTTAATAAGCTATGTCGTATTGTTTAATGGTCGAGAGCGAGACATTGAAAAATGACTATGCTAAGCTTGACAGCGCGCCCCTTTAATATGATTGTGCCAACTTTTTCTAATCATATTTGGAAAGCTTTTTCAATGACCTTTCAGAATATATTTAGTTGGATTCGCAAAATTTTGAACGATGGTCGGAATTTTCCCTTTATCTTTTTTAAATGACAATGTTTAGAGTGAGAGCGCGTCTCTTTAATATGACTGTGCCAACTTTTACTTATAAAATTTCCAAAGTTTATTCAATTACCTTTCGGGAATATTGGCTATGTTCAGGTTGAGAGCGCGCCCCTTTAGTTTGACTGTGCCAACTTTTGCTAATAATATTTGGAAAGCTTAGAATATTGGAACATCAGAATTTTGTACGATGGTCCGAATTTTGACACGGGATATCAACGGTCTTTCCCTTTAAATTTGTTTAAAAATTGGTCATGTTTAGGATGAGAGCGCATCACTTTAATATGATTGTGCCAATTTTTACTAATAACATTTGGAAAGCTTATTTAATTACCTTTCGGAACACATTTAGTTGGATGCCTAGAATTTTGTAAGATAATGCGAAATTACACCTCAATTCTGAATTAAAGGAATGGATAAAAAATAATATTCTACTTTCACTTGATACATGTAATGTTGGATTTTATTGGTTGATAAAAATAGATGAGTTTGGGCGATTGTTTTCTTTATTCTGAATAGGTTGTCAACGAACAGGTTACCAAACTGATCCCGCAGTGAATATTCGCTTGGCCGCTACGATCACTGATAAGCATGGCATCGACGAGGCTTAATGGGTACGGCATATTAACTTTTTTACTCCGACAAATTAAATTCTCAAACATTTTTTTGAGGTAAAAGAAAAATAAATAAAGACGTTTGAAGTATTTGTGGTTAAAAACTATTTCCTATTTAGTGTAAATGGGTATTAAAATGAGTAAAATGCATCATTTTGCCCGAAACAGTTAGGTGTTAAGTAAACATGGCACGAGCCGTTGAGCCAATGACTACGAGGCTTGCAGTCAACGCACGTGTTTTCGACAGGCATCCGTTACAGAGATAATTCGTAAGTAATTCTCTGTGAAACAGATTTGACAGGTTACCAGCTGGATCGGTCGAATAGGTCGCCAATTTGTGTTCGGTGTAGAATTTAGAGTAGTCGGATCAACGTACTGATCCGAGTTTATGTACAAAAATAAATGTAAATGTATGGAATAATTAATTTAATATAGGCATAGGGCCTGAACAACATCAAAATAATTAATATTTTCACGTTCAACGCAAAATTGTGATCAATAATATAACGATTGTGCAATAATAGCTCCATCTTATCTAGTACATATATTTTCTATATAATAGCTCCATCTAATCTAGTGCACCCACATTTCCTAAAATTTGAAAGAGAACTTTTGTTTATACTCACGCCTTTTATTTTTTGTCCCGTGTTTCTTCGCTGTTGCAATTTGTTGGCCGATTTTCTTTTCGAGGAAGTCGGATTTTTTAAGTAACATCTCTTCGACTTCACGAAGTCGTTGGATGGCTTCGGCTGGCGACGGAACCTGGTCTTTCTTCCCACCACCAAATAATTTTGCCAGTAAACTCATTTTTAAAGTTGTAGGGAGTAGAGTCGACAGTATGACAAGAATATAAAATAAACACCACAGTTCACCAAACAAGACTAATAACTAGCTATTTTAAATTAGTGAGCAAGTTTTTTCTGTCCCTGAGTCACAAACACGGGATGTTGTGTAATGATTCGTTGGGCATTTCCATTAATTCGTTATCAGTAAAACGCCCACCCAGATCAAACTGTCGTACAATAAGCTGTCATCACAATAAGACCACTCACCATATCACACTGATCAGCAGTGAATATTCGCTGGACCGCTACAATCACTGATTAAAGGATGACGTACATGTGCATAGAGATATTGACAAGAGTTACAGTCATCTAATATTGACGCCAATAAACAAATAATTGCTAGTCTGATTCCATTTATTAAATATAGTTACCTCCCTTGCATTATTCGGATAATATATTGAATTTAAAAGTACCACTGCTTCTTTTTCGAAAATTTTAAAACGTTGTGAGATATCAGACATAACGTTGTTTTTTTTTTTTTTAAATATTTTTTAATAAGAATCATGTGGTTCGCATTTGAGCCATTTTTTTCAAAAACAAAACAAACTTAGTTCTTACAGGGCCCCGTATTTATTATATCGGTCGCCAGTAATTGATCGAGACTAATTGAACAGCGCAACTAGATTGTAACTGGTTGAAAGAGACTAGAATACAAGTTAAAGCGTCAGTTTACAGCGCAGCCGACTCCGCGCAGTGAATTAAGGCAAGCGAGACGATTAAGAAAAAGGATTTCGTTAAACCCTGATCAACCTTTCCTAAATCACGACAGTTTCGCTGAAGGTAAGTTGTTAAGTCGTTTATTAATCTCGCCACACGTGCATGGAACATTAGCACGTTGTCTTTATCACGTAATCATGCACCGGCACGCGCATCGAATCAACTAACACTACGGTATCTAACCGGTGCCCATTTTAGGAGAGAAGTTGGCCGACTGCACACCGTTAGATGTAAACAAAAACTTTCAATGACTTGTACAACTCGAGAAAGGGGGAAATATTTTATAATTAACAAGTAGTTAACGCACAGAATCGATATAAATGAACTATGAAGTGTATATTGCAACAATGTAGTATATAGTTATATTAACTGTGGTGTATGAATCATGCTAATAAAATGTCTAGGGCTTTATAACACAGAGCCTACACACTGTAATATATATACATGTATATTGCTGAATATACAAAACATCCGACATACATACCAGGTTCATTCAACCATAACCTCAAACACTGTTTATTTTGAAATATATCCACATGAAATAATTCTCTATTAATTATGTTTAGACACATTGTAAAATCCAGTGGATATTAATGTTGTTATCCAGGGATATATAGTCAACTTCCAAGATTAATTGTATTTATATATATATTGTAAAAACCCATACCAGTGGATATCAGTTTTATAATCCTAGAGATACTCCAGTTTCATGGAATATATGTTAGTTAACTCCCAATTAGATATTAATATAATCAGGATTAATTGTATAGATACATAGTAAAGCCAGTTATAATACTATAATAGTATAAGGTACAATTTATGGAAGATATATTTACTGATGTGCCATTAAACAACATTTCATTCATTACTGGATTTATTACAATGAGGATGCTTCCACAAGGATCTTCTTGTCTTCATCAAGACAAGGATACAAATATCGGAATCACTAATTTGTTATATTTAAATAGTTGTGCTGTTTTACCAGAAGTTTCTGGATTAAATGTAAGTTTCAAACCATTGTTGGCAACAGATCTCAACAATATGTCAACAGATCTGAACAATAGGCCAACAGTGGTGTTTGAAACTTAAAATTGAATATAGAAACTTTTGCTGAATCAACAAAATTAAAGGATATATCCCCAGTAAAATAATGTTATAATCCCAGAGATATGTCAGTTTTACCCTGGGATAATAATAGTGAATAGATCATGCATAACAATATCAAATTATATTAAATATAGTTTTAAATACGAGTCAGATATCCTAAATGAAATGAAATGGGGTTTAATATCCTCTTCTTTTTCTCCTAAACTGGGCCAATGGGTTAGGGTTAGGGTTGGATTGGGTAAACTGGGCCAATGGGTTAGGGTTAGGGTTGGATTGGGTAAACTGGGCCAATGGGTTAGGGTTGGATTGGGTAAACTGGGCTAATGAAGACGGATATTTCTGCCATATGTCAAGTGATTGAATCCACTATCGATGATATGTAGATACATTCTAGAACTTAGTGCACTTCTTTGTTTCATGGTAAACGATGAATATATATATAAAAGGTAAGCAGACACAAACTGATTTCAACATTGGTTTGATAACATTTTAACATTTTTAAACATTTTTCGCTAATCTTGTAGCTTTTTAAAATAATGTCACTGTCTATATATATTGATATACATATATATATATACATGTATATAGGGTTAGTCTTGTTGACTTCCAAACCATAGAATAACAGTTAATCGCTATTTATTATATTTAGATAATTTGTAAAAACCCCATAGAATAATGAAACTGGGTCTAATTTTCTAGAAGTCTAAATACAGTTATTACTGGTACATACTGTTATATTGTTGGGAGATATATCAGTGTGTTCATGGTATACCCTTATTAACCATAAATAACTATAAGATATCAGTTTATTGTCCTGGTGAAACTTCAATTTTATACCAGAGTGATTTAATTCATTGTGTATTTATAAATAACAATATACTGTACTCTAAAGTCACTCTCATTTCACGGATTTTTAAACATTTATGTCCAAAGATAAAAGGGGGGGTTGAATGGTGGAATGGTTAGCACGTTCTCGTTGTATCATAAGGTCTGTCATTGAGTCAAGTGGCATGGTTTCAATTCCCCTATTGTACATGACAAGGAGTAGCGTCGCCTGCCTAACCTCGTCGGTTTTTTTCTCTGTGTCCTCCAGATTCCACCCACTGCTCAAGATCACTACACTGAAGCAAATTTTTGGAATAAAATTGAACTGTATGTCAGTTTCGAAATGACCTAGTTTTTGTTGTGTGGACATTACACTCCATCTCTCTCTCTCTCTGTGTCTCTCTTTCCTAAGATAAAATCGATATCATAATTTAATTAATTGTGTTGTTACTGTGTCGAAAAAAAACAATCTTTTAATCCAGGGATAAGCCATTGGTGCAGTTTAATCAGTTGTCGTGCTACTGTAACGAATAAAATTTAATTCTTCAAAGCAGAAGTTTAATATACATTGACAGTTGTAATTTGATGAGAAAATCTTCCACCTGTCTGACGTTAGCTCGTCTTCATTATACCGGTTGGTGCAGAAAAGTAGGACGTTAAACCACATTTCATTGAGTCATAAAAAGACTTGTTGATCAAGTCTATTCTCAGGATCAATATCTGATTATAAAGTCTTAAATGTATATGGCAGACAAACAACCTTTAGTACATATTATGTGTGTCGATGTTTGCATCACATAGTAATACCCTGTCTTCATTAGCCCAGGTTTGAAACAAAACAGTAGGACGTTAAACTACATAGTAATACTTTTAGGTTTGTTAGTCCCAGAATGACCCATTTGTATCGAGTCGACATTAAACCCCATTTCTTTCTCTCTTGTTCGAAAGAATAATAATACTTTTAGTTTTGTTAGTCCCAGAATAACCAAGTTTGTGTCGTGTGAGTGTTAAATCTCATTTTTGTCCCCCGCCTTTCAAAGAAAGTTGGGGGACTATTAAAATGGGTTCGTCTGTCTGTCTGTCTGTCTGTCCGTCTGTCCGTCACACTTTTTGGGACACAATAACTCTCTTCCTAATTGAGCTAGAATGTTCAAACTTGGTGTATGTGTTTATTAGGTCAATGCCTTGATGGAGTTCGAAGATGAGCATTTTCCGCTTAGGGTAAGCAGAGATAAGCAATTTGATTGGTTGATGCTTTGGGACACGATAACTTTAGTTCTAATTAAGTGAGAGTGATGAAACTTGGTGCATAGTTTCATTACAGTAATACCTTGACTAAGATTGATAATGAGCATTTTCTGCTCAGGGTAAGCAGAGCGATGCGCAATTTGATTGGTCGAGACTTTGGAACACAATAACTCTTCTTCTAATTGAGTTAAAATGTTCAAACTTGGTGTATATGCTTATAAGGTCAATGCCTTGATAGAGTTCGAAGATGAGCATTTTCCACTTAGGGTAAGCAGAGATAAGCAATTTGATTGGTTGATGCTTTGACACACGATAACTTTAGTTCTAATTAAGTGAGAGTGATGAAACTTGGTGTATAGTTTCATTACAGTAATACCTTGACTAAGTTCAATAATGAGCATTTTCTGCTCAAGGTAAGCAGAGCGCTACGCAATTTGATTGGTCGAGAGTAGTCGAGACTTTGGAACACAGTAACTCTCCTTCTAATTGAGTTAAAATGTTCAAACTTGGTGTATATGCTTATTAGGTCAATGCCTTGATGGAGTTCGAAAATGAGCATTTTCCGCTTAGGGTAAGCAGAGATAAGCAATTTGATTGGTTGATACTTTGGCACAAGATAACTTGGGTTCATCTTGATTGATGATTTTTATGCCAATACAATGACTGCATTCTCATTTAGTAATGGATTCGACAGTAACAGTGTATAGAAACGATTGACTTGGACACGAGGGCCCTTTTGTCTGCCTTTAGGGTCCCCCTAACTAGGGTACATTTTCATTTTTCTCGTCGGTTTTAGCATTTTTCTTTATAAAACACTTTTGGATGACACTTCGTGTACAGTTTGATTGCTCGATACGTTTGAAAAAAATAAATGTGCGATTAATTAATATGTGTCTTCTATTTATTTTGGGATTTCGGCGGGGGACATCAGCCTCACTGTTGGCTTGTTTATCTCCCTTGTTTGAAAGAATAATCTAGAGTAGACAAAAGATGACAATATCCTCGTCCAGACATGGCTTTGTATTATAATACTCAGTAATTGTGTATCCAGAAAATTGTTTGAACAAACTTTGCCTCATAGCATGCTGTATATCATATGCTTGTCTTCATTCTCCCGTCAAAAGGCAAAACCTAGTAACTCATTTTTTCCTTATTTTGAGAAAACAAAGGAAAACGTAATTAATGAATATTGAGCCCCAGCTTATCCATTGATTTGACTATTGAGTTACTAGTAACTGATTTATTTAGGCGATGTTTCGAAAAGTATACATATTTGTTACTGTACTTGCTTGAAAACGTGGTCTAAGTAAATCAGTAATTATTCTTCCATAAGTATGTGTTAGTTATAGTTTATTTTCATTTTTATACGCCCACATGGAAATGTGGTCGTATATTGCCGTCGCCCCCGTCCGTCCGTCTGTCGGTCCGTCCGTCCGTCCGTCCATCGTCCACAATTTCTTGTGAACGCTCTAGAGGCTAAAGTTAATATCCGATTGACTTTAAATTTATACACAGTGGTTAAGGTCGTGAGACGAAGAAGCCTATTGATTTTCAGCGATATCCGATAATTACTACCAGAGTTATGACCCTTGATCACTTTGAAAAATCTTGTGAACGCTCTAGAGGCTATAGTTAATATCCGATTGACTTTAAATTTATACACAGTGTTTAAGGTCACGAGATGAAGAAGCCTATTGATTTTCGGTGATATCTGATAATTACTGCCAGAGTTATGACCCTTGATCACTTTGAAAAATCTTGTGAACGCTTTAGAGGCTAAAGTTAATATCCGATTGACTTTAAATTTATACACAGTGTTTAAGGTCATGAGACGAAGAAGCCTATTGATTTTCGGTGATATCCAATAATTACTACCAGAGTTATGACCCTTGATCACTTTGAAAAATCTTGTGAACACTCTAGAGGCTATAGTTAATATCCGATTGACTTTAAATTTATACACAGTGTTTAAGGTCATGAGACGAAGAAGCCTATTGATTTTCGGTGATATCTGATAATTACTGCCAGAGTTATGTCCCTTGATCACTTTGAAAAATCTTGTGAACGCTTTAGAGGCTAAAGTTAATATCCGATTGACTTTAAATTTATACACAGTGTTTAAGGTCATGAGACGAAGAATCCTATTGATTTTCGGTGATATCCGATAATTACTACCAGAGTTATGACCCTTGATCACTTTGAAAAATCTTGTGAACGCTCTAGAGGCTAAAGTTAATATCCGATTGACTTTAAATTTATACACAGTGTGTAAGGTCATGATAAGAAGAAGCCTGTTGATTTTCAGCAATATCCGATAATTTCTGCCCGAGTTATGACCCTTGATCACTTTGAAAAATCTTGTGAAGGCTAAAGTTAATATCCGATTGAATTTAAATTTATACACGGTGTTTAAAGTCATGATACAAAGAAGCCTATTGATTTTCAGCAATATCCGATAATTACTGCCAGAGTTATGACCCTTGATCACTTTGAAAAATCTAAAGTTAATATCCGATTGACTTTAAATTTATACACACTATTTACGGTCATGATACAAAATAGCCTATTTATTTTCAGCGATATCCGATAATTACTGCCAGAGTTATGACCCTTGATCACTTTGAAAAACCCTGTGAATGCTCTAAAGGCTAAAGTTAATATCCGATTGACTTTAAATTTGTACACAGTGTTTAGGGTCATGATACAAAGAATCCTATTTGATTTTCAGTGATATCTGATAATTTCTGGCAGTTGATCACTTTGAAATATCTTGTGGACAAAGGCCTTGAGACAAACCATCAAAACTATTCTAATCATTTCTGATAATTATTTAATGGGCTATTACTCGTAATAAGATTATCAATTGTTGTAAATGTTCTCCTTACTGATGAAAGAAACAATATGCGACAACCCTTGTTGACTGCCCGGACGACTTAGCTGTTGTGGGTGTATGTTTCGTTGCCTGGCAACCTATCTTATAAACCTTGCAAGATTATGTGTAATTACGGTTATTATTATTAGACACCGTAGCTACCTATACAATACATAAATACTGTCTGTTATTAAATCATTAATACAATACATAAAAACTGTCTTGTGTAAAATCCCTCTTCTATAGAACTGAAAATGGATAAAAATCATTTTGACTTTATGAATATTGATGCAATCAAATTATAATGTTAAGAAGGAAATCCCTGAAATTAATTTCACTTAATTTAATCCAGGTACTTTAATCAGGCCCATAGTTCACAAAACATTCTCAGTCCTAAGTTAAGAATTTACTCATCTTTCAATAACTGTTTATGAGAAATATCTTTGATCCAGAAACACAAAACTTTGCACAGTTTCTTATCGATGTATTTGATACATAAAAACAACAAAATTGTTTGTAAATTGATATAATTCAGGTATTTTCATCATAACAACACATATTAATAAGATATTAACCAGCTATAATCTGTGGGTACATTCAGATACAATATTTCAAAACTTCATAAAGTTTAATCATAAGACTAAGACAAAAATTGATATTAAAGTTATATTATGTAATAGCTAAATCTGCCGATTGCGCTTCTTTCTTTTGTCTTCAAATATTTTTAGAAATTATATATTCAAGCTTTTATTCAAATTACAGGCGTATAATCAACTCTCTAGATTATTGGATAGCAGAGATTTCAATGGATTAAAACATATTCGATATTTAACGATAAAGGGACAATTGATGCTAAGACTCGGTTGTGAAGTATCGTTGCTAGAATAATCTACTTTAAACAACTTCATTCAGAATAAAGTAATTTGAGTGCAATTGTTGATATATTCATTTTGCGTTATCTATTTTTATACGCCCACATGGAAATGTGGTCGTATATTGCCGTCGCCCCCGTCCGTCCGTCTGTCGGTCCGTCTGTCGGTCCGTCCGTCCGTCCGTCCGTCCATCGTCCACAATTTCTTGTGAACGCTCTAGAGGCTAAAGTTAATATCCGATTGACTTGAAATTTATACACGGTGTTTAAGGTCGTGAGACGAAGAAGCCTATTGATTTTCAGCGATATCCGATAATTACTACCAGAGTTATGACCCTTGATCACTTTGAAAAATCTTGTGAACGCTCTAGAGGCTATAGTTAATATCCGATTGACTTTAAATTTATACACAGTGTTTAAAGTCAGGAGACGAAGAAGCCTATTGATTTTCGGTGATATCTGATAATTACTGCCAGAGTTATGACCCTTGATCACTTTGAAAAATCTTGTGAACGCTATAGAGGCTAAAGTTAATATCCAATTGACTTTAAATTTATACACAGTGGTTAAGGTCGTGAGACGAAGAAGCCTATTGATTTTCAGCGATATCCGATAATTACTACCAGAGTTATGACCCTTGATCACTTTGAAAAATCTTGTGAACGCTCTAGAGGCTATAGTTAATATCCGATTGACTTTAAATCTATACACAGTGTTTAAGGTCATGAGACGAAGAATCCTATTGATTTTCGGTGACCTCTGATAATTACTGCCAGAGTTATGACCCTTGATCACTTTGAAAAATCTTGTGAACGCTTTAGAGGCTAAAGTTAATATCCGATTGACTTTAAATTTATACACAGTGTTTAAGGTCATGAGACGAAGAAGCCTATTGATTTTCGGTGATATCCGATAATTACTACCAGAGTTATGACCCTTGATCACTTTGAAAAATCTTGTGAACACTCTAGAGGCTATAGTTAATATCCGATTGACTTTAAATTTATACACAGTGTTTAAGGTCATGAGACAAAGAAGCCTATAGATTTTCGGTGATATCTGATAATTACTGCCAGAGTTATGACCCTTGATCACTTTGAAAAATCTTGTGAACGCTTTAGAGGCTAAAGTTAATATCCGATTGACTTTAAATTTATACACAGTGTTTAAGGTCATGAGACGAAGAAGCCTATTGATTTTCAGTGATATCCGATAATTACTACCAGAGTTATGACCCTTGATCACTTTGAAAAATCTTGTGAACGCTCTAGAGGCTAAAGTTAATATCCGATTGACTTTAAATTTATACACAGTGTGTAAGGTCATGATAAGAAGAAGCCTGTTGATTTTCAGCAATATCCGATAATTCCTGCCTGAGTTATGACCCTTGATCACTTTGAAAAATCTTGTGAACGCTCTAGAGGCTAAAGTTAATATCCGATTGAATTTAAATTTATACACGGTGTTTAAAGTCATGATACAAAGAATCCTATTGATTTTCAGCAATATCCGATAATTACTGCCAGAGTTATGACCCTTGATCAGTTTGAAAAATCTAAAGTTAATATCCGATTGACTTTAAATTTATACACACTATTTACGGTCATGATACAAAATAGCCTATTTATTTTCAGCGATATCCGATAATTACTGCCAGAGTTATGACCCTTGATCACTTTGAAAAACCCTGTGAATGCTCTAAAGGCTAAAGTTAATATCCGATTGACTTTAAATTTGTACACAGTGTTTAGGGTCATGATACGAAGAATCCTATTTGATTTTCAGTGATATCTGATAATTTCTGGCAGTTGATCACTTTGAAATATCTTGTGGACAAAGGCCTTGAGACAAACCATCAAAACTATTCTAATCATTTCTGATAATTATTTAATGGGCTATTACTCGTAATAAGATTATCATGTGTTGTAAATGTTCTCCTTACTGATAAAAGAAACAATATGCGACAACCCTTGTTGACTGCCCGGACGACTTAGCTGTTGTGGGCGTATGTTTCGTTGCCTGGCAACCTATCTTTGAACTATTACAGAAAAAACAACCAGCTCCAATATATCGTATCTTTAAAGTTTTATAACAAGAATGACCACTCTTATACTTAATTTTACATAATGCAGCTTTAATATCAATATACTGATCTATATCAGGCCAAAGGACATTTACAGTTAACAGAAAGAATGTGACTGACAAATCTTTAATTTGTGGCTGGTAAAGTCACAAAGTTGATTTATTTCAAGGCAGTATAGGCTTACATTTTTATACACCTACTTGGAAATGTGGTTGTATACATTTTTTGGTCACCCCTGTCTTGTCAACACTCTACAGACTACATTTATCATCTGTTGTTATGTTGTTTACGAGAAGAAGCCTATTTAATTTCAACAATTCCTGCTAATTTGGCGTACTGCTTTAGTTAGTTTGTGTCACTTTGTTGAACCGGGTGTGTTTTGGGAAATGAATAAAGTTGACAGGAATACGATGCAGTGTGTTATGACGGGATATTCTGATTTACGTGCATGCCAATGTGTATAAGGGACATGGGTTTTCCATACCATCTGAACAACAAGGGTCTTGGGGTTTTCATACATGTACCATCTGAACGACAAGGGTCTTGGGGTTTTCATACCATCTCCCTGAACAACAAGGAGAAACTAGGATGGAATATCCCACCACATGCATTGATCCTTGCCCTCCTGTGGCTGCCACCCCATGCATTTGGTATTTTTGTTAGTGTAGCAACAATGATACATAGATTTGATAGGATTAATAAAGAATGAATGAATTGTGATAATGACATGTCAGCACTAACTGGTGTATATTTCTCCAAACATGTTGATTAAACAACACAAATAAACCAAATAAACAACAAGTCATCCATTTTACTGGCCTTGAAAAACAAACTCAGTTTCTTTCTCACTGAAAGTTCATCACCTTTTATCATCTCTGAAGACAATAGTAGATAATATCATCCAGATCTACTTCTATAATAATACATGTAGATAAAAAAAACTGTAGACTTGTTCATCCTGCCCCTCATCAAGATATGGAAGTCAATGACAAGGAGTGGTGTTGCACGGATGGCCTGGCCAGGGACATCATATAGTCGTTCCTGTGTACACAATGGTGTGCATATTAAAGACCCTGTGATGGTTGAAATTTGTTATGTTATCTAATTTGTCTAATTGTAGATATTTTGTATACAGAAGCACGAGGCGACATTACCACATTACGTACAAGATAACTTTATTACAAGAGAGCTATATAGGGCACATAACTCATAGGGTTCAGACCACACACCTCCCCCAAGATTTTTTAGAGTTAATATCATTTAAACACCGTTAGTTTTAACAGTCTAAAACATAGTCTTTTAAATTCTTTGGCTTGTGAATGGTTCTGCCAGATCTTGTCTTGAGGACTTTTTTGGACTTGATAGGTTTTGATTTGACTGCTGAACCTTTCGTATTGACTTCTGTACCTCCACCTCCCCCAGATCCAGGAGGGATCGGCATTGATCGATAAGGCCTGATGTGGCGACGATTGCGTCGAACAGTAATTCCTGTTGAGAGTTTTACCAGGTATGAGCGATGTGGCAATATTTTCGTGATTTTGCCCCGTAACGTCCATTGATGGGTACTATGGTGTTGGACTATGACATGGTTTCCAACACTAAGTTGAGATAACGGGAAGGATCGCTGGTTGTACCATTGTTGGTGCTTGTTCTTGGAATACTGCTGACGTTGAATTCGACGGTCATCGGGTATGGTCCACTTCTTGTGGAATGCTGTCGGGTGACGTGGTAGGGTATCGTTAAGACGTCGACCCAGGAACATTTCACTTGGAGACTGACCACCAAGTAAGGGTGAGTTCCGGAATGAAATTAATCCTTTCCGCAAAGATTTCAAGTCTGGATTTTTATGGGTGCGACACTTGCGTACTAGGTTCTTCATGGCCTTGACTGCAGCCTCGGCTTTTCCATTGGACTGGGGATATCTGGGACTGGATGTCGAATGCCGGATGTTCCATTCTTGGGTAAATTTCCGGAATAACTTTGAGGTGTATTGCGTTCCATTGTCGGAAATGATTTCGTCTGGTATACCATATCTGGAAAATGAGTCGGTCAGTGCAGATATGACTGTTTCAGACGATGTATCTTTGTGCAGACGGTATAACTCCGGCCAAAAGGAGAAGTAGTCGACAATAACGATATAATTTTCTGTGCCATACTGGAATAAGTCAGTGCCAACCTTCTGCCAAGGTCTTTCAGGCATTGGATGTGGCTGAAGGGGCTCACATGGTTGTGAGTGTTGGGTTATCTGGCACTTTTCACATTGGGATACGAGATCTTCCAGGGCTCTGTCTATCCCAGGCCAGTAAACACACTGCCGAGCTCTACGCTTGCACTTTTCCATGCCTAAATGACCATCGTGGAGCTGTTGTAGCATCTGGCGTTGCATAGATTTAGGTATTACGGTACGACAACCATACAGGATTATACCATCATGAAGTGTCAGACTTGAACGGACTGACCAAAATCGTCTAATAATTTCAGGGCAATCATTCTTGGAGTCTGGCCAACCGGATGCAATGGTGGATGCAAGGGTTGACATTTGTTGATCATTGACCATACACTCTTGGATCTTGACTAAAGATTTTGACAAGGTGTTTATCGACTGGAGAGACAGCATGGTGTTTACTAGCGCTTCGCTATCATCTTGGTCTATAATATCATCTTCGGCTGGCTGATCAACGGGTGCTCTTGATAAAGCGTCAGCGGCAAAATGTTTTTTACCATCTACCCAAATAGCTGTAAAATTGTACGGGCATAGTTTCATCCGTAAACGTTGTAACCTAGGGTTATCAATCTCATCAATCCTATATTGATTGAAAATTGGAATGAGTGGCTTGTGGTCAATAAGTAAATCAAAGTGAGGAAGACCGTGGAGAAAAAGATGACATTTCTTCATGGCCCAGGCTGCTCCTAGTGCTTCAATTTCAATCATAGCATATCTTGACTCTGTGGGTGTCAAAAACCTTGAAGCTGCTTGTACAAGTCTACATGTACCATCTGTCTGGGTTTGTGTAAGAGCAAGGCCTAACCCATGTAGCCTGGCAGCATCTACTCTAAGCTGGGTTGGTAAACTGGGGTCAAAGTAGGCCAAAACTGGTGTGCTGGTGAGAAGATCCTTGGTTAGTCTGAAGGCGTCTTCTTGAGCTTGTTCCCAAACAAAATGATTCTTGGGCTTCAGGAGAGGACGAAGTGGCTGTAGGGCATCTGCGATTTCTGACGAGAAATCTGCCAATTGATTTACCAGGCCGAAGAATGATCTGATGTCTGTAATAGTGTTTGGTTTTGGAAAATTCCTGACGGCATTAGTGAGCTCGGGACTGAGTTCGTATCCATCCGAAGACAGAATATAGCCACAAAATGGAATGGACGGCTTTCCAAACTGACATTTGGTCAGGTTAAGATTGACTGAATGTTCTTGGCATCTCTGGAGAAAAGCAAACAAACGTTCTTCGTGCTGTGCTTCATCTTTTCCATATATAACAATGTCATCAACAATTTTTGCTACACCTGTGAGTCCGTGAACCACTGCATCCATGCGTCGATTATAATGCTCCGATATATTACTTATCCCATATGGGGCCTTAAGGCACTTATAGCGGCCAAATGGGGTGATGAACGTGGTTAGGTCGGTATCTTCTGGGGCAATAGCGACTTGCCAATAGCCTGTCAAAGCATCAACCTTGGAGAAGATCTTGGCCTCATGTTTTGATATGGAGACGATCGCCTCGTGTGGGGTTAATGATTGATAGCGTTCTCGAATAACATATTTGTTGAGCTTGGTGAAGTCGACACACATTCTTATATCATCAGTGTCTTTCTTCGGGACTACGACAATAGGGTGACACCACGCAGTGGGTTCTGTGACTGGGGTGATGACTCCTTGGGCTACCATGCTATCCAACTTGGCTTGAAGCTTCTCTCTTAAGGGTAGCGGAATTCGTCTTGGGGTGTGAACGGAAAATGGCTTTGCATCATCGTGTAACTGGATGTGGAGCTGTTCACCCTTCATGGACTTGAGTTTGTCATCAAAGACGGTTGGAAAACTGTGTACAACCTTTTGTTGTAAGTTGACAACCATAGCCAATGGATAGGCATTAGGCCAGTAGTCTGGAATCAAATGCAATGCTCGGAGGGCAGGTCTTCCTAATATAATGCCTTTCATACCTTGGATCACATAAATACGTTGAGTTGTGTTGATGGAGTTGTACTTTAGTTCAGTTTCAAAGTAGCCATCACATTGTAGACAAGAGTGGCCTACACCAACAAGTGATCGATCTGAGGGTTGCAAAGGAACAGGAAGCTGCATATTTTGGAACAATACTGGACTAATCGCAGAAACAACTGCGCCTGTATCTAGGCAAGCTCTGTGAGGGTGCGATCCAAGGTAAATATCTATACAGAATTCCAGGTCCGCGTCATCTGAGGTATGTAAAACGCTAGAGCAAATGCTGGAAATTTGCTGCATTCCCCTACAATGTGTACTCTTGCGAAAATGACCCAATTGTTTACATACCGGGCAAGTTTTACCATATGCAGGACATTGACGTTGAGCATGAGTTGTAAGACACTTCTTGCAGTTATAGGTGCGTATCGGCTTTTTTACTGTGGGGGGTGCCTTGTACTGGAATGCCTTTGGCCTCTGGGCTTTATTGCTGGACATATAATTGATGCCTTCTTTGCCTTCAAGTGTGGTCACGTGTTGGGCTGAAGATTCTTCTGCACGGCATATCTCTGTGGCTGTTACCAGGGTGAGATCTTTGGCGGCCAGGAGTTTCTTGCGTGTCTCACTGTCAGACAAACCCAGGACAATCTTATCCCTTAATAAACGACTATGGATATTTTCAGGATAGTTGCAAGTTTTTAGCATTTCTTTGATCTCTGTGAGAAAATCATCAAATGTTTCATTGACCTCTTGGTGTCTTCTGTTAAAGTAGTAGGTTTCTACAACTTCATTTAGGCTACCCAAAGCATAGGATTGCAATGCCTCAATAATGTCTACTGGGCTTTCCCTTTGGACTCTTGTCAATGGCAGATTGCGAAGAATTTTAAGTGTTTCGTCTGCTAAGGCCGATTTTAAAAGGGCGACTTGAGTAGTAGGGGGCATTTGATTTAGCTCATTGATGCTTGAAAATATATCCCATCGCTCTTTCCACGTCTTCAATGCTTCACCTTTGTCTACCGAAAGATCAAGTTTGTTCGGCAGAAGGACGAAGTTGATTTTGGTCGTTGTAGGAGGAGTCGGTGACCGAGACATCTTTGAACCAGTTCCGATGCTTTATATGAATAGCGAGAATTGTTTTAGGGAAGTAAAACAGCTCGCAGCGCCATGTTATGTTATCTAATTTGTCTAATTGTAGATATTTTGTATACAGAAGCACGAGGCGACATTACCACATTACGTACAAGATAACTTTATTACAAGAGAGCTATATAGGGCACATAACTCATAGGGTTCAGACCACACAAAATTCGAAATAAAGAATAGACTGTGGCGCTGTTATCCTGGCAAATTACCCTTTAAGAACATTGCATGATGTAAGCCTATCTTCATTAACCAGTAGGATGTTAGACTCTTATTTTATTTCATATACAGCGCATTATACTTGAAATCAATCTACATACCATATGAGATAAATAGATAGAAATGTACTATCTGGTTCACCTGTACAGTTTACCTTGACTACATGTAGATAGATAGACCTGAAAACAATCTACATATTCTTCACCATGGGGGTTGAGTAGTAAACTTTACTTTACAACCAAATAACATCATGTACATTACGCCATAACAAATTGATTTGTGATTTTGGTCAGAAGAGAAATATTTGAAATGAAAAATTTTAAGAGTTTAAAGAAATATTTAAAGTGAAAAATGTTAAGAAGAAATGAATGAAATTTTTTAATATGATTTATCATCCTTTGTATAAGTACAACCTTCGATGCTATATTTTGCATATCAACCTGTTTCATAGTTTCGTCTTTTACAGGCCTGTCTCATGGTTTTAGCTTTTACAGGCCTGTTTCATAGTTTTAGCTACTACAGGCCTGTTTCGTTAGGTTTTTTATACTTTGTTTTATTCCACATATATTCAGGGTTTCAGATCCATTATCAAAGTTATAAGTAGTTTGTTTTGAACTCAAGCGGTGTAAGTAAGTATTGTGCTGACTCATCAATCAAGAGGTGAGAAAGTTCCAACATGGTTTTCCATATACACCCAGGACGGAGTGTATGACCCCTATATATGTAAGTGGTGCAGGAAGGGAGTGTATGGCCCCTATATATGTAAGTGATGCAGGACGGAGTGTATGACCCCTATATATGTAATTGGTGCAAGACGGGAGTGTATGAACCCTATATATGTAAGTGGTGCAGGACGGGAGTGTATGACCCCTATATATGCAAGTGGTGCAGGAAGGGAGTGTATGAACCCTATATATGTAAGTGGTGCAGGACGGGAGTGTATGAACCCTATATATGTAATTGGTGCAAGACGGGAGTGTATGAACCCTATATATGTAAGTGGTGCAGGACGGGAGTGTATGAACCCTATACATGTAAGTGATGCAGGAAGGGAGTGTATGAACCCTATATATGTAAGTGGTGCAAGACGGATGGGGTGCCTGGCAATAAAAAAAAGCATTTAAAAAACAATCAGTGTTTTAAATGTTGAATTCTGTGAAATCAATATAAAGATTGTGGTGTAGATGTAGGTAAAGAAATCATCTGTCAGTGGTTGTATGTATATGTATAGGTATATATACAGGACAGGGAGTGAATCGGATGAATCATGGATGATAAGACACATCATGTTAATACACAGCTAGCTAGCTAGCAACTTACAGCTCTGGTGGGAATTGTTAAACTGGCTCCATCACAATAATATCTGGCTAGGAACAGCTCTAGTCGGGCTTTATAGGGCCAGCTCACTAAGTACAGCTCTACTGTTGTAGATGTGGATATTCTAGGTGGGAGATTCTTAAAACTGGCTTTCTGTAAGTTATATATTTTATTTCATTTCATGCTAGTTTTAATGTCCTTGTGCCAGCCATAGAATGGAATAATAGAGTTGTGAACACAATCTTTCGCTCGCTCTCTCTCTCTCTCTGAAATTTTTACCTGTAGATACAATATATATTTCCACGATAATTCTGGTTCAAAAATGTAAATTTACATGTGAAAAGTCATGTGCGTGATATGTGCGATATATTCCTGGGGATAACATAATGAATTATTATTTAAGTAGTTTTAAAAGTAGGTGTTGATATGAAATGAATTAACATCATCCAGGCTGTGACAAATTATATGTATATGATAAATTACATTGCCACAATTCACTCCTGTAACTCCAGGCCTGGAAATAAGTTTTAGATACATGTATACCGGACAAAATGTCAGGCAGTGATGAAATACATGTAGTACGTGACATTTCAACTTAGTGCCAGACATCATGTATTAATAATATCAATAAAAAAGAGAAATCAGTGCCAGACAAAATGACCAGCACCAGAGGTTTTGTGCCCGACAAAGCCTAAATCTGTGCCTGACATTGTCTGTGACAGGTGCCTTATTTCCTTGCATGCATCTCACTGAATACTATAATCGACAAAACACAAAACATCTCTAGTGGTGCTGTATACAGTATAATGTAAATTTGACATTGACCATCTGAGAGTGTTGTTGGTGAAGTCAAGCATGTAAATGTCAAATTATCACAGGACCTGTAGATTAATCATTTCTTGTGACAGACATGGGGCTCAGTCAGGGTTGTAGGACTTTGGTAATTACACGGACTATGTTCAGCATTTTAAAAACCTACTAAAATTCATCAAATTTTGAGTTAAAATATCAAACAAACTTGACTTTTACAGTTGTCTGTATTGTGCAAGACTTTATGTAGCAGATGAAGAAAATTCAGTCAGGTGGCCGGGTATCCTTACTAAAAAAAAAAGAAAGTTGGACCAGGGGCCTGTTTCATGAAATTTTAACTATGATAAAATCCAAATTTTAGTAATTTGATTGGACAATGTTAGATTGATTTTAGTGCTTAGGCAATCAAAATTGAAGTATCTACTAAAATTTGGTTTTATCTTTAGTTAAGATTTTGAGAAACAGGGCCCAGGTTTTGTATGTATCAGCCCTGGAAAATCTACATTGTATTTTTAATGCACTAGAGTCATAGTTAAGGTTTCTATAGCAACACAGCAAGGACAGGTTAAAGCGGGGGGGGGGGGGGGTCTGACTGGGCTGCAACTAGGAGCCCCACCCCACCCATCCCAATTTAATTCTAAACAAAATTTTGTTGATGTAACTTGTAAGGGCTCCAGTGACATTTTCAGTCAGGGGTCCCATGCAAGCTGAATCCAGCCCTGACGTGCACAGTAGCTGACTGGAGCCAACAGTAGTGTTACTGTTTCTATACAACTGTATACAGATACTGGTATATGTTACAATAGAGGTTTTATTTGCCTGTATTAAACCAGCGAGGTTGTTATATGATATTTATTGTAAAGAAATCAGTTGGAGTCCCGAATCGTAAAGATATAACTTGATGTTTCATGATTCACCAGTATTCAAGGGTCCATCCCACATGTTTCACAGGATTAAAGGGGTATAACACTGAAATAGTTATTGAACAGATTTCAACATTAAATCAATGGTGCTTTCTAATTCTGACAAAAATATCACGTAGCCGTTGAATTTTATATTAAATCTTTATTTCAATGGGAAATGATTTATTATGTGCGGTAACATTTGGGGTCAGTTTAATTGGAAATTAAGGGAGTTATTATAGGCCAGTTTCTTTTTTTTCTACTAAACTTGCCCAAAAGAAGGACTGCTGTGGCTGGTGCAAGATGGAAGACATGAGTAATGGAACCATTTCTTAGTTTTAATGAAGAGAATTAGATCAGAATTTATCAATAGATATAAGAACTTATTCAGATAGTTACACATTAGTCATGAGATCTATTTCCTGCATTTTAATTGTGTGACTAGATGACCATTACTTTAAACAAGCTTGATTATCCAGCCTTTCAAATAACATGAGAAAATGTCACAAACAATAGATGAAAAGTGTTGTGTACATTTCTTGGATTTTTCATCAGAGGTACAAAACAGGGAATATTGGCAACTATCCATTTCTGTAAATTTTATCCCAATCGAAGAGGAAATGTTCCTTTAATACCAGTTTGATATTCGCTAGTTTTTATTTTATTGTAGATCCCATGGTGTATCCAATATCTTCATATCTGAGTGATTATTTGTAATAGTATCTTAGTGATATTCTATTTGTGGTTTCTAAATTATTGTTGTATATCCTATTTAGTATGATACCCCCTGATATACCTTGACTTTAAAGTACAAGTAATAATATCTAGGTGTTTTTAGAGAATTTGTTTGTTATCTTGTTGGAATGTTTAGCTATAAATCAGGATAACACAGTAATTTTATATGAGGTTGACAGATCCGATGGATGTTGGCTGTCGTTCATACCACATGGTGGTTACAGGGAGTAACAGCCCCAGACATCCAATCCTGGGGTTGTGGGGCAGAGAGAGTAACAGCCCTGGACATCCAATCCTGGGGCTGTGGGGCAGAGGGAGTGACAGCCCCGGACATCCAATCCTGGGGTTGTGGGGCAGAGGCAGTGAAACCTCAACATTGACTTAATGACACATACCCACATATGTATGTTGACTTATCTAAGATCACAGGGGTGATGAGACACTCTCACTACTAATGTATCAACAATATGCATTTATTTAAATTGAAAAATGTTTTGTATGATAATAAGACATAAATTGATATGAGATATATAAATATAAATTACCATGACATTATATTACATTGTGCACCCTGTTTTATACCAGTTGTTAAATATATTCAACCTAAAAATGTCACTGACCAAATACAGACATTAAAGACTAATGTGCAGCTATTTATTTGTGCAATGCAAAGTAAAAGAATTTTGTCTGGATGGCAGCTTGTCTGTCAACTCTTCCATCAATTATTTACTACCAAGGCTTCTTTAACAGGTGTGGATATACAGGTGGATATGTAGACAGCACTTAAATTGTCAACATCACTGGAACTACTCCCCGTCCTCCCCCCCAGGACATCCATTATAACTAGACAACACTGGAGCTAACCCTGACTTGTATCTTACTCTAGACATTTCTTATACTATACACAACTTGTTAATAATGCTGGAGCTAACCCTGACTTGTGTTCTTGATTGGACGTAAATGCCAGTAATTAAAAAAAATGAGTTACGTTGCATTTTCATAACACAGAAGATATATGGTAGAAATAAGTTAATTAAAAGATGACAAGCTATAGAATTGATATTAGTTTTCAGTCTCCGTGTATAAAGGTATAAATGCTGTTAGTTTTCAGTCTCCCTGTATAAAGATTAGCTGACTATAAGTGTTATAACGAGGGAGTTAGTTGACCTTACATTGAACAGGAAGAGGATGTAATTATAAAACATGTCTCTCTACTTTAATATACATACATCTAATATACATAGCTTTTAGCTTTGTATAAAGGTCAAAAATAGGTCAGGGTAGACAAAAACCGTTGATGTTTCAAGCCAGGGGGGACATCTGTGCAACCTATTAGTTTGGATAGGACAAAAAAAGTTGAGGTACACCAGTCGTGGTTTGAACATTCCTAGAATCATGGATGGTTCACACCAACGTGTATATAGTGCCTTGGTTTTTTATCCCAAGGGAAGGGCTAGACACTTTTCCTTCCTAGGCCACTAATAAAAAAGCAAACCATGCTTTTATCTGCAAAGAATTTTCTGGGAACTTATTGGTAGTGTAAGTCAGTGTTGTACTCACTGCGTCACTGTTGCTTCTCTTGCAGTATAAAACTCAGACCCTAAATCGAAGTCTTACTGAATAGTCAATTGACTTTTGAATCATTTGAGTACCTTGACTGTACGCTACCCCTTCCCGGTAAACAGATACGTATCATAATCATATATCGACCACCAAAACAAAAACTCTTCGCCAAATTTTTAGAAGAGTTTTCGTCCCTTCTCGGTCACCTATCTTCCTGCAAAAAAGAGCTCTTAATACTAGGAGATTTTAACTGCCACGTTGAAAACAGGAAAGATCCATCTACTATAAAACTTATTGATACTTTGTATGGGCATTCGCTCCAACAGCATGTCTCCACCCCAACACATATTCGTGGTCATACACTAGATTTAGTTTTGACGAGAAGTGATCAACTATCTGTTACTGAAGTGACAACAGATGATCAACTCATTTCCGACCACTTCCCTGTGTGCTTTAATTTAAATATCATAAAACCCAAAGTACATTCGAAAGATATCAAATATCGAAAATATAAATCTTTGTGTATTGATCAGTTTAAAGACATCATACTTAATTCGAACCTATGTCAAATGTATGCTTTGGAATCAGTCGATGAAAAAGCGGGACATTATAATGATTGTCTTGAATCGTTACTAAACTCTAACCTACCATTGCAGTCAAAATCCACTCGAATTAGGCCAGGCACCCGGTGGTTTAATGATGAAATTAGAGTAGCGAAACAGGAACGTAAGAGCGCGGAGAACTTGTGGAGGAAAACCAAGCTTCATGTTCACAGAGACATTTACAGTTCGGCCAGAAACAAAGTAACTCACCTTATTGAAAAATCTAAAAAGGAATACTATACAGAAAAGATTGAAGGCAGTGATAACAGTCAAAAAGAACTATTTAATATTGCAAATTCTCTACTTGACAATAATCACGGCATATCTATTCTCCCAACACATAGTGAAAGTCTTGAACTAGCCGAGCGTTTCTCGAAATTCTTCAACAATAAAATCTCAGTCATACGAAACAGCTTACACCGTGCCGATGTAAATAATAGCATTTGTCTGGAAAACCAAGTCACACCACCTACTTTTAGTAGTTTTGAACCTGTAAGTGAAGAACATGTCTCTGAGATAGTTAAATCGTCCGCCACAAAATCCTGTTCGCTTGACCCGCTGCCTACTTGGCTACTTAAAGAATGCCAGACTGAACTTAACCCTATTATTCACCACCTCGTAAACTCAGCTATAACTGAATCAACATTCCCGTTAATTTTTAAGGCTGCTAACGTTACTCCAATTATAAAAAAGCCTAACTTAAACCCTAACGAGCTAAAATCATTCAGACCTGTCTCTAATCTAAGTTTTGTTTCGAAAATAATAGAAAAGTGTATAGCTAAGCAAATAACTGCACATGTTGGCGATAATAATCTGTTAGAGCCATTTCAGAGCGCTTACAGGAGGTACCATAGCACAGAAACTGCTTTACTTCGGGTACATAATGACATTGTGCTATCCATCGACTCTCAGAAATGCGTCATCCTTATACTATTGGACTTGTCGGCAGCATTTGACACTGTCGATCACACCATTCTCTTGAAACGCCTGTCTTCACGTTTTGGTATTGTAGATAGTGCTCTTAAACTGCTTAGGTCTTATTTAACAGGGCGTCAGCAGTGTGTCTCGGTCAATGGTCGTTCGTCCAATGTAACTACTCTTGAGTATGGGGTTCCTCAAGGGTCAGTTCTAGGACCCATACTGTTTAGTTTGTACACTTCCCCCTTGGGAGATCTAGTAAGGAAACATGGTGTTGAATTCCATCTCTACGCTGATGACACACAGTTGTACTTATCATTTAAACCGTCAACTGGTGCAGCTCTTACCAAGGCCCAGGTCGAATTATGTGTAGGAGAAATTCATACATGGATGTCCAGTAACTTCCTAAAACTGAACGCTGATAAAACCGAGTATTTGCTTCTGGGATCCGATAATTTATTATCAAAACTTAATGATTCGTTTAACAAGGAAATCAGAATAGCTGAATACAATGTGTCCCCTTCTCTTTCTGCTCGCAATATAGGTGTGGTATTTGATGTTAAGATGTCCATGGAACAACAAGTTAATAATATTTGTAAATCATGCTATTTCCACATCAGGAACATTAGTCGTATTCGTAAAAATATTTCCGAGGAAGCTACAAAGATTTTAATTCATTCTATGGTCACTTCTAGACTTGATAACTGTAATTCTCTTCTAATTGGCCTTCCCAGCAGACTGATAGATAAACTTCAAAAGGTGCAGAATAGTGCTGCCAGGCTTATAAGTAGAACCAGTTTTATTGACCACATTACTCCAGTTTTATACCATTTACACTGGCTCCCTGTTCGTTTTAGAATCCGTTTTAAAATACTTTTATTAACTTATAAATGTCTTAATCACATGGCACCTTCTTATTTGAGCAACTTATTAGAATTATATATTCCTAGTCGTACTTTGCGGTCATCCACTGGTAATCTCTTAATTAAAAGACCTGTCCGACTTGTGAACTATGGTGAACGATCGTTTGCCTTCCAGGGTCCTTACTTGTGGAACAGCTTACCCCTGAGTGTACGCAATTCACCGTCATTGTCTACATTTAAAACACGTCTCAAAACACATCTTTTTAATGAAGCATTTCAATAATTTTATTGTATTTACACCAAAGATGTTCATTATATACTATAACTGTGATAGTTATCTCTTATTTTGTCTTTCTTGTGGTTTACTAATTATTGTACTTTTATTTTATTAATTTTATTATTCTATACACTTCTCTATACAGTGATGTTTTAAGAATTTTAAATGTACGTGTCTTTCCTATTGTATGTCGTACCTTACCTGCTGTATATCCTTTTTTGTATTTATGTTTTTGTATTTATTTTATTTATACTTGCTTTTATATCTATATTGTAAAGCGCACTGGAGCACAGTACTGTGGAAGTGGCGCTATATAAATCCTTAATAATAATAATAATAATAAATCAAATTTAATTACCTCCTATAATGTTGATGGTTTTATTAGACAAAGAGTGTAAGTATGTTGTGATTTATAGGTTTATTATATTATTTAAGATAAGAGAAATCAGGTTACATGTAGGTGTATTTACCTGGAGTGTCTTATGGTCATGAGGTCAATTATAGTATTAATATATAGCCACACCCACAATATCGTCCACTTGATATAACATGAAATATACATTAACACATTCATACTAGACACATCCTCGACCAGGACACATTAATTTCATAAATACCCATCAAAATCCTTTTTCTTTATGGGGTAGACAGAGTCATTTAAAAACACAAAATTCTTGGTTGTTCTGAAAAAATTTGAAATCAGAATAAAACATCATTCACAAACTTCACATATCTTCACATAGATTTATTAGGATGCTAAACCACTAAAAATAATATCGGGTGTATCTCGTACCCTAGCAATACATGAATAAAATAACCAGGAGATGAGCAGGGAAATAAACTGAACTATTCTGACAAACCTTGGGTTAGGGTTAGGGTTATTATAAACTATGCATGTTTATATTCAAATTATGAGAAAAAGTAATGAAATTCTGTCACCCATATTGGGTTCTAGAATAAATCTTTAAATTTTCTATTACACAGTCTCGCTGCTTAGGATTTAATATTTATTATTTGCAACAGTAAATGGTCTCTCAGAACATCAGATGGGACAAATTTAAAATATTGACATCAGCCCGAAACTAAGTCTTGGATCAGGTGTTTGTATGTTTTACTTGTGATTTATTATTTATTATTTGTTAAACTAAACATGCGTGGAGAGAATCTAGCAGGACTGGGGTTTGATTCGTTGTTTACTGAGACTGAGATTGTCTAAGATAATAAAAACAACTGATGGAATAACTCCTGATGCTATTTATAGTAACACTCAAAACACATGTAGCACTATTCTTACTAAATATAGCTACAGGGTGTGATGACCTTGACATCTTGAGGTACAAGGTCATACGGCAGCACCAGATGTAACCTTAGACATATGTTTATTATTAGCTGAGTTGATGGATTCAGATGGGATGGAATGTCTCTTTCAACATTCTAAAAAAACTAATAAGCTTTTATCAAGGCTGAAACATACTACAATAAACTAGGACTAAAACATCCATACATGTACATATCTTAAAGATGATCTTGCATATGTAGGGATCTTTGGTAATGTGAGAAACAAGTGAACCCCACATGGTTTGTCAGACAACCCCACCTCTTGACAGATAGAAGATCACTTGATCACTTGATTCTTTCATATACCTATGATATAAAACACACACAAAAAGCCACTCGGACACGACCCCCTGTAAGTTTTATACTCAAACAGATTTTAATCAATATATTAATAGTTATTTTACATCTATCTGTAGGAAGCCACTTGACTTAAGTTGTTGGGTATATGTGAGTAATGATTGTAGTTAACAGTATATGAGACAGTATTGTTTGTAGTAGTTTGTGGTTTGTATAACTATTGGGGGGGGGGGGCACGGAGGTGGTTGACCGAATGGTTAGCGTGTGTGTGCTGTATTATAAAGCCTGTCATTTAGTCAACTGGCGTGACTTTGATTCCCCTGTTGTACATGACAAGGAGTAACTTTCGTCTTGTTTTTTTCTTCGGTCCTTCCGGTTTCCTTCCACAGCTAAAGCATATTATTGTTAGTCCCGAAATGACCCAATTTGTGTTGATTGGACCTTAAACCCCATTTTTTCTCTCTCTCTCTCTCTCTCTCTGTATACCTAGTAGATGTGGTATAAATAAATGACTTCCATAGCTAGGTGATAGGACTTGTTAAATATCCAATGTTTATTCAAGAAATCTGTTTTACAGCCACACCTACTTTCCTGTGTTAAATCCACACCTTCAATCACATCATAATTCTTGGCTCATCCATACGATACCTCATGATATATAGATTAACTTTTCATATTCATGTGTCCTTGTAGTTGAGTTTTCCTGCTTTAATTAACACTATTTAAATAAAGTGTTCATGTAACTTTAATAATACTGAGGTTTCACAGCTTAACACTTACCGGTACATTTAGATAAGTGTTCATGTAACATTTCGCTAAATTGACACTTGCAGCTACTCTTGGTAGATGGCAACATTTTACCTTCGCAAGGTAGCCACAAACTGCGTCCACGATGTTGATAGGCTAACAAAGGCCTAATACAGCATGGATAGATCGCTGAAGATGAGATTACTAATTAAGCACTCACATGTATCAGCCTTTTCTATTTTTGTTGAAATGGCTTCTGTGGATTTAGTTCAGACTGGACGATAGATATTAAACGAAGTTTAGCTAAGCGATGAAATTTTATCGTCTAACATAAATATAAAAGTTGTGGAATCTCTTTAAGAATATCTGTATAAAGCACTACACTTAGGTGGGTGTGCTTACCCTTTCTACAGCACCTGATACTAGGCAGGTTCATCAATGAATTATTATATATAATCACACCTTAACCCTAGCCCTCCCCACCCTCCTGTGTCAATCAACAAGTTATATAAATCTGTTGAGGTATATATTTTAATGAGGGGGAGGAGCCACATTGATTGACAGACTGTAAGATAACAAGAATTGTACAGGTACAGTAGCTAAATTCTGATTTATAACCAGATGTTATTGTGTGGTTTAAATCATATCACACTCACCAGAATCTGGTTCATTTATTCTAAATTCTAGGGACTTTGCATCCTCAGAATTGGTCGATACAAATTACACAATCATCACGGGTGAACAACTAGAAAACGTGTCTCCCCCATAGATTAACCCATGGGTATAGTGGAGAATGAAACCACTGGGGATACCGAGTATGGGAACTATTTTAATAAGGATATTTTGCTGCACTGGGGGGTCACGGTGGCTAGGTGGATAAGGCGCTGGTTCGCTAGCCTGGAGGTCGGGTGTTCGATCCCTGTATTGGCCGAGAAAGTTCATCTCGATTTTCCGGCGTTATTTCAGTGATGCAGAAGGAGGGGATGACAAGGACAGCTGCCTAGTCGTTCAGATGGGATGAAAAACCAAGGTCCTGTGTACAAATTGGAGTGCACGTAAAAGATCCCTAGGCAGTTGGAATTCGATATAAGAGTAGGCCGTAGTGCCGCTGCCCGGGCAAAATTACCCTCATAGCACACTGTATGGCATATGCCTGTCTTCCATTAACCCATGTTAGGTGCAAAAGAGTAGGACGTTAAACCCCATTTCATTTCATTTCATTGCTGCACTGACTTACCTAGTGAAGACGGCAGATCATATGAATTTAAAGGGTCACGACTTGGCCTAGACTTCTCATCCTAACTAGGCAGCATCGTAAGATAACTAGTAGCGATAAAGTGAAATAGGTAATTCATCCAACTCTATTTCATGTTTATTGGTTCTAATTTCGTGGTGGATAGTAAAAGTAATGTCTAATTGTCCTGGCGCGATGATTTATGTCCAGTAGTCTTCCAGGAACTATTTACATCTGATTCGGTTCTTGTTAAGATAAAGTATGATATGGTCGTTTGATCGCTGTTTCAATGTCCGTTTTATGGATGCTTATTACCATACTGTATTACGTTAAACGGTTCTGCTTCCTGGACTCGAGAATTCTGTCTAGTTAACGATACTGAGATAGATTTAAAGCCTTCATCGTAGTTCTCTACTCTTTAAACAAAAGGTTGATTTGTGACTCTGTGATAATTAAAACATTAATGTAAGATGTTACACTTGGTTGTTATTTCTGGTCCCTGTAGTTTAAATCAGGGAGCTTCACAACACTGTTATTTAACTTTGTACGATTTAATTTTGTGTATTAGAAATTCTGGAATTGAAATTTTTGAATGGTATATGCTTGGCCAGCAAACTGCTGGAATATTGATTAGAAATAGAATTGTTGACTTGATACGGCCAAATTGTGGATGCAGTATGATTATATTTATTAGGGGGTAGACTTTATATATACTGGTATATATAAACTGATATAACTGGTATATATAAACTGTTATATCACAGTGATAGACCTATAATAAACCGATATATACATGTATATACCAGTTTTTGTACCAAGTAGCATACTATGAACTATACACAGAAACTATGACTGGAACCATGTACTATGACCTATACACAGAAACTATGACTTGTAGCAGTGTAGTATAACCTATACACAGAAACTATAACTTGTAACAATGTAGTATAACCTATACACAGAAACTATGACTTAAAGCAGTGTGGATATTTAATGGTACAGTAAAAATATATTATATTAAATAGTAGATAAAGTACAAGTGCTTCTATATTTACTGGTATAAAAATCAACTACTTGTTCTTCTTCCAGCTGCTATATATCAAATCATAAACTAGCTGTCTGATGTTAATTCATCCTTGTCAGATGTTATAATGTATGTACAGTAGAATCCGTATGAGCAGCCACTCCTATTCAGCGACATCTCCTTGTAAGCGGTCACAATAAATTCCCCCCGTAAAAATTCTATTGTTTCATCTCTTTATTCAACGGCCACTCCTCTAACGCGGCCAGCGGTCACTATTTTGCTAATAAATTTAACAAAACATCGCCCATTCAACGGCCATTGTTGAATGATACCATCTTGTCGTTCTTCGTAACACCCCCGCTAAACTCGTGAGTAGTAATCAATTAACTGGACTCCCACTGATCAGGTAAAAAGAAATGTGAAAATAACAATTAACCCGGGATTATCTGTTAATTAATCTTTTGTTTTATTAAACGACTAACCTGATCATTGTTTTCACACTTAACGGAACATTACTTGATACTGATTGAATAAACTGAAAGTACCGACTAAAAGCCGCTATGTTGTTAAATATACCTTTTTAACGCCACCTATAATATTTCATACAGAGTTACACCCCCGGTAGCAAAATCAGTGATGTTTTTTGGTTCATGTGCTTATTTTTGATAACATAAAATTAATTCATCGATTTTCTTCACAAAAATGGATAAATATTATCAAATGCATCACAATAATAGACAGTAGTATTGAAGGTTGGTACAAAATGACAAGTTTACAGAAGTTATGTCCGAGATCCAGCGACAGCCAAATTTACCGATGCAAGTGAAGTATTGGTGTTTGCTTCCAATGCATTCAAGCGTATATTAATTGATGTCAGCACAAAAAAAGCACGAGATTTTACAAAAATGGATAAATATCGAATGCATCACAATGATAGACAGTAGTATTGAAGGTTGGGACAAAATGACAAGTTTACGGAAGTTATGTCCGAGATTCCGCGACGGCCAAATTCACCGATGCAAGTTTATCCAAGCGTAATACTAATTGATGTCAGCACAAAAAACCACGAGATTTTATTAAGAGGCCACTCCCATTAAGCGGCCAATCGCAAAAATTCCCATGGGTGGCTGCTTAATGCAGATTCTACTGTATAACTAATAAAACATCAGCCATACAGTAGAATAATCAGTTACCGTGGTAATAAATTATAATTATATAAAAGATACAACAATACAACTATAGTACTTCCTGTAAATACAGATACATGTAGAGTACGTTGATGAAGTAAGATTATTACTTCCTATAGATTTAAACCTTGTTCATGTTTTATACCAAACTTCTGGGTTCTGGTTTAAGCTGCTGTAAACAATTCATCATTCTTGGCGCCGAATATCAGTAGAAAATAGTATCAGGAATCATCGAAGAATTAACAGATTCCAAACATATCCACAACAACCGATTTAAGGATATTTTCATTTAATGCGGTGATCATCTGCAGAGCTAATTGGGAAATAACATACTCAAATTCTCATCACAACATCCCCTAATTATAAAAATAAATCCCTGATTCTCATCACAACATCCCCTAATTATAAAAATAAATCCCTCGCCTTCGTTCTCTTATAAAAAAACATAATCTCTAATAGCTTTTCTCTTGTCTTTAACCATACTTTTTTTTATTGAACTCCAACTTTTTATCTTGTCTTCTGTATTCCTGTGACGCTCTTCCTTTGTCCTCCCTCTTCATAACAATTATATCATGTTCTGCTCTTTTCTTCCATTCTGTTTTTAATTTCTCTTGCAAATTAATATTTATTATAGAAGATATTAATGTTTGCTTTATTTTTGAACCTGGTTTGAGTGTTGTGTAGTTGTTTGGATTGTATGAAAAATTGATGTCCTGTGTATCCAAATGGCTGCACAATAAAGATTCCCCAATGTTTTGAAATGGAAGTAAGATTATGTTATAGTGTTGTTGTCCACATAACAAACCTAGTTTTATATTGCTAGCAAGTAAGGTTTTAGCGAGGATTGGATAAAGGCACTATGCAGGATATTTATTCAAGTGTAGATCCTTTTAAACACATTAGGTCACACTTGTTTAATTTTTACTTCTTTGATATCCGATAGCCACTTAAAGTTTTGTTTAAAATCTGAAACTAAAGAATTAGGACAAGAGCAGACAAGTAATTTTTGTTTTTATATATTTTATATTAGTTTTTCTGCTGATATTATCAATGATATACAATAAATCTTGCGATAACTTTAACAAACAAATGACTCATCAATGAAATATTGAATTGATTTATTCCTGTGACCTGCTGTTGAAGTGCAGGCGCTTTGTCATAAATGGTTGAATCAAAAAGGTTATTTGGTAAGGTGGTGGGAGTTGTGATATAACCCACAGAATATAATGAAAACCCTGTTTAATATTTTTAGGATATAGAGAACAGATAATGTCATTGGTGGATTTGTTGCCTGTTATATATGATAAACTTGTTGGCTTTCTTTTGGTGCTCCGATTCTTTTCCACTTATAAATAACTTGGTGCACAAACAAATTATTATAATAAATACTTAACTATGTGTTGAGTAGACTGCACTCGCTCTTTCTCTCTCTCTCTTTCTCCCCCCCCTCTATCTTACTCTCTCTCTCTTAGATTTCAGCTGTTGAATATTGTAATGATTAATTTAGTAATTACCGGTACATTGTAAGGTATAATAGTTGTGTGTTTGTCTTGATGAAGTGACAGGGACATTATTCATATGAAATAATCATATAGTGAGAATGTGGATGGTTCTACTTTACTTATCTTTGCTCAATGAAATTTTTAATATATTTAGTAGCATTGTCTATTTTTGAACTGTTATTGTACAAACCAAACGGCCAGGGCCCTGTTTCACGAAATTTTAACTTAAGATAAAATCCAATTTTAGTAGATACTTCAATTTTGATTGGCTAAGCACTAAAATCAATCTAATATTATCCAATCAAATTACTAAAATTGGGATCTTATCTTAGTTAAAATTTCGTGAAATAGGCCCCAGCTCTTTATCTAAATCTATAGCAACATATTTCTGTATACCGTTGTCAGGAACATCATTCATATCACAACTAGGGTTACTACATGTAATATGTTTTAATTGTTGTTTGTATGTTAGCCCAGTTGAGGCAAGAAAAGTAGGTTTTCAACTCCAATTCATTTGTTCAGGTCACTTTGGTTATAATTATAAGGAGTTCACAAACATGGAACTTACGTAGTGTTTTACTTGTACTTCATATTCCCTGTGTAAGCGAATTATTGAAATAAAATGGAACCATGTGTTAGTCCCAAAATAACCTAGTTCGTGTTGAGTGGACGTTAAACGCCATTCCTCTTACTCTCTCATATTCTCCAAGTCAGAGCAGAAACATACTTGTATGTTAATTTTCTCTGAGTCCTAGTAGAGACTTCAGAGGTTAAACCCTGTATATCATTCCTTCTGTTCTCCGAGTCAGAGCAGAAACTTCAGAGGTTAAACCCAGTATATCATTCCTTCTGTTCGTTTGGCTTGTTCCCATACAAATAGATAAAAGGTCTAGAGAGATATAATCTGTCTACAAGTCTAATATATATATATATAGCTATAATCTGTTTGTTTAACAAACTAAACTATATATGTGGGATTGGAGACAAGAATTTTACTGATTCACCTAAAACTCACCATTCAGTTATTGTATCCTGTATCGGTATAGATTAGTCACACTAGCTGTCAGTTTAACACTAGTTTATATTATCATCTAGTATCAGAGACTATATAGCTGGTCATAGGTAAACCTCTACATTCATCTATATCAGGGACTATAATACTAGCTGGTAGTACTCCGGTAAACTTCTATATTCATCTATATCAAGGACTATATACGAGCAGGTTGTAGACTCAGGTAAACCTATATATGTTCTCATGCTGTTTATTGCATATTTTATTACATCAACAAAAATAACTTGGGATACATCTGGATTGGATGAAATGAAATGAAATGGTGTTTAACGTCCTACTGTTCTGCTCCTAAACTGGGCTAATGGAAGATGGGGGATTACAGATGATATATTATAATAACCAGTCAGATACAAATATACAGGTAAACTTCTTGTCAATTACATCTCATGCAGAGTATTGGAAAGGTGTGTTTTTTCGGTGAATTTGTCAAGTTGTGTTTTGTTTGGATATTATTGTTGGTTTGATATCATTGTCAGGTTGTGTTTGTTGGATATTATTGTTACACAAGTATAAAATATTTTTACAAATGTTATGCTTAGAATTGGGTATATTTTTAGGAACTCCTTAAGCCATTTGACAATTCTTTATTTTCTGCAAGGTCCACATAGCTAATAATTTGATCTAATTTTCAACCCTTTTACTGATATTATTCTTGAGTTATCATAAATGCTGATGTAGCAAAATAATACTAATCTCCGTTTTAACTAAATTTGCATAATTTTGATTCTAGTAATTTAACATGAAAGTAATCTTGGCTCGATGTCAAATATCTAATTCTTGTTTGTGTTTTTAAAACAAAGATACTCAAGAACAAAAAACATTGATGATCTTTCTAACCTTTGAGTGTACATTCCTCAAATATTTGAGTTACACCCATTTTACTCTTAAACACATGAGATGAGTTTTGTCATTAATTCATCTCTCGGTTGACTGGTATTTATCACAGATCTGTTGAATGGTTTGTTGTTGATTGTATATCTATAAAATACATATTGTCGGTTTAAATATACACCTCATCCCAATGGATCCTTCACATTAACTTCTGTTTTTATATAGGCCTACATGTACTCACTAGATTAAAGTACAAATATTGTAGTATTCTTGACATTTAAAAATACACAAACTTCCCCCTATTCTACATTAGTTTAGATATTTTACCTGTAAAATAAAAAGGAATGATATGTATAAAGCTGCTCATACCTTCACTACACTTGATATTATCTAGGTCATTTTGGGACTAACATATGGTTCGATATTGTATTGTGTGTAAGGGTGTGTATAAGGATCTTCAGCAGAAGTTTAATATTATAAAATGATAAACTGGTCAAATTTATTAAAGAACAGGTCCTTGTTCACTATTCAGCTATACCAGACTCAATCTTGGTTTTATCTGAGAAATTACAATTATTTTCTGACCTGGTTTCCCCATTGTGAAAGGTACAAAGGACTAAAGATGTCAAGTCCAGCGAACACGCTTGTGTGCATGTATAAGAACCCTAGAAAGACAAGTAGGGGAAGACAAAATTACTCTCAAACCAAACTACATAACGTATGGCCATTATTGAAACATTTTATTCTGTAAACCAGGATATTATAGCCCACTTCATTCCATGAAATAACAGTCATGAGTGATACTCGAGTTGAGAATAAAATCCAATATTTATCATGTAATTTTTTTTTGATTTGGTAATAAAATGTCTTCAATTTATTTAATCAGATAATATGATGAACTGGTGCTTGGATGTTTTATTTACAAGTACGTTCCCTGGCAACTTGAACCCATTCTTTCGCAACTTGAACATGTACATTCCTGGCAACTATAACCCATTTCAAGAAGAAACATAGGACATTAAACCAGGGCCGTACATTGCACCCCCTGAAAAATAAGCCACCCCCTAATCATTCAAAAAAAATAATTATAAAATAAAACACTTGATTATGATCACACAGTGCTGCTCTTAAGACACTGATCAGGTTTTAAGGGCGCCCACACGCCAATGGGTTCGTTTGCCCTGATCCAAACTTTCTTATATCACTTAACGTGAAGGCTATGGCGCCCCACCACTCTCGTGCACCCCCTCTCTTAAAATCCTACATATGGCCCTGTATTAAACCCCATAATATTTGATTGACATTCAATTATTTCAATGGTTTTTACAAGAGAGGTGATGTAAGATGGGGGTAGGACAGCAAAACCCCATCATATTCGATTGATGTTCCATTATTTCCGTCTTAGTTGAAGACAGAATACAAGTAGAAGATGGACATGTGGTGTTCTGATAACGGAAAACATTCTTATAAACATGTTCGTTCATATAGCATGAAGGTTCAATTATTTGATGTCAAGTTGACGATAAAATATTACTTTCCTGGCTTCTACCAATTTACATTTCAATTTAACAATATCCCTTGATGAATTTGAGCGTTCCGACACTTCAATAATCAATATATTTTGTTATTTGGCGTCCATCAAGGGAGATATTATCGTACTTCTTGTTATTTGGGCTTGAGTGAGTGTTTTCATGTTTTTGATCTGTGGAAACCTCTGTGATATCCGCATACATGCACTTGGATTATCCAAACATTATATTTGTGATTTGGATGTAAAGATAACAGTTTGAGATGTTAGTTGGCTTCTTTTAAAGGATCTGCTTGAAGATTGATTATAATATTCTGTTTGCTTACAATCTGTCATGTCATCAGGTCACGTTAAACGTCGATCACAGACTTGAAAGGGAGGGTTTAACGTTCCTCAGTTCTGTACTAACCCAACTTGTAGCGTCTGCCATGTAGTGTGTTTACCATGATATTTGTCGTCGTTAGACTCCTGCATCCTGCAGCACTGACAACGATTAAATTCATTGGAAAACATTTCTTAAATCATACTAAGGATCCATTCTCTTTATCTGATATTTGTTTTGATTTGGGGTCGGGGTGGGGTGGGGGTAATTTGTGGTGTGCCCACAGGTTTGTTTTAAGGATCCACTCACTTTTTTTGATATTTGTTTGGTTTTGGGTTTTTTTCGGAAGTGGGTGTAATTTGTGTTTTGCCCACAGGCTTGTTTTAATGTTTTTGTTCATTTCTTTTGCAGTTTTCCTGGACTCACTATATTAATAATAATCATAGTAGAATTAACCCTGGATATAATCAAATAATGAAAGTAGTTGTGTAAATAGCCCGTTTCCTACTGTCTGTTTTGAACGTTACGATTGTAGAAATTATTTCAGGTTATTTTGAATTACAAATGATAAATAGAATTTGCTGTTTTCGGTGACAGTAGCTTTCTAATTTACAGAAAATGTTTTTTTCCTATTTCTAAAGACTGAATAATGGATTTGTTTTGGAAAGTATTCAAAAATGTGAATTCCATTCTTGACTGATTGAGAAGAACTTTCTATAACTCTGTGAAGATGATTCTAGACTTAAGTATAGGTGTTTTTGTTAATGAATGAAGTATGTGGTTTGAGTTAATGAAATGGAATTCTAGAAACTTCATCTTTATTTGATTAGAGTGATTAGTTTAGGTTACGACTGTTGTTAGATTTCATATTGATCAACAACCACTACTATTGATGGAAGCATGATTCACTTTCTAACCTGAGAGGTCCAGTGTTCGATCCTATTGTTTGCCGAGAAAGTTCACAGTCAAAAAATTGTTTGGAGGGGACGAAAAATTTCTTTAATAATTACTAATTAACAATGGCTTGTTTTGGTTCCCTAAATAACACAATCTTTAATTTACATGTAGTGGAGGACCTGACAAAAACAGCTGTCTAGTCATTCGGATGGAATGAAAAAATGAGGTCCTGTGTACACATGGGCATGCAGTGCACGTAAAAGATACGATATAAGAGTAGACCGTAGTGCCGCTGCCCGGGTAAAATTCCCCCTCATAGCCCACTTTAGGAGCACAACAGTAGAACGTAAAACCCATTTCATTTAATTTCCTTTAATTAGAGTCATTTGATTAACTTGTTTAATAATCCCCTATAATGATATTATTACCCCCCCTTTAATGATAAGAGTTATTTGATTAGCCAGTTTACTAATCCTCTATAATGGTTATTTGATGTTGAAGTAATTTTATATGAATTATGACAAACAGGTAAATATCGTTAACTACCTGTAAATTGTCGGTGTAATTAATCGGTTGTTTTATCAGAAACGTGATTGATTGTTAATCAATGTCACAATATTTAACTACAGATTGTAAAATCTCATAATTTGTTTGTTAATTGATTTAAGATATTAAAGCAAGGAACATAAACGGCAGGGAATTTAAATCACACCTCATGTTTCAATGACGGACAAGTTAATGATTGGGCCACCAAAACCCTGGATACTAATAACAGGAGGTATACTTACCATTCAGAGGCTGATTTTTAAACCAGTTCAAAATTGTGGGGTTTTTAAGACCGGTTACACAATTTAACTAGTCTGACCTCTTCGGTCAGAGGTTAACTAAGCATAGGCTGAAATGATATGAAATGATTCATAAAATGGGGTTTAATGTCCTATTGTTCTGCTCCTAAACAGGGCTTATTGAGCTTCATATTCTTTATTCCTGACACGCACGCGTTCGATAACACTGGTACCGCATGACACCATCATTTTCCCAGGATGCTGGGGCCAAGGTCTTTAAGCAAACCCCTTCAGATGGCCAAGATGAACCAGGTTAAAATAAAAAGCCTTTTGAGTTTATTTTAAACTGGTTTATTTGCCGCACATCTGAACAGGCTATTAGACTACAATAGACAGTGTTTTATAGTAAATTGGATATTTTTATTACACAGACAATTTGTCAGTGAGAGAGATCCGGAGCGGGTATAATCACATAGATAAGCTGAAACTGCTTTAGATATTGGAGGCAAGATAAGAAATATATGTGGACCGTTTATTTGGTTATAAAACTTGACTAGATTCTAAGAAATAACAATATCTTGCTTGACCAAGCATATTATAGATGTTTATATTCAGTAGTGTACCATTTATAAACAAATATATGTAGATGAAATATAGGGCTTAACGGCTATTGTCCACACTCTATAGACAAATAGTGAGGTTGGGTGATATACAGAGGTGGGGTGATATACAGGGGTGTGTGGGGGGTGATATACATGTAGAGGAGATATAGAGGGGTGGGGTGATATAGAGGGGTGTGGGGTGATATACATGTAGAGGAGATATAGAGGGGTGGGGTGATATAGAGGGGTGGGGTGATATAGAGGGGTGTGGGGATATAGAGGGTTGGGGTGATATACAGGGGTGTGGGGTGTTGGCTTTGCACGTTCACTCATCTGTTTTTCACAAAGTATTCCCGGAAACAATATATTTATTTTGTGCTGGTTAACGGTTATATTATATATGAGGAAACATTTCTAGACCACATGGCCCATTAATGTTAACCAGGAAAACTCTTCATATTGTTCAATAGATAGTGAAACACTTCATGACATTATGCACATGTTAGATAAAAGAAAGTGCTATACATATTGTTCAATAGATAGTGGAACATTTCATGACGTGATGCACATTCATGTTATGTGAAATACTAATGTCTGAATGAAATTGTTATATAAAAGCCTGTGCTATACATGTAATAATGGTTATATTTTATAATGATAAACACAAATAGAATCTAGATAAAATGGATCTGAACTCTTTAGTTGGTGGTGGATGGTTAAATGGTCTAATATGTGCACTGTAGATCATAAGGTCTACTATCGAGAAACAGGGCTTGGTTTCAATTGTTTAAGTAAAATTGAAAGATATGTATGTTCTGATATGACCTAGTTTGTGTTGGGTGGGGGTTAAATTATGCTCTCTCTCTCTCTTCCCTCTCCTTCCTTTTCTCACTGTCATTAAAATACATGCTGTGCCTTATTTGATGACAGCTGAAACTAATGAGCGATAAACCCCTTCATTAAGCATCAGGTCCTACAACAACTTCATTAAGCGTATAGTCCTACAACAATTTGGGCAATTTAACCTGTGTAGATGTTTATTTAATTAGAAGTATGTAAACCTGTTGAGGTGATTGCCTGACATAGATTCTACATTGATTCTACGTCAGACATTCCAAGCAAATCAACAAATAACCTGTAGATCCATTGATAATACTGTTAAACAGTGAAATAAGATATAATACTTTTCTACACCAATTACAGCAGATAGGCGTACTGAAATTTTGCCCTGGCAGCAGAGCTACTTCATTAATCTATGCTGCTCCCTGTTCCATCTTTAGGGTTGGGTTACCCTATTTTAAATCAAGCATTGCCATTTTGATTTTGTGTTCTTAATGAAATGTTAAATAATCAAGCTGACAAGGCCTTTATACACAGTATTTATTAGCGAGGATTGCAACGTTAGAAATTTGATATTTTACCAAAAATTGAAATCAGACTTTATTACCTTAAATTAATAACATTGAAGACATGTTGCTACGGTAACATTGGTTATTTTAATACACATTATGAAGAAATGTTGCTACAATGATTATTTTATAAACTTTGATCATCAAAATAATTGTGTTTCCAGTGATACGAGATAATTAACCAGAATCATGAAATCACGATTACGTTTTATTATGAACAAAGATCATGGAGTGCGTGGTTATCGTGATTCATCCAATAAAACCTGAGAAACTTTGATAGTCTGCCTGACAATAAAAACATGTCGTTGTGAATAATCAGGAACGCCACATGGCCTTTATTTAACCAGGAAATACTCTAGGATTTTTATCTCGAAGGTCGTAAAGTTTTATCAATTTCATTCATACAATATTTCGTTAATGCAGTTGATTTCTGTAGAAGAGGAGGAAGGTAGGCGTTGATATTGATAGAATTTGTGTCCGGGAAAGATTTGTATCTCCAATGATTTGCACTTTTTGTGGATATGATTGCTACATGTACTTCAGAATTAGAAACTTGTTCTGTAGATTTCGTATTCTTCATCTTTGTGAGACGCGTTTCAGAAAACAACTTTATATAATTTAATATTTCTGAGTAAAATCAGGAGGTGGCCATCCTCACATGCCTCTTTGTCCACAAGCCAGGAGATCTGGGATTCGAGCCTGAGAATGTTTCCTATGATTTTCATGCTTTGTTTCCCCTTTTATATCGTTGGCGCTGAATGGAACGATCGCTGTCTGATTCTTCAGATAGGACAAAAACTGAGTTCTCCTGTAAACGGTGACATGTCAGTTTGAATTTGAAATAAGAGTAGGCTATTGTAGACAATATTAATGGGCTGCAGTGGACAGTACTAGTGGGCTGTAGACTGCAGTAGACAATACTAATGAACTGTATGAATAATGTTGGTGCAGGTTATTTTATATATAGATTGATTTTCTAGCAAATCAACTTGACTGACAATTTGTCGGCCATGGTAAATAGGATACTGCTGTAGATATATGTGATTTATTGATTGGTAGATCTTCATCAATTATATCATATCGTCTCCATCTTGTAGGGACCCAAACTTGAACAACAACCTGTTAGCCCTTTAAACTAATTAAAGTAACAAAATGAAATGAAATGGGGTTTAACGTCTTACTACCCTGTTCCGGCTGGGTTATTGAAGTTGGCCATAACCCATATAGTGTGCTGTGAGCGGCATGTTTCCCCGATAGCGGCACTATGGCCTACTCTTATATCAAATTGGGATCTTTTACGAGCACACCAATTTGTACACACAGCCTCGTTGTCTTGTCCCAACTGAAAAACTAGACACTATTCCACGCCAGGTCCTCTGTACCGCACCACTGATAAGGGGAAGCCATGTCAGACATGCTGTACCACACCACTGACAAGGGGAAACCATGCCAGGTCCTCTGTACCGCACCACTGACAAGGGGAAACCATGCCAGGTCCTCTGTACCGCACCACTGACAACGGGAAACCATACCGCAAAATCTTGATGAACTTTATCAGTCAACACGAGGGTCAAACTCTCCACCTGTTGATTAACGAGTCATACTCATTGGACCTCCGTGATTCTTGCTTTAAATACTCATAATACCTTAAACCCCCCATCCTACCCTAATGATCCAGATCTGTTGGTTAGCAAGCCACAGCCATACCCATATCCAATTTATCCACCCAATGATTGCCAGACCTACTGATTGACAAGCCAAAGCCATACCTAACACCATCTCCATCAAATGATCTTTTACAAGCCAGCTGAACTTGTACTTATCTATTCAGTTTAGTCTACAGATTCTTTTAATAAAAAAAAAAGATTTTAATTGTGATTTGTAACTTGTCTGAAACCATAGAAACCAGCTTTCAGATTATTTACAGTCTTGTGTTTCATGGTGAAAATAAAAACAAAACAACCTGATTCTAATATCCAGGACGTTTCTATATATTTTGATTACTTGTTTCATGATTACTGCTTTATGTAGATTTCATTAATTTCTTATCAAAATGCCTGTCTGTGGCCATTAGTTGAAAAAAGTTGCTAAATATTGCGGAGTATTTTGAATTTTCTGCTGGTTTTCTGTTCATTTCGTTGGCTGACAGAAATGTGTTGTGTTTAATATTTTTTTATTTTCGGAGTCTTTCTATTCCAGTCTATAAGATAAATCAAACGAATCTGTTAACGTAAACTGTTATTGCGAACCGTTAACACGATTTAATCAAAGCCACTTCGTCTCCTTTCTAGTTGTGGTCAGGAAGACATATAATAACACTCATGATAATAACAAAAAGGCGTGTGGTCGTTTGTCGGGTATTTAATAACTTTATGGAATATTTATGACCCAGTGTCGATAATTAATCCTGTCTTTCATCAGGCTGTTACTGTAATTATTATATTGACCAGCGTGGCAAGCTGCGGATCATGTTTTTGGTTTGATTGGATATTGAGTAAGTGAGATATCTAGTGGGAGAGGAGAGAATGATTGATGTTAATATGATATAGTTGTTGCTCAATTAACTCGTATATTCTCACGGATTAACTCAACTCAAATTCACTCTCTTCTGGATAGCAGGTAGGTGTTTGAAGAAGTTGAAACAAGCAACCTCGGACCAGTTTTCTTTGTTTAATTGTGCAGCCTAAAGCCAATTTTTTAAGTCGATTTGTGCAAAGCAGTTTTGTTTTCCAAGTTAAATTGAGCATTACAGCCTCGAAATCAGTTTTCTAAGAAAAGTTTTGCAATCTCGAAATCACATACCAGTTTCCATAAGGGTTTTGTTTTCATCTTCATGGTCTATTTTTGAACCTCAAATTATTTTATTTTTATTGTTCGTGGTAATCTCTAGTGCTTATTGTCTATAGTTCTAAAACTGTTTTTCTTATTCTTAAAATAAAATAAAATGGAATGGTGTTTAATATCCTACTGTGAATCGAGATAATTATGACAGACATACATCATACAGTGTGCTATGAGGGATATTTTCCCCGGACAGCTTCACCACTATACGTTGTCCCTTGTCCTGCATCCCATGACCTACTCTTATATCATATTCCAAATGTCAAAAAAAAAAATTACATGCTTGCGAATGTGTACACATCTTGACAGTTGTAATTCGGCAGAAGAGTAGTCCGTAGTGCCGCTGTCCGGGCAAGATATCCCTCATAGCATACTGTATGCCCATCTACATTAGCCCAGTTCGGAGCAGAACAGTAAGACGTTAAACCTCATTTTATTTTTATTTCCAATGCGTACCCAAGACCTAAGCTTCTGTACTATAGCTCATTGGCTTGTTGCTGAAAACATTAACCAACATTTCATTCATTATTTTTCCTGCGTTTCTTCGAACACAATGATTATCCTACATCAATTTTCCATCACGATGGGTAATGATTGTATAACCTTTAGAAATATCATCCAGTGACCTGACATTATTCATACAGTACAACAAATTGTCAAAAACAATTTCACTAACATTAAAAATAATAAATGAAATTGCAGCAGTTTGATCAATTACTGATATTAAAGTTATAATGGAATTGATATTTATCATAGTTTTCTTTCTGTAAGAAACAAAACTAACCAACTTATTTCGATAATGTTTAATAATACTAACCGGAATCTAACAGTAATTTTTGTTGAAAAAACAAAAAGTTTTTGGATTACAATTAGTATTACTGCATTTAATAGGAGTAACGATGATTCTCTTTCAATAAAGAGCCACGGTGACTCAGTAAGTAAGAAGTTGGTTCCCTAACCTTAGTCCTTTAATGACCAAGAAAGCGCACAGAATTTTCTGGCAGGGTTGCCTTGTCAGTGGTGTAGAGGTCCTGGCAGGGTTTCCTTGTCAGTGGTGTAGAGGTCCTGGCAGGGTTTCCTTGTCAGTGGTGTAGAGGTCCTGGCAGGGTTTCCTTGTCAGTGGTGTAGGATAGAGGTCCTGGCGGGGTTTCCTTAAATTAATCACATTAGCAACCCACCACTCCTTTAAACATGCATTGTACAAGTGGTAAATACGTTTTGTGATTGATGCAGTTATCGTAAAGATGGATAATCGAAACGCTGTTTGCGATCATAACATTGGTAGAAATGACAATGAGGCTAGAATATAATTGTATCTCTAATATCTAGTGAAATAATTCTGTTTGCATTATCTAATTTTTATACGCCCACATTGAAATGTGGTCGTATATTGTCGTTGCCCCCGTCCGTCCGTCCGTCGGTCCGTCCGTCCGTCGGTCCGGCGTCCACAATTGCTTGTGGACGCTCTAGAGGCTAAAGTTAATATCCGATTGACTTTAAATTTATACACAGTGTTTAAGGTCATGAGACGAAGAAGCCTATTGTTTTTCAGCGATTTCCGATAATAACTACCAGAGTTATGGCCCTTGACGACTTCAAAAAATCTTGTGGACGCTCTAGAGGCCAAAGTTAATATCCGATTGGCTTTAAATTTATACACAGTGTTTAAGGTCATAAGACGAAGAAGCCTATTGATTTTCAGCAATTTCCGATAATTAGTGCCAGAGTTATGGCCCTTGATCACTTCAAAAAATCTTGTGGACGCTCTAAAAGCCAAAGTTAATATCCGATTGACTTTAAATTTATACACAGTGTTTAAGGTCATAAGACGAAGAAGCCTATTGATTTTCAGCGATTTCCAATAATTAGTGCCAGAGTTATGGCCCTTGATCACTTCAAAAAATTTTGTGAACACCCTAAAAGCCAAAGTTAATATCCGATTGACTTTAAATTTATACACAGTGTTTAAGGTCATTAGACGAAGAAGCTTATTGATTTTCAGCAATTTCCGATAATTAGTGCCAGAGTTATGGCCCTTGATCACTTCAAAAAATCTTGTGGACGCTCTAAAAGCCAAAGTTAATATCCGATTGACTTAAAATTTATACACAGTGTTTAAGGTCATAAGACGAAGAAGCCTATTGATTTTCAGCGATTTTCGATAATTAGTGCCAGAGTTATCTCCCTTGATCACTTCAAAAAATCTTGTGGACGCTCTAAAAGCCAAAGTTAATATCCGATTGAGTTTAAATTTATACACAGTGTTTAAGGTCATAAGATGAAGAAGCCTATTGATTTGCATCAATTTCCGATAATTAGTGCCAGAGTTATGGCCCTTGATCACATCAAAAGATCCTGTGGACACTCGAGAGGCCAAAGTTAATATCCGATTGACTTTAAATTTACACACACTGTTTTAGGTCCTGAGAGGAAGAAGCCTACTGATTTTCATCAATTTCAAATAATTACTTCCAGAGTTATCTCCCTTGATAACTTCATAAAACCTTGTTGCGCTGTAGATGCCAAACTTATCATCCCATTGACTTCAGATTGATACACAGAGTTTAAGGTGTTGAAACGAACAAGTATTTTGATTTTCAATGAATTTTGATAACTGAACAGCTAAATCCATGATATTAAATGTTTACTATACTAATTGTTAGCGTGGGGCAAAACTTTATAAAAAGCAAACAAATTCTCATGATTTTCTGATAATTACATAATGAGTTGTTACTCAGATTTTAGTGTATTACAAATGTTTCATTACCAAAAAAAAGTAAAAATATGCGACAACCCTTGTTGACTGCCAGGACGATTTAGCTGCTGTGGGCGTATGTTTCGTTGCCTGGCAACCTATCTTTAACTAATCTTACCGGATTATAGCGAGGACTGTCATCTGTTTATCGAATCTCCCGTAATGCCCCGTTAAAATCTTGTGTTTTAAAACACCTAATGACACATGTCAATTGAAGACATCACATGAATTTCAATCTGTTCTCGTCATTTATCTGTTTATAGTGTTAACGATCAGATTTAACGGTCCCTCGCTCCTGTCGCTTGTGGCGTTAATGTAAAGATTGACAGATTTCAAAGGCTGTTATCACCACATAATTTTATTGTGTTGACTTTTCATGTGGCTCAAACTTGATGAATCTTTTAAATGTTTTTATAAATTGTCTCTAGAGAATATTGTTTTTAACAGATATCTGATCATCGTTACATTAATGCCGTACAATGGCCGTACAATGGCCATGTCTTTTCTCTTTGATGTTCTGTGTATAAACATGTAGTTTTCACATGGATTTTAGCTTCTATATTGCACATGCCTGGATATAACAGTTGAAGTTTGTAATTTGTCACTGAATATGTTACTTCCTTATTTGCAACTCCTTAATTTATAATTTCCTTACTTCTAACTAACACCCTCATTTGTAACTCCCTCATTTGTAACTCCCTCATTTGTAACTCCCTTACATGTACTTCTAACTAACTCCATTACCTGTAACGCCCTTATTTGTTACTACCTCATTTGTAACTCCCTTACATGTACTTCTAACTAACTCCATTACTTGTAACTCCCTTATTTGTGACTCCCTAATTTGTAATTCCCTTACTTGTAACTCCCTGACCTGTAACTTCCTCATTTGTAACTCCCTTACATGTACTTCTAACTAACTCCCTTACCTGTAACGCCCTTATTTGTTACTACCTCATTTGTAACTACCTCATTTGTAACTCCCTTACATGTACGTCTAACTAACTCCATTTCTTGTAACTCCATTATTTGTAACTCCCTGACCTGTAACTCCCTCATTTGTTACTACCTCATTTGTGAATTCGCTTATTCCTTTTTTGTTTGTAACTACCTCTCTGGTTTTATATTGTGCTGAACATGGATCCTATAAAGAACTGATGAAAGTCAATAAAATTCTAAATGACAAAACTTGGCGTTTGGATGGAATATATCCGATTTATCCGATAGATGAACAAGCGTACTTTTATTTCATCAGATGTATATCTAGAGCTGTAGTCCCTCTCCCCCACCCACAAACCCACACAATGCCACCCCTCGCCTTCCCAAAAACGAGAGAATTTATGTTGCCCTTATTTTATTCTTCATGGAACGATTAGTCAGCAAATAATTGCAAATAAGGATGGAAAATGACCCTTTTTTTCAATTGTGACTTTTTGGTTCTAGGAGGCAATAGTCGATCAAAGATTACATCAACCCCTGACATTTTATCCGAGATCTGTCGCAGAAATATTAGTCTACCAGTCCAACCAATATCCCGGTAGTGTATATACTATTTATTGAGCCTACAGGTCCTACTGATTGTAATGAAATAAGATATACCATGGAGTATTTATTGATTGAATTGTGTGTTTAATTGTCTGTAATATCGCTGAATCGTCAAATTGTCTGTATAATATTGCTGAATCAACAAATTGTCTGTTGTTACATACGCTAGGTACTGTGTATCGAGGAGCTAGTCTTATAGAAAATAACTCATCATTGCATCATATAGATTAGTCTATCCACAAGTTCAACTCTTCATTTCTAAATTTAACATTCCTGTGAAGTAAAAACTGATATCACACCATATAATATATTTAATATCATGGTAAAATTACATTCCAATCATATGACTGTAACAAATGTGGCCCCCATAAACTGATGTAACAAATGTGGCCCCCATAAACTGATGTAACAATTGTGGCCCCTTGACCGGTGTAACAAATGTGGCCCCTATTGACTGGTGTAATGTAGGTGGCCCCAATTGTCTGGTGTAATGAGGGTGGTCCCTACAAAACATGGTCTCTATAGACTGATGTAATGAATGTGGCCCCCATTGTCTGGTATGTATTTACATAGTTTGATATTTGATGTATTGAAATGTTCACTTGTCACAGTGACCCACTCATCTATTCTTATATATAGATAAACATTCTCCAATAATAGATATAGCTTCTATTGATGCCATTATAAACATTCTCCAGTAATACTAGTAATAGATATAATATAGCTTCTATAGATTCCCATGGATTGTATTTATTTATTTAAAAGACAACCACCAGAGAAATATAGCAGATACATTTTAATATGATCATTAGAAATTATCTCCAGTGTAAATGATATTTATCTGGATTGTAGATATTGAATATAAGAAGTATGGCCACACATATTAAGGCTGTATTTAGACCTTGCAAATGACAACTGAGGTCCCATGTCACAATAATGTGGACATAAAAGATCCTTGGCAGTTGGAATTTGATATAAGAGTATACCGTAGTCCAGGGAAGAGTTCCGTCATAGAATAGCACACTGCATGGTGTATCCCTAATATAACAAACTGTATGGTGTATCTCTACTATAGCACACTGTATGGTGTATGCCTACTAGTTTGAGCCAAACTGTAGGATGTTAAACCCATTTCATTTCAATTTGTTATTAAGAAATAAAAATACAACAATCGCTCTTCCTTGATACTGAAAATGGTCCACCAAAAATAAAAAAATTTGCGCATCTGTTGCAACCTGAATGACTAGCGTGTTATCTTGGGATCATGTGATGATAAAGTGAATGTCTATAAATATAATGAATTAGTAACTGGCAAGGTAAATGTAGAATCAGAATATTTGTTTCAGGCAGGGAAGATTAAAACAAATTGAGCTATCTGTACTTCCATATATTCCTGTCTTTCATGGTCTTTATTTATAATTTCAGATCTGTTACTGAGTTTAGGGTGTAGCAATGGTGAAAGCTCCGACAAATTTCCAGCCTATAGATGTCCGAAAGGGCAAACAACAAACTCCTGCCCCTGTTCGTTCACGCTACAGGAAGTTTGATATCTATCGTGATGTACAACAGTTTTATCATGTTGATGACCATGCTATTCAGGTAGGCTGGCCATTATTACTAATATTATTATCTCCCCTCTACCAGTTGAACACCAATATCCAGTCTACCATCTACCAGACAAGCACCAATAACCCCTTCCCCTTGAACACCAATAATCCCTCCCCTCTACCAGTTGAACACCAATAATCCCTCCCCTCTACCAGTTGAACACCAATAACCATCTCCCCTATTCCAGTTGAACATCAATACCCCCCCCCCCCCTTCTACCAGTTGAACACCAATAACCCTTCCCCTCTAAAATCTGAATACCTATAACCTTCTCCCCTCTACAAGTTGAACAACAAAAACCCTCCCCTCCCCTCTACCAGACAAGCACCAATCCCCCCCCCCCCCCATCTACCAGTTGAACACCAGGATCCCCTCCCCTCTACCAGTTGAACACTTGTAATGGGAGACATCACCGTTCAGTCAGTTTAAAACTACTAGTCAAAATTATACATTTTATATGATTACAATATTACATATATATGTTGCCCAGATAGACCATTTGTTAATTTTGTATGATTATTATATTACAGGTAGCCCAGACAGACCATGAGAATTTTGTTGATTTGATATTTCACCTGGTTTACAGTCAGAATTATCAATCAGATTTAGAAAAAGCCAGGTAAATATTTCTCTATAAATTCATTCCTTTTCCGTCAGTATATTGATACCAGATACGGTCAGGATAAATATAGTACTCTCATAATGAATTAATTTGCAGATAACGCTAGGGTTGTTGGAAACAGGGTTGTTTGAAACAGGGTTGTTAGACCCAGGGCTGTCGGTATTAAAATGCAGATAACATTGTCATTAGGGTTGTTGGAAGCAGAGTTGTCAGAACAAGTGCTGTCGTTACCAGGACTTCAGTCCCTAACCCCCAATAATTTGACTAATATGTGTTTATTAGTAAGGGTACAAAACCCTGAGATAAGGTACAAAACCCTGAGATAAGGTACAAAACCCTGAGATAAGGTACAAAACCCTGGGAACCAATGAAGGTCTTTATGCTGAATTCCAATATGAGGGATATGCACACAAACATGTAATTCTAAGAAAGATTTTGATTCCCACCATCTTCTATAAATACTGAACGATTTACTAGTACTGTTATATGAATGTTGGTGCAACAACATCACTAGTTGACGTCACATCTGTATTTTAAGCAGGTGGAGTAAGGGTTAGGGTTTGTATTTATTGTTTTATTTATTTCAGGGCTATTTTCCGATGGATGACGTCAAAGAATATGTACACAATAAAATTCAAGGGTAAAGTGAACAGTGGTAGCCCTGAAGAAGTTATTCTCTCTTTTCAAAATAAACAAGGAACGTATGCCAGAATATTTGAAACGCTCTGCAGGTTGGTACATAAACATAAGATTACGCCTTGTTTTCATTTCTGATGTTAACTAGTTTAAGAATCATGATACCTGTGATTACCCCTTGTCAACGATGCAGGATGGGAGGCTTGACAAGGAGAGCTGTCTAGTCGTTTGGATTGGACGAAAAACATTGGTGTGTACGTAAAAGATCCCTGGCAGTTGGAATTCGATATAAGAGTAGGCCATAATGCTGCTGTCGGGGCAAAATTTCCCTCATAGCATACTGTATAGCTTATGCTCGTCTTCATAAACCCAGTTCAGAGCAGAAAAGTCGGACATTTAACTCTATTTCATTTTGTTCCTTATTTTTAATTGCAACTGCCAGGGGATCTTTAACATACTGACAATGGTATACATTGGTTTTTTGTTCCATCCAAAAGACTAAACACTTTTGTTTCCTAGGCTCTCCTTCCTACACCACTGAAAAACAGGAAACAAACCTGGACATCTTGGTTATTTAGTCACGTTAAATAATCTCTCCGTTTTCTCATACACTTTCTGTCCTTAATATTTCAGATTTTCAGGACTCCAATGTACGGTTTTAACTGGTTTTGCGAAAGGTTTGGATTATCGACCAGGTGATAAATTTAAGGGATCAGAATATAACCACAGTTGGAACGCCATCTTGATTGATGGACAATGGTACCTTGTTGATTCACATTGGGCCACACGTTATCTTGTCTCCGAGAAAAATCAACCAGAAAATTTGGTGAGTAACTGTTAGATTCTCAACAATTAAGAAATTGTATCACAAAACATTCTCAATAATAAAAGATATTCCTTATTTGGCAGTAACACCTCTGTCCATGTAAAATTTCAGTTATAGCCACAATTTGTTCGTTTGTTTCTGAAGTTGACTTCCACCAAGCGTGATATGGTAGACAACCAAGTCAAAACCCTGATATACATGTATAGATAGATAAATAAATCAGGGGGGACAACTCCTAATTCTGATGGTTAATTATCTACATAACCTTGAAATAAACTGTTGACGAATATGTAAAGTTTTCTTTACAAATATTTCTGTTAAAGCCAAAAGCCTTATCAAATAAACAAACTGTTAAACTTGTCATTTCTTGGGGAAATATATGGATATGACCAGATTTCTGACGTAAATCGTTTCTGTGATAAGTGGGTAGTTACATCATTAACCCCGGAATCAAATTTTACGTTGTCAGACCTGCGGTAGTATCCCACAATCGGTAGCCCACATGGTACAGTTAAAGAACATATTTCATTTAGCAAATTTGTTTTATTTATTTCCAGGTGTATGAATACGATGATTTTTATTTCCTCACCGATCCTGAACAATTGATTTACAGTCATTGGGCCCATAAATCTGAATGGCAACTTCTCTCGAGACCCATCTCATTACAAGATTTCGAGAATCTTCCTTTGGTCAAATCTTATTTCTTCAAATGTGGAATGTTCTTCATTTCACATCATAACGGTGTCGTGCAGACGAAGAAAGGACGTGTGGCCTTGACCCTTGGATTCAGCAAGCCAACCAACTTTACGTATAAAATAGTTTTCACCAGTAATAACGAGGAGATGCACCAGGGTCAGAAACTAAAAAGTTACGCTCTACAACACCAGGGCAAGAACCAGACTACTACATTTATCTTCCGAGCCCCAAAATCGGGCCAGTACTATTTCACGATCTTCGCCCAGCTGTTGACGGGAGAACTGGGAGTAAAAAACGTCTTCACTGCCTCCGCAGAATATAAAGTTATCGCTGATGCGACCTCCCCGGATGCCGTCGCTCTGCCCAACTGCTCTGACAGTAGCTGGGGTGCAGGAATCGCTGTGGATCAGATTGGATTGGTTGCCACACCGACTGACGGTATCATAACTTCGTCAAACGGAAAGGTCAACATAGAGTTCAAGAAGACTCGTCCAGCGTTTATTTTGTCCAAGTTACGTAAAAATGGTATGAGGGAAGAAGATCTGGAACAATGTATCAGTGAGCAAGATCTTGGAGATCGTATCGTCGTCACGGCCAATTTACCCCAGCAAGGTGAATATGGTATTGAGGTTTACGGTAATGATCCCGCTAAAGATGGAGAAACCTACACGCATATTTCCCAGTATTACGTTCACTTCGCTCCACAAGCAGAACAAATGAAAGCTTTTTACCAAGAATCTCCAGAACGTCGTCATCTCTCTCCACAACAACAAGCGGAACTGGAAGGAGGTTTCAAACCTGACTCAGCTGGGGTATGTACAGATATTTTATTTTATTTTATTTTTTTATTCTTAAGGTGATGACTATCTTGGTCCCCTACCCTGAAATTTATAATAAACACGATGACAGAGCTCGAAGACATCCTGTGAAAATATTGGGGTTGTAGATAACGATCAGGATTGAATCACAACAGACCTCTAAACGCAAGCAAATGATTGAAATAAAATTGAACATTGTTAGTCCAGAAATGACCTTGTTTGTGTCAAGTGTCTGACTCTCTCTGTTAAAAATATCCTATAAAATCACAAAGAAATAAATACTGTTTAAGATATGTGAGAAAACCCGAGAAGTTGTTGATTGGCATGTTATACAGAATGGTTAGGGTGGGTCATATTGTTATATAAATTATTATGACGAATGGTACTCTCAGGATATTTGATCGTAATTAGAACTTGAGATGAAAGCATGTAGCCTTCTAAAACTTTGTCTTATTTATTTGTGTTGTAAATTAGAAGGAAATGTAAATGATGACTTGTTTTGTTCCAACAGGAAATGTTTTTATAAATCTTAATTCATCCTATTTATATAACCAATAAAGTTTCAACGTTTACTTTCTAGACAAATTCATTTAATAGACGTCTATTTAACATGTGTGGACTTTTGTTGATCTCTGGTGTACAGACCTAACTTATTAAATCAAGGATTTTTATTGTTTTCTAAGAGTAGACTTCACTGAAACAGTTTAGTATTAATATTAAAAATCAGTTTCACTCAAACTGTATGACCTTAGTTTTGTTAAAATGGGCTTGCTAAAGAGGGATATGAGATAGACTTTCATACAAGTGCTTTCCTTCATATTTTGGGTGGGGATGGGAGGGGGGGTGTTGATGGGTCACCTGTCCAACCTTGTAGATTTTCTCCAGATTCTTTGGTTTCCTTCCACTGATAAAGACCCCTAAATTGAACCCTATATTAGTCCTGAAATGACCCAGTTTGTTGTTTGTCTCTTGCTGTGTCTGTGAAGTTTATCTTTTTCTGCAGGTTTGTCTTGTTTGTAGGTTTGTTTTGGTGTTTGCAAGGGTTAGGGTATATATAACATCCTATATAGATTCAGTTACAGTCTCTTTGTATGTAATAGTTGCTTTGCTTCATATACTCACATAGTTACAGTATATACATGTATTATAGATGTAATATAGATGTAATATTAGATATTAAGAGGTTATTTCCTGTTTTAAAACTAGTCAACTACCAAATATCTAATACAATATAATACTCCCTTTCTATATACCACACTAGATCTACATCAACTGTGCATTATTACAATATTGACCCTAGTAGATACATACTTCATATTGTCTTTTGTTAAATGGATTAACACTTGTAATTAACGATGTCGACTAACGATGGAAGAGTTGTAACATGTACTGGAATGTTTTATGTGAGTAATGTTTTCTTGAAGACGTTTTTTGATTAAGTTCAATGAATAACTCTGGTATCTCACTATTGAGTGCCTCACTGTGAAGCAGGGTGCCTCACTCTGATGCAGGTTTTAGTATGAGGCAGGTTACCTCAGTCCTCACTACTCCTCACTATATGGATAGTGGTTTGCTGTGAGGAAGTTTTTAGCATAAACCAGGATGGGGGGATGGCTAATTACAGATTGTTAATTATGAAGTTGATTTTAGTAAATGGGACCGCACTATCAAATGGTTTGTCTATAAGATGATGGTTTGTCTGTTAGATCAATTGTCTATAAGATGGCGGAATCATGGGGTCTGCCTGTCTAACCTCATGGGTTTTCTCAGATTTTTATAAAATGAAATTTATGCACCTTCTTTTTGTCAAGTAGACAATAAACCCTATATGTGGTCCATGTACCTAATCCGGCCCGACAATGGTTTAAATGTCTCCATAATTCTTAGAAACTAGCAGTGGAAATCATTAATTATTGTTTTCCAGCTTCAGTAAAACACTAACTTCTGTAGTGTATGTCATAGATATCTACCTGGTATAACCTAATATGGGGGTTGGAGGGCTGGAAGGTCAGAGTGTGTGTGTTGTATCATAAAGCCACTCATTGAGTCAACTGGCCGTGGTTTTGAATCCCTGGTTGTACGTGACAAGGATTAGGGTAGCCTGTTCAAACTCATGGGTTTTCTCCAGGTCCTCCGGTTTCCTTCAAATTCTAAAGACCCGTACGCACAAGCGAATTATTGAAATAAGAAACATATGTTAGTCCCAAAATGACCTGGTTTGTGTCGAGTGGACGTTAAACCGCATTTCTCTCTTTATGTAATACAAGAGATTTTTGTGTTCCATATTTTATCTTAGCAATTAATAAACCATTACCTGTGTCAAGGATGTTTCAATTTGTTTATAGAATTGAGTAAAGTTCGAAAAAGTTTGGCTTTAACTTGATATTTTTGTACATTTCCAGCCCACCTGATGTAAAATTGTGGTTGATGTGACCCCCTAACTCAAAGTGAGTTTGATACAACTGATCTGGAAGAACACATGATATTTACGGCAGGGGCGTGGTGAGAATGAGTTCATGAGTAGCCATACTCATGCGCCAAAAAGTTTTTGCGCCAAAATCACAATCAAATTACTCAAAAAATGAAAAACATTTGTAAGTGGAAAAATTGTTTCATCTGACCCAATTAAAAAAATTTTGAAAGAGTCAAGTTGGAAAATTTAATCATATTTTATTACCGTATTTCTTGTCTCGGATTGCTGGAGATTGCGTTTCTGGGCTTCTAATTTTCGAAATTTTCACGGGGGAGGGCCCCCCGGACCCCCCACCGCGGGCTCGCGCCTTCGGCGCTCGCGGTGGCCGGCTTTGCCGGCCACAGCTCCGCGCTCAGTGAAAGGGCTTTTGTGCCAAAATCTTTTTTGTTACTCATAATTTCTTCTCAATAATTGCCCTCAATACGCCCCTGATTTACGGACTATGACACTAGCTTACAAGTGCGGTGCATGTCCCCTCCTAATTAGTCTGGGCCATGTTTCTCGAGGTGTATGTCCCCTCTTGATCAGCCTGTTTTCTTATATACATGAAGCTGCTATTGTTTTATATCCCAGCTTTGTTAGACTGTGACATGATGGTGTTATCTCACGTTATTTGTCATTGTGACCATTAATGTTATTAAACCAGGTAAAATATTTCAGTCACTATCTGACTAGCTAACCTCATTGTTACCTGAGACAGGTTTAAATACTGATTAATTCTAGACTATTGTTTTACTTCTTACCATCAGTTATAATATTATTAGATATCAAATCTTAAATACGACTTGGTGAGTGCTTTTATATTTATACATTCCAACATTGAGTTGGTGGAGGGGGTTAGTGGTTGGGTTGAGAGGTAATATCATTGAGGTCAAGTGGACAGAGAAGTTAGTGGGGATGATGTTTAGAGGGGGTGCAGATGTTGTTGGTAAGGGGATGATTTCTTGAGGGTGAGAGGTGATATTGTCGTCAAGATTAAGATGAATTATTAGAGGATGTGTCTAGTATTTAACTGTCCGTCAGATTAGCAATATTTCTACAAGCAACTTTAAAATGAAATAAGATTTAACGTCAACACTGTGCTTGGAGGGAAAGTTTGGCTGGGTAGCAGTGCTCTACCACATGTCATTTTAAGTGTACCGATATGCCTTTGTGTACATGGGAGCTCCATAAAAATGATTAGGGGTGGATGAATGATAATGTTATAGGAACATGACAATCATGACAGCCACGGACCAAATAGAACTTTTGGATTTTGTTAATCCTGGTTGCACCTGTCAGACGAGGTAGGCAAATCAAATTTAGTTTTAATAAAGCCCTGAAATTTCTGATTTAAATTAGTAATAAACATTGTGTGTATAAATCTGCCTTGGATGTTATCTAGATTATTGATTAGATATTAATCAACTTATCCAGATCATACTCAACTTTCGATTTCAATACTTGATTTCAACACTTGATTTCAACACTAGCCTGTAATATTTAGAGGATTAGAATACATTTTTATACGCCCACATTGAAATGTGGTCGTATATTGTCGTCGCCCCCGTCCGTCCGTCCGTCCGTCCGGCGTCCACAAGCAATTAGCTCTACAGGCTAAAGTTAATATCCGATTGACTTTAAATTTATACACAGTGTTTAAGGTCATGAGACGAAGAAGCCTATTGTTTTTCAGCGATTTCCGATAATTAGTGCCAGAGTTATGGCCCTTGATCACTTCAAAAAATCTTGTGGACGCTCTAGAGGCCAAAGTTAATATCCGATTGACTTCAAATTTATACACAGTGTTTAAGGTCATAAGACGAAGAAGCCTATTGATTTTCAGCGATTTCCGATAATTAGTGCCAAAGTTATGGCCCTTGATCACCTCAAAAAATCTTGTGGACGCTCTAAAGGTCAAAGTTAATATCCGATTGACTTTAAATTTATACACAGTGTTTAAGGTCATAAGACGAAGAAGCCTATTGATCTTCAGCGATTTCCAATAATTAGTGCCAGAGTTATGGCCCTTGATCACTTTAAAAAATCTTGTGGACGCTCTAGAGGCCAAAGTTAATATCCGATTGACTTCAAATTTATACACAGTGTTTAAGGTCATAAGACGAAGAAGCCTATTGATTTTCAGCGATTTCCGATAATTAGTGCCAGAGTTATGGCCCTTGATCACTTCAAAAAATCTTGTGGACACTCTAGAGGCCAAAGTTAATATCCGATTGACTTTAGATTTATACACAGTGTTTAAGGTCAAAAGACGAAGACGCCTATTAATTTTCAGCGATTTCCGATAGTTAGTGCCAGAGTTATGGCCCTTGATCACCTCAAAAAATCTTGTGGACGCTCTGGAGGCCAAAGTTAATATCCGATTGACTTTAGATTTATACACAGTGTTTAATGTCATGAGACGAAGAAGCCTATTGATTTTCAGCGATTTCAAATAATTACTGCCAGAGTTATCTCCCTTGATAACTTCAAAAATTCTTGTGACGCTATAGAGGCCAAAGTTACTATCCGATTGACTTCAGATTGATACAAAGAGTTTAAGGTGTTGAAACGAACAAGTATTTTGATTTTCAATGAATTTAGATAACTGAACAGCTAAATCCATGATATTAAATGTTTCATGTATATACTAATTGTTAGCATGGGGTAAAACTTTATAAAAAGCAATCAAATTCTAATGATTATCTGATAATTACATAATGAGTTGTTACTCTTAATCAGTTTTTAGTGTATTACAAATGTTTCATTACCGAAATTAGTAAAACTATGCGACAACCCTTGTTGACTGCCCGGACGATTTAGCTGCTGTGGGCGTATATTTCGTTGCCTGGCAACCTATCTTTATAAAAATGGATAATCGAGACTGTTTTTTATCGAACAGACTCTAGTAATGATGATTGAAGCTAGCCTAAAATTTAAAAGCTAATATCTCAGTTCAGAGTGGATCAATTTGACTGAAATATTTAGCATATTTTATTTACGTTATGTATTACGATATCTAATATAGTGAGAACTGTTGACGCTTAATCTAATTTTCATTAATGAGAGGAAAACACCCTTGACTAGTATTCAAATATTCGAGTGAAGTTACCAAACAGCCATAGCATGTGACAATAATGACATATAAAATGTGAATGACAAAAGTACAATATTGTTTAAATTATTCCATTTTACATGGTGTACTTGTTTTTTCTCTGTCACCCAATATAATGAAAACTATTCCGAATATGCAACTGCTGGTTGTCTTCAGTTAGGGACAGATAACTTGAGAATTAGAATATGCAACAGTTGGTTGTGTTATAAATGAAACAGCTGTTGTGAATAACAATCAATATCAAGACCCTCCAACTTACATCAACTTGTACATTTTATCATTATACTTGTCAACAAATTACAATAAAATGAGTCAGTGAGCTTTTGTTATGACAAGCTTATCCCGGTCCTCTCTCTATATATATCATCATGCTGTATTGCCTAATGTAATTTGGATAGTTTTAAACCAGACCTGTATCAGTTCGTTCGAGGTTTGATTCGCATATTTTAGCTGTTTGATTGTAGAATTGAAGTCCATAATGACGAAAGACGTAAGTTGTAATAGCTAATTCATTATATGTCTATCAGATTAATGTGATATGTGTTAGCGCCCATGTTAGACCCTTGTTTTAATCGAAACAGTCAGAATTTTCCGGTGGGGTTCCATCTTGTCAGTGCTGTAGGGCTCCGAGTCAGGCATGGGACAATGTATAGTTGTTCGGATGGTATGAGTTAATCATGATGACTTTTCATTGAATTTCGATATAATAAATGGCTTTTTTTTTTATGTTGATATTTAATGGTATTTTTGGTGTAATCTGGACATGACTGAATGGATTGTTGTTAGATCTATCTTGTATATGATATATAATCAAGTTGGCGTGGCGACGTGGAAAATCTATATTTATTATAAAAAACATGAATCGGCTGAAGGAGAAGTAAAATGATTACTGGAGACTGATTTATGATATAAATAGATCAAGTTGTGACAGGAAGTATTATTTCTACGATCAATTGTCTGTATTTAGACGTATAAAGAAGACTGTGTTTTCACCCCAGACTATTTGATCATCAAGTAATTTATTATAACAACTTATTGATAATTTACACTGTAAACATCCTACTCTTTCCGTCCCTGTGAACTGTATCCTTCCCCATATCTAAAGTATAGTCAGGTTGTCTTTATAACTTCCTTCCCTGTAGAGTCAGGTTGTAGCTGATGAAACTGATCACTATTGACAATCCAATTTTTGAAAATATTTTCACGGGGCACACTCCCCACTCAAGCCCACCGTAAACCCAATATCGTGCCGTTTATTGTTTATTAAACATACATGAGCTAACTTTTCCTATTGCAGTTCATTCTTTTGGCCTGAAATGTTATATAAATTATTAATTATACATTTATTATTTGAATCCGATCTGCTGCTCAAGGCACATTGATGATTAACATAGGCGTACGAGCCAGGGGGGCAGCTCTGCCCCCCTAACTTTCAGGCAAGCTGACTTTTCGGGCAGACGAGTAAAGTGAAAAAAAAAATTATTTCATCAACTTGGAAAAATAAAGTGCCCAAAATCTATAAAACACTAATTTTACGGGCTGGAATAGCACGAAAACGCGTTTGCGGCCGTCAAACATTCCAAAATTTTCTCTTGGGTCCATACAAAATCAGTTCTGCTTCTTCACCTCTTGAAGAAAACCCGCGCCGCTGTCTGTAAACCCGAAATTTTTTCGGGCATTTATAGTTTTGCTTCCCTAACTGACATTGAGCCCCTAATTTTACTTTTCTTATAATTGAATACCACGAATTTATACAGAGTTGACTATGGATTCAAAATTTAGTCTGGAGCCACTCTACTTTGTACCACATTTTCGGGCGCCGATCTCTGGAAACCCGAAATAATTCTTCGGGCATTTCGGGTTCTGCCCCCCTAACTGTCATCGAGCCCGCCGTACGCCTATGATGATTAAATCCAAAAATTAATATTCGAGACAATGTTTTTTTTTATTTACATGTAAGTTAGGCAGAAAATTCAATTGATAATATGTTGGTTCAGATTTCAGCATATTCCCTTTACATTATTTAGTTTGTATCTATTATAGTGAGAACTGTCAGTTATTTAGTTTGTATCTATTATAGTGAGAACTGTCAGTTATTTAGTTTGTATCTATTATAGTGAGAACTGTCAGTTATTTAGTTTGTATCTATTATAGTGAGAACTGTCAGTTATTTAGTTTGTATCTATTATAGTGAGAACTGTCAGTTATTTAGTTTGTATCTATTATAGTGAGAACTGCCAACTCGTTATCTAATCTCCCTTACGTTTCTAGAATCAACTCAAACATGGTGCAGTCTAAACTTTTCTTTCATACAGGCAACTATAAGTTAAATATAATTTGTAAAACCAAACATAAGTTACCAGGCAACGAAACATGCTGTACAGCGCCACAGTCATTCAACCAGTCCACAAAGGTGTCACATATGCTAGGTTTATTTCAGGAATTGGTGTTCTAGATTTTGTCAAGTGGCGACTTTTAAATCAAATGTTTGTAAAAATTTATTGTAATTTTAATGTGATTGTATTTTACAGCTGTCCAATGCCACTCAAGCCATGAATTTGGGTGGTAACCAAGGTTACAATCAAGATGATGATCTTCCTCCACCTCCACCGGAGTTACTACAGCAACAGTATCTGTATGGTGCTCTACCTGATGGAAGTGGTCAGGCTGTTATGAATAATTTAGCCTTCACACAAGGTAAAGGTCAACCTACGACGTATGCTCCAGGTACCGGCGAAGCTGTTAGTGTTCAACAACAGAAGGCCAACGTAGCCAACATTCCAGCCACTTCCTCTCCTTATAAGGTAATATAAAGCTTTTCACTCTTTCACCAATCATCACAAACATTGTCGCAGATTCCTGTGGGGCCTGGTGCCGGGCGGTGCCAGTCTTTGTACCAGAATATTAACAACAGTAAACAAGTTACAAATAACCCTATAAGTAGTAGAAATAGGCTCAGTATTCTCGTAACCTTGGAAACCAATATTGGGTTTGTTTGTTTTTTTGTTTATTGCAGGTTCCCAGTTCATTTAATACTCTGAGTACTGTAAATGTTGCGTCTGTACTTTAAAAATGAAATTCTTTGAAATGTGTGTTTTGATAGGTGGAGAAGCGATCTGTTGGTCAGCAGCCACCAGCCGTACCATCCAACTTCCAACTGGTTCCTGTACGTAACGAGAAATCGAGCACCCCTCCCCCTGTCCCAACCTCCTCGAGTCAGGTGAAACCTAATCTAGATGCTATTGATAAACAAGTATTGAAGAGTGTTGATGATCACGCTATACAGGTAAAAAACATATAATTTCTCTTTCTCTATAAACTAGAATTTTCTAGTCATTTTTAAGCAAATAACCAAATTTTCCTGCCTGGTTATCTCTTGTCAATGATGCAAGACGTGGTTACCCCTTGCCAATGATGCAAGATGGAGGGCATGACAAAGTCAGCTGTCTGGTTGTTTATATGGGACGAAAAACCGAGGTCCTGTGTACACATTAGGCTTACACATAAAAGATCCCTTGGCAGTTGGAATTCGATAAAAGAGTATGCCCATATTTATTAGCCAAGTTCAAAGCAGAAGAGTAGGATGTTAAACCTCATTTCATTTATTAAGCCAATAAGATGAGATATGACTAACGAAGTCTGGTTGAAATGTATCTCAGTAATAGAGAGAGATATGAGAGAGAAGCTCTTTTATATTCCAAGGAATGGCTTCCTATGCAGTTCCAGTTCAATTCCTATATGCCATTTTCGAACATTTAGTTGCTCGATGTCTATGTTTCCCAAAAAACATCAATTTGGTTTTTGTTCAAGAAACGTTTATAATGTGTATAATATTGTTTTATCAGGTATCGAAGAGTGACCATAATAGCTTCCGTGATTTAGTCTGGGATCTGATATACTCTAAAAATATAACCAATGAAATCGAGAAAGTCAGGTGAGTAACCATGGTAACTTTTTGAAATCTGTAGATTCAAGGTGACATTTTTTTTTATAGATTTTACACAGAATTAAAGTAATAATGCATCTGCTATGTTTTTTGTACAGGGTGACTTGACTACTAAACACTTGTGTGTTTTAGATTGTAAGGTCTGACATTGAATCAAGTGGCATGTTTTCAGTTCCCCACTGGAACGTGACAAGGAATATGGCTGCCTGTCTAACATCATGGTTTTTTTCAGGCTTTTTCACCCCCTCACCATTGACACCAATGCGCAGGCAATTAATTGAAATAAAATTGAACCATTCCTTAATTGACCTAGTTTGTGTCCAGCAGAAATTCTCCCTGTCCTTTGTGTTTTATACAAATCAGTCCTTTTTTCACAAAATGTTAATTTATTTTCAAATACGGTTTTAACCCTAGTAATTAGAATTAATTGAATGATAACATCTGCTGAATTTTTCAGAGTGATTTTCCGATGGCTAGCAACCAAAAATCTGAAAGAGATGAATTTTGATCATATTCAAGCAGGAAGTCCTGAAGAAGTATTAATGGGGTTAAAAACAGGCAAGACAACTTACGCTATGGTTTTTGATACGATGTGCAAGTAAGTATTGTAATAATCTTTTAGAGGCAGTTAGTAATTGAATAAACCAATAAACTAGAATACAAACTTTTAGACAAACAATTCAGCTGAAGTTTGCAAGAGTGACTAATTTATTTAACCAGTATTTCAAGATAATTCCCTCAACTTTTTTCGAGCATCTGACTTATTTATTTACCCTATGTCGTCGCATGTGCGTGTGTGCTCTGAAATTTTGTTTTTTTTTAAATTTTTCGAACTTGCCAAGAAAGATTTACCACTCCTAAAGATGTACTCCATCGAAATTGAGTCACTCAATGAGGTCTTGCATCTCTTGTGTCGGTAAATCTTAAATATTAGATTTTAATCAAACAAACAAGGATGATGTCTGGTAGTAACACCTGGTTAATGAGCTACCATAACTGTGTTTTTATTTGTTTATTTTTAGTTACGCTGGTCTTCATTCCAAGATAATTAGTGGATACGCTAAAGGTGCTGATTATCATCCAGGTATGAAATTCCAACCAGGATCCAATCAACATTCATGGAACGCTGTTTACATCTACGGAACTTGGTGTTTGATTGATGCTCATTGGGCTGCTCGTCGAATCATCGGAAAACAAGCACAGACAAACGTCTCCGAGGAATTTCACTACCAACTGGACGAATATTTCTTCCTTCCTGACCCTCATCAGCTGATCTACACTCACTTCCCCGATGAAAATAAATGGCAGTTACTCGAAATACCCATCACACTTGAAGAATTTGAAAACCTACCACACATGAAACCCCAGTTCTTTAAATATCAACTGGAATTCGTCACGCACAGAACTGCCGTCATCTACAGTCGGGGTGAAATTAATATCCGTCTGCGTTACAGCGCCCAGAAACTTGCTGTCACATTCAATTTCACCATCTGCTTCGAGAATGGAGAAGAAGAGTACCGAGGTGTTAAGTTAAATCGTTACGGGATGCAAGAAAGCGTAGGCAGTATCGCTTCGTTCCGTCTCCGTCTTCCCATCAAAGGTTCATACATCTTATACATCTACGCTAAAGAGGATACGCCAGAAAACAAAGAAAATGTCTACGCCCAGGTCTGCGAGTACAAGATAGTTCAAGAGGATAGTGCCAACCCCGCACCAGAACCCTTCCCTCCATGTTCCTATCTGAACTGGGGTCCCGGACCAAGCTTTAACCGATACGGGTTGACCACCTACCAGCAGACGGCCTGTATATTTACCCGAGACGGGAAGGCCGAGGTTCAGATCAAGATTCCGCACCAGATGCAGTTCATGGGTAAAGTGAAGAGCAACAACCACAGTGATGGAGATCTGGAAGGTTACGTCGTACATCGTGTCGTCGGTAACACTGCATTCTTCAACGTCACAGCACCCCAGAGAGGAGAGTACGGTCTAGAGATCTACGCCAATGATCCGGTCAAAGAAGGCACAACGTTATATCACGTAGCTCAGTATGTTATTGTCTGTAACGAAGACGTAAAGACGACCCCCCTGCCGAAATTACCCCCTGGTTACCTCGGCCCACAAAGTAAATTTACCGAGTTTGGTTTGTCAACGGCAAGTCATCACGATCCAATCATTCATCTCGACACAAACACTGTGACGATACAGATTAGATCGGAGGCCCCGCTCCGTGTTACAGGTAACCTGTTGGCCGTTCAGGATGATAGCAGCGAGGTGGAACATCCAGAATTTATCTTTGCTCATACGATGGGTTCCCTAATTACCTTCATCGTTAACCTCCCCCACACGGGTTTCTACAAACTACAGCTGTACGCCTGCCCCGTTAACGACAGCAGTCAACAATTACCTGGTGTCTATAACTATCTGATCAACTGCCGAGACGTCAAACAAGCCGTGTTCCCCTTCCCCAAACAATATGCACAGTGGAAAGAAGGATGCTTCATGTACGAACCAGGTGTCATCGCCTCGACAACCGGACCAAACGGACAGAAGATTAGCCGAGACCGTCTGCCCCCACAGGTTAATTTCCGTCTGATGATTCCAAAAGCCGATGCAGTGGCGGTCGTAGCCGGAGACGATTGGACCCATTTAGAAAAACTCCAAGGAAGCGAATGGGGAGGAGTCATCGACGTCGAAAAACACTACGGAAAGAACACAAAAATAACCGTTAATGCCAACTATGGCGGAGACAAAACAAGTTACGCAACTCTGTTAGAATATACTGTCTAATAACTCCTGTTATTGTTGATTTGTTTATTTGTATAAGTAGAAGTTTTAACATGACCATATATAGCAATTAATGATCAGTTTGTCACGATGACCATATATAGCAATCTGTCGAGTAGAAAAATATGCAAAAAAATGGACATATTAATAAAGTCTTTTACGCTTTAAATTTCATAGTAGACATATTATACTAGTCTTTCGCTGCTATAGCACTTGCTTTTTCTACAAGTAGAAAGATTATTTAAGTCTTTAGTTGAAATTGCTATTCTTAATTTGTTAATGAAACAAACAACTTTAAATCTGGTGAAAATACAACACATATTTATGACAATTACCCAGGGTTTGCATCCTGGAAATATTTATGCTTGTTACAATTACTGAATTCAAGTCGGAAGAGAAGAGACTACAACAATTAAGAAATAGAACTAGAGAGAGAGATTGTATAGACTACAGAGATTGTACTAGAGATTGTATATTTTGTTTTTTTTCGTGTCTTCGACCAGATTTCAAGTTGTTTGTTTTTTTGATCTGACATGTTATCTATATTATCACTGCTTTTGCTTTGAAATGAAACCCTCCGATTGTTGATCTTTTTTAATCGTCGTCTTTCTATTTATAACCTATACAATATATTGTTACCATGGTTTTAAACAAAACGGTATATTAAATAATTGAAATGAAATGTTTATAAATTAAAATGCCTTTTTTTCAATGAATTGTTATGTTAGCGTTAATATTGTTAAGATTAAATCTTTGCCTTAGAAAGAAATTTGTTAAATGTGAAGATTTTAGACGTCAAGATATTGGGGATACTCCGTTGAATGTTTCCGAATTGAATTCTCTCAACCAATCAAAAGGCTATCAGTCAACACATGCATGTACTTATCGTAGATAAAATGATACATTTGATTACGCCGAGATTCTGCTCACAGTTTTCAGGACTAGTAGAACAACTTTTAGATGAGAACGTTCGGAATGGTACAAATGATCATCCCCTTTCTGTTTTTTTTAAACCACAATGTTTTTTTGTGTTACCAGATAATGTGAATCGTCAGCTGGAATGAGTAATTTGTTCTTTAATTAGGCTCCACCCCTCTGGAGATCAAATAGGCCCGTTATTTACTATGTACCACGTCAAACTCTAAACTTTTTCAAACAACCGCATTCCTGAGATCAATCAAGGGCAACAACTCATCATGCGCCACACCAGATCATGTATTAACGTTAACTGTAGATCATGTGACTAAAACGTTTCCCCTATGTAGCTGTGTGTTTATTATGTAGGGTTTGTTTGTTTGTAGATTACGATGACAGTAGTTTTATTTTATTATCTATATTTTATACCGAGTAAAGTAATGAAGGTCGAGAAATATTTAATTTAGATGAAGATGTTAACATTTATTATAGTAAGATTAATTCAATAAAGATACAAATAAAAAATAAAAACATCATCTTTTTTTTCTTGCAATAAATGGCTTTATTCAACAATGGTTTTTGTTTAATTTTTTTCTTGTCAGGAGAAAGGTATGCACCGTCAGGGTAAGATGGGGATCCTCTGGGCAAGATGGGGACCCTCAGGGTAAGATGGGGATCACTGGGTAAGATGGGGACCCTCAGGGTAAGATGGGGACCCTCAGGGTAAGATGGGGATCACAGGGTAAGATGGGGATCCTCTGGGCAAGATGGGGACCCTCAGGGTAAGATGGGGATCACTGGGTAAGATGGGGACCCTCAGGGTAAGATGGGGACCCTCAGGGTAAGATGGGGATCACTGGGTAAGATGGGGACCCTCAGGGTAAGATGGGGACCCTCAGGGTAAGATGGGGATCACTGGGTAAGATTGGGGATCACTGGGTAAGATGGGGATCACTGGGTAAGATGGGGAGCTTCACGGCGAGTTGGGGTGAGTCAAGGCAAGATGGGGAGCGTCTCGGAAAGATGGTGACTGTTGCGGCAAGATTGGGAGCGTAAGAGTAAAATGGTGTTCCTCAGGGCGAGATGGGGAAAGGTAGGGGCTGTCGGAGCAAGGGTTGGCCAACTAGTGTTAACATGGAATGCTGATTTTATTCCTCAAATATATTGAGAATACTGTTACTGACCGATGTAGCAATATGCACCTATTACAAATACTGTTACTGAGTGGTATGGCTATATGTACAACGGGGCACAGTGGCTAAGTGGTTAAGACGCTGGAGGTCGGGTGCATGATTCCTCCGTGTCTTTGATGCAGGACGAAAGACAGCTATTTAGTCGTTTGGATGGGACGATAAACCGAGTTCCTGTGTACACATTGCCATGCACGTAAAAGATCCCTTGACAGTTTTAATTCAATATAAGAGCAGTCCGTGCAAAATGTCCCTCTGTATAGCGTATATTTGTCTTCAATGGCCCATTATAGAAACCCAACCTTACAGCTTCCCAGCTTTACATTACATGCACAATGAAATCACATAAATAGATATTAATGTCGCTGATCTGGACTGCAGTATTTGGGACAATATCAATTTTCACAGCTCTAAATCCATTTATTAAACATATAATTAAAGTAATAATGCTGAATTGTTTGTAAATTCGGCGGATTGTGTCTTGTCCATATACTTGTAAAAACGTATGGTGTCTCCCTTCACTTACTCTTAACATAATTCAAATGGTTTTTGTACTCAATTAGATTTAAAAGACAACCATTAAAATAAAAATATACTTTAATTGCTTCCATGGAAATACAAACGCTGATCTTGAAGTTGTTTTAATCGATCGACTCCATCTTGGATATTGGTAATATTCACATTATCAAAATCAGCCGATCCGAAATCTTGTGTTCCAAGAGCAACAAAACCCTGGGCAGGAACTGTAGACAGTATTGTGATATTAAACAGCTGCTCACCGTTTACCATTCCGATACTGTATGTTTTCTAAAATTATAATAAATATGCTTTTCTTAATGCGCATTTCATTGTTTCATGGGAGAGAGAGAGAGAGATGGGGTTTAATATCTACAACACAAACTAGATCATTTCAGGATTAACATGGTATTTTATTTAACTCCCCCAGGGTTCTTACAAAAACGTGAACTGTTTAAATAAACATAAATTATCAAGTAAAACTGACAAAGATACAATGTCAGATGACGGAATATGGAGACAAAAACTGATGACCACCAAAATGTCCCCTCCTCACATAGAAAAAGCCTTAATATAAAAAGGGGTTAGAATACTGATAAAGTCTTCCCTACTCTATTACTGATAGCCCCTATTAAATTAGCTTAACCTAATTTCCATTAAAAACTTTCTGAAAATAACAAGTTGGCTATTAATGTGGCTTATAAAACCCAAACATGATGTTAGAACCAAGGGAAATAACTCTATATTAAAGTATTTACGTACAGATATCAGTAACGATATTTTATTCCATTCATTGCTGATACTCGTTGACTTTCTACTGGTCACTAATACATTGGTCATTTCTACAAGATAGGAAACATTAGAAACAACAATATGGCCAAACAGTTAAACATTTTGAGAGATATCCGTGTTGCAGCCTGCTCTTCATTGCATTCCAATTGCCACGGGATCCAACTACCAAGGGATCCAACCGCAATGCATTCCAACTGCCAAGGGTTCTATTTTGTGCACGTCAATGTGTACACATGGTAGTAGATTACAGAGCTTGAAACCCTTTACAGGGAAACAAAAACTTGCCCACTTGGCATTGAGAATGGGGAATTGCTAGTTAGGACGCGTCTCATCCCAAAGGATGATTTGACCGACATCAGGTGCAAACAATTTTTATCATACAATCATGAACGGAAATATGTTAATATTTTCTCAATGAGTCAGCACAAATGTGCTAGAGTGAACATACTTCAAAATTTGACTACGGGCCCCATCATTATCATGGAGCGATAGGTGATGACAATTGTGTACAAGTCCCTCCATTATTTTTAATCAATAGAACTTACGTAAATCTGATGACACAGAGAAAGTTTGATGAGCAGGCTGGATAAAGAAGAATATTCCCCATGCTGCGTAACTTGTACATCCAGCATTATTTACCCTTCCTGCTAGAAAAACACCTGATGTTCCGTTATCATGATTAACACGGGCATCAGTTTCTATGTAAATATCCGTCCTAAAATAGAGAGAGAAACAGTGGGGTTGACATAAACTAACATGGGACTAACATATATGGTTCTATCTTAATTCAATAATTGACTTGCACATAGGGATCTTTTAGTAGTGGGAGAAAAACCCACGAGGTTGGACAAGCGACTAAACTCCATGTCATTTAAAGCAGCGAATCGAAATCCTGCCATTTCACTCAATGACAGACCTTGTGATCTAAAGGATATACCATAGACCACTCGACCACCCATCCTTTGATTCATATTTTAGTGAAAAAGTCTGCAACATATTTGTTTGAATCATGAAATTAAATGAAGTGTAACTGACAAGGTAAACAACAAAGAAACAAAGGAAAATCTTGCAGGAATCGTGCTATAGGTGCATATAATGTATAATTGTGGTGGTCTGAAATCAAGTGCTATAGGGATATAATACATGGTTAAGGCGGTCTGACTCCAAGTGCTATAGAGATTTATACATAGTTATGGTGGTCTGAGTCAAAGAGCTATAGGAATATTGTCCATAATAATGGTGGTCTGACTCCAAGTGCTACAGGGATATGATGGTCTGACTCCAAGTGCTACTGGGATATGGTGGTCTGACTCCAAGTGCTACAGGGATATGGTGGTCTGACTCCGAGTACTATAGGGATATGGTTCACAGTAAAGTAAAAATATAAGGATACCAGTTTGTTGCTCCAATAACATTCAGTGTTTTATTTGTTAACGCAGCTGACTCACACCATACGATCGGCTCCTGTAATACCGTCTGTCGCATCACTTTATTATACGGTTTCTCCACAGTTACGATCTCATAAACTCCACACTGCTGCGCAAAATAATACGCCTCACTGTCATCAACATATTCTGTTAAATAATCATTCATCAGTCATAATCAATATAGAAATGTAATGAAATGAAATGGGGTTTAACGTCCTATTGTTCTGTCCTAAACTGGGTTCATAAAGACGGGTATACGCCATAGGACTCCTCATGTTTGATGAATAAACCTCTCCGGGGAAGTGTGACGTGTCTCATTATATAAATATTTTAATAAATTAAAATTAGACATTTATTCACATACTCAACTCTAGAACACCAGACGGTCGTGGTTTTTAATGGATTGAAATTCAATCTTAATAAGAGTAATTATCAGCAGACCTTCAAAATTTTCTCTATATGGTAGAGGAAATGGTTTTGATGGTGGTGGTGTTGGTGTTATTCCATGGTTACCGTCACCAGCGTTTGTTATTGTCCAGATTTCATTTAATCCCAGACTCAGGCTGAACTCATCGTTGGTGACCTGATGTATAAATATATATTCTATAAATAACAAGAGATCTAACATGTTTAAATATATTCTATGAATCAACAAGACATGTAACAATCAAATATATTCTATAACTGAATGTTGCTGGTGACCTGTCGTTCAAATATATTCTATCTATATTTGCATTTTTCGAAAAATGTCACAGAAGCATATTAAAAGAAAGCATATTACATGAGGAGGTTTGTCGGACTACAGTTAAGAAAATCTGACAATGCATGATGCCATTGTTATCTCTAAATAAATACACATTGAGGTATATCATTATTTTGCGCTTTGAATCCCATTCCCATCACATCCTCTAAAATAGAGGAGAGAGAGAGAGAGAAATGGGGTTTAACGTCCACTCAACACAAACTAGGTCATTTCGGGACTAACATATGGTTTCATTTTATTTCAATAATTCGCTTGCGCGTAGGGGTCTTTAGCAGTGGGAGGAAACCGGAGTGCCCGGAGGACTAAAATAGGGGATACAGCTCACAACATTGTTTATGTAGATGACCCCTCTGGATCCATCTAACATGTTTACCGCTGTTTCTCCACACACCCCACCCCACCATCCAAGAGAAGTTAAAATTGATGTGTTCTGGATGATGTGATAGGTTATAGAAAGTATAAAAGAAACGAAACGAAATATAGATTTATATGTTAATCAGATTGTAAAGATAATTATGATATATATTGAAGGGAATTCTAACCATGACTGGTTTAAGATATTAATGAAGGAAATGCTAACCATAACTGGTGTAAGATATAATTGAAGGGAATGCTAACCTTTACTGGTTTCAGTTGTTTAAAAAATGTTGACTGTTCTCCGTTAAATCCCAGCTTCGTATACCAGACGTTTAAACTTCCAAACGTATCCCTCTAAATAAAATAACATATCAACCATTCAATAATATAAAATTCAGACCTGGACAGCGACATTCACATCCATTCTTCTTCAAAATCCAACTGTCATGGCTTCCATAGGCGTATGGGGTCGATGACAGTTGGGGGGGGCAGAATCTGAACTGCCCGAAAAATTTTCGGCTTTACAGACACCCACGCCGCCCTCAAGGAAATTTTGGAATATTTGACTGATGCAAACACACTTTCCTTCTATTTCAACCCATGAACAAAGCAGCTTCAAAGTGGTCTAATATAGCTGAATTAAGGTGACTGACTCGAATTTCAATGAATCGTTTACAGTCCACGAAGACGAGAAAATTTTTGAAAATTAAAAAGCCGCAAATGTGCCTCCCTGCTATTCCAGTCTGTTGATAAAGCAGCTTCAGTTTAGTCTACCTGCTGAGCCGAATTCCAAAACCAATCAATCGTCGCGGGGTATGGGAGCCTTGCCCTCCTGGGGAAAATTTTGAAAATTAAACCACCGCAAATGTGTTTTCTACTATTCTAGCCCGTGTAAGTAACTCCAAAAGTATCCAATGATTTTGTAAGCGAAATCCCACTCTGAATTCCAACCACCCAATCAGACTGTTGCAGCTGCATTCACAAATACTAATCGATGCGCGAAAAATGTCGCACAAAGTAGAGTGACTCCAGACAAAATGTTTTAATCCATAGTCAACTCAGTACAAGTTCGTGGTATTCAATAAAAGAAGAGTAATGTTAGTGTTTTATTAGGGAAGTTAGGGAAGCAATACTAAAAATGCCCGAAAAAAATTCAGGTTTACAGACAGCGGCACCGGTTTTCTTCCAGAAATACTTACAAATTTTCCCTTGAGAATGAACGTGACATTCTGTTTTGCCACTGGGTAATATGGTAACGGTGGTCGAATACAGGCCGAATGTTCTTGGGTCTATAAATAGAAAAAATCATAGTTTATATCAAAATGACCAAATTATTGTGTTAATGAATGATTAAAACTGATGTAATGTACATACCATAGTTTCAATAATTAATGCAAAATCATTATTGATGGATTCATCTGTTGTCATAGTTACATAACTCCCACCATTTTCCAGAAATCCAACACCAGATCCATGGCGTAAATAAACCCATCCAAGATAAACAAACTGGGTTGTATGAGCTGAAAATAAAGAATACTAGTAAGGCTGTATTGCAGGTGCCCTTTTTCACCAGTCAAAAAGAGCAAGGCCTGTATTCCATGCGTGCTTGGTTTTTCGTCTAGTCCGAACAATTATATGCTGTTCCTTGTATGAATGACAAGTCTGAAGAATAATTATCCATCATGGAAAGTGGTACCTAGTTTGTTTCCTCCGGGCACTCCGGTTTCCTCCCACTGCTAAAGACCCCTACACACAAGCGAATTATTGAAATAAAATGAAACCATATGTTAGTCCCAAAATGACATGGTTTGTGTCGAGTGGACGTTAAACCCCATTTCTCTCTCTCTCGGTACCTAGTTTTCCAGAAAATGCTGAACAATATTGATAATTTAATGTCTATATTCAAAATCATGAGTATGAAATCCCAGAAATTTGAGCTGAGCATTATTTCTAAGATATTATAAATTTCATGGAAAGGCAGGGAAATCTGATGTTTGGTTGCATATAGAATCATTCATCCAGTGTTGTTTGTAATTGATCCAAATGAAATCATGTACCACTTTATAAAACCTACTGAATCAAGAAAGGAAGTCACAGAATCTTATTCTTCATTGAAGTATTCATCACATGCAGGAAACAAGACGACCCTACTCCTTGTCACATACAACCAGGAATTCGAAACCACGCCAGTTGATTCAATGTCAGGCTTTATGATACAGCATGCGCGTGAATCTACAAGGACTGTGTCTATGAGAATAGAAAAATAACTTTCTGAGTAAAGGTTTCTCTGATTCTGACCTGTGACCCATATGGGGCTTTCTACTTGATAATATCCACTCCAGGGTTCCCGAGCCGTCATCAAGGAATCGCGATCCCATGGTAAACCTGTATAATAACTATCAATAAGATTCCATGCTATTGTCCTAAAATATAATAAAAGTTAATTTCTTTAAACTATCTTTTATGTACATGCCAATGTGAACATGGCCGGACATCAGTTTATCATCTAAAAAATATTTCCTTGTCAGGTCCACCCAACTGGCAATAAGGTGTATAACCATGTCAGGTCCTGCCTGAACTGCATTACGGTGTAAGGCTGGAACATACTTATGGAAGAACAATTACAAATTTTGGCGACATTTTGAAGAATAGTCTATGAACACAGATTTGTTGCTGTACATGTCAGCCAATTTGCACTGGTGGTTGATTGGTAACTGGGCTAATGAAGATGGGCATATGAAGGAAATTTTGCCCAGGCAGCGGCCCTATGGCCTACTTTTATATCAAAAATTGATCCCAGATAAACAAACCAACAGTGAGGCTGATGTCCCCCGCCGAAATCCCAAAATATATAGAAGACACATATTAATTAATCGCATATTTATTTTTTTCAATGTATCGAGCAATCAAACTGTACACGAAGTGTCATCCAAAAGTGTTTTATAAAGAAAAATTCTAAAACCGACGAGAAAAATGAAAATGTACCCTAGTTAGGGGGACCCTAAAGACAGACAAAAGGGCCCCTCTGGGCAAGGGAAAGGGACCTCGTGTCCAAGTCAATCGTTTCTATACATTTTTACAGTCGAATCCATTACTAAATGAGAATGCAGTCATTGTATTGGCATAAAAATCATCAATCAAGATGAACCTATGTTATCTTGTCCCAAAGTATCAACCAATCAAATTGCTTATCTCTGCTTACCCTAAGCGGAAAATGCTCATCTTCGAACTCCATCAAGGCATTGACCTAATAAGCATATACACCAAGTTTGAACATTTTAACTCAATTAGAAGGAGAGTTATTGTGTTCCAAATTCTCGACCACTCTCGACCAATCAAATTGCGTATCGCTCTGCTTACCCTGAGCAGAAAATGCTCATTATCGAACTTAGTCAAGGTATTACTGTAATGAAACTATACAACAAGTTTCATCACTCTCACTTAATTAGAACTAAAGTTATCGTGTCCCAAAGCATCAACCAATCAAATTGCTTATCTCTGCTTACCCTAAGCGGAAAATGCTCATCTTCGAACTCCATCAAGGCATTGACCTAATAAGCATATACACCAAGTTTGAACATTTTATCTCAATTAGAAGGAGAGTTATTGTGTTCCAAAGTCTCGACCAATCAAATTGCGTATCGATCTGCTTACCCTGAGCAGAAAATGCTCAGGGTAAGCAGATCGATACGCAATTTGAATGCTCAGGGTAAGCAGATCGATACGCAATTTGATTGGTCTTCGAAAGGCGGGGGACAACTAGCAGTGAGTGAGATATTTACCCTGTTATAAAACCATTTACATAATTCTGATTCAATATCTGTAAAACATAAAATATGTTCATTTATCTTAAACATTTTAACCACAAAGAATCTTCTGGTGTTCACATGGACTCCCGGAGGTATCCCAGCTGCATCCCACTCTTATTGGGATGTTCAGTGATAATCATAAATAATTTACTATTTACTGAAGTTAAAAATATAAACTTTAGTAGCCCAACTGTAGTCTCTGGATGCTTTCGTTCTAAATGAAAATGAATTGTTCTAAAGACGTGATTCAATCGATACCAAATATAATTTTAGAATAGAGATCTTTGTTAAATTTGATATGAACTGAATCCTTGTTAGGAAAAAACATAGCAAACAAAGATCTTTATGTCACGTTATATCTGGAAACTGTTTATCTTATATTATATATACGAACCCGTGCCCAGCAAGCGCCACCTGTATTATTGTTAAAGGTACTATAATCTTCTGAAGCCCAAATCGGTTTACCTGTACGCAACTGTTCTACAGTTGTGTTGGTAGCTGGGTAGTGAAGTCTATAAAACATTTAAACATTCAGTTTAATAGATTGATAAACTGATAGTATCTGGTTGAAGATGGGTGTGGTTAGACAAATAAGGTACCATACAGAGATGTAATAGGCAAATTTAATTTTTGTGCTTCATATTTCTTTGGTATAAAAAGACTAAATTAAACACAAAAAAAAACCCAAAAAACAAAACCTGATAACCTAGTCAATGATTTACAAAGCTTCATCTGATATTGATCAAATGAATCTGTATGTAACGGGTAGAATTTCATAGTAGTTGTTATCATAGTGTCTAAGGTATTAAAGATAATACATGATGGGAGATAAAATAATGAGTTGACAGTTCTCACTATAATAGTTACAAACTTCGTAATGTAAAGGTAATTTCAATCAAATTGATTCACTCTAAAGCGAGAAAACCTTATCTTAAAATCTTTGTACTGTCGTTTGTCATTGTAACAAAACTTTGATTATTCATTTTTGTGTTTAATCATACAGACGTTGAACAGCAGATCGAATTGAAATCCACTGACAATCGGACAGATAAGCTTGCATGTTAATAAATATCTCTATAGTTTATATAACATTTAAGGCCAAAAGAAGGACTAGCAATAGGCAGGTTACCTCTTGCATAATGCACGTTTAATATTACTACTTTAAGATGTTAGTCTCAAAAAAGGGAATTTAATTACAGAACAAAGAAGATGTAATTACAGGCAAAAGGGGGGGGATAAAGGAAAAAGAGAGGGCAGGAATAATTAAGAGTAAAAGGACAGAAGGGGGTTATTACAGGACAAAGAAAGGGAAATTACCCAATACCGAAGATCACATTATTTAACTCAGGATCAGCTATGATATGGCTGGCAAGATTTTGATCACCATTTAAATCCGCAGCAACAATCATAGTTTCTGTTAGTAGATTCTCATCCAATACTTGACGTAAACGCTACATTAAAATATTGGTTGCCAGTAAACACACAAAGTATATAATCACCAGTAATTGATTAAAATATGGGTTGCCAGCAAACACACAAATTTTAATAATCACCAGTAATAAATGATAACGCTAGATTAAAATTATAATTACACTGAATTATATGGGTAATCCCGAAATGTGTATAATCAAACCCCAGGCCTTCGCAAATAATTCATTTCTTTTTTAAATAACCTTTAATCTACGCCACTGTATGCCTTGTAGAAAATGTAAAGGATTTTACCTTCATGTAGGGAATATTATACAATTTTTCATTCCATATCTGAAACAAATATAAACAAATATAAACCATTCATTCACATTTCTATTGTTGGCCAGGATCTTTAAGTTTCTATTTCACTGAGGATTTTATATGAAATTAAAATCTATTTCAAATAATAAAAATCAATCGATTAATCAAACTATTCAACAACAATCCATCAGAACTTTTCTACATCAGCTGAGCTAATTAAGATGACCATATTCGTGGGATTTTGCCCAGGCAGTGTGCACTCACGCCAATATAATCTATAGTTAAACCATTGAATTCTTTAGCTCCCTGAACCCATTTCCTCACATATTCTGCCAGTTGGTCAATATTCTGATAGGGATTCTGTGTTCCGTTACCAAGCCAACCAGGAAACGCCCATGGTAGACCATATAATTTGATATTTGGATTTCTCTGAAACAAGCAAGTAGTGAAAACATAATTTCAAAATGTAGTACTGAAAATGATCTGACCTATGTTCATTCTAGATTCAAATATATGATTCTCTGGTATTACTCACTACATAATATATATAGTCTTGTTTTTTTTAAACATACATTATGCAAGAGCTAAATCTGCCCATTGTACGTCTTTCTGTAGGCTTCAGATGTTATATAAATTATTAATCAGACCTCTTTTTACATGACAAGCTCAAAATCAACTCTGTGACCCCCAGATGGCACTGGAAATATTTATTTGTTAAGATGTAAAACTAGAAGTCAAGCTGTGTTAAAGGTTGTTTATTTCTCTTTTTGGAAACAGAAGTTATCTGATGATATATTTTGTATAACAAAGTAAAAAAGGCTTGCCCCAGTTTAGATTTGTCATCGATTCCATGATATAGTAAGGTTTTTGAACGTGTAATTCCACATGGCGCCCAAGAGGGTTAAAGCATATTCCCAAAACCTCACCTTTTTTGCTTCTTTCATAAGCCACCATTCATAACCTCTGTCATAACTTTCTTCGGAACTGTTGTGCATATGGGATGCTTCGGTAGCATCTGTGAAATAAGATTCATATTACCCCCCTTTAGCCTTTTAGACTGTTTAAAAGAGAAAAATATGGTTTGGCTAGTTTTATCAATATTCAGATTATCTCCCTTTAGTCTTCAAACATTATAGAAAAGAAATGAAATGGTGGTTTAGTTCAGAGATAGAGAGAGAGAGAGAGAGAGAGAGAGAGAGAGAGAGAAATGGGGTTTAACGTTCACTCGACACAAACAAGGTTATTTTGGGACTAACATATGGTTTAATTTTATTTCGACACTTCGCTTGCACGTAAGGGTCTTAATCAGTTTGGGCAGGCAACCCTACTCCTTGTCACATACAACCAGAGAATCGAAACCACGCCAGCTGACTCAGTATTCAGTACGTAAATGCTAACCATCTGGCCATCGAAGGACCCTTGAAATGGGGTTTAATGTACAGCCTCACATACAAGTTCTCTTAATTACTGCTCCCACAGAAAAAAACATATTCTGTCAAATACCACAGTAAAGCTCTATCCATTATTGCAATAAAATAAAGTAGAGCCTACCAAAGTAGCAATCCTACATTACCTGAAGCTTGTGAATCTCCACCAATCTCAACTTTTAAAATCTGCAGAGAGGCAGCAAAATTAGGCTAAAATATAAATTAAAAACTTTTTTGGAAAGCTTAGACTGTGGGCTATTTAAAAATGCTGCCAGCTCTATTTTAATAAAAATGAGCTAGAGCCTACTTTTGTGGGCACAGGTCACAGATAACCTATGTGTTTTTATCAATCATTTCTATAGGCCAGACTAATTTAATTCTTTGTTCTTTGAGGCTTTGATAAATAAATAACCATGTATTTAAGTCAAGTGAAAAATGTTTCCTTTAAAATATCAAATATTTGGAACGAAAAACTTTTGAACACAGAAACCAAGTAAGCCTTCTTTTGGTTTTTAAATTAGTTTTTTTCCTGAAGAATTAAAAAGCCAAATTGCAATAGCTGATCAAGGAGAACAGAAAATCAACTTGTTGTGACCTTGTGTCAAGATGTCGAAGATCTGGGCTCTTTTCATAATCAGAAATGGTCAACTTAATCCAATATCTTACCTTAAAGAGAATGTCTAGGATTTCATCTCTCTGCTTCTGTGGGTAAGCGATCAGCAATTTTGATGTTGCCTGGAAAATAAAAAAAAATAAGTTGCCAGAGAAGAAAACCCAATAGCAAAAATCATTTTGAAACATTTTATTCGAAAACAAAATTAAGTGGTCTTACTTAATCCATTTAGCAAGAATAGTTAGATTTTTAGACCAATTATAAGCAGAAAATAAGACCTATGAATTAACTACAAGATTAACTGCTGTAAATTTTAAGAAAAACCCTTTAAATTATTTTGGTGCAAGATCAAGATCAAGGAGTCAGTATTGGGCAGGGTGGGGGGCCCAGGGTGGCATTGTTTAAAGTCTGTTAATGTAACAAGTGGTGTGGTTTCTATTCCATACTTAAAGTATGCGGCAAGGAGTAGGCCTAATGAACACTCATTATCAAAATTAATCAGTCAGCTTTAAACTGCATGATACAAATTACATGATTTTTGATGATTTTAAATGATTTAAACAAAGATAAGATATTAAACGCATGTAAAAGAAATTAGTGCTAGATACACAATATTAAATGATACCCTGGTTACAGTGATATCTTAGTCTTGAAATTACATTTTGTTTTGAATAGACCGTAAACCTCATTTCTTTATCCTTGTGGGCGAGTGAGGAGCAATTAAAAAAAATATCTCAAGATTAATAACTGACAGAATTATTGTAAATTTTAAATATAGTCTAAAATCATCTTTATTATGGTCTTTAAAATAAATTTTCTTTGCATTTTAAAATAAGTGAGAGTACGCCTAGATTGTGCAGATGAGGTAAATATTGAATCTTTTTATTACTGAGCCACCACTGAGTCCTCCGATGCCATCAAACCGTCTTCCGAATCCAGGAGTTTCATCAATAAAATAAACACTGTGACAGACAGCAAATAAACTTGATAAAAATATTCCAAACAAAAAAATCTCCATCCTCATCAATCAGCCCTTACTATTCAATATCTTTAAACTTTGATCTCTTGACTATAGTATATTATGGTACGCCTACAAAACTAAAAATTTAAAACTCAGTACATAATTAATCCATTTTTGGCGGACTCTTCTGTCCATACCCTTGCTCTACTAACGCCCCAAGTTCGCCTTTTTCACTTTCTACGTCTTATAGTTTCGTATCAAATTAATTTGAATGAAAATCTGATAAATAATAACTTAAAATAATATTCATCGAATACGTAGTCGATTCAAACAATTACTATTAAAACTTTTTATCGTAAAAACGAATTATGTTGTCAAAATAACGTACTTTTTCTAAAATACGAAACTATTTTTCATATCTTTGTAAAGATGGACGTCAAATCGTCAAAAACACAAGAATGTAGAATTTGACATTTCAATTTTCGATATTAGATTATTTAGAACATCATAGATTTTATTTTTTTATGCAAAATGTTGTTCCGAAGTTTGTTTTCGGTTCTTCAAAAGAGTACAATAAGGCAAAACTTCGTAAATAAAAAATTTATACAACAAAATCTGCGAACTTTTCATACGAAACAGAGATTTCCATCATGGACAAATTTGAAGATGAAGAAGTTTTATATTGTTGGTGCTATGTCGTGTGTTTTAGGTGGACTATCGTATTTTTATAACCGTAAACAAAACCTTGCAAATCTATTGATGGAAAATTTAACCCCATTTGTTCAAGCGGCTGAGAAGGGATCGACTGGAGTTGTTCGTCGTAACAACAGCCATATTAACTTTATTGCCGATGTTGTTGAAGGGGCTGCACCAGCCGTTGTTTATATAGAAATCAGAGGAAGGTATTAAAGGGTGTATAGCTCTATTACACAATGTATTTGGTATTAAAGGGTGAATAGCTCTATTATTTGGTATTAAAAAGGGTGTATAGTTCTATTTTTTGAAACCTGTTGAATAACACAAAAAAATGTTTCTAAAAGCACATTTTAATGAACATTGTAACATGAATGTGTGTAAAAGGATTTCTACCGGTACTCAATTTTTGAAAAAAAAAAATATTGTAATTTATAATCAGTTATGTTTGGTGAAATACGTCAACAGTTCAAAATAAATGACAGCCGTTTATGTCTGCTCAGTGCATTCTGCACAGTTTTTGAAATATTTCTCTGTTTTAATAACTTCCACATTGTGATGTAGGATGCTGTACGTTTTTATTTGTTCCTTACAAAATGGCACCAACTCTGAAACCGAAGGGTACATGACTCGTTGACTGATCATAAATTGTTAATTAAATATTGGATATTAGGATCCTATAGTTTCACGTTGAAATAACAACATGAATATTGATTGAAATTGATCAATATTGAATTCTGATTTGTGTTTTAATTTTGAATTTGACTTCCTATTAGACTGCAATGTACATTAAGCTTCTATTTTACTGAAAAAAGATATAACTTTTAAATATTTTATTTTAGACATCCTTATCATGGCAATATGGCAACTTTATCAAATGGTTCAGGATTTATTGTAACTGAAGATGGTTTAATTATGACTAATGCTCATGTGGTAGCCAATAAACAATCTGTCAGGGTTCGACTACACAATGGAGATACGTACGATGGGGTGGTGACAGCCGTTGATCAAATCTCTGATCTAGCAACAATCAAAATTAAAGGGGTAGGTGGAAACTGCCAATCATCTCACTGATGAACTTTAGGAGGACCATGTCACCCCTCCACCGGATTCATTCACTCAATCTCATCTTTGCGGTTGTATGTGACAAGTATCACCAAATAGTGATACTAAATTTTACTTCTTTTTCAAATTTTATTTTAAGAATATACAGAATTTATTTCTTAAAGTATATAGACAATATAGCTAATATTAAGGTTATCAGTTGGTCTTTCATTCTTTTAATGTCAATATTTTGATTTAAAGTAATTGCCTAAAAGCATGATTGGTGTTGACTGTTTTATACTCTTTGAATGCCAGTAGGCTTATTAAGAGAAACCTTGAGCAAAGATTTATACAGTTAACAATACAGTCTGATCAATGCCAATCAAGTGTCAATGCTTTTTAATTCTTTATGGCTTAAAGCTTATTAGATCCTATAAATTATATTTCACTATGAAACTTTCAACCAATGAAATTCATCTATTAGTTTAACTTTCTATTTGATTTGTTTTATCCCTAATCTTATCTTTAATTTGATTTGTTGAAAGTATTCCTTTGTGTATATGCTAATTAGTGTCTTTAAAAGACCTCTACACACAGACAAGAGATAGATGAGAATACAGATATACAGACAGACAGGAGACACACACAGACAGGGAGATCAGATGCCTTTGATGTGATCTTGTAAATAATGTATTTTTAAACTGTATATAAAGTAATATTGAAATGGATTTGGAATTCGACTTATAATGAACAGTGACCCCCTTCACTAGAATACTTCTCCAGGAATGAGCTATACACCCCCAATCCTAGCTCATCCATATGTATGAAATATTACATATGTACATATGTATCACCTGGGTGCATATCCTGAACGAAGAATAGCCCCGAAAGCGTCGGTGATATGACAAGGAGCAGAGTCGCCTGTCCAACCTCGTGGGTTTTCACTGTGTCCTCCGATTTCCTCCCACTGCTAAAGCCCCCTATGCACAAGGGAATTATTGAAATAAAATTGAACCGTATGTTAGTCCCGAAATGGCCTAGTTTGTGACGAGTGGATGTGAAACCTCATTTCTCTCTCTCTCTCTCTCTCTTGATAGCTTCAATATATCTTCTTTCTAAAGATCAATAAATGTTCTTTGTTTTTACAGAAAAATCTTCCAACTCTGAAATTTGGTAAATCGTGTGAATTACGACCCGGTGAATGGGTTGTTGCCCTTGGTTGTCCGTTAACATTGAGTAACACAGTTACAGCTGGTATCGTGAGCAGTGTTCATCGTGGAAGTCGTGAATTAGGACTTCATAATAAAAATATGGATTATATTCAAACAGATGCTGTTATTAATGTAAGTATTTTTAAGATGGCGGGGAGAAGAGATTGTTGAACTGATTGGTTGAACATCTGTGCTTTAGATCATAAGGTCTGTCAGTCCTTGAGTCAAGTTGAGTGGTTTCGATTCCCCAGAGAGTTGCCTGTCAAACCTTGCTGGGTTTCTACACAGATTCTAGTTTTCCCTCGCTGTTAAAATTATTAAAATAAATGATTACCCTAATCATGTTAGTCTCAGAATGACCTATTTTGTTTTAAGTGGATGTTAAACCACATTTATCTCTCTTTCTCTGTACGATTGCGAGACAAGACTGGTTTCAATTATTAATGTGCTACTATTATTGATATAGTCTTGATATATTTTACAGTTTGGGAATTCTGGTGGACCTCTAGTCAATATGGTAAGATTTTATGCTAAATCTCTATTCCCTTTTTGTGTGTAACAAGGAGAATGAACATTTGTCCAACCACGTTGATTTTCTACGGTTACCTACCTCTGCTAACCCCAACACGCAAATGAATTATTGAAATAATGTTCAACCATGTTTGTCCCAAAATGACTTAGTTTGTGTCGAGTGGACATTATAATCTATTTATCTATCTCTTTATGCTAAATATTTCTGAAAACTGTTTCATTTGGCTCAATAGAACATTATCTTTAAATAAAAACAAGCAAGGAAAGCTAATCTAAAGTTTAAAACTGAGGTTTGTGTCAAGTAAAAAGTTGTTTGTATTCACCAACCATTGTGACTCCATCTTTAAATAGTTGTTTAATTAATTTCTAAAGTTGAAATAAAGTTGAACCATATGTTAGTCCCGAAATGACCTAGTTTGTATTGAGTGAACGTTAAACCCCATTTCTCTCTTTTTCTATCATACATTTAAAAATCTAAACACTGGACGTAGGATTGGCGTCTGATATGGAGGTTCCAATTCATCTATACAAGTTGTGACAAGCGTCCTGTCTATCATAGACCACCCAATACCACTTCTTGATTACATCTCAGTTACCATGGTGACAGTTGTTTGTATTTACAGGATGGTGAAGTTATTGGTATAAATACAATGAAAGTTACCACCGGAATATCCTTCGCCATTCCTTCTGATTTTGCCAGTGATTTCTTAATAAAAGCAGAAAAATATACAAAGAGAGGTACTGTATCATTACCATTGGTTAGGGTTAGGGTTTCCTTGATGTTGATTGTAAAAACTTACACAAAATTACATTGGAATATAAACCTTACTATATTAGTCTGCTCCTGGATAACGGCTCTACACACAAAACAAAACTGACATGATGAAACTGTGGACATGACGAAACTGTGCATAAGACGAACTATCAGACAAGACAAACCACACAGACTTTATTGTGAAGCCCTTCAGTATAATATAGAGGGGAGCTAAACAAGGGCAGTATTGTGAAGCCCTTCAGTATAATATAGAAGGGGGGGTAAACAAGGGCAGTATTGTGAAGCCCTTCAGTATAATATAGAGGGGAGCTAAACAAGGGCAGTATAATCTAATAACTAATAGGGAATCCAAGGCAACAACCAATGTTTGTTGGAAGCAATGAGTCACGAGAGGATCAACCCTGTCTATATTCAGCGTTCTGTGACTGAGTTATTTCCCCTTCTACAATAAATAAATATAGTTTCTAATACATCTCTTTCATATTTTGCTTGAAGCATTGGGGTCACCAATATTCATAATCCGCAGCCTTAGTTATACCCTTTTTGCCAAAAAATCTGTTAAATGCGGTAGTGGTTACATTTTGCAATGATTTTTTTTTAAAATTTGATTGTAAGCAATGGGGTTATAGATATTAGATTCTTAGAGGATCCAGGATCTTTAACACATTTCTTCAACAACCAAGTTTTCCTTTCGACTAAGCTGCAGCTGAGACAAAACTGTTTTGTGGACGTATTTTAATTACCTTTTATATATTTTATTTCAGTTGAGAGTAAGAAGAAGGGTTGGTTAGGAGGAGGAGGGGGAGGGGATGTTGGTGTCAAGAAGAAACGTTATATGGGTATCACGATGTTGACCTTGACCCCTAGTATTGCTATGGAATTAAAGGAGCGTGTTCCGGATTTTCCGGATACTCAAACTGGCGTTTATGTTTATAAAATAATTATTGGATCTCCGGCTTATCAGTAAGTTTATTTATCTTGCCCTGTGGGCCTGGCAAGGAAAATGTCTTGTCCTGTGGGCCTGGCAAGGAAACTGTCTAGTCCTGTGGACCTGGCAAGGAAACTGTCTAGTCCTGTGGATGGAGTGAAAAACTGAGGTCCACATGTGTACACATTGATGTGCACCTAAAAGATCCCTTGACAGTAAACAGATTTTCTCTGGGTTATCCAGTTTCATCTCATTGCTAAAGAGTCCCCTACAATTATGGCCCTTGTTTGATTTGTGAACCCTGTGAATGTTCGAATGACAGAAGTTATCCAGAAGTGTATAAAAAATAAACCTGATTTCATTTGCTTTTGACTAATTTATTTTGATCAAAATAATAATTGACAAAATATTTGTTTCTATTTTAGCGGTGGTCTTCGCCCAGGGGATGTTATTACTCACATCAACGAGCAGCAGATACAGACGTCAAACGATATTTATACAGCTCTCGACACCTCTGCTAAATTACGTGTAGGAATTTTACGTGGACAACAAAAGTTAAAATTGTTGATAAATACAGAAGATATAGAGGAATAAATTTAAACAATAGGCCTTTACGCAGATTATAGGCCTTCATTTTGTGGTATATAGGCCTTAACACAGATTATAGGCCTTCATTTAGTGACATGTAGGTCTTTACGCGTATTATAGGCCTTCATTTGGCGACATACAAGTTATAAGTCTGAGGAATATAAACAACAGAAGGTGTAGGATTTATATAAAACATAATTTAATGTGTGTGATGATAAAAATCATGTAAACATAAATTTATATAAAACATGTGAACATAAATTTATAATCATGTGAAAATAAATTTATAAAATCATTTGATCTTCAAGTAATATAACTGAATGGACAGACGACACAATCTATATAATACAATGATTGGTTGAAACATCTTATGGTAATAAACAATCGCCACGATTTGATAACAACTAGTCAAAACATTGCGCGACAATAAATAGTGTTCTGTGTGTACATTATGGCCATAAAGCAGCTGAATCGGTTTGATTTAAGTTAAAATAAATTATTCTTTGGGTTAATTTGATGAATTATTGACAGCCAACTATACAAATACTTTTTTTTGTAAGGAAAGATTAAGTGGTCTAAAATTACCATGCCTTTATAAGATATCAGACCACTTCTTTGCCTTTTCTCCTTGTTCAATCTAGTGGGGTTTCTCTTGATCCTATTCACTGCTAATAGCCCCTACTAGCAAACAAATTATTAAAATAAAATCCCCCCCCCCCCCGAAATGATCTAGTTTGTGTCAAGTGGAGGTTTAACGCCATTTCTCTCTCTCTTTTGGTAAAACTTTGTATTACACCATGTAATAGAGAGAGATAAATAGGATTTAATGTCCACTCAACACAAACTACTTCCTTTCCTGACAAACACATTGTTTAATTTTATTTCATCAAAGGGGTCTTTAGCATTGGGGGGAAATAGGAGGACCCAAAGAAAACCCACAACCCTACTCCTATTAACATACAACCGTAGAAAACCCACAAACCTACTCCTATTAACATACAACCGTAGAAAACCATGACCCTACTTCTTGTCACATACGAACCAGGGAATCGAAACCGTGCCAGTTGACTCAATGACAGACCTTATGAAACAACACGCTCAACTGCTAACCATTCACCATCCATCCTCCCACCCACCTAACAAAATCTTGTGTATATTATTCACTTGTTTTATTTTCATTCATTAATAAAAATTGATCGCTTATTATTTTAGTGAATAGCAAAACTTATAAACAAATTTGATAAAGACACATATAGACTTGGTGACCACGAACAATAACAAATAATCTTAACCTTCAAAACTTTTTTATCCCAGTCACAGAAACTTTGCATACACTCTACAGTTCAAAGGTTTTGAAATAGTTTTCAAAATGGCTGGAATTGTTTACAGCTGGATATGTCGACTGAATAAGAAAATATCTCAACAAATCATGCAGCTGAAACATATTCTTTGTGTTTAATTTCGTCACGATTCTACTCACACCACCTACGTTGTCGGTGCTTGACAGAACTGTGACAGGACTGAATTCTGTGTCACTACTTTACAATTCTGGACTGATGATCGAGCCTCCCCCAAGTAACAGATCACCTGACTGTAAGAATTCAATTTGGAAACACCACTGTCCATCATAGCACACAGTAGGTGGAAACTTGACTGTCTCTCATAGCACACTGTATACAAGAGAAAGAGAGAGAGGGAGGGAGAGAAATTGGGTTTAATGGCCACTCAAGACAAACTAGGTCATTTCGGGACAAACATATGGATTTAATTTTATTTCAATAATTCGCTTGCGCGTAGGTGTCTTAACTCTTCAGCAGTGGGAGGAAACCGGAGAAAACCCACAAGGATGGACGGGCGACCCTACTCCTTGTCACGTACAACCGGGATTCGAAACCACTGCCAGTTGACTCAATGAGTGGCTTTATGATACAACACACACACTCTGACCTTCCAGCCCTCCAACCCCCTCACACTGTATGCCACCCTTCTTCATAAGCCCAGTTGGTCCAGAGCAGTAGGACAGTAATAAACCCTATTTTGCTTCATTTCCTAAATTAAAATGGCGTTAGGTAGATGAAAGAAAAACATGTTTACTGGTTCCGCCTATATTCACACACATCAATAAATATGTCAATATTGGATTAAATTTGATTTAATTTCAATATGAACTTTGCCTTTTTGGGGGAGGAAGGGGTTTGGCGAGGAAGGGTCCTTGGCAGGTTCCCCCAGCGACTTTCTACCCGTTACTATAAACTTTATTTTTAGTTTTTCACAGTCCTGATAATTAAAAATCAACTGAAATCTTGTGAATTATGTTTTGTTTAAAATTCCCAAACATTTACAACTAAATCATACCCTGCCTCCTGTACTACGCACACAACAAATTACATAAAATGAGACTATAAAAATTGGATGCCCCCTGTCCCCACATCACCCCCCTCCATCAACCCACCTATGGCTATCAGTACCCTAATTGATGAATGACATCCAAAGCTAAATGCTTAAAGGCAGCCTCCAATGGAAAATAGCATCCAGAAGATCACACAAAGATGGCCGAACATAATTTAAACAGGATGAGGGGTCACACAAAAAAAGGTTCTTGCCAAAACATCACCTTGGGTCGCCACAAAAAAATAATTAGTTCAGGCCTGCCATTTGTACGATGCTAAGGTCTTATTGCACTGGACAAAACTCTGAAGCCCCTCCCCTTCAACTCTCCACCACACCCACAGGCAAACCTTGGTACACCCACAAGCTATATCCTTATAGTTCCCTCTTTTGCTAAATGCTTGTAGTCTATTCAGCATAGGTTGTAAACTCTCACCTTTCAAATCTCTAAAGAATAAATAAAAGATCCTAAATTAACTCCATTCAACAATCTATGGAATCTTGTAGTTAAATTCAACAGGTTTCAATAGGCTAACCTGCCTGTAGGTCTAGTTCAGGACAATTTTTTTCCCTGTAGACCTGGTTTAGGGCTAGTTTCAGGACAATACCAAGGAATTATTCTGTTAATATCATATCAAATGGGACAGATAAATATTTATTTAATATATTTATAAATCCAATCAATCAATCCATCACCAATAGATGCTCAGTGATGGAGGTTAAACAACCTGATTGATACCTAATTAAATTGATTGATTTGGGTCATAAATAAATCATTTTCAAAATCCTCAATAATAATCATTACTGTCAAAAGAACTTGAGGTTTTATTTTTTGAGAGACAGACAAACAGATCAGATAATAAATTTGATTTGCAGGGTGGCCATGATTTTAATCTTAGTTTAACAAGAAAAACGTCTGCTATGTTTAAATTGATAATTTCAGAAGCTTTCATGAGTATTAAATGACTCCGTCATACTAAAAAATATCACTCAGATTTTGTTTAAGACATTTATTTTATCAAAAAAGTTGAAAAAGTTCCCTCTGTTCTATGATAAACGCGCCATAAGCCAACATTGTCGCCGATTTCCGTGACCCAGTTAAACCAATCAAATTACAGTACACTTTCCCGCCGTATTGTACCGAGTATCATAGAAGCGAAAGAGCTGTGCAGTTGTTAGTGGAAAATACTGAATTTGAGCATTTTTAGTCTCAAATGACTAATAGATTATGTATGTTTACGATTTTTAGCATCCTTAGATACCGTTTATTATGCTGCATATTATTCATAGAAGTCGTATAAGCAAATTGGCTTTGTTTCATTTGGCCGAGTTTGCCGCGTGGAGGCGTCGTGAATCAAACATGGCGTCTATGGATTAATTCTTTCCCTATTGAACGGATTTCAAGGCATTTAATCGCCCCGTTTAAATTGATTGTCCAATTTAATATCATATCCTGTTCGTATGCTATATTAGGCAAGTGAATTTTAATCTTATCGTCGATTATTAAGGCAAGAACACGCAATATATTTAAGAAAAATGTCATAAAATTTCGGATTTTATTTTGACAAATTTTCTGAAATTGTAGCCTGGATCTGGATCAATCCAAGTGAGATTTTTCAATGGAGGTTTAGAGTAAACCAGATATTCATTGTTCTCTTCTTTCCTTTTTTTTGTGGAAAACTTTTAGCATGTAATACACAGTTGTTAACTTTGCACACAGATTTTCTTTGCCTGAGATTAGCCTTTTGAATCTCATTATTTGAATTTTCCCCAATATTAATGAATGGAATTATGATGAAAAGCCTCCATAATTATAACATCCAAATTGTAGACAAGAGTACAAGAGGCATACAATATTGAATGTCTTTTGTATTAGAATAATCAGTTCTGATTTTAAAACAGCTGCAAACCAGTTATCTTATCGGAACTGACACAAAAAACATCCCCCCAGCGTGAACAATTACAAACATAAATTAGGTATTTGATGTGGTCAAATTAACCAAAGAATGCTGTTTAAACCGTCCCTGTGTTGAATAATTGACCCTTGTTTATTCAAAATGGTCTTTTGATAAATGAAAACAATCCAAAATTTTATACAAAGTAGGCTCTTGAGTGACTTGAGGCTACATGTCATACAGGCTACATGTAGCACTCGTCCTTTTAAAAAAAATCTGTTAATCTCTTAATATTTGAACAAAAGGTTCCCTTCGCACTATGTAAAGTATGTCAAGTTACGTTGAGGTAGGCCTGCTGTGTACCCTACTGTACAAATTAACCTAAAGTGAAAGATCCATAATCATAGCAATGGTTGAAGTTATGTATTTTAAATCATAATATCTAACAATAACATCATAGAGCCATGTGGGGTCGTTGAAAATTCCTCGATTGTTTTTGACAAGGAATAGAATTGTCTGAAATAAGAATCTTCTGCTCAGTTAAATTATTGAGATCAAATTAAAGAATGAGTTACTCACAAATTGACTGAGTTTATGTAGACATTAAATGCTTTTTTCTGCCCCTGTCCTGTGACGAAATTACTAATGTTCAGGTATGCTAAGGGCAGTAGGTGAAAGTACCAATATTTTTAATATTTCAAGGATTTGAACATAACAGTTCTCAGGGTTCCTGCTAGTGTTTCGATTAAATTGTAAATACCCCCCTTCAAGATTTTTCTGCCAGAAACCCTGAGTCTGACCAGAAAGAATTTGAAATTGACCCTATTCTGATTGCACTGAAATCAAAAACTAAACAAATATTTTTGACATTTTTTTAAGGTACATAAACTTGTCTATGAACTTGTCTATTTATTTATAAGATAATTTTATAAAGTGTAGAAAATGTTTTACATTGTTACTCACATATTCGAGTGGCTTTGGACTGCTAGCCTTGCGTTAAATTCTTTCACTGATTGTGAAAATGTTCATTATGTTGTTAGGAATTATATATTAAAATTAAAGAGGTTTGAATTTTTTTTCAGTGTGGCAAAATGGAGAATAATTCATCTGGATTGACTAATGGTGTGTCAGAGATGACCCCATCAGGAGGAGATAATCCAACTGCTGTGTTGCCATCAAGTGGTGTCCATCACCATCTACCACAGATACCAACCATGGATAAAGGTTTGAAGAAAGCCTACAGTAAATCGAACACCAAACAATCAGCAGGTTAGTATAGAGACGCAGTGGTTCACTGAGTGAGGCGTTAGCTTGCTAAACAGGAGGTCGAGGGTTCGCTCATGTTGTTGGCGGAGACTCTGGTTTTGGGGTTCGCTCCCGTTGTTGGCAGAGACACTGGCTCAGGTTCACACCCGTTCTTGGCAGAGACATTGGCTCAGGTTGGAGCCCGTTGTTGGCTAAAAGTTCAATTAGATTTGTCAGTGCTGCAGGATGCCTGTAAATGATCCTTTGACAGTTGGAAATCAAAATAAAAAGCAGTCCGGGGGGAAAAACCTCTGTTAATCCTGTTTCATTTTAAATTTATAGTTATTGGCCATAAAAAAAATAATTGATTGCTTATAATTTCCAACCAAGGCCAAAAGCACAGCAAGTTGAAGCTTTTATTGTGACTACATGGTTGATCGATAATAAGCACGACTGTTAGGTTATTGAACTTAAAAAAAAAGTCAATGTAATCAAGGCCTGTAAGGAATGCTGTAATATGAGAGAGAAATGGGGTTTAATGTCCACTTGACACAAACTAGGTCATTTTGGTACTAACATGGGTTAATTTTATTTCAATAATTCACTTGCGTGTTGGGGTTTTTAGCAGTGGAGGACCCAGAGAAAACCCACAAAGTTGGTTCGGTGACCCTACTCCTTATCACATACAACCAGGGATTCAAAACCACGCCAGTTGATTCAATAACAGGCTTTATTATACTGCGCACACGAGCTAACCATTCATCCATCCACCCCCCGCACCCCCTTCCGTAATATGACCTTCATAGCCACTAGAAAACCAGATCTGCTTCTTGTCAACATTATTAGATCCATTTGATTTGTTTGTTTCAGGTCCAGATAGTGTTTCAGTTACACATGTTGAGGGTACCGGAGCGGTCTTAAAAATATCGGAAACCCCATTGGAAGTTGACGACCTGTTGAACAAAATGGAAGCCGAGGAAGAAAAAGAGAAAGCAGAAGTAAACGGAAAAGAAAAACCGGAAGAACCCAAGAAAACTGAAACTGAGAAAATTGATAAAGTTGAGAAAACGGAAAAAGCTGTGAAAATTGAAAAAGTTGAGAAAATTGAGAAAACGGACAAAGTTGAGAAAACAGATAAAGTTGAGAAAATTGAAAAAGTGGAGAAAACGGAAAAAATTCCTGAACCTAAAACTAATGAAAATAACAAATCTGAGTTGAATACACCAAAAAGTCGTCGAACTTCTAAAGGTCGTAAAATAAAAGATAAGAAAGAAGAATCTGAATACACAACATCGGCAAAAAGCGTAACAAAAATGGAAACGGCAGAACAAAGAACAAAAAGAGTAGTGAAAAGAAAATTACCCAAATCTGATTTTCCAGAGGCTGAGAAATCCCCAAAAGAATCGAAAGTAAAAACCCCTCCAATACAAGTATCACCAGAAATGGAACAACAGAAACCTGCCAAATATGGTATGGGTGATATGTTGTGGGCTAAAGTTGGAGGTCATCCATGGTGGCCATGTATGGTGTCTGAATGTCCATATACCAACATATATACCAGAATTCAAGGTTTGTGGTGTTTGACTTTTTACATGCCCACACTGAAATGTGTCTAAACGAAAAAAAAAAAATTAAATAGAACTGCCATTTAAAAAACCTACGTACAGATTTTCACAGAAATGTGTAGTGTCAAAATGATAAAACTTCCTTTTAAAGCCATTTTATATTGATATTAGGTTATGACATGTAATGTTATCTGAAATGGGGTTAACATCTGGCCGTTGACATCCCCGAATTGCGGTTTAACGCCCTACTGCTGACATCCCTCAAATCAAATCGGTTTAACGCCCTACTGCTGACATCCCTGAAATGAAATCGGTTTAACGCCCTACTGCTGACATTCCCTAATTGAGGTTAAACGCCCTACTGCTGACCTCCCTGAAATGAAATTGGTTTAACGCCCTACTGCTGACATCCCCTAATTGAGGTTTAACGCCCTACTGCTGACCTTCCTGAAATGAAATGGAGGTTTAACGTTCTATGTCGATATCCCTGTCTCGTCATTGGTTATGTTCAAGGGGTAAAGAAACTGATTAATGCATTCAGAGTTATTTCTTATATTTTATAATTGTAGGTGGCGCACGAATACAGAGAATGTATCATGTTCAGTATTTTGGTAATGAGGGTGAACGTGGGTGGATTAGTGAAAGCTCATCTTTATCTTTTACTGGATTAAAAGATTTCTTAGATTACGCAGATGAACGCGTGAAAACAGCAACCAAGAGCAATAAGGTGAAAATTACTCAAACATTCCGCGTTCTGCCGTCTAGAAAAATGGCCTGGGATATCGGTGTTGCCCAGGCAACGGAAGCGTATGGTTACAGCAATGAAGAACGCCAAGAGAAATTCACGTTCGTTTATGATTTGAAATCAAATAAATCGAAAGACAATTCGGCCACGCCTAAAGGCTCGCCAACTAAAAAACAGGGTAAGAAAAGAAAAATGGAGGATGATGACTTGTCCAATCAGTCAGTTGAAGATACCCCTGTTGAAAATAAAAGCAAACGACAAAAAACTGAGGAAAGTGAAAATGACTCTAGTTCTGTGAAAGCGTTGTTCACACGACCTAAAGCCGTAAAGTATGAGCCTTCGTTCGATACGTTCTACCACAAACACGAGGATAGTGTGTTAGACGAGCATCCTGATTGGTCAGCTGAAGAAGTTAAAGAACATCTAAGTCAACAATGGAGTTTAATGTCTGATAAGCAGAAGGCCAGATATAAGACCAAATTCACCATGGAAACTGACTCGCCCAACACAGGTAAGTTAATCAGGTTCATAGAAAAGGCCAACATATACACAGGTGTGTGCTTGTAAAAATCAAAGACAACAAAAAGTTTGAGAATTCTTGGGGAAACTGCATATTACTGAAGCAATGGCCCACAAAATCCCTCTCTGGCCATTGCTGGATTGACTTCTGATATTTGAGCTTTTATGAGGGAGTGTGACTATTCTTCCCTTTCAATCAAATCTCTTCTAAGAACAACAACATGACAACCCTTTGTTTAATCTCGGATCTTCCCTAAAAGTTTGGAAAGTTATTTAAAGTATTAAAAATGGTGAGAGAGTGTTTGTCTGCAAGCCAAATTGTTTACATTGTCGCTGTTTTGATAGCCGCGTTTGTCACACTATTAGTTTTTCTGCAATATTCTGCTATGCACTGGTTAATTTGGGCGTAATAAATATTACGAGTCATGACATAACATTATATGAACTTATCTGGAGGGCTGTTTAAATTCAAATGATAATTGTTAAGCAGTTAGCTATTGACCAGTTATAATTTGGAGCAGAAATTTGCTTTCATTACAGCAGTGTTTGAGTGGGAATATGTCTAATTAAACAAAACACTCACGGAATATATGGAAACCGGTGGTTCAATCCTAGTGCTGATGGGGAAAGTATAAATCCGAACTGCTTCTTTAAAATGTTGATTTATTTCTGGAAGTCTTTGATTAGAGCCACTTGATTTAAATGGTAGATGAATGAGGTTTAAATAATTGATGTATTTTTTGTAGCCAAGAGATCCCCACGTGTCAGTAAACCATCTATTAAAAAACTAGAAGCAGAAGAAGATAAAAAGGGGCCCACTCCAACATCAAAACCAACAAGAAAGGTGAGAGCTTTAAGCTTCTGTGAAGGTGAACCTATAACACCCTGTAACACAACACATTTATTGGTATAGAGACATGATTCCAAATGTCCGTTCTAGTCGTATGCTGCTTTTCTATTGGTTGACTGATTCCGCATTACAAATTCGCAACCAATCGAAATTTAGTCGTTGTTTTGAATTTGACAAACACACCAGTAAGTGTATGGTTAATCTTGTTTTTGAGAAATATATATATTTCAACATGATGACCTACACTAAATGAAGATTGAGGTGACTAGTGGATTACGCTCAGTTCTGGGCAATCCGGTTTCCTCCCACTGCTAAAGATCCGTACGCGCAAGCAAATTATTGAAATAAAATTAAACCATATGTTAGTCCCAAAATGACCTATTTTGTGTTGAGCGGACGTTAAACCCCATTTCTCTCTCTCTCTCCAGTTCTGTGCAAAACGCGCCTAAGGATCGCAGTAACCTACCGTTTCATTGGCTAATACCTCATATTATTCAGAACACACCAATGATAACGACTGTAGTGTAGTAAAATTAAGTAAAAGGAAATTTTGAACTATAAAAACTAAACGAAATGGGGTCTGTGTCTTAATCAGGTTTTACAAACATTGTATTTGGAGTGAAGCCTGGACTATTTGCTATTGATGTAGTCCCTGGTCCCCATTAACTAAATATAGACTGCATTCCCAGGGTATTTATTACTTTGATTGGGGAATATATTTAATTGCGCAAATTTAAAAGATGATTTGAAGGAGATACCATCATAAATATCATATGTTATATTTTAGTCACGAAGAACGAGTGAAATGAAGTCTGATGAAGAGGGTGAGGTTCCCATGGAAACAGAACCAATTGACAAGACAAAGGTAAGCAATCCGATAGTTTTATTACTCCTCCGGCAAGAAAGATCAATTTGTTTAAAACCTCAAGACAAACGTCTGTGTCCTTCGGTTTTCACTCTCTGCTAAAAACACCAACGTACAATCCTCCTGTTTTCTCCCACTGCTAGTTTGTGTTGACTTGACCTTAAACCCCATACCTCTATTACAAGGGAAAAATTTGCTTATTTTGGATGCTATCAAGTCTTGCATTGTTCCTGTAAATTTCCATCAGTTTCTTTCAACAAATTGGATCTGAATGTCGCCCAATTTACGAAGACAAACCAATTTACAGAATTTTAATTAATCTGTGGTTTTGTTTTGACATTACTTTGTTGCTTAAAAAAAAATATTCAGTTATCGGCTTACAAGGTGAAACATCATAAAGAAAATATGTGGCTGAACGTCGACTGATCTGACAAAGATTTCAATAGAATCCTTCAAGGCCCCTGAGTCAACTTGATCCCAACTGGTCAGTGAAAATGACGATGGGCAATATGAGGGGAATAGTGACTGGACAGTGGGGCTACTTTAATTGTTGATTATATCCTGTGTCTTCATTTGCCCATTTGGTGGAGGAAAGGAAAACGTTAAAACCCATTTCATTTCTAATTTAATTCAAAATATTTTACAATTGTGTTTGGTTTATATACTATATTTTTTCGTTTATTTACTATATTTTTAGGTTTATTTACTATATTTGTTGATTTATTTACTATATTTGTTGATTGATATGTGAAATAAGCAGGAAGAAGAAGGAGAAGAAGAACATGTTGAAATGAAAGACGATAAACCAATGGTGAAACCTTTAAAAATCTCAAAATCCAGAAAATCGGAAACGCTAACAACAGATAAATCAGTAGCAATAGTCGAGGAGAAGAAGAAATCAAGAAAATCCAAAGTGGCACCGCCATCTAATCATGACTCTGATTCAAATTCAGAAAAATCAGAACCACGTGTGAGTATAACTGTTAACATGAAGTTGTTTCATATCTCAACACATACCGAATTGGGGTGGGTATCGGAGGGTGTGGTGTGTATCCATGGGGATGGGTATCGGAGGGTGTGCTTATCCATGTGGTTGGGTATCCAAGGGAGAGGGTATCCGAGGGTGTGGTATCCATGGGGGAAGGGTATCTGAGTGGTCTAACACGTGGTGTTTGTATGTGACTAGGAATATCGTTGCCTGTCCAATCTTTGTGTTTTATTCTGTGTCCTCTCGGATTTCTCCCATTGCTAAAGAACCTGATATGCTAGGACACTATTATAATAAAAATGAACCACATTTTAGTCCGAAATGACCTTTTCTACCTTTTTCCTGAATTTTTCTTCCTTCCAGTCTTAACATTTTTTCTCAAGTTTATAAGGAACTTGAAATTATTTTATAATCCTAATTGTTTTTGATTATTCTTGGTTCCAGAAGATGTTAATTTATTCTGTTTTTTTCTCCCAGAATGACCTGAAATCACGCGTTGTACAGAGTACGATTAAATCTGGTGATGATGAATATGAGTTGGATATATTTAAACTTCACGCTAGCAGTACGACTAAACGAGAGAATATCTGTACAATATGTGAACAAACTGGTCAACTGATCGAATGTCAGGGGGCGTGTCAAGGTCATTTCCATGCCACATGTCTGGCACTGACAGAGAATCCTGATGGAGAATTTAGATGTGGAGAATGTCTTACAAGTAAGTAGAACAGATATTAAATGGATCACAGACGTTAAAACTAGGGACGTTCATGTTATGTTAAATATATAACTAAAAAATGACTGCTGGCCATATTAGATAAAGAGATGAAACCAAAGAATTTCCGCCAGGAAAATTTAATTTATGAATAGTTAGTGGTCTGAACACATTCTATGAAAGCTACCCAATGAGTCAATCTGGACAAATTCTATGAAACCTATAAAACCAGAAAGTTCATCTTGATTTTCCAGAATGGTTTCCTCTTGTCATGGTGCAGGATTGAGACCTGACAAGGACAGCTGTCTAGTTGTTTGGATGGTATGAAAACCCATGGCCCCCTTGTATACATTGGCATGCACGTGAAAGATTCCTTTGCCATTGGAATTCCATACAAGAGAAGGCTGTAGCCCCACTGCCCGGGCAAAATTCCCCTCATAGAACACTGTATGAAGTATGTCCGTCTTCATAATAGCCTGGTTTGGGAGCAGAATAGTAGGACGTTAAACCCCACTTCATTACTATTGTTATATTTCAGATGAACACACATGTTTCCGGTGTAAAGAAGCTAGTCCAGATACAAGGAAATGTTCTGTATCATCCTGTGGTAAATTCTATCATGAAGAATGTTTTAAGAAATATCCTCAGAGTCGTATTGAAGGGAAATCGTATTTCTGTCCCCTTCATACCTGTGCTACATGTGCTGCTGACAACCCCAAAAACCCTAAAGCTACTAAAGGTTGGTTTTATTTCTTTCATTATGATCAACAATATAGGTGATATTTTGGGGGGAATTTCGAACATGTAAGTTTACTCTTCCGGACACCTGTTACCACTGTCGTGTATTTTGTCCATTTTTTGATTAAACAATATTGCCTATAACGTTTTTAAGGACTTTGAATTTTGTCTAATGGTTTGGGTTGTTCATACGTGATTTATTTTAACATTGTAATGAACCATATTTAAGAAAAGTGATAGGAACGTTCCTGAGTGACAGTTGTTATAGAGTGACAAGGAATCCTGTCATAAATCCCAGTCCTGATGCAGAGAGAAATATACTCAATTGTTAATCTGGGGATGTATATTGCGTTGATTATTACATTGTGTTGTATATTTTAGGCAGATTATTGCATTGTGTTGTATATTATTATGTTATGTTGTATATTTTAGGTCGATTATTACGTTGTGTACGATGTCCGGTAGCGTATCATGCGGGTGATTATTGTATAGCAGCCGGAAGTATCAATCTGGCTGGTAATTACATCGTCTGTAGTTCTCACTTTCAACCCAATAAAACACATCGTCATCATAGTCATGTCAATGTCAGCTGGTGTTTCCAGTGTAGTAAAGGTGAGTCCAGTCTTATATTTTACTTCTTTATTTACAATCATTTTGTGTCTTGTGCTGGACAAGAGGGCCTGATAAGGACAGTGTCTTCAGGTGTGGTATTAACGGTTTTAGATGTAACTGACAAAATGTCAGGCACTAATGAAATAGTACCTGACATTTTCAGCTTAGTGTCGGACATGTATTAATAATATCAATAAAAATGACAAATCAGTGCCTGACAAATGACAGGCACTAGAGGTTTTGTGCCTGACAGCCTGAATCTGGACCTGACATTGTCAGAGACCAGGTGCCTTATTTCCATGCTGGAGTGTCTTTGGTGACTGAGAAGTTTCCAGCGTTGTTTTCAGCGTTGTTTCCCCCCCTAGTCATTACTGGATAGAAAGGGTTGAAGTGATCAAGGATCATAACCCTGTTATTATGTTTATTACAGGAGGTACGTTGCTGTGTTGTGAATCATGTCCAGCTGCCTACCATCCAGATTGTTTAAAGATGACGTTTCCCGAGGGTAGTTGGTATTGTTCAGATTGTGCCAGTGGTAAAAAACCCTTATATGGAGATCTAATCTGGATTAAAATCGGCAGTTACAGGTAATTATTGATAACAAAGTTCTACAGAGATTGGAAGCAGAACATAAAATAGACAGTTTCTGGAAACCAATAAACTGACACTTGATGCAGGCATTATTTATGTATTTGATATAGCATTAACTCTGATATATCTTACAGTCTGTTACCATGGTGAGCTCACAGGTCTGTAAACCTGACTAGACAGTCTGTTACCATGGTGAGCTCACAGGTCTGTAGACCTGACTAGACAATCTGTTAACATAGTGAGAACCGAGATTTCTAAACCTGGACAGAACATAAGCTTCATTTCATATCTATATATTTATATGTGATTTAGATGATGACCACCGTTGTCATCCGGCATGTAATAGTTGTTATATTAATGTATGTTCATGTGTTTCAGATGGTGGCCAGGAGAGGTTTGTCATCCACGTAATGTTCCCTTAAATATACAGGAAAAGGCACATCAAGTAGGGGAATTCCCTGTTAGATTCTTCGGGTCACATGACTTTTATTGGACACATCAAGGGAGGTAAGAAAACATTTCAATAAAATAATTATCATAGATTTTATTAATTATGTAAAGAATTATTTGACTAATACGTGATTTAAATTCCGGACGGGTAAAAAAAAAGGTTTGGTATAGTGGAACAAAGATTCTCCCCAGCTACAATTATATTTTTGTATTTTTAGGGTTTTTCTGTTTCAAGAAGGTGACAAGGGAAGTCGTGATACAGCAGCTGCTAAAGGTCTCGCTAAAATATTTGGACGAGGTAAATGATTTAATTTTGTTTTTGTTTGTGAAAGTAACCAGATTGTGTGGAGTTAGATCCAGGGTTAGCTAAGAAATGAGTTTGATGGAAGGGGTGGCTGAGAAAGTCGCTCTGGATATTTTAGGGTTAGGATTGTTGTAAGCATGGGACGGAAAACAGAATTCAAATTTACACTTTGATTGATTCCTAGAGTGAGTTGACACGATTTTTCTCGTAGTAAAGGGCTGTCACCATTTGGCTTATTGGTATCGAAAAAAATTAGAATTTTATTTTATATCAGGAAATCCTCCTGTCGAAAGACTATTTAATGCAGAACATTTACAAATGATTAAGCCACAGTGGCTCTGTGAGTAAGACATTGGATAGCTAACCCAAAGGTTCAATTATCAAACCCAGGGTATTGCGACTTGATTAGCCAGTCCACGTCTGAGTAGGTTATTAAACTGCCAGTTATACTTGGAGTAGGGTAGGGTCGTCTGTCCGACCTTGTAGATTTCCTCCGGTTTCCCCTCACTGCTAAAGACCCCTTACGCACAAGCAAATTATTGAAATAAAATCGAACCATATGTTAGTCACGAAATGACCTAATTTATTTTGAGAGGATTTTAACCCCCACATCATCTTTCTTTACTAATTATGAAGTTTGTGTGTAAGTTAATTGTGATGTTGTGTATATTTGCTAATTATGATATAAATTTGTTATATTTGTGTTTTGTATATTTAGGTGTTGTGGAAGCAACGGAAGCATTTAAAATCTGGCAGGCAGCAAAAGAAAACAAAGAACAGTTGGAGAAAGAAAATAACGCCAAGAAACCTACACCATATAAATTTGTCAAGGTAACGATTATACAATTAATCGAACGATGGTTATAACATTGATGTCTAACCCAGGTATCACCTGTACGATCGGCTAATTTGTGGAGGTAGAGACTAAGTCAGGTACCATCTGGATATTCTACTAGTTTGTGGACGTAGAGACTTACTCAGTTTTTGGAGACTGGACACTCAGGTCAGTTTTTGGAGCATGGAAACTATTTTCTGATATTGTCGGATTTCTCTGTTCCTGGGTGAAGAACATAATTGCGAGGTAATACTGTATATAGCATGAAAACCTGAGAATTTTTTAGCTTCTACTGGTAAATCTCATCTATCATTTATCACTGGTTAATCTCGTCTATAATAAATATTTTCCTGATGTTGATATAATGTATGGTTAATAGATATAATGTTTTAATTTGTGTTGATTAGTAATTAATCAGCAACATTCTTTCTATAATGTATAATTTGTTCATTTTCAGACAAATGTTCCTATTGGTAATGTTCAGATCAATAAAGCTGATTTATCGGAGATACCAAGATGTGAATGTCGATCGGATCAGGAGAATCCGTGCAGTTCCGACTCCGATTGTTTAAATCGGATGTTGATGTACGAATGTCATCCCCTTGCTTGTCCGGCAGCCGAGAAATGTCAGAATCAGAGATTTCAGAAGAGAGAGTATCCTGTATCTGAACCCTTAAAAACACCAAGTAGAGGCTGGGGGTTATATACTAAAGTTGATGTTAAAAAGGTAAGGGTCGATTAAATTTTAGGACCAATTTGTAAATGACACTCTGGTTTATATTTTTAGGGATGGTTTGTAAATGAATATGAGGGTGATTTATATTTTTGGGGTCAGTTAGTAAATGAACATATGTGTGATTTATATTTTCAGGGTCAGTTTGTAAATGAATATGTGGGTGATTTAGTAGATGAAGATGAATGTAGAAGAAGAATAAAACAAGCCCATGAAGATAACATCACAAACTTTTATATGTTAACACTAGATAAAAACAGGTATTGATAACATTTATATGGTAGCAGGGTCACTGCTGGTGACAGCAACTTCATACAGAATGGTTTGATATGCGTATTTGTTCAAATTTTTTATTGAATTCAGTAACATGGTATCGATTTCCTGCTTACACATTAAAGGGGTTGAATGGTTAGCATGTGCGCGCTATATCATAAGGTTTTTCATTGAGTCAACTGGTGTGGTTTTAATTCCCTTGTACGTGACAAGGAGTAGGGTCGCCTGTCCAACTCAGTGGGTTTCTTTCAGGTCATCCTGTTTCTTCCTACTACGAGTAAGCGAGCGAATTATTGAAATAAAACAGCTGTCTAGTCGTTAAAATGGAACAGAAAAAAACGAGGTCCTGTGTACATATTGGCTTACACGTAAAAGATCCCTTGGCAAAATTTCCCTCATAGCAAACTGTATGGTGTATGCCATCTTCATTAGCTCAGTTTAGGAGCAGAACAGCAAGACGTCAAACCCCATTTCATTTCATTTCATTAGAATAAAATTGATCCATATGATAGTTCTGAAATGATCTGGTTTGTATCAATTAGACTTCAAGCTCGATCTCTCGTTCTCTATAAGTTGTGTGATGAATATGTTGTGTATGTTTTAGAGTTATAGATGCTGGTCCGAAGGGTAATTTATCAAGGTTCATGAACCACTGTTGTCAACCGAACTGTGAAACACAGAAATGGATGGTAAATGGCGATGTACGAGTTGGACTGTTTGCACTGAATGACATTCCATCAGGTATGGTAACTTGAACCTTTTAATGGCGCTCAATATTTCAGGAAATATTTATTATATTAATTTTCATTTATCTATTTTTGAACTCAAAAATAGATGGCTATTTGTCCCAATCTTTCACTATTGAATTAGAATTAAGCCTATATTAATGATTATTTTTTATTTTTTTCTCCAGGATCAGAATTAACGTTTAACTATAATTTAGAATGTCTCGGTAATGAGAAGACGATCTGTGCATGTGGATCCGATAATTGTAGCGGTTTCCTAGGAGTCAGACCAAAGGTAAAACTTTATATTTCAATATGGTTGAGTGAGGAGGTAGCTCTCAGATTCAATACCAATGTTGGCTGACGAGTCTGCTGGTTGAGTGAGGAGGTAGCTCTCAGATTCAATACCAATGTTGGCTGACGAGTCTGCTGGTTCAGTGAGGAGGTAGCTCTCAGATTCAATACCAATGTTGGCTGACGAGTCTGCTGGTTCAGTGAGGAACTAGCTTTCAGATTCAATACCAATGTTGGCTGACGAGTCTGCTGGTTGAGTGAGGAGCTAGCTCCCAGATTTGATACCTGTGTTGGCTGACGAGTCTGCTGGTTGAGTGAGGAGCTAGCTCCCAGATTTGATACCTGTGTTGGCTGACGAGTCTGCTGGTTCAGTGAGGAGCTAGCTCCCAGATTTGATACCTGTGTTGGCTGACGAGTCTGCTGTCCCTCCCTTGAGCTGTGTCTATTCTTTCTGATAACATAGAAGAAAAATTATATCTTGTTTACATGATGGTGGGAACATCTGAAAAACGTAAGCAGTTAGAATTGCTCATATTTCCCTTGTACATTAGTGGGGTTGGATGGGTGAATGGTTAGCACATGCGTGATGTATGGTAACTATGGTAACGTCTGTCAATTGGCGCGGTTTCAATACCCCAGATATACATTACCAGGAGGTGAGTTTTCTCCGGGTTCTCCGCTTTCCTCCTGCTGCTAAAGAATCCTACGTGAAAGCGAGTTATTGATATATAATTGAACCGTGTGTTAGACCCGAAATGACCTAGATTGTGTCGTGCGGACGTTAAACCCTATTCCACTCTCTCTAACCCTTTTACAGGTCAAAATAAAATATTGCCGGTGGATTTAGTCTATGTAAATATAAAATGTTCGATGGATTATGGTCCACAGTTATTCAAAATAATCAGTGTACTTAGGTCCAGGGCCCTGTATCACAAAATTTTAAGTATAGGATATTAACCTTCACTCTCTTTGATTTGTTTATGTTTGTGGTCTTTGAGTATGATGTCTTGCCCATATATTTGTTTTTGTGTAAAATTGTGTGTGGTGCAACCCTCCTGCACTTACTAATAGAGAACACGCGGGCGCAGCCCAAGTGTTCTCTATCATATCAATCCGAGGGAGAGTAGGTTTATATCTGACATATACAACGTTCACCCTTAAATTTAATGGACTCTTCTAAAAAAAGGCAACAGTGATTGGTTAATTGCTCGACAGCACGTGAGGTGTTTGTTTATACAATCGCCATTTTGTAGTAATTGAACTGAAGAAAACTAAAACAAAATGGATAGTAAACCGAAGTCAGACGAATAATCAATCCTTTTTAGTCATCATATTGACGATAGAATAGATGTGAATGCAACTATGATGAGGATCTATACAAAGTCTTGAAGAAAATTTGGATCAAAAGGCAATCTTTTCCGATAATTCTGACCATGAACTGTGACTGAAAGTTACTTTTCGGTATGTTCAGAGAAAGATTTGACCGACTGTTTTGAGTGGATTGTAGCCGTAGCCAAAAATACTGTACAAAGGAACTCTTGTGTGATAAATACTTTCACGTCTTGGGATGTGTGGAGAAATGGTTTGGGCAGAAAGAAAATTCTGAAAGATATCTTAGACATGGACTGGAGTGTGGATAACCGATTTAAATAAGCCGATCAGTACGCCGTCTATTTAGGTCATGAATGCTACAAACTGTACCAAAACAATTTTTTTTTTATTGTCAAAAGAATGAAATTTTATTTCTGTGTTCTTTGTATTATTTCGATCATCTACGTCAAGAGCGGTTGATATGAGCCGAATATATCGACCTGTAATGACGTCATCAGCGGTTGATATTTCATATCAACCGCTCAGGACGTCATCAGCGGTTGATATGAGCTGAATATATCAACCTCTGATGACGTCACGAGAGGTTGTTATAAGATATATCTGCTATGGACATCAAAGAAAAAAACTACTACCAGTTGTATATCTAAAGATAAAATCCAAATTTTAGCAGATACTTCAATTTTGATTGGCTAAAAACTAAAATCAGTCTAATCTTGTCCAATCAAAAAACTAAAATTCAGATCTTATCTTAGTTAAAATTTTGTGAAATAGGCCCATGATTTTCAATGCATTATTGTAAATGAACAAATATTTGATGGAACAATATCGCGAGAGTTGTACACCTGGAAATTCAAGTAACCTTTATACCTTCTCGTAAAATGGAATTCAAGTCCTAATCTACATTTGAATCGTTAATCGTACCACAAAGCACATACACATAGCTATATTTGAAGGCAACCGGTGAATTGGACAAGTAGACAATGAAACCATATTTCGTGAATGGGCGAGAGATCTGAGTGGTCTTCTATCATGGTCCTACTAGTCTTTTTATCATGTTCTGAGTTGTCTTCTCTCTATGACTTACTGGTCTTCTAATTTTGGCCTGAAGTCGTCTTTTGTCTGAATGTTCTTCTATCTGTATAATGTATACTTGTTTGGTGCACATTCTATTTCTTATTGCACGTAGGTACCTATTTCCATCCTAGTATACTACACAGTGTATGATCCTCTTTATTAACATAGTACACTACACATTGTATGATCCTCTTTATCAACATAGTATACTACACAGTGTATGCTATGTTTATCAACATAGTATACTACACAGTGTATGCTATGTTTATCAACATAGTATACTACACAGTGTATGCTGTGTTTATCATAGTATACTACACAGTGTATGCTGTGTTTATCAACATAGTATACTACTCAGTGTATGCTATGTTTTGTAGTATACTACACAGTGTATGCCATGTTTATTAACTCTGAGGGTTGCCTGTTCAGCCTCGTGGGTTTTCTCCAGGTCCTCCAGTTTCCTCCCACTGCTAAACACACCTACGCGCAAGCGCTTTAATGAAATAATATTAAACCATACGTTGGTGCTGAAATGATCTAGTTTTTGTTGAGTGGACGTTTAACCCCATTTCTCTCTCTCACAGTAAATTGTTAAACCCCCATTTTCTATTCTATGTTGTAGTCGGCAGCAGCCATGGCCAACGCCAAGAAACTGAAAGATGGTGGCAAGAAGAAGAAGAAGAAGAAGAAATTAGATATTAAGAAAGAACATGATGATGATTGTTTCCGTTGTGGTGAGGGTGGAGAATTAGTCATGTGCGATCATTCTAGTTGTCCAAAAGTTTATCATCTACAATGTCTGAATCTGACAAAACCTCCAACTGGTATGTATTTATTGTTCTCGTCTCGCGTAGGAGCCGCAATCACTTTATGTCCTAATCTGACAAAACCTCTGCTTTGGGGTGGAGTCGTTGTGACTCAGTGAGTATTGGTCAAGCCAATGGGTGAAGGAATCACTTGTCTATTTTCTAGTCTGGTTGCTAGACATTAGTTGTACAGGGCAAAGGATTCTGTATTATTACCCTGAGTGTATTATTGAGAACAAGTATGAAATTTTTCCTTATATCACTTAGTATGGTATTGTTGTATCTAGCTTTGTTAGCCAAGTTGGTAAGGAATTGTTGTCGAGTGATTTAGAGGCTGACTTACAAACCTGGATGCCACATGGTTGATCCAGCTATTGAGCTGTCAAATTTCCCAGCGTTCTTTCCAGTTGTGCTGAAGGGGAGAGAGACTGTGTTTCTCCTGGTCAGTCGTGTTGAAGGGGAGAGGGTCTGTGGTTCACCTGGTCAGTCGTGTTGAAGGGGTGAGGGTCTGTGTTTCTCCTGGTCAGTCGTGTTGAAAGGGAGAGGGTCTATGCTTCTCCTTGTCAGTCTGGTCACACTGCATGGTTTACACCCTTCCTGATTTAAAAATATGGTGGACTGTAAATTGTATTTTATTATGCCTGGAAATTAAAACTTGAAATTTCTATTTTTTCAGGCAAATGGCTGTGCCCGTGGCATCATTGTGACAATTGTGGAAAATCGGCCGTGAAATTGTGTAGTAAATGTCCCAATTCGTACTGTAATAAACATATTGTAGGCAATATTTTCGATGTCGAGGGTACGTTATATTGCTCTGATCACAAGGATGTTTTATCATCATTTTCACCTTCAAAAATTAAAACGCCTCCTAAAAAGTTGAAAGAAGAGACAGGAAGTGGAGTGTCTAGCGGGGCATCGACGCCGTCTTCAACACAAAATGAGGATTCAAAGGACTCAGAGGAAATAAAAGACCAAAATGGCGTCGAGTTGGACACAAATACAAGCGATATCAATTTTAAAACTGTGAAAAAAATTTTAACTTCTGGTTTACCGAATAATTTACCAGAATCGGCGCCACAAACAAAACCGGCAGCAAGTGTGGTACCGACCACCAACGCTCTGTTTCCGCAAAGTTCCGAAATTCCAGTCGCAAATAAATCTCTACCTCCGCAGCGATTAGACAATAAACAAGCCAATCGGACGATGCCACTGAAGCCTGTTGCGAAGATCGAACCTGTACCGAACCGACAGCGTGGTCGACCGTGTAAAACAAAGGCTAAAATGATCGCTAACATGAAACAAGGAGCTGCTCGATTGTCAATGGAGAAGTCAAAAACAACTCAACCAAATCTGGCTGTTGATGAACTGAAAGTAGCGCCGATGTTTGATTCGTCTGACGAAGGAGAAACTGATCTAGTTATAGACATACCACAGTTTTAGATATCTCGTTATTTATAACTCATAACATTTTATATTTCTCTTCTCTTCCAAATCATTTGAGTTTTATGTCAGTAATTATAAGTAAACAACATTTCAAAAAGTTGTAAAAATTGCTTGTGATTGGAAACATAAAACGGACACAGTTATATGTTACAACAATCACTGGTTTATTACACAAGCACGACGTTTCAATAAGTATCCTCTTATCGTTATCAAGCATGTCGTGCTAGTGTTTAATAAACCTGTGATTGTTGTGAGATATACCTGTGTCCGTTTTGAAGTGCTAGCTGTAATGTCTGAATTAGGCATCTGAAGCTAAGTTATCTTGAAATTATTTGAACGAATATAAAAAAAAAATGTCCAGTTCTCTCTTTAATTACAGAAAGTTATCAGAATTTATTTGTTGAATGGTTGTTGTACGAATAAAAAAAAAAGAATTTCCATTTCTCTGTTAATTATAGAAAATGATCCGATTAGTTGTTTTAGATTTATTGTGGAAATTTTGTTTATTAATTAAGGACATTATTAAAGTTATTAATACATATTGGTAATTAGAACCCCTGAAGATAATGTTTATTTAATTCACAAATAAACAGTTTTATTCGGAAACATTTCGATCTAGTAACATGAAACATATAGATCTGATTAAAACTCGTTGTCATGGTGTTGTGGCTGTCGTTGCTATGGGCCTATGTCAACAGAACAAATATTCCGGAAATTAATTATTTGTATATAAAACATTTTATAACAATCATTGTAATAAATTCATCAAATTTATAAATTAACAATCATTCGTTTTATAATCATGTTAAACTTATGTCTGGTTCTGGTGACATGATATTTCCTCGAACAGCTAAAAACTGGTTATTGAAATAAAACTGAACCATGTTAGTCCCGGAATGACCTAGTTAGTGTCAAGTGGACGTTAAACTCCATTTCTATCTCTCTCCCGCAAAGTAAAACTTGTTAAACATCAGATGTAGATATTCAATAATGGTGTTTACCATACCAGATAAACTGGTGTTTACCAGATAAAATTGTAGTTGACAAAAAAAGAAAGTAATGTTACAAAAATTTAAAGTTTTTATATAAAGTTTTCTCTTTAAAATGTTATTTTTTAAATTTTGAAATGTAAAAATGTACAATAATAATGTTCATGTCATGTCTTTGTAATCAACTAGTAATTGTGTCACATTTTGTCGATTTCTTGAATTCCTGCTAATGAAGTAATAATTTTATGCATTTAAACATTTCTGAATACTGATGTACATTTTGTAAATATTTCGCATTAAACGGGACAATCGACGCTTGCAGGTTTGTTTTTTTATTTCATCAGCAAATGTTTTCTTTTCTTATTTTTTTTTTCATTAAAAATATTTCTGTCAAAAGTTGGCAAGACCTCCATTCTTACATTTGATTTATTTTTGTGGCATTTCATCGAAAACATTTACGATGTATTTCTATTTTTACCAACAATTCACATTTACGATATATTTCTATTTTTAACAACAATTCACATCAATATTTTGGTGGGTTGTTCGTTAAAGAAAATATATTTTGATAAAACTAATAGTTGTTGACAGTACACAAGTGGGTCTCGCAATGATTTTCCCACAATTAATGTTGGATACTCTAAAAACAAAAGTAAAATTGGTTAAATCCATAAATAAATCATAAGCCCTGGTGTTGAGTATGTGACACAATGTTGGATTAGAATTGTGATGTCAGAAATCGAAATCTGTCAATCGATGCCCAGTTGTCGAAGGAGCAGTCGTGTTGAACGTACATGAAGTAGTGGAGGGTTCATCGCCCATAAGAAACACAAGATGAATACCTTGTGCCACAGTTCTTGGTTCTTATTATAATATTTGAACATTATTTAATAATAACTTTGAAATTTAATGGTCAACAATTTCTATTTTATTGCTGATCTCTGTAAAAAGGTTCGATCAATTAATTAGTGCTCACGGTTTCAATTTCTTCCATATTGAAATGATCCAGTTGTTATTCCATAAACCACTGTAGTCTTCATTTCATTCGTTCAACAGATTACAAAAATTTAAATTGGAAAATTTCCCCACAACCATCATAAACAATGCGACCCATATAGATGAAAAGTTTCATTGTAAAAAGAACTCTTTTATTGAAATATTTTGATTAGTTTTTTTTCAAGTGTTGTCTAATGTTAATATTTTAGTGTAAATGAGTTCAACATATTTTCCACAAGCACCTGTTTTGAAATAATCACTTGAGTAATTATATAGAATAAAATTCTGGGATATTTTAGGCCTATTTTAAAGATGAATGTTGTCATGGTAACATATATTAATTGTAAATAGAGAAAGAATAATTTGTAGTTGAAACAGTGTGTTGTATTTTCTACTAAATAAACAATATTTACAGTCTTTTTACACTTATTCCTCCTGGACACAGCACACAAAATATTTCTACGCTTTCACCCACGAAAGTTTGAATATGTCCACCCATTCCTTGAAATTCATCATGTGTGTCGGAAACTGTTTTAGAAGAAGAAACTGAAATATAGAAAGAAAGATACAAAGTTAATTTAATGATGCACTGAATCAAATTGTGAACTGAGGATTTTATTACAAATTATTTTAGACATTTGGCAGATTTTTGTGCGTAATTAATTATGTTGCACTGAAAGTAGAAGGAGATAAATGGGGTTTAATGTCCACTTGTCACTTCAAGACTAACATATAGCAGTGGGAGGGAACCAATCGACAGACCCATAAAAACCCCACAAGGTTGGACAGGCAAACCTTCTCCTTGTCAATATAAGCTGGGAATCGACACAAACCCAGTAAATAGAGAAAGAATAATTTGTAGTTGAAACAGTGTGTTGTATTTTCTACTAAATAAACAATATTTACAGTCTTTTTACACTTATTCCTCCTGGACACAGCACACAAAATATTTCTACGCTTTCACCCACGAAAGGGGCAAAATTTATTTTTGTCTTTCTCTCCTTTTTCCCTCCCCCCTTTTGCATGGCGATTTTTGTTAGAATTTCTGCTGTAGAATCGAAGAAAAGGGTTTGAAAATATATTTTCTGCCAGATTTTGGTGAATAATCATGATTTTGAGGCGGAAGGATACATGAGTTGAGAGGATGGTTAGGATGAAATGTAGGGCCGTAAATTGCATGTTTACTTGTCTCTACTTCCAGCTTGAGTATCTCAAGTTTTTCTTGAAGAACTTCACACGTCCTTCTGGGCAAGAGTTTGCCACATGTTGTTCCATCTGTTGTAGACAGCTTTCTACCCAACGAAAATTTGAGAAAAAGTTAGAGACGAGATTTAACATTAAAGTCAATGGGGAAATCTTTAGTGATCTGTTTTCCCTTGTCAGTGGTGAGAAATGGAGTGATGTCCCCTTGGTCAGTGGTGAAGGACAGACTTTCCCACTCCTGGTCAGTGATGCTGGACTGAGCCGGGCAAGGAGAGTGTCTATAAACCCCATTTACATTACAAATTTTAAGCGTGCCAGGTACCGTTCCTGGTATGGCACCGTTAATTTTTTTGTAGTGTAAACGGGTCAAACACAAGCCCTCCGTACTGAGTAACATGCCAATCTGGCCCACTGAAGTGAGGTGGTCTCGGAATCGTGCTAAGAACGGCTCGGTTTAAACTTTCGTAGTGTAAACGCTAACCGGTCTGAGCACGGATTACTGCGCATGTGCCAAATGAACCTTGACCTTCTTTCCCGCGAACTTTGACAGCTTTGTCATCAGTTCTGTCAAAATGGCTACACGTACCAAAATCAACGGCCATAATTGTTTTCATCCGGGTAACTTGCTTAGGGACCGAAATTAACTTTCCTGTGAAGAGTCCCACATTTGGCGTTCCAAGACTGGTAATGTAAACGGGCCAATTTCTTGAAATTTATCGCGGCCTAGTACCGTGCCCAGTACGGCACGCTTATCGCGGCCAAGTATAAACGGGGCTATAGTCGTTGAAATGGGGGGGGGGTGCAGTCTGTACCATCGGTCTATGGTCAATATTTATTTTATTGTATCCAAATATACCCAGGACCCACGTTCACAAAGTATTCTCAGACATGAGTTTAGAATTTACTCAAAATTGTTAGCCTTACTTGAACTAAAATATAGCCCTTTACAAAACTTTTCTTCTTTTAATGTATCAAATACATCAATAAGAAACTATATGCAAAGTTTTAAGATTCTGGATCAAAGATATTTCAGTGTTTGAAGTTGAGTAAGTCTGAGGATGTTTGATGAACACAGGGCCATGTGTTGCAGAGAAACAACCTGAACTGAGGAGTAATTAATAATCTGTTTGTCCTGATCACTATAGTCAAGCTGTGACTGGATGTCGAGGACAAACAGCTTCTCGAGCTGTAACTGGATGTTGAAGACAAACAACGTCTCGAGGAATCACAGGATGTTTCTGTATTGAACAACCTGACTAATCGGATGCAGACCACAAACGTTACAATTAGGACACCACAGATCAGGGAGGGGATTTCGCCTGTATATTCCGGACTTGTCCGACACAAATAAAACCCAAGCTTATAATAAATAATAAATTTATATACACAATAAACCATCACGATGGCCAGACACGTTTTTTAACAATGTATAGCACCGTCGCAAAGAAAAAAACTAACGCTAAAAATATTAGCAATTTGTCTGTCAAGTCTCTACGACCATATTTGGTAAGAAGCCGATGTGAAGTTTGAATATGTCCACCCATTCCTTGAAATTCATCATGTGTGTCGGAAACTGTTTTAGAAGAAGAAACTGAAATATAGAAAGAAAGATACAAAGTTAATTTAATGATGCACTGAATCAAATTGTGAACTGAGGATTTTATTACAAATTATTTTAGACATTTGGCAGATTTTTGTGCGTAATTAATTATGTTGCACTGAAAGTAGAAGGAGATAAATGGGGTTTAATGTCCACTTGTCACTTCAAGACTAACATATAGCAGTGGGAGGGAACCAATCGACAGACCCATAAAAACCCCACAAGGTTGGACAGGCAAACCTTCTCCTTGTCAATATAAGCTGGGAATCGACACAAACCCAGTTGACCCACATGCTTTAGAACATTGACCACCAAATTCCCCGCTTTCCATATAAATTTCTTTATCAATTGTTTTACCGAGGAGGCAGGGATTATCTCATTTATGAAACTGTTTGATTGACTTACATAGAGTTGTATTTGTTAGTTCACTTTGATTGACTTGACTTGCCATCATCCGGTTTAAGTTCATCAGAGACTCTGTTATATTCCCAGCTTTAGCTGCTAAAGTTTCCTTATTACCTTTAGATCTGTTACAGAATGGAGGATGAATTCACTGATTATACATACATAATATATAAACTATAACATACATTTACTATAACATACATGTCCTAAACCCTGGACCACCCTATATACATAGCTAGTGCTCCTTAGACTATCCCAAATGCTAGATAAACCGAAGTATTACTTTTTAGACTGTCCCAACTGTAGACCACCCCAGCTAGAGCCCTTAAGACTGTCCCAAACCGCCATGTTACATGCATGGCTGTGGTGCTCACATGAAATAATAAAAGGTCTGATAATGCGTGACAATACCAAGACAACTGTTATGATGGGATACTCAGGTTACGGGTACATCAGTATGTTTGTACTTGTTTGAAATAAAAGCAATTCATACAGCCCTTTTTAATCAACAATCATATGTGGAGACGGAGAATAAACAATGTTTTACCTTTTCCTGATATCGGATTCGCCTGTGAGTAATTCTTGACGTTGGTTTTTATCAATCTCTAATTGTGTCATTATATTTGACTGACGTAAACTTGTTATGGTACTGAAACATTTCAATAAAAGTTTATTAAAAATAGGGTTGCCAGGTAACGAAACATAAGTTGTCAGAGCAGTTGACAAGGGTTCTCACTTTTTCATTCTTTTGCAGATAATGGGTGCATTTACAAGACATTGCGATCAATTTCATACATATTTGATGATAACTTTTGTTGTTAAAGATTTCACAAGTTCTACGGTGAAACAAGGGCCATAACTCTAAAAGGTGAAATATTGAAAATGTATAGGATTCTTTGTTTCACTAACACAAACAACATAATATATAAATTTAAAAAGATGAGATAATAAATGTAGTCTGTCCAGTTACATAACATTAAATTCTAGAAAGTGAAACAAGGGCTATAAATCCAAATGCAAAAAACAGTAAATGTTAAAATTAAATAGGCTTCTTTGTCTCACCAACGTAAACAACATATTATACATGTATAAAGTTAAATGTAGTTTGTCGAGTTATATAACAATTAAAATTCCTGTTACCTTGACAATTTCTGTTTGTGTGTTTCAACATTTTTCAGTATGGCTTCCCTGTCGGAGTCTTTATCCTGTTCACGTCCCAGCTGATCCAATTCCTGATAGAAAAAATCATTTATACAACTTCAGACCATAAATACATACCATGGCATACTTTTAAAGCTTGTAACCTAACAATCAAATAGCTTGTAACCTTTTAAAGCATGTAAAAATAAATAAATACCATAGGTTTAAAATTAGTAACTAATAATCAAATATATTCAAAATTACACAATATGAAATTAGAATCATTTCGACTTTAATTACAATGTGAGATAAGAGAATTTTGTCTGGGCAGCTATATTACCCCCCCTTCTCTCCCCAGATTTCAAATTGTCACAGAGTCTTTTATATGTGCACCAATACGTAAACCTATGAAGTGAGTGGTGTAGAACAGAGCTATACCAGTGTGGATAAGATGGCTCCTAGCTACAGGGGATGACTTCCTGGCTACAAGGGATGACTTCCTGGATACAGGGGTTGACTTCCTGGCTACAGGGGTTGACTTCTTGGATAAATCCAGTATGTTAGTGTTAGTGGTATAGAACTTTATAATACTAGAGGATGACTTCCAGTTTGTTTACTTACATTAATTTTATTTCGTAGTTTATTTATCTTTTCTCTTGCTTCATGATTTAAATCTTCTAAAACTTCAGATGTTTTAGCAACATCTCTGATATCCTAATCAATACAAAAATAATTCTAATCAAATATATAGTATTGTATGAGAAAATCTAAATACTTATCGTTGAGTAAAAAAAGTCAAATCTAGTTTAAAGGAACAGTTTTTGAAATCCATCTCTTCTTTCAAATTTTTGTTTCCTGTTTGTCACATACTGTATTGTTTAATCCTGAAATCCTTGACCTATTTATATCCATAGTTATTTCAGCCTGGTCTGATCTACCAACACAGCGGTGTCGTAGAGCAAAAGCAGACTTGGCAGCAGATGTTGTCAACCACTTGGATTACACAGGCCATGTTCAGTTATTATTTGGTATAACTGTAATTCTCATATATGATGGAAATGAATTTAATTCTGCTCAAAAATGGTTTTCTTTAAGATAAGAAACTTAATTCAATACTCATACAATTTACATAAAAAGCAATTTTGAATTTGATAACAACCAGTTTCGCTCTACTCAGACAATGTCTGTTACATATATTATTACTGAAGACATGAAGTCTTATTATTGTGGTCTTATCCCAGACGAAAACCTAAAGAGTTGTCTCCCTTATATTGCAAAAAATGTCAACACAGCAATTCAATACACCGTTCATTTCGTAAAGAGCCATCTTTCAATTTTCTAATTATCTATATTGTAAGACATATTAACGAAGATCTAGAATTATCGTAAACCTGAATCAAGGCTTTCCCCTCCAGGTCTAATTTTACTATTTCTTGAAGGCAAAGCCTGACGTGGATATCTTCAGCAGCCATAATGGAAATTTTTTCAAAACGGTTGTTGTAAATATTACATATTTTGGATAAAACACAATTAAAAGATGCATAATTATACCCGTATGTCCCTCAAAAAAATTGTCATCACCAATAAAGTGTATCTCTATTGCATATAACAGCAACAACAGGCGGAATTTGACGTTTCAGTTAATGTCGTAATCAAGGACTTGTTTACGGCGTGGAGGTTCCTTACTTCCGGTATTTTCCCAATCCACGTCGCCGAATTGTCAAACCTGAGTTTACATCAAATTCCTCCAAAATTATGTATGGAAGAGGAATATTCGATGGTTATTGAAAAGACAGGCTATTTTAAACGACTTACATTGATTTTGAAACCATTAACCGTCTTTATGGCTAGGTAATTATGATTTGATGATTTGACATTTTTTAGTCTGAATTACTGAATATCGACGACCAACTTCACCAACCCTTCGGCTTCGACTACACATTGGTCTACTGAACCCTGAAGGAAAAGGATTACCGGTTACCGACAAAATTTAAATAAAACTTTCAGAAATGGTAGTTTTATATGATATTACCACATTAATTCACGCGAGCCACGGTGTCTGCATAAAAATTCGTCCACAACCGTTCCGTTCGTTTAGTCGTCTAACACAAGGCGTATTCAACACCAGGCTAATTCAGGACCAGTAAAATCGGCGTATTCAAGACCAGTATATTATAGGGTTGGTTGATCAGTATATAAAGGTGCTAAGTAGTACTCTGTCTATGGATGTTAAGTTAATTAATCAATTAAGACAAGACAATAGAAGGATTAACAGGGTATTTATTATATATTTTAAATAGTCATAATACAAACAAGAGTTGAAATAATATTCGAAGACAATATTTACATATAAAACATCGTATTCAGTTGATGCGATTAATAATAGCCATAGTTTCGTATTCAACTTTGAACTGAGTATTGTGTTTAACTTGACGTTACTATTAATATCATATATTTTAAATAGTCATAATACATACAAGAATGGTGAAAGTTTCATATTTTATTCGAAATATATACAAATTCCAAGCTGGCATCGGAATTGGTTTGATGTTTAAAATACAAAATAACAAAGCCGGGATATACAAATTCCAAGCTTGCGTCGGAATTGGTTTGATGTTTAAAATACAAATAATAAAACAAACAATTTTAATACATCAAAGACCAATCATTAATTAATAAGTATCGTATAGGCTTCTATCCACACTGATGAGTACTAATTAGCAACTTTATACACCGACCAATCAAAATAACAAAGCCGGGATGTACAATCTCAAGCTTAAGATTAAATAATTTAAACAACAACTCAATTGTAAAAAAAAAACAATTTTAATACATCAAACACCAATCATCAAAATCATCTATAATAATTATCGTATCGGCTTCTATCCACACTGATGAGTACTACTTAGCACCTTTATATACCGATCAACCAACCCTATAATATACTGGTCTTGAATACGCCGATTTTACTGGTCATGAATTAGCCTGGTGTTGAATACGCCTGATACCCTGTCGTACGGTCACAACTACACAATTAATGATTTGAATTTTGTATGAGTCAAGTGCAATTATTTTTGGACAACTTAACCATTAGTTGTGTACGAGTCAAGTATTAGTTGTGGACGACATAATAAATGCCTTTATAATTGTATTTGTAGACGACTACAAAGGTTATACCTAAATCGAATTGAGAGACTATAATGCTCTTTTTTTACTGGCAAAAATGTTGTTGTAATGCAAATGTACACATAACTGACGAAAGGGTGTGCAAAAACATGTAAATAGAAAGTTGATTGCAGCATGTGATAGGTAAGACTTCACCAAAGTAAACGTATGAGGTGTCATACATATAGATTAATCATCTTACTTGAAGTAACCTGCCATATTAATCATCAATTTTAAGTCAGACTGGAAACTTTCTAAAGCCACATGAAAAACCGTTGAAATCCTTATACAGCATTTAGTAACTGAACATATGATAAATAACACAAATTTATATGGAAAACAATCATTGAGTTTATTTCAACAAGTTCCTCTTGTCGTAGTGTGAAATAAACTCAATGACTGTTTTCCATATAACTTTGTGTTATTTCTGAAATACTGTAATGTCTGTGCTTCCCTTTAGAAGAGTATAGAAAAGGGTTTTTATTGGTATTTACAATAATTTCACAGAAATGTGTTTTTGTGTTCTAGCAATGAAGGATGCATTTCACAATGAGTAGCCATAGGTAGATATTTATTATTATTATATTTTTATTATTTTTAATCGGGTAGAGGCAGTACACATACTTTTCATAGTGCAACACTTATATCACATATTAACTGGTAATCACGTTCACGCATGGCTGTCTTGTGAGCATCAGTGTTATAGTAAGTGCAGTATTAATTTGCATGTGATTTTAAACATGGATTGTGTTTTGTTTTTATGTGAAGCTTCATTGTCAATTATACTTGTCTAGATTTAACAATGTCAAATATATTAGCCCATATTTAACAATTTGTGGTTGGGCTTCGTCCATTCAATGCTTGATCCACATCATAACAACATTTCTTGGATAGTGTAAAACAATTTACATCTGACAAATTTCATAGAGTAGTAATAACTGGGTGAAGATGACACTGTAAGATATACAGTAATAGCTGGGTGCCATAAGTGTTGGTCTTTTGTAGATGACAATCAGTTACTCTTCATTAAATGATATTCTTATCTGGAGAGCATTCACAATAAATACTATCTTTGTAGACTGGAATTACCAGACGCTAGAATTGCCATTCGATTGAGACTTCTGGCGTATTTGGCCGAACATACAAATGGCAATAAGTTTATATACATTCATGTAACATCATTTTATGTGTTGCAGCCCATTTGTGTCTATTTCTAGGTCCCAAATATTATCGAGTTAGCCCTTTTTATACGCCCACATTTTCATGTGGACGTATTATGTCGTCGCCCCTGTCCGTCCGTCCGGACGTCCGTCCGTCCGTCCACAATTTGTTTGTGGACTCTCTACAGGTCACAATTCTTATCCGATTTTGACGAAACTTGAAATATAGGTTTATCCCCAAAAGATCTCGGCTGCTTTCGATATTGGCATGTATCGGATCAAAACTTCATGGATTATGGCCCCTGATTGTACGAAAAATCACGTTTTTAGCTTGTGGACCCTATAGAGGTCACAATTTTGAACCGATTTTGATGAAACTTGACATGCATGTTTGTAACCCAAAGATCTTGGTTCCTTTTGATAGTTGCGGCTATCAGAATGTAATTTCCTGAATTATGGCCCCTGATTGTCCGAAAAATCACCCTTTTTGGCTTGTGGTCCCTCTGGAGGTCACAATTATTATTCGATTTAAAAAACCGTTTGATTATATCACCGTTACACCCTAAGGAAGGTTGAGTTCGAATTTCGGGAAAATCGGACGAAAATTGCCATACAAAATGGCCGCCGTTTGTACGCGAATACTGTTAAAAAATGGTATATCAAGGTTGTGGACCCTGTGGAGGTCACAATTTTGATTCGATTTTGATGAAACTTGAAATTCATGGTTATAACCCAAAGATCTTGCTTCCTTTCGATATTTGCGCATATCGGATCGTAACTTCCTGAATTATGGCCCCTGATTATACGCAAAATCGCCTTTTTTTTAGCTTGGAGGTCACAATTATTATTCGATTTAAAAAAACGTTTGATTATATTACCGTCACACCCTAAGGAAGGTTGAGTTCGAATTTCGGGAAAATCGGACGAAAATTGCCATACAAAATGGCCGCCGTTTGTACGCGAATACTGTTAAAAAATGGTATATCAAGGTTGTGGACCCTGTGGAGGTCACAATTTTGATTCGATTTTGATGAAATTTGAAATTCATGGTTATAACCCAAAGATCTTGCTTCCTTTCGATATTTGCGCATATCGGACCGTAACTTCCTGAATTATGGCCCCTGATTATACGCAAAAAACCTTTTTTTTAGCTTGGAGGTCACAATTATTATCCGATTTAAAAAAACGTTTGATTATATTACCGTTACACCGTAAGGAAGGTTGAGTTCGAATTTCGGAAAAATCAGACCAAAATTGCCATACAAAATGGCCGCCGTTTGTATGCGAATACTGTTAAAAAATGGTATATCAAGGTTGTGGACCCTGTAAAAGTCACAATTTTAATTCGATTTTGATGAAACTTGAAATTCATCGTTATAACCCAAAGATCTTGGTTCTTTTCAATATTTGCGCATATCGGATCGTAACTTCCTGAATTATGGCCCCTGGTTATACGCAAAATCCCCCTTTCTTTAGCTTGTGGTCCCTCTGGAGGTCACAATTATTATCCAACTTAAAAAAACGTTTGATTATATCACCGTTACACTGTAAGGAAGGTTGAGTTTGAATTTCGGGAAAATCGGACCAAAATTGACAGACAAAATGGCCGCCGTTTGTACGCGAATACTGTTAAAAAAATGATATATCATGGTTGTGGACCCTGTATAGGTCACAATTTTAATTCAATTTTGATGAGGAAGGTTGAGTTCTTATTTCGTGAAAATCGTACCAAAATTGCTGGACGAAATGGTCGCCGTTTGTACGCGAATAGTGTAAAAATATGGTATATCATGGTTGTGGACTCGCTACAGGTCACAATTCTTATCCGATTTTGATGAAAAGTCACATTTCTAGGTTGTGTACCGTCACACCATAATCATTGTCGGCTTCGAATTTCATGAATATCAGACTGGAACTGACCAACTAAATGGCTGCTCCCAATACAGTATGAAATACAGGACTTAAAGATGTAGGAAAAATCACTTTCGGTATTGCTTGTTCTCTGTCCATCTCTCGAAAATGTGGGCGTATCCTGCCTGGCAGTGCCAGCCTATCTTTAGATATTGGTTCATGACGTTAATTGTTTTACTATTCAAGTAATGATCTGCTTGTCAGCCATTGAAACTATGTATGTGAAGAAATTTATAATCTCCTTGGTGAATGAATAAAGACATGGATCAGATTAAATTCATTTCTAATATCCTAGATTCTCATCCTAGTTATTCATTTAATCTATGCCTAACAATTTAACTTGGACAAGGACAAAGTCTAGTCATTCCGTCCGATGGGACAAAAAGTGTACATAGACCTAAGTTTTTCTTCCTTCATGTGTCCACATGTAATATTATAGTTACATGTATTATAGTCATGAAATAATCGTGTGGTTAAGGAATGCTATGGTATTTTTTGTTTTTTGGAATACTAGAAGTGAAACTATCTGATTAAAACACAGATCCTATTTGGTTTTCGTTTTTTATAGTTCAAAATTTCGTTTTACTTGTCTTTACTACACTAGAATCTGGAAGAATTATCATTGACATGTTGTGGATGATGCAAGGGTTTAGCTGAGTAAATGGTCTGTTATGGCGAAAGAACTGTCAGTACACCACTAGAAATGTCAACGCTGATTGATTAATCAATGTCTGACATCATAGGGTCAAAAGCCACTCATTTGACCCTTGACGTGAACTCCCACTGTAAGTTATAGTATAACTTGTGAGATCTTCTTGTTGAAATATAGATCTGTATTTTAGTCCGATTGGAAGCTTTAGACTAAAAAAAGACAAAATAGTTGATATGATTTCAGTCACTATAATTCCATCTCTATCATCAGTTTTATAAAATAAAAAAATCCTATATGATTTTCTTGTATATTTAATTAAAATTCTAATGATATTATTTGAATATGAGAACCTGTAGTCATGGTTGATTGATTATATAATAATAATATTTTGATTATATATAGATTATTACTGAACCATGGAATGCAACAACAGGTGTCTGGGTTAATATAGAGTAATGTTGATTGAACATATTATAAATCACCTTTCTTTAATACAATGTATCAAATACTAGAATGTGAATTCTGATACTTTCTTTATATCTGCCTATTGTAGGCCTTTCTTTAGATCTGAAATAATATAAAAACTATTAATTAGACATTAATTAAGTTATCCAGACCGTAACCAGTCTGGATACCGAGTTTAGTAATGATTATCGAGGTTAAGCAGAACTTTCATTCCCTTAGTTCTCGGTGCATAGTGGATCAATTTACATTATTTAGTTTTAGCCATTATAGATTAGTGAGAACTGCCATCTTGTTATCTAATCTCCGGTAATGTATCTTTAATACACACCTACAATGTATCAAATACTGAAATATGTGAATGGTGATACTTAACCGTAGGATGTCTTAGTTATTATTGTAGCAGTGATTCTATGATACTTAACTCTATAACATGTGTTAATTATTGTTATAGTAGTGGTTCTATGATATTTATTTCATTAATTCAATGTATATCTTTTCACATTTCTTCAGTTAACTAGATTGATTAATCACACATGATTTGTAATACTTGACACATCTATAGTCAAGTAACAATAATCGGCTGGTAATCAAAGGTACTGTGCAAATTAAACTGTTAAAACAGCCTGTCAGTGAGTCAACTGGTGTGGTTTTGAATCCCTGGTTGTACGTGACAAGGATTAAGGTTACCTGTTCAACCTCCTGTGTTTTCTCCAGGTCCACCGGTTTCCTTCCACTGCTAAAGACCCTTGAAATAAAATTAATTCATGTTAGTCCCAAAATGACTTAGTTCTTGTCCTCGCGACTTAAATCCCCCCCTCTATCTCTCTCCCTCTCTCTCTCTCCATGTGTTGATGTGATGCATTGCTATTCACATTTCCTCCATTTGAATAGATAGATATGAATTGGGATATTAGAAAATTGCCTGATTTTTGATTAAAAAAACAACTGGAAAACTCTCTATTAAATTTCACAACACAGAATATTCAAGGTCTACTTGAAATCTAAACATTAAAGATACTTGCAGATCTTTGAGGGGCTTTAAATGTTTTATCCGATGAGCCCCAACTGTTAAAAAATAGTATCCACTGTTTAAGATTGTATCCAATTTCAAAAATTCTGAAATAGTCCTACTGTCTCATTGAATGAAAGGGGTGATATGGGGTCAGCTCTAGTAGACTGACCTTCTCACTAAAGCTACCATCTTGTTGAATCTTACGAAAACCACTACAATTCTCAAATACAGAATTATTAAATTAGTTGGCAACAATGACATTTCTTTTCAGTAAATACCAGAGCTTTAGTATTTTGAATATATTACGTTAATTATGGTAATATATGTTCCTAATTAGCAGGACAAAAGTCTGATTAATTAAATTCTTCCAACATACATAGACTCTATGTCACGCAAAGACAATTGTTGTATAAAATATCAGAGTTAGGTGGTGTTTGGATTTCTGATTAGTATGTCAACAAAGTTTATTTTTTATGGCAATATTTTTAATAGTTATTTTAATACATACCCAATAAGAATTGAAAAATTTACGATACTTGTTCTTTACTGTCTAGTTACAACTAAGATTATTAAAGAATGTAGTTATATATACTTAAAGCTCTAAACTGTATCCCCTGGTGTATACAAATAGTTGGTAAATTGGGGTCAATATATAGGTACATGTACTGTATAAGGTTGTTATCGAGGACAGGTGAAAACCCAGAACAGTTTTACAAGGTCAGTATATTGGACCACACTAATATGGTACATGCAATGGTTACAGACTTATCAACATCAGAATATTGGATGGAAATGAAATGGTGTTTAATTTCCTTGTGTTCTACTCCGAACTGGGCTAATGGAAGACAGGCTTACTCCATACAGTGTTCCTACCAAGGGATCTTTTACGTGCATGCCAATGTGTACACGGGACCTTGATCTTTTGTACCATCCGAATGACTAGGCAGCTGTCCTTGTGAAACAGGGCCCTGAACAGTAGGACGTTAAACTCTATTTGATTTTGTTTATTTTCACGTAACCTCTTAGAATCGAATTTGAATCCACACCAATTGATTATTGAACTTCATGACAGACCGTAGTGTCCCTGTCCGGGCAAAATAGCACACTGTATAACTTCATGACAGACCGTAGTGTCCCTGTCCGGGCAAAATAGCACACTGTATGGTGTATGCCCATCTTCATTAGCACAGTTCGGAGTAGAACACTAAACCCTAATCCTGGAATAGTAGGATGTCATTCACGTAACCTTGGCATCAAAAATATTCCAATTTATTTTGTTGACAGACCTAGTGGACTAAAGTATATATATGTTAAACCAGTCAGAATATAAGTGCAGTATGACAACACAAACATCTCTTGGAGATGTCAATATATAGGACACCATGCATGATGTAGTTTGTAAGGTCAAAGGTCAATATATAGGACCGCATGATGATGCGGTTTGTTATGAGTAATTGTTGTTATCAATGGTGTATAGTAATACAAGTTGTATAAATATCAGTGCTCTAGTAACAAACATTCAATAGAATAAATATCAGAATTATTTCTGAGATACATTCAATAGACTCAGTCGAGGACGTTAAGACAGTGAAAGAAGAAAATGTTTTATTAGTAAGAAATATCTGAATGATCAACTGTAAAATATACCCAGGTTAGTTAAACATAAAAATATTCATTTCAATCTTTCAGACAGTGAAACTGACATGGGGGTTTAATAACTTATTGGTTAGAATCACTGTTTATAAGAAATATCTTTGATCCAGAAATACAAAAAACTTTGCACAGTTTAATAAATGGCTATATTTTTGTCAGAAGTCTGAGAATTTTTATGAACTCAAAGCCAGGTTAGTTTTACACTAAAACATTACCTGTATATCTCGTGTAAATCTCATGCATATCTTGTGTATATCATGTATATCTCATGTAAATCTTGATAAACTTGTCAGCACCAATGGGGCGTTATTCTTTTTTATAGTCTCCCATTAGATAGATTTTTTGAATCTCTCAAAGGTATATGTATACAATTAAGTTCTATATAAACTGCTTCAATTAAGCTGATTATATATAGGATATGGTCGAAACCTGCTAGCACCACATGATATGATTGTCGCTGAAAGGTTTTTATGGGTCTCTTGATGTTAATTCAATGGAATCCAGACTGATAGATTATCTAGTGTTAATATTTTGATTTTGTTGTTCAGTTTTCAATTAAAAGTCAATAAATCATTTTAAGTACGCCACTGAAAAAGTGAGTTTGGACAGACAACCCTTTCACTGTCATGTACAAGTGGTAATTTGAACTTTGTCACTCAGTGATAGACGTTATGATTTGACACGCACACTTTAAACCTTTCGGCCACACAACTTTTGACCAGTCAAAATATCCTTAAATACTCTTTTACATTTGTATCTAAAGTTTACTTACCGAATAAACTAGATGTGGTATCAGGTGTTCTTGATGGTAAGAAAGTCAATAGATTCATATTTATCTTTACCTTGATTTGGATCTGTTGTATGATTCATGATCTGATTGTAAGTAGATCTGTTGTTTCAATAGTGTGTGTCCACTCGAATCATGGAATCCATAGTTTATCTGCTATGGTGCATATTCCTGAAGCAATGGCCCGAGGAATCCCTCTCTGACCATTGCTGGAATAGCATCTGTTTCTTGAACTTATGTGGGAGTGTGTTTTTTCTTTCCGTTCAATGAAAGCTATCACTTAAGTACAGCAACATGACAGTCCTTCGTTTAATCTGGGTCTTCCCCTAAAACTTTGGACAGTGATTTAAGGTATTAAAAATGGTGAAAGTATGTTCGTTTCCAAACAGTATTGTTTACATTTCATTCGACTTGATAGCCTCGTTTGTCACACAATTAGTTTTACTGCAGTTTTCTGCTATGCACGGGTTAATTAGTAGGCATAATAAAATCGTGAGTCATGACGTAACGTTATGTAAACATATTTGGTCCAATATTGGCAGCTAGTGATTGGTTGGTAGACGGACTACTGACAAATCAAAATTTAAAACAACAACATCCACTCATAATAATGTGTAGTTGGATTACCTCTAATCAAACGCAACACTGCGCGAAGTATGGCTATGGTGAAGCTGTGATTGTGATGGTGCGTCGATCTGTTGTTTCAATGATGTGTCTGCTTGAATTGTGGGATCTATGGTTTATCTGCTTGTTTGGTTTGATTAAGGTTTATCTGGTATGGTGTGTCTGCTTGTATTGTGGTAGTCGTCAAGGCCCCGGTGGTTTGGACGTGGTTAATCTGCTACTGTGAAGCTCTGATCGTGATTGTGTGTGGATCTATTGTTTTGATGGTGTGTCTGCTTGGATCCAAGGATGTCGTCAAGCCCGGGTGGTTTAGATGTGGTTTATCTACCATGTTGAAGCTGTGATTGTGATATGGTTATTGGTAAAGCAATGAAAGTAGGAGTGACATATGTTATCTATATTAATATAACGATATATATATATATATACACATATATAGAATAATTGACCTGAAGCTATGTTTTATGGTTAATCGAAAACTGTTGTTGTCTAGTTTAGTTTTTTTATAGTTTAAAGGTCCAATATGCCAAATCATTCACATGTAAAAATGTTTAATATTTGAATGTAAAAAAGGATTTTGATTATATAATCAAGCACATATCCTAGTATTAGTCAATCATTAATGAATAATGGTCTGACTGTAAGAATTATTATTACCTTGTTCATCACAGATACAGAGTTATGGTGGTGTGAAACCAATGTAAACTTTAAACGGCTGTAACTTAAAGCTATGTGGGTTTTCTATTGTGTATATTATGTTAAAATGTGGATAAAAGAACTCTTGAGAGGTAGAACTTGAAATAAGAATTGGTTGTAGTGATGCTGACTGGGCAAAATTGGATGTAGAGTTGCTGACTGGGCAAAATTTGCCATAGGGCCACTGTCTGAGCAATGGTAAAGAAAAGTAGAACATTGCACCCATTTCATTTCATTCCGGTATGATGGGACTGTTGATTATTTATATTGTTGTGTACAGCGGGCCTTTAAATAGGCATTGTTAAATGTATAGTGGAGCTTTAAATATATAAAATCATTCATGTGTAATTGGGCCGATAATTGTGGAGGTAGTAGGATGAATTATTTATGGTTGAGATCGAACAGTTTCAAGTAAAGATTCAAGTGTTATTGTTTTCAGTATGGTGGACAAGCTGTTCTGTATCTAGTTTGTGTATTATCCAACATTTTAAAAGTTGTTTCCATATTTCTAGTATACCGATATATTGATGAAAACTTCAAATGGGGGTGAAGATACAGATTTTTACATTACATTATGGGAGATTAGATAAAAGAGCTAGCAATTTTCACTATAATAGTTTAAAACTAGATAATGTAAAGGGGATTTGCTGAAATTTACATATCCACTATGAACCGAGATTTTAGCAATTGAATATTGGGGCTAGTCTCAATCATCAATTGCTGAAGTTGGTAAGATAAAAAACATAGTCTTGATTATACATTTTTTAATTTAATTATGGATTCGAACAGCAAATAAGACCTTATCCATAGAGAATTGATTATGGTCTGGATAAGTTAATTAATGTGTAATTTAATAATTTATATAACATTTCAGGCCTAAAAAAAGACTTGTAATTGGCCGATTTTGCTCTTTAAAAATGTATGTTTAATCTTGATTTTATATAAGACAGGTGAGTTAGAAGCCAGCCTACTTTAAGAATAAGCTAACTGTATATATATTGAGAAATTGTAATCTATCTGAGAAACTATACGCTATCATTTCTAATACAACTGATAGGGATCAATCCTATTGTTTTCTAGTATCATTGTAAAGTTTTATGTGATTTAATGAGAACTTTAAGATATGTAGACTACATCAAGTTTAGAAGGAATGTTTGAACAGTTTAAGGTTGATCTATAAATACGTTTAATTCACTCAGAGCTTCATGTCAGCTTGCACCAAGTGTGATCTTGTGGATAATTCAGCCTAGACTAGTTTTATAATGTATATAGGGTTTATTTAACTTGTGGGGTGTAATGTCTGTTTTTACCACTGGGCTGATATAAGGTACATTTTAAATATAGAAAATAGACCAATGTAATGTGTAATGAAGAGTAAATCTAGACTCCGATATAAAATGAAAAATATGTTACGATTATTATTATTATATTATGATAACTTACTTTAGAATGCAGGACGGAGGGCCTGACAAGGACAGCTGTCTAGTTATTTGGATGGGACTGAAAATGAGATCCTGTGTGTACAACCGTGGAATGGAAACCATGCCTTATGATAAAGCGTGTACATGCTAACCAATCGACCAGCAGGATTTCCAGCTAGGATCTTTAACGTACACAACAACGTATAATTGAAACCTTTTTTGTCCTATCCGAATGACTAGACACTGTGTCTTGCCAGAGTTTCTATAGATAGAAGAACCATATTTATTTTCCCTATTCACATCCCCTCTCACTTAAAACAGGATGAATTAATACTAGAAAATTTACTTGCTCTTTACAGATCTTATCTACTTTCGTTTTTATAGTAAAAACTTTTCGTTTGACTTTTTTTTCTCTACACTAGGATGGTCAGATGTTATTATGGGGAGGCCATTGAAAGTATAAAAAATGAAATGACATATAGATCTGTATATAATTTAATCTTATTGTTTTTGTACAGATGGTTCTGGGTAAACCAACAGATATGTACTGTAACATATGTAACATGAGATATCTGTATAGTAAATACTACTTATATACATTACATACAATATCTACTGGTTTATATAGACCATACAGATATATTACATATATTATTTTACATACAGCTTTTATTGACTTATTTTATAACCGACATACTTTATTATATTTATTTATATGTCGAACAAGTATTTTATTTTATTTATGCGGAAAACATGTATTTTTTATATTTATTTATGCGGAAAACATATATGTCTAACTTTATTACATGATGTACAATTCTTGATGTACATGTAGCAACTTATAAATTCCTTAAAACCAACCACATGAAGTTTTTTTTACAAGAAAAGATATCTGAACCCTATTGAATTTTACATGTAGTTACTGTAAACAGAGTTTGAGTTATACACAGTGATCATATTGGAGTTAGAATATCTTATCTTATATACACCAGGCCTTGTTCTTGGTAGATTTTACAAAGAATGATAAAGTTTATTATACAGAATTGATAGTAATTAGATTAAAGGGGCTATATGTAATACTTAGATAAAGAGCTGGTCATTCTTGAAATGATATTTCCAAAATAGATAGATTTGACAGAATGTCTGCATTAATGGTAACCACAATACTGGTCATTGCAGTCTTTGCCTCACTTCTCCGTGTAAGGCCTAAAGAAAGACCTGCAACATAATACTTGTTTAACTTATTAGAAGACTGTTGATTACATATGTCTTAAATCATGAGAGAAATCTTTGGCTGGATTTGACCATGACTTTTACACTATGAGATTAAACTTTAATTACCCAAATTACCATATGATATCAGTTCCTGTAATAATTGTGAATACTTTTAAGAAAAAACTAAAAACCCATCTATTTCACCCGACATGTATATATTTTGATTTTTCATTTATTCATTCGTATTGACTGCATTATATTCTTTAATTTTAAGATAATTCTATATTTGTTCCATTGTAAAGCAACTCTGAACATGCGTATGTGAAAAGGGGACTATAACAAATGTTTGTAATTATGATAATGATTAATTTGTAAAAAACCAAATTAACTGATCAGACTTTAGAGAAACATGTCTAAAAATAGCTCGTTAGTTAACAATAGACATTAATTAATTAGTTGGGTTGGATTATGACTTTATACATGTATAATCAATAAGAGGGAAACAACAGATAATTCTCTCTGTAACTGTAACATGTTTACACTTGATAGATAAACCTAACAGATCTAAACAGGTTTTGAAACAAGTTATTTTTTAATTTAAGAATTTAGTTTTTAATTTCATCTTGTTTGGAGGTGAATGTTAAAACCCTAGTTATTTTTTATTTTAAGAATTATGTTTTTAATTTCATCTTGTGTGGAAGTAGATGTTTAACCCTAGTTATTTTGTTATGAGTTAATGAAGGCCAAAATGGGTTATATAGGTAGGATAACTTCATTCATCAACATAACAATAACAATCTATCTGATTTTAAAACAATAACCTAGAAAATTTTATGAACGTCTGCTCTACAATCACTATATGAACACCATAGATCACAAAGAAAATGGAGAAGATGGAAAGTGCTGCTAGGGCCTTTCATAATGAATAGGGAGAGAATAGAGAATTGATATTGATACATGTAGTTTATTTACAGAAAAACTAAACAACTTAGTGCTATGATATATTGAACTGAAATTAGTTATATGATGTACCAACAGATCATGTATTATTGACGTTATTATAGTATTAGTACTATTCATACTTTTAGAATAATATAACCATGACACATTAAATACTACAGTATCTAAAACTGACTGGTCAGATTCATATTGTATTTAATGTTATGGTTATATTTAACTGTGATCTCATTGAACTTGTCATGCAGAAGGACGTTTGGGGGTACATGTCTACTTTCAGTTTTATTTTGGTTCAATATAATAGAAATGATTTAATTGTTTTTTTCGTATATTTTTAGGATCTATATTAACTCACCATGTTCGAATCCCAATTTCCAACTAAAGAAGTTGTTGATAGCAGTGATGGGATTGATCGTTATAATAGCGTTTATAGCGCTTGTTGTTGCTGCAGGTAAGGACTGAGTCTCTCTTTCTCTCTCTCTCTCTCTCTCATCATGTCCTTCTATGGCAGGAAGCCGCGGTGACTTGCTGGTCTGTCATTGAGTCAACTGGCGTGGTCTAATCCCCGATTGTACGTGACAAGGAGTAGGGTCCAGATGTCCAGACTTATGGGCTTTCTCTGGGCACTCCGGTTTCCTCCTACTGCTAAAGACCCCAACATGCAATGGAAATATTGAAATAAAATTGATCAATGTTGGAAATTACCTAGTTTGTGTCAAATGGACGTTAAACCTAATTTCTCTTTATCTCATGTCCTTCTATGACAGGGAGCTACAGTGGCTTGCTAGTTTGAAAGTCTTGGGTTCACATTCGGTGTTGGTTAAGAGAGGTACCTCAGGATTTCGTGTGACGTTTTCCCTTGTCAGTGGTCTAATGATGACAGCTGTCTATTACTTCAGCTGGAATGCGAAAACCACAGTCTCGCGTAAAAGATCCCTTCTCAGTTGAAATTCGATGTGTGTACTGTGGACCAGTTGTCATTTCCCCAGCTGGTACAGAATAATTGGACATATCCCAGTACATATTTAATTCAAACTTTAAATATTATTTTCATGTTTAGATTTTATTTTTCAAATTGAAACTGAATAATTATTTTTCATGTCTATATATATGTTTCTAATGGTATTTTTGTTTTAGTTATTGAACCGTATATAACCGGTTCTAATAAATACGATGGTATAGTAGATGTCACAACCACACAGAAGCATTATGGGATAGTTATTGACTGTGGAAGTAGCGGAAGTCGAGTTTATCTATATTCATGGCCGACACATTCAGGTAATCCAGGGGATCTACTCAATATGCAACAAGTCACAGATGAATTTGGGGAAATTATTCATAAAAAAGCCAAACCAGGTGAGATGTCGTGTTTTCATCAGTAACAATTTTAACTTACCAAATTATGTATATAAAATGACGTCTTTGATGTGTTAGTTTGGTATGTTTTCATTTATAAAGTTTTTTGTTGCTTAGTCAACGATATCATCACTAACAGTGTTGTGTAATGATTGTCTGTATGAATGAATGAACAGGAACATCGGCATGGGGCAGAGTGTGACCAATTTGAGTCCAAGAAGATGCCAATATATTTTCAATAATTTAAGAATTGTCACATACTCACTTGTGTTATTTTGGGGTTTTTTTTCAATAATTTTATTTGTTTTTTTCTGTAATTTAAGGATTATCGTCGTTTGAAGATAAACCTGATAAAGCGAGTGACTATATCAGCCCGTTATTAGATTATGTATCTAAATATATTCCCCGGGATCTACATAAAGAAACACCTCTATATATACTTGCTACAGCTGGCATGAGGCTGATACCAGAGAAGTAAGTTCTTTATTTTATAACAGTATGTGTCAGAGGTTCGTCAGTCCGGAGGTTCGGCAGATGGGACGAGAAATGGAGATTCTGTGTTCATGTTGGCATGCACGTATAGGAATCCTTTTACAGTTGAAATTGGATATAAGAATACTTTGATAGATGATGATCTTAACAATTCTTCATGATGTTGACAAGAAAAGTTTTATCTTGGTAGAAATTTAAAACAAAAATTGCTTTCATTGGTTTTAATAATTTTTGTACCAATTTAAGATGCATTATGGGTGATTAGATAAAGAACTGAGAGTTTTTACTATAATAGTGTCAATGTATGTTTAAGAAAAAAAATCTTTCTATTGTTTTACTTAAATTAACCCTTAACTATCTTTTATACTATTTTTTAGAGCGCAGAAAGCCATATTGAATGATCTACAGACTGATATTACTAAAAATTACGATTTCCTTGTTGCGGAGAATCATTTTGAAGTTATCAGTGGTAAATTGGAAGGTGTTTACGCCTGGATTGCCGTTAATTATGTTTTAGATAAATTCTCCCATGGGCCAGGAGGTAAAATATAACATCATATACCACTTATTACTTATTTGGGAAGTTCACATGTTTATCTTACAGTCAGTCTGACGGTTGGTAGAGTTACAAAAGTTGCTGTGAACCTTGATAAACTAAAAACTGTAAAACAGTCACTAGTATATTTAATGTAATAAACTAGAGATAATACTTTTAGATTGGTCCGAATATGTCAGTGGCTGTACATATATCTAAACTAGAGATAATACTTTTAGGTAAGAAACATTGGTCTGAATATGTCAGTACCTGTCCATGTATCCTGTTATGAAATATATCAATATGTCCATTATGTGTGGTGTAATGGTCAAGACCAAGACCTTAAAGCCCCAATAACACTCTTGTTGTAACTTAATAATATGTCCCAATCTTCATTCTGGTCAACAAATCGTATTATTTTACAATATTCCAATTAATTGATGATATAGATTTCATCTTAACACACCTATTTTAAAAAATTGGAAAAATTCAACCAATTGTTTTGAAGAGTCTAACGTAAACCTTTTCAAATGTGACTTGGATTTAAAATATTTTCGAACCCTCTGGACAAGTAAAATAGTTTGTAATTGATAATTTACACAACAGGTAGGACACTTAAAACATCTAGTACTTAGAATAAGGGTATTATTTATTTTCTGGAGCTACCAAGCCAGCAAGAATGTTATTGTCCCTTTAAGTAATGTATTAATACGGCATGAGGCATAAGCTGAGTGTTGTTTCAATATATTACGCAATGTCTTTAGCTCGAGACCATTAAACAACTTACGATGCTCATGCTTTTCTATCAAATACGTCACACAAGTTTTATATTTTATCTAGTACAGATAATGTTCGATTGGCAAGTTGCCTGTACATAATAAATAATGGTACGCCAACATCAAATAATGACGTAAATGCCACTAAAAGACTCCTATCATTAACCTGGTTTGTACTGACTAGTTGCATCATGTTAAACCACCCCAGGTTCACGGTCCACTTGTTGTTAAATCCCTACCTCATTCTTTCTCTAGGATCACATTCCATTCTTTCTCTAGGATCACAGCTGAGAAGATGTTAACCTTCCCCCCTCCCCCACTTCATTCTCATTCTAGAATCACAACTGAGATGTTTTTATGAAAAAAGAAACCAATAATTCCACTGTGTATGTTGTTTCAATTAACTTATTTACAGATCATGAACTGGTGAGTGTTCGGTTGCCGAGTGAAAGTCCGAACGCACCAATGCATGTTCGTAGACGAACAGTGGGCATGATAGACATGGGTGGAGGATCCGTTCAAATAGCTTTTGAAGTAACCAATCCAGTGAGTCCTAATTTCTTTATTTTTATTTTTTATATTTTAACAAGTGTACTATGGACGTTAAACCCCATTTTGTTTTTATTGATATTTATTAAATCCTGTCGATTGTGAACATGCTGTGTATTTTATTTCTACAGAAAGCTGATTTACCAAAAGGTTTAATGGCGGAGGTGAACCTCGGATGTCAGAATTCAGACGTGGATCATACTTATCGTATTTACGTGACAACATTCTTAGAGTTCGGCGCCAATTCAGCTCGAGAACGTTACGAAGAAATGTTGATAAAAAAATCTCTGTCATACTCTGATCCGTAAGTTGTAGTTGTATAAATAGATGATTTATTTATTATCTTCTTGATTCATCCGATCTGTCAATGAGGGGTTGTGGGATAGAATAGTTAGTGTGTGTGTGTTGTAGCGTAAGGTCTCTTATTACCATTTGGGTTCATCCCTACATACAACTGTCTGTTACACATGGACCGAGGCCAGTTTAACAAGAGTTCTGATTGGTTAGGGTTATAATGTAGAATGGACCAGAGCCAGTTTAACAAGACTGCTGATTGGTTATTTGCTGGACATCTTAACAATGTCATGCTGCATAATATCAATATAGCACATGAGATAATATCACAATATTAATATATAGAATATAAAACATATTAATATAAAAATAAAAAGGATTTTTAAAACATATTGTTATAAATATATATGATATGGAATCCAATAAAATATTCCAGGTATCGAGGTAGAAATACAACCAATGCCATCCAGGATCCATGTTTACCGAAGCAAATGCCGTTAGTCACATCCCCGAATGAAAATGGACGAAAATATTATTTTAAGGGAACTGGAGATTTTAAAAAATGTCGTAAGATGATGAAACCCTTATTAAACAAAACATTAGCATGTAGTTATCAACCATGTTCCATGAACGGCATACATCAACCTGGGATTGATCATGAACGCTCCAAGTTTTATGGTTTCTCTGAGTTTTGGTATTCCACAGAAGATGTTTTTGGTATTGGTGGACCGTATCAATATTCTAAACTGGAGCATGAATCAAAGGTAAGATTTTATACCAATAATCTAAACTTGAGCATGAATCGGAGGTAAGATTTTTAGGAATTAATCGTTCATGAGCACACATTTGATAAAGATCCCGTCTAAACCTTTGGATGAACGTAAAAACAATTCCAAATGGAATTCAACGAATCTCAGCCTAAAAATCGACAGCTTTAAAGCACACTGCTTGGCGTCGACATCAGTGTTGTTATTTCAAAGTTTTTCCTTGTTGGATATTTTTACTGAAAATAAAGGGGCTTAACTCTTATTATTATTTAAACAGAAGGCTTCAGACAACAATTAAAATCCTATGTCAATGAAAAATTAAAATAAATACGTCATAAAATATGTTCCCCTTGCTTTTTTTCCTATTTAATTCCCAATGTATCTTCGTTCATACGGCATCAGATGAAAGCAAAATGTCAAGAATGAAAAAAGTTGCGATGTCGAAACATTGTTTTCTTGTGCATTAATCCCGATGATGAGAAAAAGCAGAACTTTAAGTCTTATTTTACAGGTGTTGGGTGTTGGATGGTGGAATAGTTAGCATGTGCGTGTTGTATCATAAAGTCTGTCATTGAGTCAACTAGTGTTGTTTTGATTCCCCGGTTGAAAGTGACAAGGATTAGGGTCACCCTGTCCAACCTCGTGGGTTTTTCCCCCCGAGTCCTCAAGTTTCCTTGCACTGCTAAATACCTACGCCAAGCGAATTATTGAAATAAAATTGAACCATTTGTTAGTCCTGATATGACCTAGCTTGTGTTGAGTGGACATTAAAATCTCTCTTTCTCTCTCTCTCTGTCTTATACAGGTGAATGTTTTATTTTGTAGGATTTTTGCAAGACAAGTTGGAGTGTTTTACAGGAGAGATACAAGAAACATTTATATCCTAAAGCAGACGTCGACAGATTTAAGTAAGTTTTTAGAAATTATTTTACTTATTGACACACATTTTATTGTTTTGTTTAATTGAGAAGTTCATACAGTTTATAATTTCCGTTGTATTTTGTATTTGAACAGCATGTCACACAACGATGGAGGGGACACCATTTTATATTTGAACACCTGAAAAAAAAAACTGGACATGGAACACGGTTCACTAGGCAGCAAAGCCAGATTTAAAAAAGGGGGGGGGGGGTCTGAATGGCCTGCATTAGTTCTCAAAATATCTTTTTACCATAATTTTGGCCAAATTAATCTATCCATCTACCCTACTGACATACAATTGCATTTGTGTGACGGACAATGACCAGATAGGGGGGGCCGAATGGTCAGCATGTGGTTTTGAATCCCCCGGTTATACGTGACAAGGAATAGGGTCGCCTATCCAACCTCATGGATTTTCTCTGGGTCCTCCTGTTTCCTCCCACTGCTAAAGACTCCTACGCGCAAGCAAATTATTGAAATAAAATGAAACCATATGTTAGTCCCAAAATGACCTAGTTTGTGTCAAGTGGACGTTAAACTCCACCTCTCTTTCTCTCTCTGTCTCTATGACCAGATTATGTTGGGCTCGGCTTAACAAATGTGGACATCAACTTTTAATTGACCATATATGTATTTATCATATTTTCCAGAACGCAATGTTTTAAAGGAGCTTGGTTAGCAACAGTTTTACACGAAGGTTTTCAATTCCCAGAAGATTATAAAAATTTAATAGCAGCGCAATTAATCAATAAAAAAGACGTTCAATGGACATTAGGAGCTTTAATTTACAGGACACGTTTCCTGCCTTTAAGGTAGGTTTACACTGATTCATGACTGTTGGAATTCGATATAAGGGTAGGTCAAATTTTCCCGATAGCACATTGTAAGGTGTATGCCCGTCTTCATTAGCCCAGTTTAGAGCAGAACAGTCGGACGTTAAACACCATTTTATTTTATTTCTAGAATTGTAATCGGACTATTTGTTTATGTATCCCTCCCCAAATATGAGTCATACAATCAAGTTTTAGTTTCCCATTTTCTGTTTGACAAATGGAAACATGAATTATTTAAATTAGGATGGTTTAGCCATTTACATGAACTAATTTACCTCAACGATATTTTCACTAATACGGTGATTCTCAACCAGTGTGCTGCGTGAGATCTTCCTAAGTTTGTCGAGAAATTTTGAATGGCACGATAAGAAAGTGTGAAAAAAACATGTGAGGGGAATTGGGTATTCGCTGGTGTCTAATGATAAGTTCAAAGTTATGTTTATCGTCATTTAGTTGGCGTCATTCTCTGTGTCTATGACTTACCACTGTCTACGGTTTTATACTGTCTATAACTTTCCATGTTTTCAGATTTATTTTATGTATATTATAGCTGTGCCGCTATTTTTTCATGTGTTCCAAAGTGTGCCGTTTGCAAAAAAAAAGGTTGAGAACCACTGCTAATGTGACTAATACTTACCGTGGATTTCAATAGTTTTTGTTGTTTTTTATTTCAGGGATATACAGAAATCAATAAGTACTCCATCAAGTACAAGATCGTGGACGTATATTCCACGAATGTTCCTCAACGAGTATCTTATCATGTTGTGCATTGTGATAGTTTTAGCCTCCATTTTACTCTATATGAAACGATTAAGACTTTGTCCCAAGAAAGAATTGTCTCGTGTCCCGTCCATGTCGTATTTCATGACGGGCGAGAACGAGGCCGAGTTGGGAATACGAACAATTAAAGGCTCAAATTATTTATGACATCATCTGTGATGTGTAGGTTTATGAAAGGGAGACAACTGGCTTTTACCCGTCTGACATTTTTATTTTGTAGTCGATAGGGGCCATAATTCGGCCACTAAAGAATGAATTTGGAATGCGAACTTTTAAATTGTCTAATTATTTATGCTGTTATTTTGTATGTGTAGTGTCATGAAAAGGGAGAGAACTGGATTTTTAATTTGGGGGATTAACGGGGCCAGAATTGGTTAGAAATATGAGATGTCAATGTATATAGACGTGAAAGGGAGAGAGCAAGATTTTTAATTTGGGGTTAATAGGGGATAGAATTGGGTCATCAGATGTTTAGAATCAGATTTACAATCTGGCGATGGCCTACATCTTCCAGGTTTGGAGTTGGACAACTTCCGGATCATGACTATGCCTGTGCTACTGTTGGTGTACGTCTGGTTGTGAATAAAATATGGTGGGTAAGAATCTAGGATTAATTATCCTATTTCTATATAACTAGTTAGCCGGACACTATGTCTATAAATCAACCATAGTTAGCAAGGCACTGTGTTAATATATGAACGAACAAGTTAGCCAGACACTATGTATATATATATATATATATATATGAACCATGATTAAAGGGGTGTTGTTATTTATGGGTATATGAACCATGATTAAAGGGGTGTTGTTATATATGATTTGAGCTGTGATCTTTCTTCAGGTTATATTCAACTTGAATCGATGACCTTTGACCTATTAGATTTATTTATAAATGTGCTAGTAGTTATTTTAGTTATAAGCTTATATACCGACAATTTCCGAGTTACCTATGTGTAAATGATTCAATCAGGTATTTGTGTAGTAATACCTGGACTTGTTTGTTGTTTGAGGGGTGGATGGCCGAAGGGTTAGCATGTGTGCACCGTATCATACAGGCTGTTATTGAGTCAACTGGACGTGGTTTCGAATCCCTAGTTGTATGTGACAAGGAGTACAGTCGTCTGTCCAGCCTCAAAGGTTTTCTCTGGTTCCCTTGGTTTCCTCGCACAACTAAAGACCCCTACGCGCAATCAAATTATTGAAATAAAATTAAAATGATATGTTAGTCCCGAAATGACCTAGCTTGTGTCACGTGGACATTAAACCCCATTTTTCTCTCTCTGTTGTTCGGGCAGCCGAATCATGCTGTATCATGATGTGATTATATTATGATCTCAGACCAAAGAATGAGGTTTTTCAAGTTTTATGATGAATTAATTAATCAGGTCTCTTGTTGCGACCAGATCTGTCTGTAAATTTCCTTATTTTTGTTTGTCGTCAATCGATTATTTTATAAATGCCTTATTTTTGTTTGTCGTCAATCGATTATTTTATAAATTGTTTATTTTTGTTTGTCGTCAATCAAATATGTTGTGAATATCTTTGTTTGTCGCAAGAGACATAAATCGAATATGTTATAAATGCTGTATTTTGTTTGTGGTATATCAGATATGTAATAAATAGTTATTGGTTGTTTTATACGTGTGACATCATTATTTTATATTTGTGTGTATCATTACTGAGTTATATCATATTAGCATATCATCCGTAGGACTTGTCATATCATCCGTAGGACTTGTCATATAACCACATGGTTTATATCGGACAGATTCCACAATACAGTGATGATCAATTCATGAAGCAATGATAGCTCAGTGGTCCATGCAGCTCCAAGGTTTGATATCATTATTACTCATTTCAGTTGAAGTTTATTTTATTCAGTTCAGATTGTGTTCAATAATTTATAATAGCAATTATATGTGAAATATAGAAATGTATATAGAACAAATAACCATGTAAAATAAATTTGAATGATGAATTGCTGATGAATTTCTTTCTGTGGAGGCAAAATATTATAATTTTTATGTTTTCACTGAAGATCTTGTTTAGGTTGATTGGACTAAACCCCCAGTTTCCAAGTATATAATGATGTTTGCTTGTAAATAATGACATAGTTTATTATATGTATATAGCTGTAAATTATGCTATTCTAGAAATTTGTGAAATTGATGTAAATATGTAATAACAAAAAGAATGAAGTAGAAATTTGTTTATAATTCTTCCTCTTTGTTTTATCTATAAAATACTTTGTTTACAATCGGACTAAAAGAAATCTTAAGAATATAATATTATATGTTTAAAGGAGAAAGTCCACCTATTTCTATATTCGGATAATAGATACATTACCATGGTAACTAAGAGAATCAACCTGTTTCTATGTTCTAGTAGTAGATTACCATGGTAACTACATGAATCAATGTTTTAAAACTTTCTACATGCCTCTGTAAATGCTGTCATCATTAACTAACTTATAGAAACAAGTGGGTCATCTCCTTTAAATGAGGACTGATGTCAAAAACTGGCAAGTTAATTTTTTTATTCTACACACTTGTTTAGTTAGTAAGGTGCTGGTTGACTAAGGAAGTCCAAGGTTAGTTCCCAGCGTTGTGTATGCTAACCCTAACCCTTTCAGTCATAGTAGATATCTTTGGATGCTCATTAATTTTTATGTTTAGTTTTATTCACTCTTCATGTACACGATTATTGTAAAAAACACTGGAGCAAGGATTGATTGTTTTCATTGGTGGAAAGCAAAATTGATTGACCAATAAAAATATCGTTTATTAGGTACCATTAAAACAAACACAACAAATCCAAGGCCAAAAATCACAAAATCATGTAAATTCATCTTTTACAGTTTATTTGTGTGCAGTAAACAAAGATCTGAATGGATTAATTTTAATATTTAAAAATATAATGTTAAGTGGGGTATGAAGTTATTAAATATATTACGGGTAGCTTCATTTAGCCTCATTAAGTGGGGAATCAAATTATTAAATATATTAGCCTCATTAAGTGGGATATCAAGTAATTAAATATATTAGCCTCATTAAGTGGGGTATCAAATTATTAAATATATTAGCCTCATTAAGTGGGGTATCAAGTAATTAGGTATATTAGCCTCATTATGTGGGGTATCAATTTATTAAATATATTAGCCATTAAGTGGGATACGAGGTTATTAAATATATTAGCCTCATTAGGTGGGGTATCAAGTAATTAAATATATTTGACTATTATATAGATAGCATCAAGTGGGGTATACTATTTATTCAGTATTTATTCAAAATGTCTATAAAACGTCCAGCATCGCTATCATTTAAATCCGCTATATTTGTATCATATTGAAGTGTTAAAATTAAAAATTCTAAGGTGTATATCTTTCTAAATCAATATCTCTTTAAATCAATATATCATCTCTAAATCAATATAATTTATATAGAGTTCAATGTTGAACCATTTCAATGACATGGTATTTATTTATTACCAATTATAAAACTTCAAGATCTGGATTCATCCCCTGATGTTCCTTCAGTTATTTTGGGGGGAATATTAAGATTAAAATTTATAAAATGAAATATTTGATGTTTGATGTTCGTTCAGTTAGTTGGTACTTTATGGGAATATTAACATCAAGATTTATGAAATGAAATATTTGATGTCGCCAAGTTATTAGAGTATTTTATTATATGCTACATTTACATTGTCAGAAATCTTGTTAGGCCTCTCCTGGGATTATCTTTCATTGTCATTAAAACATTTCGCTATATTAGACTCTTTTTCGATGTCCATAACCAAATATTATTACTTTGTGAAGAAATCCATATTTTTATTCCATCCTCGAATCCTGTTTTACCTTGATTCGTACAGTATCATAGGGTGGGTTACTAGTGTCCTGGGCATGGACCGTATCATAGCAACCGTTTTACCTGGCATCCTGTTAAAACTGTGTAGAATGTTAGAGGAATATAGAGAGATTGTCTGTGTGAGAACGGGCTATATTTTATATCATCACTTCGATTGATTGTGGGGATTTAAATCTTATGTCCAGGGAAACTATGACTCTCCATTCATTATTACGACATCTTGTTAAACAATCTAATCTTGTTCAACAAGACGCTCAATCTATTGTATTGAATGTTGGAAGACTGGATCAATAAGACTGTTGTGTGTGTAACTAATTGTATATAAACTGATCTAGGAGTATAAATTATAGACGGGGTAAATAAATGTATTATAGAAAAATAAATTGTTTTGAATTTAATCCGCGTGTTTCTTGTTTATAGTTTATCGATATTTTTTTTTGTGAAATTCATTTGAATGTTATATCTAAAGAAATGAAGTAAAATGGAAACTTCGCGTCCTGTTGGTACTCAGCAGATCTTTTTGAAGTTTAAAAACTCAAAAGACTATGGCGAAAGGCGCAACTTGAATTCCGTCGAAAGATGTATAAAAGAACCAGAAATGAAAATATTGAACAAAACTCCAGAAACCCTAAAACCTCGTGTTCCTTCATCTATTCCTTACTTGAAAAGGGGTTCAGATGTTGTTCTTCCAGTTGCTGAAGGTGCTCTCAAATGACTTGAGTTGAACCCATTTGCAAACAGCCCGTGAGCAGTCTTTTTTCTTGTAGCACCACCGGAATACAATGGCGCGAAAATATGAAAGTTCAGGGTCGTTACGTCCTGTAAACTTGATCTATTATCGTGCAATAAGTTAAATAATAGTTTAAAGGGCTATAAGAGATGACACCCACCCCCACCAAGTTGCTCGTCCCAGGGCCTGGAGGGGGGCCCTGATTACACCAAACATAACTATTAAGAAATGACATTTTGTGTGAAAATATATTGAATGTAATTCAGTTTATGGACAATCCTATTATATCAATACGCTGTATGTGCTTTTAGACGTATTTTCGTTTATTTTAAGGTCAAAAGTATAGAGCTATATGAATATCACTGTACTTTAATCAGCTCGTGTAGCACAATACTCGAGCGGACAGACGGATGGATGTGATGACAGTTATACTTCGACATAAAAAAGACAAACATGAGACATTATACATGGTTTAACCTCATTTATTCGTGTGTAAATTGTAAAGAAGAAAGCTACATAATAGATCTATTAAACGTACGTCGGTTAGCGCCTTGGTAACATAACAAATATATATACTAGACCATAATATAAAAATATTCATGCTTATTGATTCTATTTGATTTTTAACGAGTCCAAGAGATTCCATGTATCAACATCCCCGTTAAACCGTAAGTTTATAAACATGTAATAACTCACTGATATACCAGCAAGTTAAACCCGGATTAACATTTAGTGGGTCACGTGGAGTACAGGTGCTGTGAGAGTATGTGTTTTTTGCGGTCACGTGGACTACAGGTGCTGTTGGAGTATTTTGTGGGTCATGGGCTATGACAGTATGTGTTTCTTTGTGGTGTTATTAAGATGTAGTTTGAATATATATACACGCATATTATTGGGTGGTTAATGTCCTACCTAACGACGGTGGGGGGGGGGATCACGTAACTAAGTGGGTAAGACGCTGGTTCGCTAGCCTGGAGGCCGGGTGTTCGATCCCTGCATTGGCCGAGAAAGTTCATCTAGATTTTCCGGCGTGGTTCATCCTTGTCAGCGATGCAGAACGGAGGGCCTGGCAAGGACAGCTGCCTAGTCGTTCGGGTGGTATGAAAAACCTAGGCCCCGTGTACACATTGGTGTGCACGTAAAAGACCCCTTGTCAGTAGGAATTGGATATAAGATTAGATGGTAGTGACGCTGCTCGGGCAAAATATCCCCCATAGCACAGCGTATGGCGTATGCCCTTCTACATTATCCCAGGTTAGGAGCAGAACAGCAGGACGTTAAACCCCATTTCATTTATTGCATCGACCGGGATTATGAATTTGGTTAAGTGTTAATAATTTTTTAATATATAATTCAAAGTATTCTTACTTTCCATATATCGCCTACTACATGTAATTCTTACATCGAGAGTATTTCATCCGTCGGGTGTCGCGCAGGGTATGAAGAAATGTGTGAGTTCTATATTACTTGCATATGGGAGGGGAGGGCGAGTGGCAGCGGGGCAAACATTTTCACAACATGTTGATTTATATACCTTTTGTCACAGAATTTATTTTCCTCCTGCAATATTGCTGTTTGATGTATAAAAGAAATTTATTGAACGTATGAAGCTCAACTAAAATTCAATGGAACTGTTTTACAGTTTTACAGTTATTTTATATCAACTTGTGCGGAACAGACTATCGATTCTGTTGTGAACGGTAAATAAGATACAAGAAGTGTTGTATTATTGACTATAGAATAGAATGAACCATTCAGTTGATAACTGAATAATCTATAAATAGATCTATACAGAGGGAGAGAGAGAGAGGGGCGGGGCGTGGTTGGGTAATTTACACTAAACAATTTCAGGGCTAACATTATATTTCTTTTTCTTCAGAAGAGTGAAACCGTTCAGGAGAACCAGGAATTAATCCATTGGGTTAGGCAGACCAGCCTGTACTATGATCTACAAACCCGGGGCCGAATCTTAACCCTAACCATCTATACAAATTCCTCGGATTCAACACCCAATAAGTGAGAGGATTGACCCCTAACTCAATAGGGGATTCGATACCCTACAAGTGTGGGGATTGGACATAAACTCTGTGAATACAGATCTAACCTGATGGAGACGTTCAGCAGATCACCTCGCGATCTCAATTCACTCATTATACTGCAGCTTAATAAGGTTTGCGACTAGACTGATCAGACCTTCGATAGTTCTCGTGGTACAAGACTGACCCAACCTTCGATAGTTTGTTCGTTCGTGCGACATGACTAATCAAACCTACCATAGTTTGCTCGTGCGACAAGACTAATCGACAAGACTAGTTCTCGATCTTTCGTGGACAAGACTGGTTAAACCGTTGTTTGTGTGGTTTAACGCTCACTTCCACTTTCGCAAGAAGATCCAGTCAACGACAACGACATTTACCCCCACCCATCACAACACCTCCAACTCCACCCCACCCCACCCTTCCTTGATTAAAAGCGACATCGTTCTATTTGGGATAAAACGTCTTAAGTCATTCTAATAGTTAGTGCACTGCGCCACACACAAATAAGACCGGCGTTTAGTGATTCTATTTATATATAATAAATATGGGCGCCTCGTCATCAGTTGCTGGGTCCACGACAACAACAGCCAGTCATGACTCGATTGATACAGACAACAACAAGCTGGAGGATCCATCAACAACCAACCATGGGTCGATTGATACACATAAAAACAAGAAAGATCAGGACCCATCAAATGATCAAATTAAAGATACCGACAGTCCTAGTGACTTTGATAGAAGAGAAAAATTAAAACTTGAACACCCAGAGTTAAAAAATCAATACGAATATTTCGAGGATGTGACGGATCGGTTAAAATCAAGTTTAACCAATGATGAACTTGAAGAATTAAGCGATCAATTAAACGAATTCAATTACATTTTATACGCACATAACGGGAAACCTACTTATAGTAGTTTGGGTGACTATGTTGCCTTGATCAACTTTGCGGAAATTTCCGTGACCAAATATTTAGGAATATTAAAAGCCGGTAATGTTGATCACGTGACTGATGAAATGCTGGAAGGGGCCAACGATGGCAACCTGCCTGTTGTATTCCTCGATACGGTGCGAGGCGTGTTTCAGAATCTAACACACAGTAGTTTTATTTTCTCGGATAGATTGGCAGAAACTGGATTTTTTCATCATTTGGTGAAAGATGTTATACGATTGTACGCAGAGCCTCAAGTTCAGGAGGTAAGTATATTTAGGGAAGTTACGTTATCTGTCGGAAGTTACGTTATCTGAAGTTACGTTGAATGTTGGACGTTATGTTGAATATCGAGAATTACGTTGAATGAAGTTACGTCTGATGTCGAGAGTTACACTGTATGTAGTCGGGAGTTCCACTGTCCGTCGGAAGTTCCACTGTCTGTCGCGAATTACGTTGACTGTCGTAAGTTACGTTGTATAAAGTTACGTTGACTGTCGGACGGAAATTACGTTGTGTGTCGGAAGTTTCGTTGAATGTCGAGAGTTGCATGTCGGAAGTTACGTTGCATGTCGGAAGTTACGTCGAATGTCGAGAGTAACTTTGCATATTGGAAGTTACGTTGTACGTCTATATAATCAGGTCAGGGTTGCGAAGAGACACGAAGTTCATACCCAAATCATTGATTTTACTATAACGGCTTATTATGATAACTAATTGTTCTCTTTCAATTTATTACGATTGAAAATGTTTATTTACTTTTTTTGTGTATGGAATCGCAATAAAAAAATAATAGTATTTTTGGAAAGAGGCGGTCATTCAAGGGAAATATTTATTTTTATTTGTAGAGTTTTGAGAATCTTTAGACCAAGCTGTCTGAGACAATTAGACATTGATAATTTCATTAAAACCGAGATTTTTCAAGAGTTAATTCTGCTTTTTGCAGAGACATAAAAAAAAACATAATCAACTCTTGATGTCATCGGGTTGGTTCTCTTAATTTTCAATAGATTTAAATACGATTTGCGGTTAATGATTCAACATATAGTGAATAATCGGTAGCAATGACAATGAAGGCTACACTCGGCTCAAAGTGAAATAGTTTGAGTTACATTTTCAACATATTCCCTTTTTATTACCTATTTTATTAAAAAAAAGATTAATATATGGGTTTTCTCCGGGTCCTCATGTTTCCTCCCACTACTAAAGACCCCTACGCAAAGGCTAATTATTGAAATAAAATTAAAACCATATGTTAGTCCCGAAATTACCTAGTTTGTGTCGAGTGGACAGTAAACCCCATGTCTCTCATACAAACTTGTCAGTCCACATTTATGCCATTTGTTATTACTGTTATTTCAGGCGAACAGCAGTGTGTTTGAAACGGCCATTTCAGTTCTAACCAACAGCGGTAAATCACCAAGCACTGAAATACGACAACATTTCAGAGACGCCGATGCCGTGAAACAACTGGTTACTCTATTACAGACAGAATATCCATGTAGGTTTATTTTGATATTTCTGACGATGGTCTCGGTATATAGCACAACGATGATGGTCTGATAACACATTAGACCAGCTGGTGCAAATTTCAAACGTGCACGTAAAAGATACCTGTGAATTTGATTTCATTTTTGTGTTCGGGCACAAAACACTGTATGTCGCACACCCGTCAAAGCACACTGTATGGTGTATACCGTCGTAGCACACTGTGTGTCGCACACCCGTCAAAGCACTATGTATGGCGTACATACGTCATAGTACCCGTATTCAGAAAAGTAGGGGCATCAAACCCCACTTCATTCAACCAACTCTAATAAATTGGCGCCACAAACTCTCACGTCTGATCCAATTCCTCTTAAGCCTTTGGGATAGGAATGGGGCGAGCGAAGTGTGTAATATTTTTAACTTTTCCTTTCAGATGCTAAATTAAGGGCTCTTTTATGTTTAGCAAACATAATCACAGAAGAAGAAAATGATTTATTGTTTGCTGCCGATGAGATGATATTTGACGACATCATACAAATGATAAAAGTAGCCAATAAGTCAGCAACTCATCATTACCCGATGCCTCATTTTAATGTAACGGAATTACTGGCTGGATTGAAACGACTTGGTCGAAATGATAAAAATAGTATTATATTGATGAAGAAGGGGGCGCTACCTTTATTTAAAAAAAGCATTGAAACTAATTTTAACGAAGAGGAAGTTCTACAAGCTACAAAAGCTATTCGAGTTTTATCATTTGCGAAAGACAACAAAAACGTTATCAAGGTATAGGTATATGATAACTCAATTCTTTTATTTAATGTCATGTGCCATCGGCGTGTTTCAAACCGCATGGACGTTAAACCCCACCCTCTCTCTCTCTCTCTCTCTCTCTCTCTCTCTCCCCCTCTGCAAACCGTATTATCAATATAGATATGGATGAGGTATAAGAAATGACAACCACATTGAACCCAAACATTCTAGTTACCTTCATTTAACCCCTGTTATGTAAATAAGGGGTCTCGCTAAAATAAAGCAAATTATCTCCCTTGATCACCGGAGACAGCCTAATGACTTACGCGAATCTGTGAAAGAAAAATGGGGTTTTACGTCCACTCGACACAACGTAGGCCATTTGTGGACTAACACATATTTCAATTTTATTTCAACAATTCTCGTGTGCGTAGGGATCTTTAGCAGTAGGAGGATACCGGAGGACTCGGAAAACTCTACGAGGCTGGACAAGTTACCCTATTCCTACACGGACAAACGGGGAATCGAAATCACACCAGCTGAATAATAACAAACCTTAAAATACAGCGCACACGTGCTAACCATTCGACCCCCGTCCCCCACCCATATGTGCCCCCCACCCCCACACACACACGTGAATGTAAGTTGACATCGTGTTGCTATGGATAGCCCCCCCCCACACACACACACGTGAAAGTCAGTTGTCATCGTGTTGCTATGGATACTCATCATTTGAATATTGTCATGTTTATTGTGTATTCCAGAAAGATAAACATCTAGTGGAACTGTTAAGGGACTTATCTCAACATGTTAACAAGGATATCGCCAATGCAGCATCTGGAGTTTTATGGAATATCAAGGAAGGTAAATTATATGTTGAAATACATGTTTCTGCACTGCATCAATGACACTAGTAATATCACAGGCGAGTAGGTCCAGGTTTCAATCTCGGTGTTACACGGAATTTGTTAACGTTGTTTTTACGTGCCATATGCAGTGAATGTGCGTAAAACGCTATTGCTCTCATTCATTTGGTCAAATACGAATATTGTGATTGTGATGGGATGAGAAATATAGTAGAAAGACAAAAATATACAATCTTTACCCAAATTATAACATTACAGGGTATTATCGAATGTAATGATGTTGTATAACAGAAGGTAATGTTGTATAACAGGGTGTAATGTGGTTTTATAACAGTACAATGGTATGATAGGATGTAATGTTGTATAATAGGATGTAATGATGTTGTACAATGGTATGATAGGATGTAATGTTGTATAACAAAATGTAATGATGTTGTATATTAGGATGTAATGTTGTTGTATTTTAGATAAAGAGAAGCATGTTAAAGTGGACAGTGGTCAAGTCAACTATAAAGGCCATGTGATGATTAGTTATGACTGGTCATACCAGAAAAAACTCAAACATGTAAGTCAGAAATGACCAGTATCGGTATGTCAAAGACTATTGTAAAAAGAAGTAGGCGTCATGTAGATAACTTTATGAGATAGGATGAGAGATGAAACGGGTTTAACTTCCTACTGTTCTGCTCCAATCTGGGCTAATAAAGACCGGTATACACCATATGAGGGAAATCTTGACCGGACAACGACCTACTCTTATATTGAATTCCAACTGTCAAGGAAATTTTTATTTGCCAGCTAATGTGTACACGGGACCTCGCCGTTTCATATAATCCAAACAGCTGTCCTTGTCAGGTGCTCCGCCCAGCATCGCTGACAGGTAAGAACCACGTCGGAAAGTCTGGATGAACGTTCTCGAACATTTAGACATGGACATACCCTAACAAATTACGATTTACAGAAGATTTTTCGTAATTATAAAACGGTAAATGATGGTGTCGAACTGTGTTGTATAGGTTGGGGTTGTTTAGTTCTCACCGATCACGATGTTTCAGTGCAATGGTCATAGTTACAATTATCGTTGACAATTGTCACACATCGTGGTTCAGATATACAGCAAATCGACCCCACTAACCCTATTGTCAGGGAAAGAAAGAAAACCCCTACTATAATGATAGGAGAGGGTATTTGTGTCACCAGATCGTGTTGCCGGATCCTGTAAGACAATAGTTTTTTGACAAGCAATTATTATTAATCATTGCATCTCTATGACCCACATGACCTCGGCACATCTTGCTCGAAATACCCAGTGATTCACTATAACAAGTCCAGATAGATCGAGGAACCTTTAAAACAAGCTGTTGCCATCGGAATTAATTTCCTTTCACCATTCACAGAAATACCAGTCCTGCTGTAAGAGGGAAGTTTCCCAACTGTTACTTTGTCTGAAACACTGAAGGACAAGGACACTAATAGTCATATGAGGTCGCCCACCTGCCTCTTACAATATAATAAAGCCTTGTTTAAGAATTACCAGAGTCCCTCCTTCTGGGTACCTGGCAGTTGATGTCAAATAAGGAGCGGACTGCGTCAATTGTCAGTGGGGTTCCCCTCCCATGTAAAGTAATTTTTTCAAAAAACAGTTTGTGTTTTGCCTGTAGGACTCCTCCCGATGGAATCACTGTGCCTACATCTATAGACAAGATGGTAATTGAGAGGACGTATATAATTGATTGAATCCAGTGTATTTTATTTATCAGATATATAAATGTTTAAAAGATGCAGGGTATAAAGTATGGATAGATATAGAAGATATGAAAGGATCAACGTTAGATGCTATGTCTGGTGCTGTAGAGAATGCTGCTGTTGTACTCATGTGTATATCAGAACGCTATAGAGACAGTGCTAACTGTAGAGCAGGTCAGACCCCCTCTCTCTCTCTCTCTCTCTCTCTCTCTCTCTCTCATTTGGAGGCAGACCACCATTATATTTCACCATGACGGTACCCACAATTTGTAGTTCGTCTGTTTATAGCAATTCTCCCCCTGTCTGTTTTCTCCCCTTTTGCTTCTTCAAATTTGCATATTCCAAGATTTTAGTGGTAAACCTCATTCAAATTTTAGTGCAAAGACATGATCATTTGTTCTTCTGTCTGTAGTGAAAAGCATTTTGCCCAACGAAAATTTAGGGAAAAGTTGGAAGTGGCCAAAGAGACCAGAATTACCATTGAAAGTCAATGGGGAAATTAATGGCGGGCTGTGTCCAATTTATTGTATTTTAATTTGGGGATTTATCTTCTCTTGTTTTGAATTCCAGTCACAAATGAAATCTGTCTCTAAAATATGCATTATGTATATTAAGGCCAGGATTTAATTTTTCAAATAATCTGATTTGTTGTTATTACTTGATATAGTGAAGGATTTTGTGGTTTGTTTTTCAGAAGCGGAGTATGCGTTTGACCTGAAAAAACGAATTATTCCTCTAATGGTCCAACCAGGTTATAAAGGTAACGGTTGGTTGGGGATTTTAAGAGGTGCCAAATTATTTGTTGATTTCAGTGGTAAATATTCCTTTGATGACTCGTTCGTTAAATTATGTAAACAATTAGGCGAAGATTGTAAAACGGACCACGAAGCTGACATGGTAGGTATAGATTCCTGTTATTATGACGTCATTGAATTACAAATATCAGTTTAACAAAACCCAACAAAATACCGAGTTCATATGTTGTTTAAATATTCTTTGCATTAGTTGTATTAAACCGAATAATTATTACAGGGGTAAAATATCTAAGTAAATAAAATAAAAGCGCACGCGAAAAGAACTTGGTTTTGGAGTTATTCGTTTGCCTTGATATTGTAAAAGTTGAATTTATAAAATGGCCTAATTCCGTTGACTATTTACAAAAATATGACAGATTGAAAATCCATCGATATATGCAACAAGTTTTCGTCATCTTTTAAATCCGATTCAGTCCAAGCGCTGAAATGGTCTAGCTAGCCTTGGATTAATACACTATATACGTAAAAAAAAAACAAAACCACAAAACCATATTATGGAATACAATTACGGTTTAAATGTTCTCTCAACGTTTTCAAACATATAATGATAATAATAATATACAGAAGGTTTATATACAAAAACAAGTAACAGCTAATTAATTATAATGAATAGTAAAACCATTAATATATTAGGTCAAACAAGAGTTTACCAAACCTATACACAAAATATATAATATGTATTGTTTAATGGTCGAGAACGAGACATTGCGTAATATATTGTAACAACGTGAGGACCGTACTGTCCGACTGTTTTTACAATATATTACGCAATGTCTTAAGCTCGAGACCATTAAACAACTTAAAATACAGACACTTGCTCATGCTTTTACAATGAAATACGTCACACTAGTCCAATATCATAGGTTTGGATAAAGTATTATTGGCAAGTTACCCGTACGATTATTTGAAATAATGGTACGCCAACATCAAAGGGTCCGTGACGCCACATCTGTATTATAAAAGTGAATAATGATTGTATTATTATGTAGATTGACGCAGCAGTAATCAAATCAACGGCTGTACAACCATCACGAGGTAATGGTACAGATACTTGGTCCACACAAGATGTATTTAACTGGTTGAAAAAACATGATTTACACAGGTAGACTGACTTTATTTTATATTCTTAATCACTGCTCGTATAAATCATGCGTATTTTCTTAATATTTGCGGGGTGTAAAAGATTCCAATAGACCCGACACAAGGTTCTCAGGGGGGATCCAGGAATGTTTGCAGGTGGGGGTTTGCCAGGTTTCTGTCACGGAAATCTGCCATCATCGTCTCTAAATTATATAGGCATACATACAAATTGAGCTTTATAAACAGAGAAATCATTTTTATACTGATGTAGGATCACTTTGTGATGTAATTCCATGGACGCAAGGCATTATTTTTTTTATGTAGCTGAGCAGGGGGGGGGTGGACCCCCAAACCCCCCCTCTGGATCCGCCCCTGGTTCTAACAAGAATACTTTGCACGTGAGTAAAGCTCGAACAGGGACGGGTGGGAGTGAAATGAAATGAAATGGGGTTTAACGTCCTACGCTTCTGTACCTAACCTGGGCTAATGGAAGACGTGCATACGCCATACAGTGTGCTATGGGGGAAATTTTGCCTGGGCAGTGGTGCTACGGCCTACTCTTATATCGAATTCCAACTGCCTAGGGATCTTTTACGTGCATGCCAATGTGTACAAGGACCTCATTTTTTCGTACCATCCATACCCTCTGTTCTGCATCACTGACAAGGAGAAACCACGCTGGAACCGGTGGGAGTAGCAGCAATATACGATCAAATGTATTAGTCGACACAATATATATGTTAACTATGTGAATCTATGTTGCTATGTAAACCATGTGAATCTATGTTGTTATGTAAACCATGTGAATCTATGTTGTTATGCAAGCCATCTGAATCTATGTTGCTGTGTAAAACATGTGAATCCATGTTGCTATGTAAACCATGTAAATCCACGTTATTATTTTGTTATTTTAAAGAAACGAGACGTTGAAATCTTTAACGGGTAAAGAGTTGACTTTTTTACGGAAATTACGTCACGAGGTAAGAGCTCTATGTCATAATACGTGCTGTATAATTATTTGTATATTTATAATGCGCTATATCCACAAACCAAGATCATGCTCAAAGCGCTACACAATTATTATCCCGGTCTCTAGGATACAGGTAAAGCCTGATTACCTCCCTTTACCCCTGAACTCTCAGAAAGAGCCCCAACATATGCTGCCCCAAGGAGCGCAACAGTTTTTTTGTGTAATACATACACCATCCTACCGGTACCCATTTACAACTGGGTCGACTTGAATACAGGGATAAAGTGTCTTATTCAAGGACACAAGAACTCGACGCGCAATTCGGGTCTCGAACCTGCAACCATTCGGTCACAAATCCTACTCTCTAACCATTGCGCCAAATCCCTCCCTGTATCATATTGCATCAGAAGCAGTTAAAACCTAGTCCATGAAGTCTGGTCCAAACGTTGCTAAGCAATAAACCTTTATAATTTTATTGCATTTAAATATACTGTCGTGTATGTATGTCTGTGAGGGGTTGGCGGCTATACTAGGGCTGTTTCGGAGCTGGAATTTTGTGTAAAGAGGTAGCTTGGACCGGGGAGTAACATGGTCGGCTTGGTGGCGCTGTACTGCCGCTTCCGCTTTCGGTTTCAGACACAACCCGTGCAGCGTCAGATTATCCGCATATTCCTGAAGCTTCTCATTCTGCTATGCACGGGTTAATTAGGTAAATAAAATCCTGAGCCATAGCCGAACGTTATGTAAACATATTTGGTCCAATATTGGCACTCGTTTTAAATGTAAAGCTTTTGTAGAGCAGCTAGTCATTGGTTGGTAGTCGGACTACCGACCAATCAAAATTTAATACAACAATATCCACTCATTACAGCAGTGAGTAGTGGGATTAGCTGTAATCAAACGAAACACTGCGCGGGGTATGGTTTATCCGTTACTATATACATGTAAATAGAGGAGATGACGTAAAAATCGATCTGATCCATAGATGGATTACCTAATAATTAATTGATGTGATCAATTCGATCGGTTCGATATTTAATCGATATATTTATATATTTCAGGCTCCCGAATTTTTCTTCACGTATGTTAAAACTGATCTTGGTTTAAACAAGTTGTCTAACTTGATGGTATTTACAGACGCGGTAGCTGCACTTAAAAACTAAACATGGCAATAATAACAGGAATTAAATGAAACAGTGTTTAACGTCAAATCGTTTGGCGCCAAACTGGGATATTGAAGACAGGAATACGTCATACAGTGTGCCATGAGGGACATTTTTCCCGGACAGCGGCACTACGGCTTAGTCTTATATCGAATTCCAAATGCCAAGAGATCTTTTACGTACACGCCAATGTTTACACAGGACTTCGGTTGTTCGTTCCTGCATCATGGCGGAAATCTGGATGAACTTTCTCGCCAATGCAGAGATCGATCACCCGACCCCCCGACTAGCGAACCAGCGTCTTACCCACTTAGCCACCGTGATCCCTGCATTAATACTCTACTTGTATAGGACATTAATACTCTACTTGTATAGGACATTAATACTCTACTTGTATAGGACATTAATACTCTACTTGTATAGGACATTATATTTTATTTAGTTTTGAAATTAAATATAAATTCAAATAAAGTTGTATATATGTTATTCATGCACTGTGATATTTTTGGATACAATTTTTATTAATTTGATTTTTGGTATGAATTTATTTTGATATTATATTTTATATTTATTATGACCAAATAGTTTGTGTTAAACTACCTTGGTAAAATATCCGGTTGTCACCCTTGGTAACATCTGTCATTATTCACCTGGGCATGACAAGAGAAACTTGTTGAAACGTAGTGTGAAATAAACTCAGTGATTGTTTTTCATATAAATTGTGTTTTACTATTAATGGTAATATCTACAAAGACAAAATGATGACAACTGGTTTCAAATGTTAGTTCAACATAAATAAGATATGTCTATATATTTTATAGGAAAATATTTGTAAGTGAATGGAAAGTGATATAAGGAAATGTTTAAAAGATAACATATTATTATATTCTATGCTAAAATGATCAAAAAATAAAAATGTATAATAATATGTAAATTAGTGGGTCTGAAATGGAATATAGTATTGAATTGAATTGTCTTTCAGTGAACTGTTTTAATCCTTAGGTAGACTCTTAATGAATCCTAACTAATCCCCATTGTTGCATCGTTAATTGTTTATTAATCCGTTAACAAAGGACCTGGCATAGTGGGGGTAAATCCTATAGAACGGCTTTCATGAGTTAACAGATTTAGGCCGAGGTGTCCAATATAGTAACACTAGAAATATCTAGTTATTGTACGGTTAAGCCCCAGTCAGTCTACTAGAGGGAACCTGATTGTTCAACGAAGAGAACAAATAACGATTTCCTGGCCTTCTTGTAATACCGAAGACCATAACTGACAATCAACTTCATGGTCTATGCATGTCGACAAAGCCGGGTAAATAAGAGTGATATATCGTTTGGCCCTGACAAATATTTAAAGCGGTGTTGTATCTATATCATCAACGTTCAACACGTGGTTCAGTATATAGATGTGTGGCATCTTCACGCCATAATACAGGTTCAGTATGGATGGATGACAACTTCGCCCCAAAATACAGGTCCATCACTCAAATAGTCTTAATATATATAAATTTAAAACATATTGTATGTCATTATATGGGTGTCACCATTGGGATTATTCTCATAAAAACATTCATATAATAGCAGTAGTATGTAGTAAACATGCTTTGTATGGAAGCCAGTCTGCAGTCCCTCTAATGGTATCAATTTTATTTGTTTTAAATATAATTTATGTAAATATGACCTGTGTACTTTTAAATTACCTAAAATTGTTTAAGCCATTTCATACCCAATTACTGATAAAGACGTCCAACTCAGAAATAGTATCTGAGAATTTATTAAATATAGAGATGTAAACTATGATGATGCTAGAAACCTTGAACAAATTATCAACTATTTATGTACATCACAGATAAAAGTCTACTTATATTACATATATGTAAATAATTATGTAAATTCTGTATTGTATTGTGTACTATGAGTACGAAATAAAACAGTATTATTATTATTACACCAGTGTTATATAGTGTGTATATGAGTTAAACCAGTGTTATATAGTGTATATATGTTATATCAGTGTAGAAATGGTTATATCAGTGTTATATTGGTTATAGGCCTACCAGTGTATATACTTGTTATACCAGTGTTAGATCGTGTATATAGCTAATACCGGTGTTATATTTACGTCTGTATGTATATATGATGTGGTGAATGTAACGTGAAATATTGTTATATAGAGTATATTATAGAGATTTACCGTTATAGGTGTATTATGGAATATATCGTAGAAAGCGTATTAGTGTTATATGTATTATATTATAGGTTTTATTCATAGAAAAATACAATATCATATTTATACTGCGATGAATTCATAATTACCCAGACCTAACTCGTGTATACATACAAATCATGTTAGCTACCCGGATGTAAATGTATTGTTATATTTTTTTCCTAGTTAGAAACATGGAAACATTCTAATAAAATTAAATATATTTTTATTTCATCTTTTACAATTTTTAATGGGAGCATTTGGCGGGTAATAATGACAGTTCAAGGACCCTAACAACTTGGTACTACATATGGCTTCCTGCCCCTCCAAATTCATCCAACAACTTGGTAATACATGGCTTCCTGCCCCTCCAAATTCATCCAACAGCTAATACCAGTACGCAAGGAAGTTTGATCATGTTTTGGGCGCATGCGTGAGGATGGTTGGTTTTCTCTCGCGGCTCTGAAATTTATCCGAAATAACTCAATGTCCTAGATAAGTTATTGCTTGCAACTAAATTAAATAATAGGTAGTAGACCAAAGATTGGTATAGACTTACTCTGTAGGGGAGTTGTTCTATGACAAGCCCCTGAACTTCCAGCGCAGACATAAAAACTGACGGGAAAAGTTTTTTTTCACGGCCGCCGCCATCTTGTTTGTTTTGACTACGCACAGCCATGTAGACGTAGCACATGCACCGATAGAAAGACTGAAATTTCAAAACTTTATACTTTCAATTTGCCTTCAGCAAAGTCTATAACTGGTAATAGGCTGTGTAAGTGTTCGCTGCATGCAACAAATCCAAAATAGATCTGCATCATAGAGCTGACCTGCATCAAATGGCCTTAGATTTTCAAGGTTACAAGTGCTCAAACCAATGAATGAACATGTATTTCACATTATCCCTTGTATTTACAGTCGCTCTTGTTTCAAATTTGTCACCAAATTCACTTGTTTGCATTCAGAATAGATCTGTCCCAAGAAAAAATAAAATCCAATATAGCCACTTTGAACACTATCTCTATGCAACCCCCCTACGCAAGAACAGTCTCCTTGAACATGGCTTTCAGCCACGTTCTTGCCTGGCCTACCTCACTATCATTCTGCTGGCTGCATCAAATGACATAGAATCGAACCCTGGACCCAGCCCTGATCTCCAAGATCAGTCAACTATCTATCCATGTGGTACATGTGAACAGCCCGTTACTTGGGAGAACAGAGCAGTGCTGTGTGACAACTGTGACCAATGGTACCATATACACTGCCAGGATGTCCACAGTAAAACTTACAGCAACTTAAACGAAGACAGCAACATTCGATGGGACTGCATTATATGTGACCAACCCAACTACAGTGTTGTCTGCTATGACCTCCTCAACTTGGAGACTTCTAACCACTTTAGTATTCTATCTGACACACCTTTCGACAGTCCTGATCCCTCAAGAAGGCTGAAACCGATCCATTCATCAACACCAAACAGAACCCAAAACCATCATCAGAAAAAGACCAAACCCTTTCGTATCCTAAATATTAACTGTCAATCAATCAAAAAGAAACAGTGTCGCCTGGAGAATGTTCTCGAAAGCTTAAAACCTGATGCTGTCATCGCTACAGAGACATGGCTAGACCCCTCAATCACTGACAACCAAGCCTTCCCAGCAAATTATAAAATATGGAGGAAGGATAGAACAACAAGCAGTGGTGGAGGAGTACTCATAGCTATCAAGGATGATTACATTAGCAATGAAGTACCAGAACTCCAAACAGATTGCGAAATAATATGGACCAGGATCAATCTTGTAGGAAGAAAAGACCTTTATGTCTGCTCTTACTACAACCCAAAGACATCTGATGAACACAGTCTGTCACAGCTCGAAGAATCATTACACAGAGCTAGTAATATACAGAACTCGTTCCTGATTGTAGGTGGTGATTTCAACCTTCCTGGATGGGATTGGAAGAGGAAGATTCTCAAACCAAACACACAGCATCCGAACTTACACTATAAGCTCACTGACATCCTAGACGACCATGGCTTGGTTCAACTAGTGGAAGAACCAACAAGAAACAACAATATCCTAGACCTAATGCTGACTAATCTCCCCAGCAAAGTACAGAGAGTGGAAGTGATCCCAGGCATAGCAGATCATGACATTGTCTTCACTGAATTAGACCTTAGTCCAGTAATTCACCGCCAAACTCCAAGGCAGATACCATTATATAGGAAAGCTAAATGGGATAATATGAGGAAGGACATGAAAGAGATACAATACACCATTGAGGAGATGACATCCAGTCACACTAGCATCAATGAAATCTGGGACACCTTTCAGGTGGCCTTGGAACAGAGCTCATCCTTAAACATTCCCTCTAAGACTGCAAAGAGGAAAGATGGTTCTCCCTGGATTACAGATGAAATCAGAAAACTAATCAAAAAAAGAGATAGGCTATATAAAAAGAAAAAGAAATCAGCTGACAAAGGCCATATAGAAAAATTCAAAACAATCAAACATCTCATACAAAAGAAACAAAGACATGCCTACTGGAACTACATTGAAGATATTATCCTACCAAAAGAAACTGAAACATCAACTACAAGTGACAAAAACAACTCCAAAAAAAGATTTTGGACCTTCATCAAACATAAAAAAGCTGACAACAGCAACATAACTGCTTTAAAAGAACATGGCAAACTTGAAACAGATCCAGTAAACAAAGCAAACATCTTGAACCGTCAATTTCATTCTGTATTTACTGAAAGGAAAACCACCACAAGGGATGAGTTCACCAAACAAACCAAGATGCAGACAAATCGAAGAGACTTCACCACAGTCAACGACATAGACATAACTGTGAATGGTGTGAAAAAACTACTTGATGGCCTTAATCCTTATAAAGCCTCAGGACCAGACAATATTAAACCTCGTCTTTTGAAGGAGTTATCTGACGTCATCAGCCCAATACTGACTATTGTATTCAGGCTGTCGTACAACACAGGCAAAGTTCCAGATGCATGGAAAACAGCATTAGTCACTCCAGCCTTCAAGAAAGGACAGAAGTACAAAGCAGAGAATTATAGACCAATATCTCTAACATGTGTCTGCTGCAAAATTTTCGAACACATTGTCACCAGTCATATAATGAAGCATGCAGAGAGAGTCAATATCCTTTTCCCTTTACAACATGGTTTCCGGAAAGGTCGCTCGTGTGAGACCCAATTAATAGAACTCACCGAAGATATAACCAAAAATATGGAAAACGGAAAACAAACAGACGTACTGATCATGGACTTTTCTAAAGCCTTTGATAAGGTCAGCCACAGTCTGCTCCTGCACAAACTAGATCACTATGGCATTAGAGGGAAAACCAACAGATGGATAGAATCATTTCTATCAGGAAGATCTCAATCAGTTGTAGTCGAAGGCCAGAAATCGAAGAGTGTTGAGGTAGAATCTGGGGTGCCTCAGGGCTCCGTATTAGGACCAAGCTTGTTCCTATTCTACATCAATGACATCCCCACTGGCATCGACTCAACAGTGCGCCTCTTTGCAGATGACACACTAGTCTACCTAACTATCTCATCAGCCAAAGATTGTTCAGTCTTGCAGGCTGACTTGACTAAACTACAAGAATGGGAGACACGTTGGAAGATGGCTTTTCATCCAGACAAATGTAATGTCCTAACAATTACCAGAAAAAAGAAACCAATCGACCATGCATACTTACTCCACAACCAGGTCCTTCAACATGTGACTTCCGCTAAATATCTTGGAGTCACACTTAACTCTGAAATGGATTTCGGGCAGCACATCAACACCATAACCAATAAGGCAAGCTCGACAATAGGTTTTCTCAGAAGGAATCTAAATATTGGATCCATAAAAGTAAAAACCGAAGCATACCAAACCTATGTACGACCCACTGTTGAATATGCTAGCACCGTCTGGGATCCCCATGACAAAAATGATATAAGAAGACTTGAAATGGTACAAAGACGGTCTGCTCGCTTTGTAACAAATCGATACAGGAACAGGTCAAGTGTTGGAGAAATGCTTAAAACCTTGAACTGGAAGAGCCTTGAGGAAAGACGTAGAGAAGCGAGATTGGTCATGATGTATAAGATTGACAGGCAGCTGGTAGCCATTGACAATCAGAGACTAGTCCCTCCCCGTCGTCTCTCTAGAAACATGCACCCCAAGTCCTTTCAAACTATCTCGGCCTGCTCTGATTACAGGAAGTGGTCATTCTTTCCCAGAACAGTGCGAGATTGGAACAGCCTACCGCCAGATATAGCTACTGCTGGTTCTCTTGAGTCATTCAAAACTCAACTGGCCAAACCCTCTGTCTAACTAAACTATTTATAACATCCTCGCGCACCCCCCCCCCCCATTGACAGTACCTTCAAAGTGTTGAAGTTGGTCGATTAAATGGAAGAAGAAGATCATGAAGAATGTTGTCTGTAGAAAGGTGATAAATTGCTTGTGATTGTGATAGGAAATACAAAAACTGTAATAAGAGGCTATGGGTAAAACTTATAGAAATATATCTCCATTATCTAAATAACAGTCACTCGCCTGGGATGGAGCACCAATCTATTATTTACAATTTCACGGCTTCCAGTCAATAACAAGTGGGTTTGGGAATTTATAAACATCATAGGAATCGGGCGTTTTGGTATCCCACAGAATAAACTAACATTCAAACCGTGTAGGTTGGTCAAGGATCCACGGGAAAGCCTATCAACCAATAGCGTTTGTATAGACGATTTCGCTTAATAATATTTAAAACAAAACCAACAATGTTCTTATACAAGTTTTAATTTGTTCAACCATTAAAATTCTGTAATAAGTAATTCAATTGATAGTAAATGTAAACATAGCTAGATTGAAGCTCGACATAGCTGATATAAGCTAAACTTAAAGCGAGAATTTCATATTTAAAACATAATTATTTCTATGTCTTTTGCTCAATAGGTTGTCAACTCGCTATAATACAACTATAGGCACTATTCCCACAATTAAAAATCATTCACGCTGGAAATAATAACACAATTACCTCCCTTGGTTTTCTACACCCCCGCCTCCCCCCACCATGCGATAGCTTTCTTCAAACGTTTGAATTCGAAGTTGAAAATGATATTTTTGCCAATTTCTCAACTAACAATAATGAATTATAGGATTAATAGGATTATTCTTTACCAAGGTAGGACTGTTTATAGATATAACTATTTTAAGTCTTTATTTTAATACATTTTAAATATATAACTTAAAGATATGAAATTCTGTCTTTAGACTGTCATCATATTTTATCTCAGGTCGACATAACTGATAGAAGCTATACTTAAACTGTCGCCATTTTCTTTAACATAGGTATCCCATATAGCCGGAAATATAACTGGAAATAGATTGAATAGAAAATATAGCTGGAAATATAATTGGAAACAGATTAGATATAAAACATTAATTACAACCAGTTATATATTCCTAATATCAGAATAAAATGAACGAACGTGCTCACGGTATTACTAAAGGTTATCATTTGTGCCACAGTCGTTTTCATTTGGTACCGTGACACAGAATAGTGTTACACGTCTAGTAAAAGAACCAAGCAGATACAAAGTTTCTTTCAAATTGGATTTTAGGCCACACCCTTCTTTCACGTTATATTACAGACCACGCCTTCTTTCACGTTACATTATAGGCCACGCCCTCTATCACATTATATTACAGACCACGCCCTCCTTTCATACTAGATTATTGACCACGCTCTTCACACATAAACATAGTGAAATACTTACTGACGTCACCAGCTTGCATAACTGTTTGGAAACGAATACATTTGTGTTCACAGCCTTCCTTCGCAACAAAATCTAATGTCCTATTTCCTGTATTCTGCTTGTACAAAATGCTTCCTTCCGAATCTTCACTCTGGCAGATTAAAATGAATAAAATTTGTTATTATTTAAATATTCCTGTCCCGATCATATCAATTGTTTAATATCAGTCGTATTAATACCATATTTCTCTCTGGCCATTGCTAGATTGACTTCTCATACTTGAACAGTTGAGGGAGAGTGTATATTATGCCCGTTCAATCAAATCTACCACAAGTGCAGCAACATGACAGTCTTCCCTAAAATTTCGAACAGTGATAAAGTATCAAAACGGTGAAAGTATGTTCGTTTCCAAACAGTATTGTTTACATTTTATTCCATTCGTTTGTCACGCAATTTGTCACGCAGTGCTATGCACTGGTTGATTGGGCATAATAAAATCGTGAGCATGACGTAACGTTATGTAAACATATTTGTCCAATGTTGCGCTCTGTTTTAAGCGTAATGCTTTTGTAACGCAGTTGGCCATTGGTTGTTAATCGGACTAATGGCCAATTATAATTTACAACAAGAATTTTCTCCCTTTACAGCAGTGAGTAGTGGGATTATGTTAATAAAACGGAACTCTGCGAGGAGTATATAAATACATGACAGTAACATCTCACCACTAGATACGGTTTAGCTCTTGGACCATCCATTATAATCTGCCTATAGATAAGTACTTCTGATCTTTTTGAAATGAATTTTGGTCGTGGAAACAAGAATCGTAATATTTGACTTGTCATAATCCGTCTACTGACCCTGAAACAATTAATGTTACAATGAGAGAGAGAGAGAGAGAGAGGGAGAGATAGAGAGAGAGATAGAGAGAGAGAGAGAGAGAGAGAGAGAGAGAGAGAGAGAGAGAGAGGAGGGAGAGAGAGCGAGAGAGAGAGAGGGAGAGAGAGAGGGGGAGGGAGGGAGGGGGGCTAGAACAAACCGCAACAGATATCATTTCTTTAGGAACTGTTACCTCTAGTACTCCCATATTTGCATAATTAACATAATACCAAGATAGCCGTTAGTGGACCAGCAAATCTCCGAAATCTCTGAAACGGTGGATTTCAGTGCAAATATATTTATTACAGACCTATAGGAAATCGATACTCGCGAGTTCAAAAATAACGACATTATTTTCCTACGACCTTAATATAGTAACCAAAGCCTATAAAAGGAAAGTTACTCATTTGCAGACGCCATTTTAGGTCCCAGCTATGACGCCACAAAAACCATGACGTCATGGCGTCATGCAGGTTTACTTAAAATATGTGTGTAGGGACAACGTTTACCTTAAACAAAAGCAAAGGGAAACAAATGCAGTTTAGTTCAATATTAAATATGTCAAACAAAATCATACTCAAAATCGGTCGAATTCAATATGGCGGTCTTCGGGAACTATTCTGAGAGCGATATCTCGTAATCAGTGTGTTTTAGTGGTGGGATAAAATGTGCCCAAACATGGAATTTGACAAACATCAATTAAAAAATGTATTTTTCATATGGCGAAGAGCATTTCTTTCAAAATGATTGCTAATTTTTTTATATAATGCAATTAAAAAAAACAGCAACGGTAATAAGAGGGCCGAGATAGCCTAGTAAGTTATGAAATTTGCCATGTCTTTTATACGGTTATCGATGTCCGAATTTAAGATAAATTTCGAAAATCCAAAAATGCAGCAACACAAATCGACAGATATCAATTTTGTCCTGTTGGATATTACACGACTCTCGATGTCACCGGGTTTAATATTGATCTCAAAAATTAATCCATGATGGCAGAAATTCAAAATGACCAGCAAAATGTAATCCAAATTTGCAGAATTTGGTAATATAAGTTATATAGATGTATCTTGGAGTTGTTGGGTTCAACTCTGATTTCAAAAATAAATGAAATCTAAATTGATGGAATTTTAATAAACCGTTGGATATTGTTTGTTACACGTCTTATATATGTGTTTGACGGTTGGTGGGTCAATCTCTATCTAAACAAAACTTATTAAGAATGGTCCAGATGGTGTAAATTCAAAACGACCATCAAACTTAAAACCAAAATAAGGAGTTTTAGGGTTACGGAATTCAATATTGGGTTCAAAACTAAATTTCAAATAAGATTGTCATATACCAAATTTGAGAGTGCGCCAGAAACATCAGGACCCATGTTCACAAAGCATTCTCGGACTTAAGTTAAGAATTTACTCATCTTTCAATCACTGTTTATAAGAAATATCTTTGATCTAAAAACACAAAACTTTGCACATAGTTTCTCATTAGGGTATTTGATAAATTAAAACAACAAAAGTTTTATAAAGGGCTATATTTTAGTTACAATTAGGCGAACAATTTTGAGAAAATTCTTGACTTAAGACTGAGAATGTTTTGTGAACTCGGGGCCAGGACAAATTAAAGAAAACATAGTTTTATGGTCATTTTTATAACAGCACTGAGAGAACCCCAGCTGACCCCCAACAGAGTAAGAACCCCTCGCGAGGCCAGTTCAATGATCCTAAATCCCTTAGTGTCCCTTGCGCGTGAAAAAATGTACTACAGTGGCAATGAACCCGCGGTAACTATCGGGAGTCGAGGGTCTCTAAATCACAACATAGCCTGTAGTTTGGATAGCGGGTATCCTGTAGTTCGTATAGAGACTCTACACCATGATGTACCCCACAGTTCGTATTGAGACTCTAAACCATAAGGTACCCCGCAGTTCGTATTGAGACTCTACACCATGATGTACCCTGTAGTTCGTATAGTCTCTAAACCATGAGGTACCCCGTAGTTAGTATAGAGCCTCCCAACCATGAGGTACCCTGTAGTTCGTATAGTCTCTAAACCATGAGGTACCCCGTAGTTAGTATAGAGCCTCCCAACCATGAGGTACCCTGTACTTCGATGTACTCCAGTCTCTATTATACCAAGATGCACCCTGCAGTCCCCATACCAAGATGTACCCTGTAGTCTCTATACCAGGATGTACTCTGTAGTTCACTGTAGTAAGGATAAACCTTAGTTTTGTAAATAACAGGTCGATCTTCAAATGAATATGAATTGTACGATATGTTAATCCGGAAATGACATAGTTTCTCTAAACGGATTATATTGCTAATGTGCTTTTAATATGTTGACCAATAGAGTTGGTGTAGAAAATTCTAGGTACTTTTGTAATATGAGTGATTTCTTGCTATGGCGTGTTTGTATTATAGGACGGTATTCATTATAATCACACGGTTACACAATATATTTTATCTCACCCACCCACCCCCTACTGAGTGTAGAATGCAGTTTGTATTAACTAAGTGGTGTGTGCAATCATTTACCACCTTAAATAAATTTACAAATCCAATTACAGTTTTCACTAATACATTGTTAACAACGCATATATAAAAGCTTCAATGACAATACATCATAGACTTTATTCAGCTCGAAGTAAGGCTTAAAATGTACATAGACACAGTTGGTTTAACTTGAATGTAGATATTGATCATCGCTATATTGCATATATCACCTTTCAGTTAAATCATGTCTCACGTGTTTGCCAACATCGAGGTGCGCTTGTTCTATTGTCCGATTAGCCTATTCAGATTTGTTCGGATCAACTTAGAACTAAAATGGCGATAATTTCGTAAGATTTGACCTTTACTATGTCTTTTACATAAATTTCGATGTCCCTGTTTTAATATTCTAAGTAGGTAAACTATTGTTATGGGGTTTAACGTCCCACTGTTATGTTCCGGGTGTTATAGGGTGAATTTTGCCCGGACAGTGGCACTACGGCCTACTCTTATATCAGATTCCAACTGTCAGAGGATTTCGTACGTGCACGCCAATGTATACACAGGATATATTTGATTGAACGGGAAGAGTATACACACTCCCTCAAAAGTTCAAGTATCAGAAGTCAATCCAGCAATGGGCAGAGAGGGATTTTGTGGGCCATTGCTTCAAGAATATGCAGATGTGGTTACTTGTATAGTTATATTTTACTTCGATATGCCTACATTCATATTTCTTGTAACACAAAGGAGATCATGACTCATACTGGCATTCCACAATGGTTACTCTGGGTTATATTTCTGATTGTTGTCATATTTGATATTATCTGGGATGGGTGCAGCGATTACTTAGCTAACAAACTAGAATCCCTCCAATTAGATGCACTACGCACGATCTGTGGGGCAGTTAGAGGTACTAGCCATGCCTTACTCTACAAAGAGACTGGATTTGTTCCACCGTCGGAAAGACGCCGTCGTCATAAATTAAAATTAATGTACAAAATTATTAACAACCTCGCGCCATCATATCTCTCTGACTTATTAGAACTTTCCTTTAATCCTGATAAATATTCTCTTAGGAACCAAGATAAATTGAAAGAAATCAGATGCAGAACCGAAATCTTCTCCAAGTCTTTCATCCCGTCAAGTATACGAGAATGGAACAAACTCAATCTTGAAATTAGAAACTCTCGATCCCTAGCTATCTTTGGAAATTCACTAAACAAACTTGATACCACCGTGCCACCATATTACTACCTGGGGAAAAGAATATTGCAAATAATCCACTGTAAACTTAGATTATGTTGCTCAAATCTGCAAGGCCATAAATTTCTCAGACACATCGATGATAACCCTACTTGCCTCTGTGGTCACAACTTCGAAGATCCGGAACATTATTTACTCGTATGCCCCTTACATTCAGATGCAAGAAAACAGACAATCGACAACCTCCAAAACAACCATAAAACAATCAGTTGTCTGTTGTATGGGTCAACAAAACTTAGTCCTGAGATAAACCTACTTATTTTCCAAGAAGTTCAACAATTCATTCTCTTATCAAAAAGATTTAAATCTCCATAAACAACGCTTAAGTTATTTCCAGTCCCCCATATCGTACACTCGTCCAGTATCCTCACCTCCCCTAATTGGTTTTTGTATAAATTAAACGATTGCACGTTGTACAGTCCTTAACATACCCAACATTACCAAGCAGTACTTTTAAATAGATAGTCACCAATATTTCCACTAAAATATTTATTATAAAACAAAACAAAAAACAAACCAACAAAAAACAACAAACAAGAGTCTCTATATTATCCATTATGTATCATGTTCTATATTTATGTAATTATGTATGTATGTATATATTTTTATAATGTGTACATGTATGTAAATCAGAGAGAGGGGTTACACATAGGCATAGCCTGTTCCCCAATCCAAATTCAGATTTAATGAATAAAAATATTGTTTAGAAAAAAAAAAAAAAAAATATTTGATTGAAGTCTGTGTCTCTACAGGCCCAGAACTGTACAGCACAGTGGATGCTTACGGCTAGCCCCCGGATCCATTCACTGCTCAGGCTTGAAAATTTGAAACTTAAATCTAAAAGCCTGAATCTGACCCCAAAAATTACGAGTTTGTATACATTGATTTGAGTCATTCCTCATCAACATTTTAAGGACATTTTATGCGATTTAATTGGCAATTTTTATACCTGTAATTTTGGAATTTACCTTCCGGAAATACGTCAGAATGCACCAAATTGAATCTAATTTACCAAATTTTTCTGGGGGAAGTCCCCCAAACCCCCCATTAATTGGTTGAGCGCCTTCGGCGCTGGGCTACGCCCACCGCAATTATCTAAGCAATTATGAAACCGAGACCCCCCCCCCCACACCCGGCAAAAAATCCTGGATCCGCGCTTGGATCGGTAATACATTTATTTGCACTAAAGTCAACAATTTCCCCAAGACCGATAATGGGCGCTTTTGTTATGGGAATACTACAGACCATACCTGAACAGTTCCCCATCTATACCCACAGAGAGAGAGAGAGAGAGAGAGAGAGAGAGAGAAAGAGAGAGAGAAAGGCGGCCAGTATAACAATATGACGTAGACGATACAATTTATACCAACCATTGCATATGAAAATTGGGTGTTTCCAATATTTTCTCTTTCAAGTTTTCAACGTTGACTAAGTCCACGGGTCGTTTTAACCAAGGCACCGTCGATTTTACCACAATAGTTGGGCTGTCTAACGCACTATAATGGTTTTTGATAATATCTGTTAAATTTGCCAGAGTCGTTTCTTGGGTATAATTCTGTAAAGGAAAATAAAATTGTAAAATTTATAAAATATAACTGACAAGGAAAAGGCATGTAGTCTTACGGATAGGATGAAAAATGAATTTTCATCTTTGTAGTCGTTGGTGTGCACGTAAAAGAACCCATGATGGGACTGACGTTCTGTTTTGATAGTAAAATAATAATATCCGCCATAGTACACCGCATGTAGTATTTACTCTTTCTTTTCTTTGAACATTATCGCAGGACAAAGTGTCTGACCAGAGCAGCTATCTAGTCATTCAGATGAGACGGAAAACTGAGGCCTCGCGTACACATTGGCTTGCATGTAAAAGATCCCTAGACAGTTGCAATTCGATATAACAATTAGCCATAGTGCCCCTTGTAATATAGTGTCCAGATAATCAAGACTACATATATCTTGACTATATAAGATTTAAGGGTCTAGGTGTCTACGATATCACCTTAGGTGGAAGTGGACGTTAAACCCAAGAAACGAACGAAAAAGGTAATCTGGTTTGTCTACGATATCACCTTAGGTGGAAGTGGACGTTAAACCCCACGAACGAACGAAAGGTAATCTGGATAGTATATAACGACACCTGAGGCTGCGCGGGTGGATGCACCTGGCTGAATAAAAAGATCCTCAAAGCACATGGTTGTTGGTTGGTCATTTATAGAATGATAGTTACATATTACACCCCTGACCGGGCAGAATTTCCCCCATAGTACACTGTATGGAATATGTCCGTCTTCATTAGCCCAGTTCGAGATAAAACAGTAGGACGTTAAACCCCATTTTATTTCATTTCTTTGATAAAATTGTCCAATAACCCAAGTCTAGTAAAACATGTCGAGCAAGTGACGAGTATTGATTCTAAATCAATGGATCAATTATCGATATCTGAAAATTCAATATATTTTTGTTTCGTTTATGCCATCCTAAACTTACGAATGCGATGTCTGTCAGTACCTAAATCCGCTTGAAAACAGACACGAAACGTTGGCAGACATTTTATTTCCGTCATTGATGATTTTACTTTATGAAATATTTATTCTGTTTTCACTTACCATTGCAAATAGTATACTAATTTCTAAATATTGCAGTGGGGTTTGGATGACCGAATGGTTAGCAGGTGCGCGCTGTAACATAAAGCCTGTCATTGAGTCAACTGGCGTGATTTCGAATCCCCGGTTGTATCTCTGTCTCTCTGAATATTGCAGCAGAGATCTGTTCTATCAAAGTCTGTAGTTCTCATTATTATGTTTGGCAAGACGATTCCTCGGTTGTACGTGACAAGGGGTGGGGTTGCCTGTCCAACCTCGTGGGTTTTCGTGGGTTTCATCTGGCTCACCCTGTTTCCCATACGCGAATTATAGAGATGAAATTGACCCGTGTGTTAGTCCCAATACAACCTACAAAAGTGCCAAGTGGACATTTCATCCACCCCACCCCTCTCTCTCCTACTCTCTCTCTCTCTATGAGATCTAGTGAATGGATCAGGTGACCAAGTATAAACGTTCGCTGAGCTGTGGAGTCCCCGACCGGGAGCGAGACCCATTTCATTCAAAATGAACAACAGACTAACAACCAATAAAGGAAGCACCCCTAGAACAAAAAGGGGGATAATTCTAAACTATCAATATTTACCATGAATTTACCTTAAATTTTGTAGGCCTGGAAAGAGCTGCAGTTGGCATGGTTACATTATTAAAAACAGCTATTCTGGTACGATTGACTCGATCACAATGCCAACAGTTCTCCGGAATCTCGTCGACATATACTGGATTGCGTACAAGACACGGTGCATTATGGAATACTGAAAATAATTCATGTCAAGAACATTTAAAGAACATTGGGGGTGCTCGATTCACAGTTCCGGAATTAAATTTAAAAACTGGTGTCAATCGAGTGAAAAGGAGAATTTCTCGGAGTACAACGCATGTGTCGACTGTATAAAAAATATCTCAACCAATCATGACAACTGAAACACATTTTTTACCTAGGAATACTTCACGATTCTACTCACTCTACCTCAGCTGTTGTGACAATTTCGTTTCGTTTTTTTATAGTTCACAATTTCGTTTTTACTTGTCTTTACTACTCTTGATCTGGAGGACTTGTTATTTAAATTGTGTTCTGCCTGAAATTAGGGGTCAGCCAATCAAATGGTCTGTAGAATCGACCGTTTGACCTTTTCATGCGTGGAATTGTGGGTAGATATTACCAGCGGATAGAAATCAAAACAAACCAAAAGTAGATTTTAAAAAGCATGGCGGTCGCTAATTGGTTAATCGAATGACTGACGTTATCGAGTCAAATGTCCCGTGCTTGATGTCTGACGTCATAGAACGTGAGCTCCCACTATAACTTGTTAGATCTACATGAGTGTAGGCCATCGAAAGTATAAAAAACGAAACGAAATATAGATCTATATTTTAATTAGATTGCTGTTGGGACAAACAGAACGGTGACATGACTGAATTCCGCTTCACTCGACTGTAATTCTGTCGATTCGGGACGTTCTGGGCTGTGAATCGAGCATCCCGTATGTCTCCAAATCATCCAAACCAGTCGGCGAGTCTACGTCTTATAGATTTATCATCACTCCAGAATCGACAGAATTACAATCGTGTGACGCGAAATTCAGCCCCCTTTATACTTTGCCTCAATAAGGGTCACGGCACCAGGACGCGATAAATTTCAAGAAATTGACCCGTTTACATTACTCGAAAATAACCGATCTCGAACCATGCCTGACACGCCAAATGTGGAACTCTTCAGAGAAGAGTAAATACCCGTCCCTGTACAAATTACCCGGATGAAACAATTATGTTGGTTGATTTAGTTTGATCAGTCATTTTGACAGAACCGTCAAAATTTGCGGGAAAATTAATCATAGCTTTTCGCGCATGCGCAGTAATCCGTACAGTAACCGTGTTAAGGCCGGGTATCGTTTAGACTACGAAAATTTAACCGAGACGTGTCTGGCACCGTGCCAAAACCATCTCACTTCAGTAGGCCAGATAGCCACGGTGGTACGGTACGCTCATGTTTGACCTGTTTGGGGGTTGGGATGGCCTAGTGGTCTACAGTGCCGCGTTTCGACCTCTAGCTGGCCGGTCACCTCTGGCTTGCGGCTGTGGTTTCGAGCCCTGGTGTGAGCGTATGGAGATAGGGGCGCCTTCTCAACTTCGTGGGTTTCCTCCGAGCCACTCCTGTTTCCTCCCAATGCTAAAGACCCCTACTCACAAGCGAATTATTGAAGTAAAATTAAACCATATTGTTAGTCCCGAAATGACCCAGTTTGTGTTGAGTGGACGTTAAACCCCATTTCTCTCTCTCTTGACCTGTTTACATTACAAAAACATTGACCGTGCCGAACCTGGTACAGTGCCTGGCACGCTTTAAATTTGTGATGTAAACGTGGTTAGGTTTCAGTGACAGAGGGTAGAGTTGAATCATGGGTTTTCTCGGGGTCCTGCTCTGGTACAACCCTACAGAAATGATTCGAAATGTCTCTCCAAATAAACAAGGTGTTACTCATTCGTATCTAATCCTGCACTACGTCATTTAAGGTCTTCCCTGGACTGGAGAGTGAATCCAGTGGAGCAATGTGCACAAGCAGATCATTTTGGAACTAACATACACTGAAAATAAACTTGGGTTGGATCTCAACACAAGTCCTTGTGTTAAAACTAATCTACACAAGTTTGTGTTGCTTTGCATTGCATTAACACAAACTTGTGTAGATTTATACAATCTTGTGTGTTTTCATATAATTAACACAAGTAATGTGTTGTTTTAATCTATTATTAATTACAGGTATGTCGTGAAATATAAAATTGCATAATAACCACTGGGTATTGTGTATATTCAGAGCAAACTTTTTTGAAGTTTTGTGAAGAAAATTCTAACGTATCATTAAATTTTCGACTGAAAAGCTACTGTTTTATAAACGAAAACTAAAATGAAGAGGTCGAATTATGTCAACTTATGTTATTTCTTTGTTTTCGTTTTATAAAATGTTTTAGTTACTTAAAGTTCCAATAGCATATTTTTAAGTTATATTTTTAAAATAAAGCCCTAAAATAGATTGTACCTATAAACAGTCCTACCTTGTTAAAGAATAATCCTATTAATCCTATAATTCACTATTGCCAGTTGAGAAATAGGCAAAAATATCATTTTCAACTTCAAACCCAAACGTTTGAAGATGGCCGTCCACGGAGAGGAATGGGAAAACAAGGGAGGTAATTGAGTTACTATTTCCTCAATCAGCTTGTGTCACCCATTTTAACACCTCTGACATTTTGCCCATCATCGTATAATAGTGAGTTGACAACCTTTTGAGCAAAAGACATAAAAATATTTATGTTTTGACTTTCTTATAAAATATGAAATTGGAACTTTAACAAAAGATTATTAAGACAATATCCACTATTTAGTTCGATATTTGTTAGACAGACAATGGCTTGACAGAATTAATTGGATGTTAATTGGTGTTAAGATGTCTGTACTTAACACGTCTGCAAGTTGCGGATTTTTATTGGCCCTATAAACTGGTAGATCAAAGGAATATTTACCTTAAATGTGATTTTAGTACATTGGTGTTTTTACAGTTGATTCAGTCTGCGTGGGAGAAATTAGTTAAAGTCTCATTTAATTTAATTGGTTGTTAAAATTGAAATTAAATATTATTGGTTAAATAAAAAATAACCAATGAAATTTATTCTTTCATGCACCAATTAAAAAATCATTAGCAACTGTATCTTTTCTAAGTTAAATATACTTTGTGAAATCTTTCTGTGCGATATCACCATGGTGGAAGCGGACGTTAAATAAAGCTATTTCACACACTCTTTCTGTGGAGGCAGATGTCAAACAGTCAGACGGCTACTACTATTGGATTACAATATAATACCGACGATCAATTTAGCTGCACTGAATCCTATCGGCCATTTTCTATCGATGTTTGCCGAGTTCTATAGCCATGGTACACCGCCATCGGAAGTAACGCATGTATTTCTAAAATGACGGACAAAGCAAGGGGGAGAAAAGGTAGGTTAATTCCGTAATCTTATGTACTTTTTCCATCTAGTTTTTCTGAAATTTTCACGATTATCACCAGAAGTCCAAATATTTCATTTTTTTTAGTTATATTTTTAAAATATATTAAGATAAAGCCATAAAATAGATTATATCTAAAAACAGTCCCACCTTGTTAAAGAATAATCCTATTAATCCTATAATTCACTATTGCCAGTTGAGAAATTGGCAAAAATATCATTTTCAACTTCAAATTCAAACGTTTGAAGATCGCCATTGCATGGAGGGGAATGGGGAAACAAGGGGGGTAATTCAAGTAATTGTGTTATTATTTTCGGTGTCAGGGATTTTTATGCCTGTGAAATATTGCCCATGATCGTATAATAGTGAGTTGACAACCCTTTGACCAAAAGGCATAGAAATAATTATGTTTTGACTTTCTTAGAAAATATGAAATTTCCGCTTTAAAATTACATCGTTCGACTATGGTCAGTAGGTAAGAATATGTCCTGAATTTGTACGTTCGAGGAGAGTCATTTAATTTAATTTTTTCTAGGCCGCCATTTTGATTTGGGAAATTTGGCCAAAATAGAAATTTACTCGTGCATAAACTAGATACTATTTTTTTCATAGATTATTTTTTTTCAGTCACTGACGTAATACATGTGCAAAGAACGACTGGTAACATTTTTATATTATTATTATTTTTAACAAAAATTACTATTGTGAATGGGGTTATAGACATAACGGCCCTAAACCATAACGGCCCCAAAATTTGGTCACAACGGCCAAAATGTTTGGTCATAATGGCCAAAGAATTTGGTCATAACGGGCCCCAAAAAACAAAACATTTTTTTACATGCAGGAAATGATATTTATTGCCTAATAGATAATATATTACTTGTATGAAACATACAAAATATAATATTCAGTCAACATATCGCCTTTACACTACTGGACCATGAATTCTGGTACATATCCGTAGCAGTATCGACACACTGATACTATTGTCTTTGTATTGTGAACCACGAATTGAAAATACCTCCAAAATTTCCCCTCAAACATCAGAACAGATATGAGTTGCAGAAGTAAATTCGCTGATCTTCTAAAATTTTATTGGCTGCTTCTTCAAATATTACCCCTGGTCCGAATTGATTGGCTGTTGTCGTTTATTAAAGATTTGACGTCCAATACATTAGATATGATATTATAATCGGTTAACACACAAAATAAGTCGGCTATCCACCCAAACAAAGTCAAATGCAATGGATTGAAGATGATTGTTGTTATTGCTGTTTATTACAAATTTAGCGTCCAATACAATGAATATGATATTATGGACAGGTTAATTTATACTTGAACATTGTAAAAAACACAAAAAAGGTCACAGGAGGGCCATGTCTTTTACCTTTATTTGATAAAAAAATAAATGATTAATGTTTATCTCATATTACCCAATCAAATCAGGTGTGTAGTACCTAATTGGGGATTATCCAATCAGTTGATTAAATAGTACTCACCTCTTTCCTTTGATTGAATTGTTATTTTTGTCAAATGATTAAAAGTCAATTGTTATTGTTATCAAATGTAAGTAATATTTGCTCAGACCACAATATGACAGAATTGAACAACCTTGTTAACAAATTCAAAACAGATATAATATGTGTACAGGAAACAAAGTTAGGTCCAAAGCAGGATCCAAATTCTTGAATTTAATGTTAATATAACATCAGTCAGCTGGACCTCCTGTTTTAACATGTTTTTATTATGACAAAGGGAGAAGATGACCCCCTTCTCTTCTCACGACAGCGATTTTATAAGTCTGCTTTAAATTGATTTTTTAATATACAAGGACTTTGTATTTTGTGTATAAACAACTTTTAAAGAGCCTTTCGATATTAATGGACGTTTTTATTGTATATTTTTTAGCAATTTTCAACCCATTAAGTGTAAATAATTTAATCAAAGCAACCTGTCCATAACATCATATATAATGTATTGGATGTTAAATCTTTAATAAACAAAAAATATTGTTTTTCATTAAATTAAAATGTTTGGTCGTTATAACCAAAATTTTATGGCCGTTATGACCAAACGTTTTGGCCATTATGACTAAAGTAGGGCCGTTTTGACCAAACCTGTTTTTGGCCGTTATGACATAGGGCCGTTATGACTACACAAATCAAAACTGTCAAGTTAATTCAAGTCAACTACTATCTAGCATATTTATTTCAGTAACCAACCGCCAAAGGGACAGTTGGAAATGGCCGTGGAAATTTTTTTCTCAGAGGTTGCCAATCAGTTAAAGGCTATGTAAGTGCCATACGGATATATACTCTCAACAATACTTAATAAAAAGTCAGACCACCACAACACTGGTTGCTGTGGTACAAAAACATGTTTGTTCGTTACCAAATAACATATATTATTTCCGTATTTGAAATTGTAACGCATATTACAAAACACCCAGTACAAGACACCAATATAATCGTCTTTTAAAAAGGTTTTCTGTAGAATAATAATAAGACTCTTAGAAAAATAACAACTATTCATTTTAGCTTTCAATAGAATAAATTCATATTACTATCTATCTATTGATATCTATAGAGTATCTCCATGATAACAAACAGTAGAGGTAACTTATCAGATTAAAAATCAATTCAATGGCTTATTTTAAATACACAATACATTAACCCGCATTTTCTATATTACCTTTTATACAATTACATCAGTTTTCTGAATATAATAAAATGTAAAGAAATTGTTTGTTTAGCTATTTCTATGTAAGACACCGTTACGTTGTACGAACATGTTTTCTAATAGATACATGATAAACAGTTGATGTTAAATAGTAATATATTATATTTAATATCATCTGATAAACAGTTAATGTTAAATAATATTTTACTATATATATTTAACTGTTTGATAAACAGTTGATGTTAAACAATGTTTTACTATATTTAATAATCTGATAAACAGTAGATGTTAACATTTTTTTACATGTGATATTGAATTCGGAAAAGAATGAATCTGACTTAATGAAAATGATCACTGTATTTGGAGGCAGCTATAAAACTGAATTAGGCGACACCCCTTCGCCTTCCATGTGTTCCCCCGTATCAAATTAAATTCAGAGACGAAATCCTGATATTTATGATTAGAAGTGTGAGTGTTAGCATTTGTATTACCCTTTTCAAACAGTCTTGGAATTTAACTGAATGGTGATAGCAACCAGTCTTATCTGATAATAACTGAATTGTCAAAGCAACCAGTAATCCAACCAGTCTGGTAATAACTGAATGGTCATAGCAACCAGTCTGATAATAACTGAATGGTCATAGCAACAAGTCTGATAATAACTGAATGGTCCTGGCAACCAGTCTGATAACAAGTGAATGACCATAACAACCATTGTCAGACCAGCTTTGAAATGAAATGAATAATTATCTGCCAAATACACCCGTCAATGTTGTTTAGGATGTAGGTTGCAGGATTACATGTCATTTGGGACATTGATAATCAGTTTACCGATATCTCACAAGTCTACCGATACCTCACAAGTCACAATATACTTAGCATTATTCATATTTCTGCCCATATGAAATATATTTTAATCAGAAATTAAACGATTCCTTTGAAAAATCAAGAAGGAAACAGGGATAATTCTAACAGTACCACCGGTCGTGTGGATAAGTCACGTGATGTAAAAAGCTAATCTTTGTGAAATGAAATTTATAACAGTATTTATTGCTATTTATTTCATTAAACAATAAAATGCAGTGAATGACATTAAATAGTTCGAACGTCGAACGACAAGCAGGGTGTACGATGTGGGCTTTTTAACACGATGAACTAAAAATAATATGGTATGTCAGTTAGACTAGATTATATCTGTTGAAAAACGCTAAAATATAAATAATATATTAAACTACTGTTTGCAATATTGTATTCCCAACTGCCTTGGTGGAACTAATTGATAACATGTCAATTTGTCAAGGGGCTTGCGATATACAACACATGACTAGATTTTCAGTTGTTATTATCCATTTTCAGCAATTATATATTTTTATCCAGGAGCCGAGAACAGTTTCATTCCAAACTAAACAAGGGAACTATACAGAAGATATGACAAAAGTCAAGAAATAATGCTTGGTATGTTGATTTTACCTAATTGCATAATAACTAAAATATCGCTACTTGCAGTTTACATAAATTAGCAGTGCATGAAGCAAACAGCTTATAATAAATAATCACATTTGATCACGTTGATGCACCGAGAACAAGTGTTGTAGAAAAAAAGTTCTCTTCTGCTTATTCCAGATGATAAAGAATAGTATGACATAATTGAAAACGAAGAAGTACAGTTAAAAGTGAAAGCAAGCCACCTAGTTTGTACAGAAATAAGTTTCAAAGACATTTCTGGTGCCATGGTACTTACATGCACATATATATTTAGAAACAGACATAAATGAATAAAACAAGGTTTTTCTTCTCTGAGAGAAATTCAACATATCATCAGATTGGTAAGTCTCTAATGCATGCGAAATTAAGATGCAAGGATGCATTTATGAGAGAAGAAAGATTGAGAGATGGAAATAGCTACTCATATTGTGGAAACTTTTCTCACAGCTTGATAAACAAGAAAATGTAACTAAAATTTGATATAAGAGTAGACCTTAGGGTCGCGGTACCTGGCAAAATTTCCCTCATAGCACACTGTATGGCATGTGCCCAACTTCATTAGCCAAGTGGGAGCTGATCAGTAGGAAGCTAAACCTCATTTCATTCCATTTTTTCATCTCGTCTCATCTGTGACAAAGCTAACATTTAACATACAATATAATTAAATTAAAGCTATCTTATAACTGTTGAGCCAATTTAAGTCGACTAATACATAGTATATTTTTTTTTCTCAGTTAACTACATCAGAAAAATCAAGACAGTTTGAAATGGCTATTCATATTGTGGAAACGTTTTCTCACAAAGCTTGATCGGTCAGGCAAAATGTAAGTAACATACATATTTGTATTTTTAATGAAGGAACTAGTTCTATACTCTTGCTTGGTAATCTAGTTATTCTTCTCGGGGCAATGCCCAGGACTCTGCTATTTCAACTACTTGGCATGCTTGATTTTTAACAATCACATCCATAGATTATCTTTAAGTTGTGATATGTGTATCTTTACTGTAAATAGCAGTATAAAAATGTTGAATAATATTTTACTTTTCAAAAAGATTTTGAAAGGTAATATCCAATTTGTTGCCAATGGAAATATAATATCAATGGGCCAAAATAATTAGACATTGCCAAGTAAATAGGCGTTGTCCTGATGTAGTAGAGAATTTGGATTTGGAAACTCAATACATGTTTGAACCGTGTGAATAGTGGACCTATTATGAGGTTTCAGTCTCAGATTTAACCCATTTGATTTGAGCATAATAATCTGCCCGGGTATGTAACTTGACAAGACATAATAAGTGTTACGCAAAGTTAAAACAAAATTGAGACCCAGTCTCGATGTGGCAAAATAATTTGTTTATTTAAACATATGAACCATAAAAAAGTATTCTTATTGCCTATTTTTTTATTTTTTAGGCTGAAAGAGTTTTTGATGTATGATAACAACGAGAGAACCCAAGCATCAATCTATTTTAAAATTCTGGAAAAGAATGCATTTGACCCAATTTTTAAATATTTATTTTTGTTTTTAATGTTAATGTTCTCCCTAACTCAATTAGATTTTAATTCTTTTTAGAAATTTATGTATCGTATAGAAAGTAAAGTGATATATAACTAACTCACTTAGAATATGATCGCAAATCATAAAGTATTTAACAGGCATTATCTAGAAACCAAATGTATATCAAATATACCCAGAATTACAAAAAGCCTTGACCTGCATTAAGGTGACTTTCCCTTTCTACCTTTCTGTGTTATTAGGGTGATTCTGTCCTACAACTAACCTACTCTTAAATCAAATGTCAAGGGTACCCGGAGAGGGGGCGCAAATGATTAACACACCACACCATTGGATCAGAAGGTTTTGTCATAATTCAGTCAATAATTCAGTTGTCTAGGGTCCTTCAAAGTGAACACAATGGAGGGTCGATTCCGGGCTTGTACCTAATTATACTTTGCTTTGTCGTTGACTACTGACATTTAGTTGAAATTTCTCGGTCAACGTTTATACTCACTGAACCATTATGCCCCCCCCCCCCCGTGCTTATGTACATATTATTTAATACATGTATTTCTGGAACTTTCTTTAAAATTATGTAATTTATTAGTGCATAATTAATCTCATTAGTGATTGGTTTGGATTATATTAAATTTAGATATTTTTGAATTATATATTTTTGAGGTTTACTGTGTACATATCTTTATATTCTCATTTCTTGTTTTAGTGTAAAAAAAACTTGAATAACTATTGTATATTTTGTGATTGGGAAAGGTGGGGGGGGGTCATTATATAACACAATTTTGTTAGTATAATAATTCTGTTTCTCTGTCAACATTCAAATGGATATTTACTTTTTTTCCCATCATGTTTGAATAAATAACAATTAAACAAAAAATATTATCGTTACCTCATTAATCAAACATTACAGGTTAGGTTAAACAAAGTAAAAGGGGGAGGGGGTACTGCATGGGAAAGGTTGCTATAATGAATACAAATTGGGTGGTTATACACAAGTTTGTATGAAACCACACAAGTTTCAAAAATTTCAACACAAGTTTCAAAAATTTCAACACAAGTTTCAAAAATTTCAACACAAGTTTCAAATATTTCAACACAAGTTTCAGAAATTTCAACACAAGTTTCAAAAATTCTAACACAAGTATTGTGTAGCTTTTCACACAAGTTTCAACACAAGTTTGTGTTGTTTGATAAGTCTTGTGTTGTTTCAACATTTAACACAAGTTTGTGTTGTTTCAACACAAGTTTGTGTTGTTAAATAGTAACACCTAACTTGTGTTGAAAACAACACAAGTTTGTGTTGTTTGGTAAGTCTTGTGTTGTTTCAACATTTAACACAAGTTTGTGTTGTTTCAACACAAGTTTGTGTTGTGTGATAAGTCTTGTGTTGTTTCAACATTTAACACAAGTTTGTGTTGTTTCAATACAAGTTTTTTTTTCAGTGTATGGTTCAATTTTATTTTAATAAATCGCTTGCGCGCAGGAGATTTTATCTGTAGGAGTAAACCGGACGACCTGGATAAAACCCACCAGGTTGAACAGGTGTTCCTACTCCTTGTCACGTACAAAAGGCGAATGAAAAGACACCACGTGACTTAGCGACAGATCTTATGATGGTGGTCTAACGCGCAGATTTATGTCAAGTGGGCTGGTTGCGATTCCAAGCTAGTCCATGACAAGGAATGGGTTGACTGTCCAACCTCGTGGGGTTTCCCCGTGTACTCTGGTTTCTTCCTACTGCATAAGATCCCTATGCCAAGGCGAATTATTGAAATATGATTTGATCATATGGTAGTCCCGAAATGAAATACTTTGTTTCTAGTCGAAGTTAATCTCATTATTTGATATTTTGCGAATAATAATGTTAATAACTAGATAATGTAAAGGCAAGTTGCTGAAAATCGATCCACTATGAAGAGATTATCATGATCCAATATATATCGCAAGCTAGGGTTGACATCGAGAGTTGATTATGGTCTGGATAAGTTAATTAATGTTTAATTAAATAAATGGCTTGTATGTTTATATGAACAATAAGTATAAAGTATACTAACCTCCTATATTCAATAAGGTGTGAAGAGGTAGGGCAAAGAGTCTGATGTATCGCATACACGCGTGATCATAAGGTGCAAAAACAGCGGCAAACGTTTTTCCTAATGGACCTTCCAAATCAAATATAAGATGATAAACATATGCTGTTAACAAAATGGCCATGAATACCAACAAACTTCTGCCAACATTCGTGAGTAGTTTCTTGTGTTTACAATCGTCAAAATCATTTTTGGCTGCCTTATAAAACTTGATAGACTCCTCCTTAGATTTGTTCAGAATCTTTGTTGACACCTCTTTAGATAAAATAAGAAACTTAATAGATTCTTCTTTAAATATTTCGAGATTTCGTCGGAGAACTTCCCAATCACTTTCAAGTTTGACTCCTAGGGCTTGTTTAGCACATTTTAGTATTTCTTCGTTCGTCATCTCCATCTCCTTCGCTAACAATCTGATCTCCTGGACTTCATCTTGTAAACAAGCTATATTTTCATCATATTTTCCTTCCATTATCTATTTTCTTCAACTAAAAGGACAAAATTTCATCATTGCTTATAATGTTTAATGTTTAAAAACATTCCCCTAAAATTCTACCAGTGCTTTTAATGATCTACAAGCTGCCCAGTTTCAATTATTCTAGCTAAGATTAATATTCAAAATAATATAAGAAATATAAAAATGAAAATTCTACCAGTGCTGCTATCATCTAAAGTTTGCACAGGTATAACATCTGGGTATGGAAGAACGAAAAATTTTTAAAAAAATCGACTAAGCCAATTTCTGTGAAGGCTTCAAACTTTGTGTTCAGTTACGTTAACAATTAAGAAACTAAAAATCAAAATTTCCATTTATTCAAAAAATTCTATCAACGCCCCGAACTCTCGCAATTAATAATAATAAAATGTTCTAAAAATAAGAAAAAGTAAAAATATAAATTCTCCGAGTGCTTCTAATTGTTTTAAATCTGCCCAGTTTTGTATTGAATTATACTGAATATGGAAAGACGAAAATTCAAAAAATATATTTACCAAGTCTCCGTGTTATCCAGCTAACTGCAGTCTGTTGAGAAGTAGATGTTGAAATAGAAAATAGAATCTATGAACTAGAGATGATGACATAGAATCTATGAACATCCTGTTGTTCTGCAAGACGTGAGAAAATTAATTAAACCCTGAACAACAGGTGGTGAGAAATTTATTAGTTAAATAAATAACATAACAAGTTTAAATTTAGAAAAAAAACCCAATAATCAATAATCAATTGATGGTATCTATTTTACTGCCACGTGCATAAAGATAACACCGTTTTTCAATTTCTCTAACATCCGTGGCTATGTTACAGTATATCAGGGTTCTAGAATCATCATGTTTCCCAGTATGGCGTGTTATTGAAATATCTTAAAAAAAAACACGATTGGATCAGCAATTCATTGAGTTATTATCGCATCATCGGTCTGATCAAATAAATATACAGCCCATTTCCGGAGAGAGAGAGAGAGAGAGAGAGAGAGAGAGAGAGAGAGAGTATTTCAATTGTGTGTAATGTCTTCGGGTGGGCAATGTGAAGTTTGCACCTTATTCGGGATTCAAATAACGAATAACATGTTGGCTCGTTATTCGCGAATAACGAATAACTCGCTACCCCGACCGTAGAGGTAAGTGAACGTTGGTTGACCGACGAACAAGGAGACGACTGTTTGTAAAACGAATGGGCTGCTGCTTTATTATCAAATCCTGAATCTGGAGAACCGAATAACATGCTGGCCGTGGGAATAAACCGCGAGACTGGAGAGTGGACCATTCTGGTACCATACTGATTACAGTGATGGATCATGAAGTAACCGGGCACCGAGGCTGCCTAGCTGTGGGCAGGCAGTCCAGACCCGCTGACATCAGGTTCGCGATTCTTGTTGTCAAGCGAGCTGGTTGAGTTGAGAAACCGGTGGGGGGGGGCGTGACGGAAACATAGGACAACCACCAACACCGCTACCTGTCAACCAGAAATAATATTTGGGGTTTCGGGTTATGGAAATATTTCTGATATCAAAACCATCGAAAAGGCCGCTGTGTTTCAGGATTTTTGGGAAGGGGTCTTGATTATTTTGTGTACATTTTTATATTTTGTCACTAAATGAGCAGGCCCTCGGGATCTATCACTGACTGGTAATCTCGTACAAACTTGGTGTGAAAACCACGTCACTATTCTGTTACCATAGTTTCTTAGAATCCTACATATATTTTGGAGATAAACACTTCCTGTTTCCTAATGATCTCAAGACATCAGCGTAGAGGGTTCTAATGTAAAATCTCAGGACATGTCTATTGGACAATAACACCCCTCTAAATGCGAATGTTCAGGAAGTGTTTATCGACATTGTTACATGCTTTTTTTAGGATTTTAAAAGACATTACTAAAACAAAAGGGTGTTATTGTCCAATAGACAGTGTCTAATTGACCAATCAAAACGCAGGGTAAAGTAGCTGTATGCCATGATTGTCCGGTGGTCCATGACATTTCCCAGGACCATCATGGAAATGCGTGCTTTGATGTCGAGCCCAGTGTGTTGTGTAATAAATGAGATTATTTATTTATTTATTAAGTTTACGTACAATGCGTATTGGTGTTTGTTTTTATCTGCTTATGACGTGTCAATAAAAATCTTATCTTATGTTGTTATGGGGGTGGGGGCGCTGTGTCATGACGTCTGCCATTGAGTCAATTGGCGTGGTTTCGATTCCCTGAAATAAAATTGAACCATATGTTAGTCCCAAAATGACCTAATTTGTGCCAAGTGAACTCTAAACTGCTTACGACCCCTACGCGAAAGCGACTTATTGAAATAAAATTGAAACATACGTTAGTCTCGAAATGACCTAGTTTGCGTCTCTCTCTCTTTCTCTCTCTCTCTCTCTCTCTCTCTCTCTCTCCTGTTGTAATAGCCACTACATAAATTAATAGCTTTATAACTCTATTGAGTTACTAAATACTTCTAGCATGTCATAACACTTAAAAATAATTAAGTTTAACAAGTTTTGATTGGTTCGTCGTTTAACAAGCTGTTGTCATTAGTTACATGAAACCTGAACCATTATATTAAAACTCTATTGATTCAAATATATACAGAGAAGCGTTTGGTTTCAAGAGTATTTATTTTGAAAAAAATATACAATATAAAGGCATAAATCATAGCATACAAAGACAAGCCAAGTAGGCTTATATTAATATCATTCCTTCTCATTTGGATGTATAATATATGTACAATTTCAAATAATAGCATACAAAAAAAAAAGAAAGAAAAAAATCAAGTAGACTTCTCGTTTGGGTGTATAATATACGTACAATTTCAAATAATATATGATAGAGACAAAACCTAATTACATTGGTAATTGGTGAAATAAAGAGATAAATAATCATATTCCTCGCCCCAAGCTTGTATTTTATGGAGTTAAACGTTTTGTACGTTTAATTTTATTTGTAAACAGTTTTAAAAATATCAATGTTGACGTCTGAGATATCATTACGCTGGACAGTATACAAAGAAGTACTTGTACTATATCTACTGATGAACAAAACGTGTTTTATTTCATTATCTAACATATTTCACGTTTTTAAAAGTAGAAGACAAAAGGGGTTTTTTTTATAAATATTAGTTTTGTATAATTTGTGTAATGTAGTCGTAAGCCGTTAGGCATTTACTTGCGTTTGAGTGGTTGGAAACCGGAGTACCCGGAGAAAACTTGCGAGATCGGAAAGGATACCCTATTCCTTGTCGCGTAGAAACCATAGAATCGAAACCACGCCCACCAACACCAATGAATGAAGATGAAGGATGAAGGCGCCTGAATTATTTGTACAGGCTATACTATTTTGAGGGCCCTCTTTCGCAGAGGGGGCGGGGGTGGGTTGGTGGTGGTATTGATTGATGCCAATGCAATGACTGCATTCTCATTCAGTAATGGATTCGACGGTAACAGTGTATAGAAAAGGATTGACTCGGACTCCGTGCCATTTTCCTTTTTCATATGTGGGGCCCTTTGTCGGCCTTTAGGGCCCCTCTAAGTAGGGTACATTTTCATTTTTCTCATCGGTTTTAGCATTTTTCTCCCGTTACATTTTTCCAATTTTTTTGATTTTTTTCGCTAGGAGGCTGGCACCTCAGCTATAAAACGCCTTTGTTGGATCCAACAGAATTTAAATATTGTATACCAAAACAGTGCATAAAGTTTACATGTAATTCAGTTGTGTTTAATGTTTAAAGATGTACGATGATTTAAAATCGTGTTTTCAGAGTAAATTTTAGCGTGGATTAAGACATCCAAAAATGAAATCTTGTCAAAGAAGAAAATAAACATACTATTCCAAATGCCGACGAGGAAAGTAATGGCTACATAAATGAATTCTCCATGACTGTTAAAACCTTCTGATATAACAAAAAATAATGTATTTGACGAAGTAAATAAATTATTGTCTAAAAGTCCTAACTAAAGCTCATTCTGTTAAAGATGGATATATGTATGAATATCGTTGAAGGCCTAAGGCTGTTCGATCATTTAGAACAATTATTGTAATGTATAGGATCAACGGGATCTAATGACAACGATGACCGTGGATTTGACTTGTTTATTTCAACAATACAGGAAAAAACATTAATAATCATTACATCTTGCAATCAAAACAACACACAGGAACAGACTAGTCATTATGGCCGCTGGATTTGACTTCGTTATTTCAACAATACAGGAACAAACATTAATATTTATTACATCTTTAATACTAACAACAAATACGGCATACTGGAACATAACAGATTGTAGTCATTCAGGGGGTGGGGGGGGTATTTTCAATTTTTACGCTTTTCAACATAAACCCCTGCTTAGAATATGGAGAATAAAGATACCATTAAAAAAAATCTTGGCAGTCTATATTTTTGGAGCAGTACAGGTTGCACCACACAATCAACATTTTCTAGTAGTTGTACACGATTTACATTCTAAGTGGCCAGAGGTCTTTCCTTGAGCGCTAATTCGATGCAGAAAGGTAAATAAAAATACAGTAAATACTATGACAATTATCGATAAATCAGGTGGCAATTCATAATATTGTTATTCCAGTCAATCTAGCGTAACAAAGTTTGCTGTAAACAACTTCTGAACCGGATCCAAATAACATACTCGGGTGTACGGGAAATTTTATAATTTGCATAAATCCAAGATGGCCGCCCTATGCTTTTTTTTTGCCACTATTGAGGTAATGTATTTTTAAATGTAGGTATTGGTGAATACAATACATCTTCGGTTGCTAATAAACACCGGGTAAATGCTCATAAGACCTCTCTCTTCTCATGATTTAAAATATTTGCTATTTTCCAAGATGGCCGCAATTGTTCTGCTAGTATGTATATCTGAAAAGAAGTCATATTCCAATCACTACATAGTTTGAGATTAAACAAATAGTCCGACCCGTATTGTAAATGGGTAGAAATTGTGGAACATACTTTATTGTGTAGGTTTTTATATGTGATGACAAAACATCAATGTTTACATTTTTTTCTGAGTTGGTCTTTATAGTATGAAAGATGGCTATTTTGTATAATATTCCAACTTATTTATTATTTTCACCTTATTCATAATGCTATCGACATACTAACTATGATAAAGCACGGTATTAATATTGACTGGGGTTTTGAGTATATTTCAAATTTTTTTTTCGTCACTTCATGAAGATATTTCCAAGATGGCGGCCAGTTTTGGTGGGAAAATGAGACGATGTGCAAATTTTGATTAAGTAGTAGTAATGGTATCGATATATGTTTTAGGGGGTGTATATTCCATTTCTGACATGTACAACCTGCGAAATTTATTGTATGTTCACCAATTTAGATTTCTTTTGCAACTCTTCATTAAGTTGTGATATTTGGTGTCAATATATATACTTGTCTGCAACATCACTTCTGTGGAAGCGGACGTTAAACAAGTAGCAATCAATATATATGTTTTGAGGGACACAGATTCCATTTCTGCCAGCTACAACCGTGCAATGTCGACTACGTGTACTTACTCAAAATCAGCACATTGTCCCATTTTCTGGCCATAAATAGCAGCCATATTGAAAATATGCTAAATATATGAACATGGGGCCATTTTACATGTTTGTAAATGTCAGAAATAGAATATACATATATATTGATACCAAATACAACTACTTAATCAAAATTTCCGTCTTGTCTCATTTTCCCACCAAAACTGGCCGCCATCTTGGAGATATCTTCGTGACGAAAAATATCTGAAATATAGTCATGAACCCTGCCAATATTAATACAGTGTCAAATCACAGTTGATATGTCGATAACATTATAAATTAGCTGAAAATAAAAAAAAAGTGGGAATATTATCGCAAAATGGCTACCCTTCAAATAATGGCACCTCATACTATGAAGACATACTCAGAAAAAATCTCAAGTTTGTTTTTTTTTTTGCGACTAAACCCCGAAACCTTCAAGTAAAGCTTGTTCCACGATTTCTACCCGAAAAGCCGAAAGAATTATAATACGGATTGAACTAATAATTTGAGCAATTCTGCCGAAGATATAATGTACACAGCGTAAATTTGACTGAAAATGTGACGGAGGGTGGTCATATTAGATTTATGCCATTTAAAAATTTTCCCTCGCTTATATTAATCTACATTTTTGATATGTTGTCCAGGACAGTCTGGGAAAATATTTGCAGCAAACAGAAATTCTGTTGCAATTTTTGCTAGGTCAAACCACAAATTGTCCTTCATCTTTTAATATCAATATTATTCACGATGAAAACAGAACTGTCAAAATCTAAGCTATAGTGACTACGATAGCAAAATGTTGATCAATGGCTTGTTTATAAATTTTGGATAGATAATTATTCATTTATATAAGAATAATAATTATAATAGGGAGAGGGGTGGTCGAATGGTTAGCACATGCGCGCTGCTTCATAAAGTCCGCCATTGAGTCAAGTGACGTGGTTTCGATTCCCCAGTTGTACGTGACAATAAGTAGGGTCCAACCGCGTGTTTTTTTTTTCTGGTTTCCTCCCAGTGCTGAATAGGATTGAATCATATGTTAGTCTCGAACTAACCTGGTTCGTGTCGAGTGGACGATAACCCATATCTTCCCCCTCTCTCCCCTCCCCCCTCTCTCTCCATAATATATATTTTGTGCGTCAAATTTTTTTCAATGGCGTCTTATTTCCATGCATCATATATATTTTCGAATCAAGCATTCAACTGGGCCTGTTCACAATCACTAGATTAAACAATGTGTTGGGCGTGAATAAATATTGAATCAAATTTATCACAGGATATTTTACTGTAAAACTTAGTAAATACGTCAAATGTTCATTTATCCGTGTATCGTTTTGCTTCCAGGCACAAAATTATAAGAAGTTATAAAAATGTTAATAAAATTATCAGATCAGAGTGAATTAAAAGAAGTCATATAAATGTTAGTAACGTGTAGGTCCATAAAATAACTGAAAACAAAGGACAAGTTGATGCTGTATTTATAGTATTTTTCCTATAAACACGAAATATTTCATGCGGATGAGAGAGAGGCTTTGATTATATATGGAGTTGTTGTGCTACAACAAAGGCAGTTTTAAAAAATTGAAGCCTTAATTAATGTAGTAAAATGAAATGCGGTTTAGCGTCCTACTTTTCTGCTCCGCACTGGATTAATGAAGACGGGCATACGCCAGACAGTGTGCTATGAGGCAAATTTTGCCCGGATAGCGGCAATAAAGATGTACTATGAAAGGGACAATGCAACAAAAAACAAATATACTATATATAACAATCGTATTAAAGCGACATTAATACAACAAATACTCAATATACAATAAAAATAATTATACACAACTATACACTACCACATTATCCCCCCTCCCCTACCAGGAGAAGTGGCGTCCCGACACTGACAAAGAAAAACCACCCAACAACACCAAAAAATATCACTATGCATAAAAATTGTATTAAAGAGACAATAATACAACAAATACTCAATATACAATACAAATATACACTACCACATGTACATGGGACCTCGGTTTATTGTACCATCCGAACGACTAGACAGCTGTCCTTGTCAGACTTTCTGTCCTCCACTGGATGAACTTTCTCGGCCAACGCAGGGATCGAACCCACGACTCACAGGATTGCGAGCCAGCGTCTTACCCACTTAGCCAACGTGGCCCCCACCCCCAATATCGTTGATGACGTCATCCGTTTTATTCTAATTTACGTCACACAGCTCGCGCTCTCTCTCTCTCTCTCTCTCTGTCACTCCTCACCCCCTCTCTGTCTCTCTCCCCTCTCCCTTTCACCCTCTCCCTCACCCCTCACCACCCGCTCTCCCTCTCTCACCTGAGATCATCAGGAAAATAGCACAACCTTTTATCAAACCATTTGTCAATTCTTTCAATTGTTTTTGAATATTTTTGTAAATGGTTGAGTCTATAACAAACCTCACACAGGGCACGTGATTCAAATTGATAATGAATCCAAACAACCGTATTGCCATGAACTGTCTTCAGAGCTTCAGTTTCGCTTGTATACAAATCTTTTTTTCTAAACATTTTCATATAAGCGTCGTGATTTGTGTCAAGAAACCTCAAGTGATCAGCCAAATCTTTAGTAGTTTTAAAATCTCGGGTATCTATAAATGTTCCAGCAGGAATATGTCTAGTATAATTTCCTCCACCGCGAACCACTAAGATAAAATCGGCTTTATAATAACGATACGCCTTCTCCGATATATAATCGTCACAAAACGAGTTTTCAAAAGCTAGATAAAATTTATATGTTGAATTTACCATATGCATGAACCCTTTGTCGTCGCTTCGCGACCATTTCAAAGGTCCACACCCACCGTAGATATCTATTTGAATATGTTTCTGAAGTAATTGGATATATTCTAGTCGTTTTCCCTCTGTGCCACAATGGCTGATGAGGGCTACAAATTTTTTTGGTTTAGCTTTGACAATGGCGTCCAAGTCTCTGTTGTACAACTCGGATGGGAGTTTCCTTCTTACTATACCATAAGACGCGAAAATATCCGAATCCTCGCGGTAAAACATTGTCCAGTTGAACAAATTCCACCAAGGGGGCGTTCTAAAAGTAACACTGTGACTCCAATCAGGTTTCTCCGGTTCAGTATCATGGAGTATCCATATTTGTTGTGATTTTGGTCTTGGCATCGGTTTCTGTATTTGCATAATCTGGGCATTGAATAAAACGGCTGCAGCGTCTTTCATATAAGCTGTATTGGTTGTAGTGAAACAGTTTCTGTCAGGACACGCTGTTAGAGGTTGGAGATGGGGTGTACTGTTAACATATCGGGGTGGAACATACCATAATAGAATTTTACGTTCTTTATAGCTGGCATCAGTATGATATTCGGATGGCAATTTATAATTATAGGCATGAATATATTCACTTAAATCTGTGTCATATAATACCCTGTCTCGGAGGTATTGGTCGGACCCACGGAGGTATTGGTCGGACCCATTGAGGTATTGGTGATGATTATCGAACTTTGGTCCAAGCACACGAGAAAATACCCTGTCTCGGAGGTATTGGTCGGACCCACGGAGGTACTGGTCGGACCCATTGAGGTATTGGTGATGATTATCGAACCATGGTCCAGGCACACGATAAAAAGCTGCTAAAATAAAAATCACTCCAACCAAGACAACAATGAATTTTCTGTATGCACTGGAAAAAAAGCCAAAACAAAAAAAGTACATTAGCAGTATTAACAATTGAAATCAACGGGGGCCACGGTGGGTCGATGAATAAGAAAATGTAATAAAATGGGGTTTAACGTCCTACTATTCTGCTCCTAAACATACGCCATACAGTGTGCTATGAGGGACATTTTGCCCGGGCAGCTGCGCTACGGCATACTCTTATATTGAATTCCAACTGCCAAGGGATCTTTTACGTGCACTCCAATGTGTACATGGGACCTGGATGGTGGATACAAATATTGTAAGACAAGTACAACTCTAAAGCTAACGTTTTATTACGAAACCCTAATGCATCCATTCTATAGAATCGTGTTAATTTAACAACAAGATATTATTTATATAGATGTACAGAAAATGAATCAAAACAACCTTTCAAAGTTCTCTAAATAAATATTAAAGAATAGTACAATGCGATGCGATGATATTAAATGTAGTGTAAACGAAATTCGAAACGTGGGTCATTGATGGTCAAAGTATACATCGGCGCATGGTTCGTCCGTTGAAATTTAATTGTAATGAAATTTATAACTTTCTGGGCGTTTTTTTATATCCTGCTTATTTTCAAGGCTTGCGAAGTGTCTAGCAAGAGAATCACAATTAGTTAAAATAATTATTCAATATTCTCATTTATATGTTTTGCATAATAAATCAAACCAAATTATGGAATAGATGCCAATAGATATGTGTAATAATTGTTTTTCGCAATATGTTTTTATGTTGATTTTATGTCATTGCATATATGTTTGCACTGCCATGTAGTTCCTACCGGTTTGTTTTGTTACTATGATTTTGATTAGTTGTCTCATGTACCTTAGCCTATTGCAGTATGAAACAAGTAGTTATCATTGCGATCTGGGTCGGACTAAACGTCCGCTTCTTATTGCTTGATAAGTTTCTTAAACGGTGTGAAAGTATCCGTGTATCAGAAATGAACAGTACTCTTTTCAAAAAGTGTCCTGTTCATTTCTGATACACGGCTACTTTTACGCATGTATTGGAAATGAACAGGACAGTTTCATCAAAGGTTGCCATTGGCAACGAGTAGAAGTGGGATGTAAAGATTATACATTACATCATGTTTTCCTTGTCTAGAAGGTTCGAAAATATTTTAAAATCCAAGTCAAATTTGAAAAGGTTTATGTTAGGCTTTTCAAATCATTAAGTTGAATTTTTCCAATTTTTTAAATTAGGTGTGTTACGATGAAATTTGTATCATCAATTAATTAAAATATTGTAAAATAATACAATTTGTTGACTAGAATAAAGATTGGGACATATTATTCAATTACAACAGGAGTGGTATTGAGCCTTTAATCTCATTTTCCGGACAAATTGACAGAGTTTAATTCCTGTCTATAAGAAGGGGGACATTAATAATGTTAATAATTACAGAGGAATTGCGTTAGCTAGCTGTTTAGGCAAAATGTTTTTGGCAATTATTAATCAACGACTCCCAGAGTACCTAGAAAAGAATAACATTCTTGATAAATCACAAGGGGGATATAGACCACGAAAAAGAACAATAGATAATTTATTTATATTAAACACTATCAACCGAAAATTATACGAAAATAAAAAAAATTGTATCTATGTTTTGTCGATTTCAAAAAAGCGTTTTTTTCAGCATGGCGAGCAGGGCTTCTCGGCAAATTAGTTAAACATTTTATAAACGATTATATGATATCATACAACCGATATAGAACTTATAAGATAAAATCTAATGACAAATTATCCAGTGAAATTTTTTCGACGGTTGGTGATAAGCCGGGTTGTACCTGTTTAATATATGCGTTTACAATCTACAAAACTACCTTAAAATTCTGCTAGCGTCCCGCTGCTTAATATAAGTAAATCGTTATCCCACCTTACTTTTGCGGATGACTTAGTAAGTTAGTTTTATAGTCCTTTTATGAGGCTGATCTCGAGAATCAATTAAATAATTTATCTAAGTTCTGTTCCGATTGGCAACTGAAACAAAATCTAAATAAAAAACAAAAATAATGACGTTTCTTAATTCTGAAACAAGTAAAACGCAAAATTGTGTATATAAATTTTCTTTGAAGAATTCTTACTCCAAAATACCGAAACGTACAATTATCTTGGATTAACGATTACTTATAATAACTCTATCTTTAAAACAGCATCGGGTGTCCAAATTTTGTGAAACTATGCTGTACTGAATCCCACAGCCCTCTACAGTAATGATAAAACTTTATCATTCTATTATTAAGCAGATAGCCCCGTAAGGGACAGAATTTGGGGTTCATACTTTGTCAAAAAATAAAAAAAATAATTAAGATTGACAGATGGGATACATCTGAAGAAAATAAAAGTACAATCAACATTTGTAAATCCATCTGAATCTGCCAGTAACATGGGATGTCTAGCTGAATGTGGTATCCATCTACTGTCTCTGGACATGTATCATCGTATGCTCCTTACTTTAAAAAATTATTATCGGATAACAAAAACAAACTCCTTAATACGGATTGTGAACTTTCTTGTAAAATTGCTGGTCCAAGAAAATCTTTTTGTCATAGCGTTGGGATTTTAACCAGATATTTTTACATTAAAACTGCCACAAAAAAATAAATTTGTCGATCCTTTCTTAATAGTTACTGATCAACAAGAAAATTCGCAATCGATCCCTAAATTAATCCAGATTTTTATGCGATACCGTTCTATCCGCACTCCGTCAAATCGAAGGCCCATCAAAATTACATTGACTTCGATAAGGCTTAGCACACACCATCTCGAGATAGAGCGTGGTAGTTATAAAAATATTTCGCCACACCCACGTTTATGTGAACAATGTTATAATCAAATAGACTTACTTGTTAACCAACACCCCTGTTTAATATACAGGGAGAGAGAGAGAGAGAGAGAGAGATGGGGTTTAACGTTCACTCGACACAAACTAGCTCATTTCGGGACTAACATATGGTTTAATTTTTATTTCAATAATCCGCTTGTGTGTAGGGGTCTTTGGCAGTGGGAGGAAACCGGAGTACCCGGAGAAAACCCACGAGGTTGGACAGGCGACCCTTCTCCTTGCCACGTACAACCGGGCATTCGAAAACACGCCAATTGACTCAATGGCAGGCCGTATGATACATCGCGCACGCGTAAATCCATTCGGCAATCCCCTCCCCTGTTCATTAAATTAATTATGTTTATTATACTAATAATTACGGTAAAAATAGTTTGTTTACTTTCCAGACTTGTTTCGTTTTAGTACTATGCTTATTTTCATTATACCGACCATCTTTTGATGCTTATTATATATCACATTGTACATCCATAAACGATCACTCCAGACGTTACGTTATTTTATGATCAACTTTTGTTAAACTGCGTATTGCTGTTGGTGGATGCAATGATACAATAAAATCTTAAATGACTTGAATTTTGCTTTTTCATATGTTTGTAATATGACGTGATGGACCCTACTAGACGTCTGTTAATGGATATTTAACAAACAAATAAAACACTGACAACCCATGGAAAGTGTCGCCCGGAAAGGGACACCCTTCCCACCCCCAACACCTTTAAATACATTTACTGCTTACCTTGGTTTAAGGCGAAAACAAACCCACATTTTGTTCGTTCCCCACTAAAACTACTAAAAGTTATTCAGCCGACAGAGCATCATAGTTAACTGTCTAACTGTATTTCACGTATAGCCTCGCCTCATGGGCAACTGAGCTGCGACACGCTCTAGTTAAAAGTAATAAAGAAGCAAAAACGCTAATATTGACATGAATGGGTCCTACTATGGAGACTGATAGTGGCCATGTTAAATCTCGCCCTTTTCATAACGCGACAACATGATATCACGACAGTATTGACGCAATCATGCGACACCTTATTCTGTTGTATCATCGTGTTATTTTTATCGTAACGTCGAGATGAAAACGTTGATTAATTATTCTTTTTCTCAAAATAATGAAACATTTTATGTCCACAAATGAATTATATGGTTGAATTTTATTTCAATCATTCGCTTGCGCGTAGGGGTCTTTAACAGTGGGGAGGAAACCGGAGTGTCCGGAGGAAACCCACGAGGGTGAGAAGGTGCCCATATCTCCATGCCACATACGCTCACACCAGGGCCTAATGATCTGTGTATTGACGGGAGATAACTCCAACTAACAACCACAGGCAGACTACCATTAATTTTCCCATTGACTTCAATTTTAATTCTGGACGCTTTGCCCACCTCCAACTTTTCCCCTGACTCAATGCTTTTCACTACAGACAGCAATCTGTTTCACAGAGAATTACTTACGAATTAACTCTGTAACAGATGAGTGTCCACAGCACGTGCGTTGACTGCTCACCGCGCCAGTCAATTGCTCAACTGCGGGATCAGTTTGTACAGACAGATGAACAAAGGGCCAACCTGATAACTCCGTTATCCTTCCGCCTCAAAATCATGACTTTTTACCAAAACCTGACAGAAAATATTAATTCAAACCCTCTTCATCCATTCTAGATCAAAAAATCAACAAATATGGACATGCAAAGGGGGAGAAAAGAGATAGAGAGAAAATTGCTGTAAATAGACGAACTACAATTTGGGTACTGAGATAGTCTCTATCATCCACACAAATATTCTACAAATATTAGTCTGGATGGGTCCTCAAAATTTGACGGAAAATAGGTCATTATCTGGATTATCCAGTCTTTTAAGTTACCACGTAGGCCTACTTAATCTATCAAAACAGCTCGCTTGTCAACGATGACACTCTTTAAAATTTTGTTTGTTAAGGTTTCAATTGAAATGGTAATTTTCTCTCGTCATGAATCAGACGTATGGCTTCTCACAATCTTCTTAATTCTTCTTCGCGATTCATGCTTATTCCTCGTCTCTATTTTGTTTCTAATAATAGATGTGCCTAGTGAATTGTGGGATATATATATTTCAACCACGCTTTATAGAATCTAGCAAAATCGGCCCGGCTTCATAAGATCTAGCACTTACCGAGACTTTAGTACTGGGAAGGTGAAATTTAATGGTGGTCTGCCTCCAACCACCAATATTGAAGTCAATAGTCTCTGAGGCCATGGTGCATGATTAATCAATAATGAAAGCGAAAGTAGTGGAGGCGTGGCGTATTCTAGGAAATGTTATTGCGTTGTTATAAGAGAAAACCATAGGAGATGTTTTCAAAGTCTAATCATAAAAGCCTATTTAACAAATATGTAGGATATTCACAGTTTGTAGTTTATATAAGGCTGTTCACCATGAATCCGATAACACAATACTCGGGTAAGTTATTTCGTCGTATTTTACTATATTATTTCTATATAACTATAAGTCTATATCGTTATAATGGCCGACACGGAAGTTTAATATAGATATTACATATGTAGCAACTGCCATTCATGGTTGGCAGGACTACCAGTATCCGCGACTAACCCGAAAGAAATGGTGGTGGGGGGGCTTGGGTTTAACGTCTGCTCAACACGATGTAGGCGGGTCCGTAGCCAACACATAAGATTTGGTGGGAGGTGAGGGCTACGGAATGTTTTTTTTTTTGGGGGGGGGGGGGGATACGGAATGTTTTGGAGGAGGGGCTGAGGATGTGACCGACTAAGAACACTCCTAAGAAATCACTGTTTTTGGCGAAATATTTGCGGGGGCTAATTCGATATGGGGGATGGGGGCTAACTAGCCCCCCCCCATCCCCAGGATGTAGGTCATTTTGGGACTAAACATGGTTCAATAAATTGCTTGCGCATGGGGTCTTTAGCAGTGGTAAAGAAACTGGAATACCCGGAGGAAACCCACGAAGTTGAATATGTGACACTACTCATTGTCGCATACAGCTAAGAGAGTGCGGGTTATAATTAAAAAAGATGACACGTGGAGAGGTAGAAATTCTCATGTGACTTTCCTAAACCAGTTTTTATTTCTTTTTCTGAACATGACAATATGAGGTAAACAGGCTGTATCCTGAACCTTTTTCCGTGGGGGCGCTTTTTTTTCAAATGGTCGCCAAAATCTCATCTATAGTGACAATGTACGGCATTAGTTATTCACAAATCATCTTGATAATGAACCACGTGCACATATTATAAACGGGTAAAAGGCTGAGGCTCTTCAAAATGGCCGCTAACAACTCGGAGAAGTATGTGCCTGTAGGCTAAAAAAGGATTATTGGTGCGAATTTGACCCCTTCATGTATTAGTTTTACATAAATTGATTTTGAAAAGAAACTATAAGTGTGACAAATGTGTGATAAATAATCTATAGGGAGGTGAAAAATGAGTGCGCTCTTCAAAATGGCCGCTAAAATCTAAATTAAGCTTGGAGTAAGCATAATACGAAGTGTGATATGTTTACGTGTCCGGATAGTAAGTTAAAATTCTATCAGTTTTTCTATTCGATCATTCTTGAACTTAATTGTCCTTTTAATATACCCTGGTATTACAAATTACTCAAAATCTTATATCATTAATTTTCTAAGTCACTCAGATCATTGCATTCCGAAAAAGTCTTCGCACTCTTGCCAATAAACAGTTCCTGCACTGCATCTTCAGGAATAGTTGTCCCTATCCTCTCAGATTCAATTTCGTCATTTCAACCATTGTCACGAGCATCTGCATGTGCATTCATAATTGTTGATGCCTACTGAACGCCATTCTTAAAATCTGTGAAATGCGCTCCGAGTTTATGAATCTTGTGACTGGTTTTCAATTTATACTCGGTGTTTAAGAGCGTCAGAGAGAGAGAGAGAGAAATGGGGTTTAACGTCCACTCAACACAAACTAGGTCATTTCGGGACTTACGTATGGTTTAATTTTATTTCAATAATTCGTTTGCGCATAGGGGTCTTTAGCAGTGGGAGGAAACCGGAGTGCTTGGAGGAAACCCACGAGGTTGAGAAGGCGCCCCTATCTCCATGCCACATACATGTACGCTCACACCAGGGCTCGAAACCACAGCCGCAAGCCAGAGGTGACCGGCCAGCTAGAGGTCGAAGCGCGGCACTCTAGACAACTAGGCCACCAACCCCCCTAAGAGCGTCAGACGGAGAAGCCTATTGATTTTTAAATATTTCTGATAATTACCGCCAAAGTTATGTCCCTTGATCACTTTGAAAATCTTGTGGATGTTTTAGTTTTAGAGACCATAGTTGTTATCTGAATGATTTATCTGAATGATTTATATTTATACGTTTACGCCTATAAATCGTTTCGATTGACTAGATTGACTTCGGGTTACGGTCTCGAGACGAACACGTATATTAATTTTCAATGATGTTTGATAACTGAACGCATCTAAATCCATGATATTAAATGTTTCGTATACTAAACGTTAGCATGGCGCGGAACTGTATTAAAACCAAACAAATTCTAATTATTTTCTGATAATTACTTCATGAGATACTCAAAATTCGGATTTTAAGTTATTATAAAGTAAAAATATGCAACATGATATGACTGTCAGAACGATTTAGCTGCTGTATTGGCGTATGTTTCGTTGCTTGACAACATATCTTTCAAAACTTTCAGAGTCTATAGGCCTAGTCCGCCATTGCCTCATGAATAGTGCTCCGTGGACCCAGGGGTGAAAACCCAGGCTATGGTGAGTATCTGCTTGTATTGTCCGGGTTCTTGACTTTAAAAATCTATCCCGTAAGTCATATGGTTTTGCAACTGACATACCACTTTATGAAGAGTGACCTCATAGCCAATTGGCCCAATTCAATACAAGCGACATCCAATTAAAAGAAGCGTCAGATTAGTGTTTTATTAGATTAATGTACTGTGCATGATGCATACACAGGGGTGAGGCTAAAACGGGACGTTTTCGTCTTTAATTCAATGAATAGAAGTTTGAGGGGAAAAAGACCTGCTTGGTTCGTGGGCCGCGGTAGGACACGCGCCTAGGTGGGCCACGGTAGGACACGCGCCTAGGTGCGCCACGGTTAATCATCGATTGAGTAGAATTGTTTTACTTTATCCTTATAATTGCCAACTTGCCAGACCCCCCACCACCACTCATAAAAATTCCGTCCTGCACCGCAAAAATGATGAAACGAGACACAAATGGTGAAACATTTCCGGGTAACATTCTCGTCCGTACTAAAACGGTAAATGGTATCAGACTTAAAAAGTGAACTCTCAATTGAAGAAGACATATATTTCTACTTGCAAACTGGCTGATCAAAATAAATTTTAGATTTGGAATCATTTGGTTTGTATAGGGAAAATGCGGACTGTAAAAAAACCCCATCAAACCGAGATCTCTGTGATTTTGTAGTCTGTTAGTGCAACAATATTCGGATTTTTAGCATGGCATGCCGCGCTTTGGACCCGACCTTGAAATACGAAAGACCCATTGTCTTAGACTACATAGTGACTGGACAAACGTGACAGAAGTCTACAGAGTGTAGTCCGTAAACAACTACGTCATGTATTCATACATTTGGAGATATGTAGCTAAAAAATAAATAAATGACTAACTGTTCATTATCACCCAAACAAATGTGAATTTCATAATAGCTGATACTCGGTTTATAATTTCAGAATATGGCGGTGATGAGTCTAGCGAAGATGATGACCGAACATGCGATTTCTTTTGTATGACGACTGCTGGCGTAGTAATATAACAGTGAGTAAAGAGTCAGTGAAGCTGAAAGAAAGAAAAACAAGCAAAGAAGCGAAGGTAAAGCCACAATTCAAATCAACTTGATGCCGATTGCCTCCATTGCACCGCCACCCCTTAACGTTAAATTAATTATCGAAGAGGCCAGCAGTGTTTTTACTGGAGCAATACACATTTTAAGGTGCATTTCGCTCTAGAGAATCTTTTGTTTACGTCGGAAGTTACAGTCGAGTGACCCCAAAATTACTCATTCTTGGGTTGGCTATCCGACTCACTTATTTCATGCGAAGTGTGCTTTTTTAAAATTCCAACATATTGTTGAAGTTAGAATGGCGGCGGGAGTTTTAAGGTATGGAAATTTGTGTGTTTCTTGGCCCGAATAATGTATTTTTTGGTGGCCTTCCGACTAAATTAGGGTTGGTGAAAGAAATATTTATTTATTTTGTTGACCCGTTTTATTTGATTAGGCCTAACCTATTTTTTTTAGAAATTGTTACGACCCTGGTCAATGGATCAGCTGAAGGACGGGGCCACAGAATATGTAACTTCTTTTCAAATCATCACATTTTATACCCCAGTTTCAATGGTGTTTTCACAATAAAACAGGGTTTAATCCCTCTACCAATTCTCATTTCTCTTAGATTACTTAGAACTTCTTTTCTTTCTTGCTTGTGCCTGTCTGAGACTGAGGACCATTTTTTAGTCACAAGTACAACCAGAATTCGCAAGCAGACTGTTTATCGCACTACATTGCTATAACACAAACATTGGCATACTGACTTAAAATGTTAAAAATCTAAAATCCTAACGTCACTAAACAATACAATACGGTAATTGTATCAACTAAAAATCAACAAGAAAAACTTATTTATTCCATAGATTATTGTTTATTTAACAATGTGAATAAGTAAATGCTTAGATTTTTTAACGATAATTACAACTCAGTTCTAATAATAAACAAATAAGTTGGGATAAAAAAATAAGTTGAAATGAAACTGCCTGAGCTGATACGGACGTAAGATGAATGGACCCGCATTCCCCGAATTCAACCATACATACTAAAGATCTTTTACGAGGGGTAATCCCTAAAGAACCAAAGCCAAAGCTATTGATTCTAAAGTCAACTGCCGTGGTTGCGATTCCCCAATGGTATGGTACGTTAGAATGAGTCATCTGTCCAACCACACAGGTTTTCTCCTGTTACCTGCCACTGATAAAGACCCCTACACGCAAGCGAATTATTGAAATAAATTTAAACCATGTTTTAGTCCCGAAATGACCTATTTTGTGTTGAGTTTGTCCGAATGTTAAACCCCATCCTCTCTTTATTCATTGTAAACTAAAGTAGTAAGTACAGGGGAGCTGTACCACACATCATTACACAAAAGAGAGAGAAATGAGGTTTAACGTCCACTCGACACAAACCAGGTCATTTTGGGACTAATATATGGTTTCATTTTTATTTCAATAATTCGCTGGCGCATAGGGGTCTTTAGCAGTGGGAGGAAACCGGAGGAAATCTACGAGGTTGAGAGGGCACCCCTATCTCCATGCCACATACGCTCAAACCAGGGATCGAAACCACACCCTCAAACCTGGGGTGACCGGCCAGCTAGAGGTCGAAGTGCGTCACTCTACACCACAAGACCATCCCACCCCCCTACACAACAGAAATCTACGGACAAGAAAGTATACACAGAAATCACAAACGTACAAGTATGTGTGAGATCAAGTGAATGGGTCTTGGGGCTAGCCCTAATCGACCACTGTGCTTTAGCCTCCACTGCAATGTATGGCCCCGGGTCTGTACAGTTGAGGACTAAATTTGAATGTAATTTTTACTTTTAGACGAAAGGAAATGAACATGCGGACACCACAGCCATTATTGGAAGCAAATGAAGGAGAGGTACCAATCAATGGGGAAGTGGATTTCTCAGAGTATATGTGGATGGGGGAGGAGCTAGAAGAATTTGATAGACAGGTAAATGACCTCATTCCTTTTTTGATTACAAAAGTCAATGTTGGTAGTCACACCTTGGCCTATTTGTAAAGGTACAAAATTCGCAAGAGGGCATCGGATGAAATTTGTTGGTTTTCTTTGATTTTCATCTTTTGTTATCATAACTCAATTAATGGTGTTAAGAACTTTTTTTCTGATTTTGTTGGAGCCACTGTGGGTCATTGGGTAGGATGTTGGCACATGTTCGAGCCACTGTGGGTCATTGGGTAGGATGTTGGCACATGTTCAATCCATGTGTTTCCCCGAGAGAGTTTAACGTCCTACTGTTCTACTCCTATGGGGCTAATAAAGAGGGGCATATACAATATACAAGGAAATTATACCCGACACCGGCGCTACGGTCTAAATGGTTTATGACCAATCCAGATGGCTATACGTTGTCCCTTGCCAGGCCGTCGACCCTGCACTTCTGATAGGAGGAACTACGCTGAAAAATCCCTTGAAGTTTCTCTTGGCGAACACAGGGCTCGTACCCACTGACCACCATGGATTTATGATTAACCAATCAGTTGATTATAACAGTACTCATCTCCTTCCTTTAAAAATAGTTTTCTGGGTTGGCATGGTAACATGTAAACGAGTTTATCTGGTTTGTATAATAATTGTATTTTATTTATTAGGTCGAGGAGGAATTATGGGAAGAAGCATTCATCGAGGCATGTTTTGAAGAGATGATGGCCGAAGAAAACGGTCCATCCCATAGTAGTAATACAAACAACAATAATTATTCCTCATATCAGCCCCAGCAGCCACCACCCCATCACCATAACAACCAGCAGCCACCACCCCATCACCATAACAACCAACAACAATATATATATAACAACAATCTGGCCAATCTGGAGGACACCATGAAAAGGTTCAATATGAGAGAAAATCCTAAAAAGGATGAGGTAAGCCAAATATTGATGTTACAACAAAAAAAAAACCCAGTTTAAGATACATGTACATGTACCCCACATACAAATTGGTTGATTTGGTAATATATTCAAATTAAACCATATCTAGACAAATCAAACATACATTTTGCAAGATCTAAATCTGCCTATTGTAGGTCTTTTTTTAGACCTGAAATGTTATATAATTTGTTACATTAATTAACTTATCCAGACCATAATCAACTCTCAATATCACACTTGTCACGACAGCGTAAAGTCGTTCAGATGGAAGGAAAAACTATGGTCTTGTGTACAAATTGACTACACATATAAAAGATCCCTTGGTAGTTGGGAGTCGATGTAAGAGTAGGCTCCCCTTCATTAACTCAGTATCTGTAGACAGTAGGATGTTGAACAGCTCAACTGTGTGGGTTTTCTTCGTTTCCTCCCATTGCTAAAGACCTCTACTCTACGCGCTAGAGATTTATTGAAATAAACTGGAATCATATGTTAGTCCCAAAATGACCTAGTTTGTTTCGAGTGGACATTGTACCACCCGTCTCTTTCTCTCCCTTTTACTACTTTAAGCCAATATTAAGTATGGAAAGTGGTTAGAAATTATGAATTCAGAGAGCATATTTCATCAGTAGGCTACCTGGATTACTCTGCCAGGCTGACTCATGCCTGTTGATGCAATGCGTTGGATACTAGTACCACGTACATGTATATCTGATATTTTCTAGTTTGTGTCGAATGGCTGTTAAACCCTATTTCTCTAATATCTAATTTTTTGTATGTATTTACAGTTGGTGAAGAACAGTAGTTTGAATCCAGAAGCTCCAGAATTTATTCCTGGAAATTACATGAAGAGGTGAAGTTATAGTTCCTTAGATGTAGTAGATATTCCAATATTGTCATCGACACCACAAACCGTGTTACCGATGGTTACAAGTTCATGTATGGATGTTATTACCCAGAGTTCCTAGTCTAGTGAATTCAGCCAGTTGTGAAATGATCGTCTCCATGGAGATTTGATTAAAATTCGAATCTCCGGTTTAAACTTGACTAATTGATTGTGGCTATTGTCTTGGACATTAAGGTTTATGAAATCTGAATGTTTTCTAATGGAATTGTGAATTGTATAAAAAAAAACCAAAAAGATACTGGTGAAGAAGATGTATTTATTCAGCTGCTATTGTTTTATGTTTCCATTCATTTTATGGTCTTGTGCATTTATTATATTCCTCTTAATTCTTTTTCCTTTAAATTTTTTTGTGCCAGTTTATAATTAATATAAAAAAAAAGTGCTAATTTAATGAATGCAACAAATTGTACGATGTAATTTTATTTTAGAATGATTAAATTTGAAGGCTTTAAGTGGCATGGTGTATTTTTTCCTCTCTCCTCTCTATTATAATATTATAATGTTCTGTATTTTGTGCAGGTTTTAAGATTTCTCTGTAATTTATTACATTGTTATATTAATTCCTAAAAGTTGAATAAATCTTTTATTTTCTAAAATATCTTTCCATTATTCATGTTAATCCCCCAGGTCCCTTGCTTGACTTGCCATCTTGGGCTACAGTAACTTTACTTTTCTTGTTAAAGATACACCCGGTCGTACAGGTTAACAAGCCAAAATCTTATTCACCGTGGCTTCACATGATCATATTTGGTGTAGGGGGGTTGGGATCTCCTAGAGTGCCGCGCTTTGACCTCTAGCTGGCCGGTCACCTCTGGCTTGCGGCTGTGGTTTCGAGCCCTGGTATGAGTGTATGTGGCATGGAGATAGGGGCGCCTTCTCAACCTCAGGGTTTCCTCCCACTGCTAAAGACCCCTACGCGCAGGCGAATTATTGAAAAAAAATTGAAACCACATGTTAGTCCCGAAGTGACCTAGTTTGTGGAGAGTGGACGTTAAACCCTATTTCTCTCTCTCCCTCTCTCTATCTAGTTTTGGTTTACTTTCAGTCATGTAAAATGTGACAAAACAAGCACCTGCTATATACCATAGGAATCTGTACAATCCATGGTTAAAACAGCGGATAATATTTTGTCACACCCAGTTAATTTGTTAACATCAAGATCTATGGGGGTAGGAGGGTTAAACAAAGGTTGAATTAAAAAGGTGGCAGAAAGTTGTCTACCAAGGATATGAGTCGTACTGTACATCCTGGCGAGGGGTGTGTGCTTATACGTGTTTTAGTAAGTCTACCCAGGGTGTGAGGCTTCCCGAGGGGTCTTCTACGTCCACCTTTGTGGAGGGCCGTGATCTAGAAAGTCCACCTGTGGGGTGGGTCGTGTTTTAGTACGTCCACCCGTGGTGTATCGTGTTTTAGTACGTCCACCCGTGGTATGTCGTGTTCTAGTACGTCCAACCGTGAGATGGGTCGTGTTTTAGTAAGTCCACCCGTGGTATGTCGTGTTCTAGTACGTCCAACCGTGAGGTGGGTCGTGTTTTAGTACGTCCACCCGTGAGATGGGTCGTGTTTTAGTACGTCCACCCGTGGTATGTCGTGTTCTAGTACGTCCACCCGTGGTGTGTCGTGTTCTAGTACGTCCAACCGTGAGATGGGTCGTGTTTTAGTACGTCCACCCGTGATGTGTGCGGATCTGTGTATAGGTAAAAACACCACATATATCGGGGGGGGGGATGGCCTAGTGGTCTAGAATGCCGCGCTTCGACCTCTAGCTGGTCGATCACCTCTGGCTTGCGGCACTCCGGTTTCCTCCCACTGCTAAAGAACCCTAGCGAATTATTGAAATAAAATTGAAATCATATGTTAGTCCCAAAATCACCCAGTTTGAGTCGAGTGGACGTTAAACCCCATTTCTCCCTCTCCACATATACTATTCAAAAAAAGTAGGGAATATTTGATTTTGGGGGCATAATACTAAAATATGCAAATGACTACGAAAAAAGTCACTATAGAACCTAACAGAAGAAACATTTCCAGTTACATGTAACGCACCAATAGCTACCGCATGGAATGCAGGTGATAATCATGGGGGTCCAACCCAAGATTTGCACGACTCTGACTTTGAATGTTACGGTCATTGTGGCATCGAATTCCAGGGTGGAAACATCAGTTTAATTGTTTTAGTGACCAGAAAACAAATTTTGATATACGTCGGCTTACCGAAAATGAAAGGTTACGTGCCCTTGGCATGCTACAGATCGGCACAACACAGGCGGTTGTGGCGCGGACGATGAATGTTTCTCAGTCTGTCATAAGCAGGCTATGGTCCAGATACCGTGATACACAATCAGTACAGGATAGACCACGCTCAGGTCGACCAAGGGCGGCAACTCAAGCCCAGGATCGATTTATCCGTACCTCGGCCTTGAGAAATCGTGTCATCACAGCAAATCAGACCAGCGCTCCTCTTCAAACAGACACTGGTGTGAGAGTGAGTGGCCAGACGATTCGGAATCGACTGCATAGGGGTCACCTTCGCGCCCGACGTCCTCGCGTGATCCCTTGTTTGAGAGATCATCACATTTAGGCAAGACGTCGTTGGTGTAGGGATCGTCAACACTGGGATAATCGACGCTGGAGCGATGTGATGTTTTCAGATGAGTCAAGGTTCACTGTTGATTTTGTGGACAGACGTAGGAGGGTGTGGCGTCGTCGAAACGAGCGCTTCCAAGACGTTAACGTCATCAGACATGATCAATTTGGGGGTGGTTTTCTGTTATGGTGTGGGGAGGCATCACTGTTGCTGGAAGAACGGCTTTACATGTTGTTGCAGGGCGTGTTACAGGCCAGTACTACCGGGACAACATCTTGGCAGTCCATGTTGTGTCGTTCGCACGACGTCAAGGCCGCCGTTTCATCTTCCAGGATGACAACGCAAGATGTCACAGGGCCAGGATCGTTACAGGTTACCTCCAACAACAGAACATCACCACATTACCTTGGCCAGCACTGAGTCCCGAACTCTCCCCCATCGAGCATGTCTGGGACATGCTTGGACAGAGGTTACGTCAACGTCAACAACGTCCTGCCAATGTCCAAGAACTTGCTGCTGCGTTGCAACGGGAATGGGACAATCTGGACCAAAATTACCTTAGATGTCTCATTAGGAGTATGTCACGTCGGATCAATGCTTGTTTGGCAAACAGAGGAGGATTTACCCGTTACTGACTTTGTTGTGATGCTGTGGTAACTTTGCTGTTTGAACCCGGGTATCATTTTACCCTTATAATGGCCAGTCTGTGCCTTACTTAGTTTAATGATCATTTGGAATAAATCGATGAATGTGAACTTCATTTCATTTTGTCATTTGTTTCTTCGTCAGTTTCATTAGGTGACTTTAATAACACTTAAAAATCAAATACAACCTACTTTTTTTGAATAGTATATATCACCGGCACTCCGCAAACATTAGCAGATTCCAGTACTCTACATCAGGCCTCGGCTGTATGACGAAGTCCACTCGGCAAACGTCGGCAGATTCCGTAACCTACGGAACCTACATCTAACCTCGGCTGTATGACGAATTCCGCCATATTTGAACTACTTTAAAGGTCCCGGATGAAACATGGCTGCGCCCATACCGAACACAAATGGCGACCTATTTGGCTAGCGACCTACTCGACCGACCCAGCTATAAGATAATGACGAAATTACACTTCTATATTCTACTTTCATTTGATAGACATAACGTTGGATTTTATTGGTTGATAAATAGATGAGTTAATTCGACTGTTGTCTTTATATTCTAAATAGGTTTCCAACGAACAGGTTGCAGCTCGATCGGTCGAATAGATTGCTAGCCGAATAGGTTCCCAATTTGTGTAATAGCGCCAAGTTTTCCTGTTAAAGTAAACCGGTTGCCGCATCGCAAATGTATGGGCGTAGGTACATATCACTTACTGTCATACATCCGAGACTAGATGTAGTTTACGGAATCTGTCGAGATTTTCCGAGTGTGACGAAGTCCACCATTAGAACTACTTTCAAGTTTCCGGTTTACCAACGGCGTTGCCCATGACGACGCCTTTGAAAAATGTTTTATTTTACAAAGTTTTCAAAGTTTGAAGTTTATCCGATTATCTTTACACAAGGACAAGTTTGTACTAAAAATTCTACACACTCTTCGCACGACGCAATTTTGAGAACTTCTTTCGAAAATCGGCAAGTTTTCCGAATATGTAAACATCGCAATTGTATAGGTGTAAGTATTGTCATATAGCCGAGGCTAGATGTAGGTTCCGAGTGATATCTCAGGTTGAGTATAAAGGCGGGAGGCAGATCACCATTAAGTTTCACCATCTCGGTACCCAGACCAACATTAAATTACAACATCTCGGTACCCAGATCACCAGTAAGTTTCACCATCTCGGTACCCAGATCAACATTAAATTACAACATCTCGGTACTAACAAATTCTACTTCGTTTATTTATAGTTCGTCTATTTATTTTGGTATAGAAAGGACGAATAGGGTTTGAAGTAACATCTTCTGTCAGATTTTACTAAATATTCATGATTTTGAGGCGGAAGGATAACGGGGTTATGAGGATATGTACGGCATGTTTTTGGTATACTTTTTCAAGTTTGTTTATCTCAACATTTAGGTGGTCAACCCCATACAAATTTTAGGCAAAGAGATGACCAATCGTTCCCCTCTGTCTGTGCTGAAAAGCTAGGGTTGGGTTAGGGTAACCCAACCCAACGAAAATTTGGGGAAAAGTTGGACGTGGGCAAAGAGGCCAGAATGAAGTCAATGACGAAATTATTGGTGATCTGCCTGCAAACGATTAAACAAGAGAGAGAGAGAGAGAGAGAGAGATAGAGAGAGAGGGGCGCTTGTTAACGTCTATTCCGGCACAAACCGGTCACATAGTGAGTAATGGGATTACCTCTAATCAAACGGAACACTGCGAGGAGTATGGCGTCCCTGAAGCACACAACCCCTCGCACCCCGCGATCCATTCATATTGCGGGCAAAACTAAGGTCCCAATATTTTCTTTCCAGATATTAATGTTATACATAGACATAGAAGGTCTATGTATTGGCCGAGAAAGTTCATCTCTCGTTTCCGGCATGGTTTCCCCTTGTCAGGGATGCAGACCGCAGTCAGTTCGGATGGGACGAACGAAAATCGAGGTCCCGTGTACACATTGACGTGCACGTAAAAGATCCCTTGGCAGTTAGAATTCTATATAAGAGTAGGCCGTAGCGCCGCTACCCGGACAAAATTTCCCTCATAGCACACTTTATGGCGCATTCTCGTCTTCCATTAGCCCAGGTTAAAGGACAATGTTGGTGCCAGTCATTATCACATATGTGATAGAACTGATTAAACACTTTCCAAATATAATATTATCACAGAGATCATCGCTACCATAGAGGAGTAATAAAGGATTCATGAATCGGAAGTGACGAACGCCAAAGGAAAACACGAGTTATTCCTCTATATAACTAACTGAAGTGACTAGTGATAACAGATGCATGGGCGAATATCTGCTCACTAATAATTCCTTCGAAGACAAAAAGTAGTTATATGTGACCGCAAGAGGATTTCTGACGATTAAATAAAGTAATTAAGTGTCATAAGATAAGAGAACACGGGAAAAATAGAAATACTCCGTACAGCCCCTTGTTTTTATTCATTCTATAGGGGAGACCGGGGCACATTGAACCATTTTGTTCACATACATGTTTGTCCTCATTTCATATCAAATGTTTTTATTCGAAGATCTCTTTATTTTATTGTATTGTTTAAAGACATATCATAGTTGCTATAGTGTATCAGATTCACTTAAATTAATTTTTAACTTATTTTTTTCACCCCCCCCCCAAAAAAAAAAAACCCAACAAAAAAACAAAAAAGAAAAAAAAATATGTTAATCCACTTGACCGTAATGGTTCAGTGTATCCCTCTTACAAAATAGTCGGCGTAGGTTTAACCAAATAATTAGGAAATTGAACACCGATAAAAATTCCATGTTAACATAGATCTGTATTTAGATCTTAAACCTACTGACTTATTCCGTAGTGAATCTGCAAACAATCAGCAGTGTATAGCTAAAACAAATATCCACAGATTTGACATCGGTGCAACGATCGAAACAAGGAGGAGTCTGGATTTTTCTAGGCTCCTACAAATCACCGTAAAATGCACATAAGTTGGTAGTTTGGTGGGATCAATTCAACTTTTGTAGTGATTCAAACAAAAGTTGGTCCAATATTCAGACAGTCTGATTTGCTGACGAGCGACTCTAGTCCGGGAGACCCATTGCGTCCATGCATGGTACAGCCAAGTTTCGAACAAGTTTATTTCCTTTTATACGATAGGCCTACAGAGTTTGATAAACTGATATTCTAAATCTTTTGTTTTTATTTTCAAAGATAGTTTTAAAAAATTCAAAATGGATCAAGCCCTTGTTTATATGGATTGTAGATTACACATACAAGAATTTCTTAGGCTAAACAAATTATTAAATGATATATAGTCTATAATTCACTGGGGACCATTGAACCATGGTTCAAAGTACCCCGCTGACAGTGGTTCAATCTACCCCACCACAGTTTCATGATCACAATTTAAAAAAAAAAAAAAATCAATATGCCCTCTTATATGGATCAAACCCCGATTTATCTGGATTGTATAGTTTAGATATATATGAACTTATTTTAAGTACAAGAATTTCCTAGACGTTAAAGGGACAATCCCGATAAGAACAGACCGAGTTATGAAATTTATGGACCAAAATATAGTGGCATGGTGTATTTACCTTGTCTCAAAATTTCAGCTCAAAATAGTGAGTCGTTTGGACGTGAACGTCAACACTGCCTATCCGGACACGTAACCCTTTTAAGATTTCGGGTCAATTTTTTCATTGGGTGACCTGATAATCGATTAACGTTTCTTGAGAGGTCTATACAGTGAATGACCCAAGCACTGTACTTGACAACAAAAGGTAAATTTCACCTACATATTATTTTTATAGAAAAAAGTCTGGTTTTATCCTGATACTGTTTAATACAACGGTCACCATTTCCGGATGAAGACTGCCAGGTTTACGTTATTTACAAGCGTATCAAGCGTATCACAAATATCGGGTTAGTAGGTGGGCCTTAGGTTATGGATTTTAAAGGATTTTAACACAAAAGTAAGCAGTTTTATTCCCCAAAAAGTTATCGGGATTGGAAATATGGAAAATTTTTCTCTTTTAAGCGCTTTTTTTTGAAAAAATCACTTGCCTATGAAAATAATTGACAGCATGTGGCTTATTGATGGAGAAATGGGTCTAAGAAGTTGTCTCACTTCTGTATAGTGTTGGGTTGTATAGTGTTATTTATAAGAGATATATCCATGGTGGTTCAATGTGCCCCGATCTCCCCTACCTTATAAAAACATGGTAATGCACGGACTTTTTTCTGTTTTTCTTTTGTGTTCTCTTATCTAGTGGCAGTCAATTCTTTTTATGAATTGTAAGATATTCTCTCACAGTGTCACACAGCAACTTGAGGTCTTCGAGGGAATTATTAGTGAGCAGATATTCGCCCATGCATCTGTTATCACTAGTCACTTCAGTTAGTTATATAGAGGAATAACTCGTGTTTTCCTTTGGCGTTCGTCACTTCCGATTCATGAATCCTTTATTACTCCTCTATGGTAGCGATGATCTCTGTGATAATATTATATTTGGAAAGTGATTAATCAGTTCTATCACATATGTGATAATGACTGGCACCAATATTGTCCTTTAAGTGCAGAAGAGTAGGACATTTATAAGGTTAACACTTCTTTCGGACTAGTCGTTTATTTTCGTTACATCACCGTTGTTTCCGTTATCTCCTATCTCCATACAGTATTTCATTTAACGCAGGTCTGTCATTGAGTCAAGTGGCATGATTTCCATTTACTGCTTGTACAAACAAGGCATGGGTTGTCTGTTCAACTTTGTGAGTTTTACCCCCGCGAATTATCGAAATTTATATTGAACCATGCCGGTCGCGAAATGGCCTACTTTATGTAGAATGGATGTTAAAGCCTTTCTCTCTTATTGATTCTTTTCAATGCGCACGCACCACCGTGAGTGACACGTAAGACGGTTTTATTTTGTCTATCAATTTCTGTGTAGTAATTAAATTAACGTCCGCAGGTTTGTCTTGACTGGTTCCCCTACACCTAGAGCGAATCTCCTGCACTTAGTAAAAAATAAACAAACAAACTGTTATAGATTTTATAATAAATTATTTATTCAAAAAATCAACCCGTATTTATATATGTTACATATAATAACAGTTTACACTCCGATATCATTCCGGATTCACTTCCCAATATTACCCAGGGGCCATTCTAGCGGCGTCCAGAGAAAGTATCGGCGGCCATCAAAAAGAAAGTGCTGACGGTCCCGTCCATCAAAGACGACAGCGACGCCCCGGTCATTAAGGAAGGCGGCGACAGGCCCGGTCATCCAAGAGGGTGGTAAAGAGGGCGGCGACGGGCATGGCCATCAAAAAGAAGTTGGCGACACCTCGGCCATCCAAGACGGCGGTGACGGCCCCGGTCATCCAAGAGGGTGGTAACGAGGGCGGCGACGGCCATGACCATCAAAAACGGTGGCAAAGGCCCAGGCCATCAAAAAGGGCAGCGATGGCCATGGCCAACAATTAAGGTTTTTGAAATTTGAAACTATCACTGTGAACTTTGTTGTGCAAGCTGTCTAACTTAATATGAGTAAAAAGATTTTAGGTTAATTGTTTCTGCTGAAAATATATTTGATGGACCTGATAATAAAAATAGTTACAAATTTCGGTCATAAATTATAATAGAAATATATATATTAACGTCATGTTTAATGCAGGCTGATTGACCAGATAATAAAAACATGGTCATTAATTGAAATATAAATTAACACCTTGTTAAATGGTGGCAGACCATTATTCCCAATAAATTACTTTACCGGTCCATAAATTGTTTGAAGTGTTCACTATTATTGATACAAGGTATTAATGTTATACATAAACATAGAAGGTCGTTCGTTGATCGGGTGGCAATAAAGATGTTATTTTCGTATTTGTTTTAGTAAAATACTAGTCTCTATCATCCATACAAATATTCTACGAATATTAGTCTGGATGGATCCTCAAAATTTGACGGAAAATAGGTCATTGTCTGGATTATCCAGTCTTTTAAGTTACCACGTACTGAATCTATCAAAACAACTCGCTTGTCAACGATGACACTCTTTAAAATTTTGTTTGTAAAGGTTTCAATTGAAATGGTAATTTTTTCTCGTCATGAATCAGAGGTACGGCTTCTCACAATCTTCTTAATTCTTCTTCGCGATTCATGCTTATTCCTCGTCTCTATTTTGTTTCTAATAATAGATGTGTCAAGTGAATTGTGGGATATATTTCAACCACGCTTTATAGAATCTAGCAAAATCGACCCGGCTTCATAAGATCTAGCACTTTACCGAGACTTTAGCCTAAAGGTTCCATTGCCCATGCGTAACCAAATGTTTGGTTTTTAAGTGGTAGATTATCCAGTAATTTTCGTCAAAATTTGAGAACCGACCCAGACCCTCCGTGTGTTGAAGATTAGGGGGTTCTGGGTGACCGAGACTAGTAAAATATCAGAGGCGGATCCCTCCCTCCTACTTTTCGACAGTGCCCTTTTTTACTACTGAAAGTGCCTTTTCTCAGACTCGAACGTTTACTTAGACAAAAATATCAGCCAAATAGCTCTTGGAGTGGCAACAGATGCAAGGAAATGACGAATAATGTTCTTGGCCCCCACCCCCCTTTCAGCGGCGTTCCCATACTCCGCGACCAGTGCCCTAATTTTGCCCCCCCCCCCTTTACAAAATTCCTACATCCGCCCCTGAATATGACCCACGACTTCTAACTTTAAACTAGCACTAGTTGTACACCATAATCCAATAATTCTATCACGTATCAGTGGCTATTTTGGTATAAAAATATTTATTATAGGCTAGTCGTTTAGTTTCGTTACATCGCCATCGTTTCCATTATCTCCCATCTCCATACAATATTTGAGTTAAATCCTATAGAGCAACAGGGTGTGACCGATTCCATTCCAACATTCCAACATTCCTTCACGTCCACGAACAAAAGAATGATATAACCCCAGAGGGCAACAGAGTCCGAATCTATTCCAACCGTAATTCCTCTACGACCGCAAACGGTGAGCCGAATGCGAGGCGATTCCCACTGTTCCTCATATAGTTCACCTGCCGGATTGTCACAACGAAGACACCAACTGACTGCAAAGACGCGTGCTCTTTGTGCCGATTGTCAACGCTAACTTTCACACAGACAACCAGCAGAGACGTTTTCGACATCTATATTATTGTAGATATTCGTTGTTCAGGATTAATGGCGCTGGCGGCTTCTTCGCGTCGTCTTCCAAGTCCGAATAAAACATTTCTAAACATTGTTCCTAAAGCACAATAGAAAAGTAAATTGACCGAACTATTGACCCTTGATACGACCTCCGTAGGACCCGTTATATTGTCTATAATCGATTTAGCTGCTGCGTATTGTTGTCCGGCGTCCATCACTTGGTTACCGGAAACCGGAACTGACACAACGTACGCTAAAGAAATGGCGCGAACCGGAAACACGAGGAGTGAGCATAACGTCATTAATGAAACGGTGATAGTTAATTTATTTCCGATGTCGTCCTGATTAGTGTTCAGCGACCTCCCCGTTTTATTCGCTTTACAAATATGTATTAACATCCCCGCGTTCACAACTAACATCACAAACCAGGGAACACCATAGAAAAAGACGATGATGCACCGAACAGCAATAGACCAGCGTTCAACAGTCGGAAAAAACAAAGCTCCGCTAAAAGTTATAGCCAATTTACAAATAACACTGATTATTAATGATCCCAACCCGAACCAAACACACAGATTAGTCGTCACAAACGTTTTGGCTTTTAACGGTCTGGAAATGGCGATAAAACGAGTTATTCCAACCGCTAAGGTCACGAGAAACGAACAATATTCCATAGTTAATCGCAAGAACCTGACTGTAAATTTCGAATCGATGCCATAATAATGAAAATAGGAATCCGGAAATTCTATGAACTTAACTGTGTATTTCTGTGGTAGTGAATAAAACATCTCGAAGGTCTGTTGATAATTTTTGGCATAAAGTGAACAAACAAGTGATACGCAGTCACAAATGGACAATAACACCAGCAATGGGTATATTGGAGTCTGCTTACGTATTATAACCCAGACGATAAGTGCCAGGATGTTGAAAATTATTCCAATTGGCGCGATGATGTAAGAGCTGATTGTGACGAGGTCATGGAATCTTGTGACGTCATTTCCGTAAGCATGGAGTGTCGTTGTATTATAGCCTTCTGTTGTCGACATAGGGACAACCATATTGAAACTGTTCTTAATTCATCAAATCGTTGTTCTTTCTGAAAACGCACATAAACATCCACAAGTTAAAAATATGCAAAATGATCCAGAATAAACTCGATTGTATCGGTTGTTTCCAAGAGAGGTCTCAAAACCTGGATGGTCAATAATCCAGGTTTTCTTAATCTGGTTCACGGATTTTTACTAATTTACTTCCCTTTATATCAACAACTCTTCTCATCCAATTAATACTCGTTTAATACTTAATTATTTCAAACCCCAAATAATTACAGAATTTATTGACTTCCATCCGAATTGAGATAATGGTCAAACAAGATAACGAATAAGGTTGACACGAACAAAGCAATTGTCCAACAACTCACAAAATACACAGTTTTCATAATCACATTTTTACCACCCGTTTTATATATTTCACAATTCATGCTTTTTATCGACCGAAACTTCTAACGTTTTTATCTACAGAATCGTCTGATGTTTTTAACATTCTTTTCAACATAATTAACAATTTCATCTTTTTTATCCATGGAATTATCAGATAGGTTTTAAGTCTTTGAATTTCACAAATAGAAGGATGTTTTTCGGTGAATGTTGACATATAAAAGTTTCCCAACATTCAGAGTAAACAGTCAGTCTAATTAAAATTGTTGATTGCATTTATGGCCCACAAAAAATGAACTGGTAATTTCAAACATAGAAACTTTGATATGATTTTTATGTCTGCAAATCCGTCAAGTTAAATTACTTATAAATTCGTGCTAGTTCTAATTTTTCTAATTAAACACACTTGTTGATTCTCCATATACGTTTGAATTTAAACACTTGTTCTACAGATGTTACAAACCCATACATTAGTTATCATGGTCCAGAAATCACAAATACCTCGTGCTCAATCCAGGGTGTGCGTTTCTATACTGTTTTGCATTATCTCTGCCGTACACCGATCCACTGTGGGCCCTTTACTTTTTAAAACACTTAAGACGATTTTTTGTAATAAAAACATTTGATTTCAATCCGGAACCACATTCTTGTTATCATAGTTGTGAAAACAAAACCCCTAAACAATCGGCTCCAAGTCCGTGCCAGATATACTTGACGATCGATTAAACGTTGTTTATTGGAACCCTCGTCATCAGCCCTCTTTATTCTCTGTACCGTTGTCAGTATAACACAGTTAACTTTATTTGGTAGCTTTCCTTGTTTCAAACCGTACCTGTGAAATAATTTCTAATGAGTTCACGGCAGCTAGGTTGTTTCAAATGAGTCCATGGTAGCTATAACTAGGAGATTAGGTTGTTTCATCCGTTTGTCTTCGATTTCACCCGCGGGTGGAAGTGGACGTTAAACTCCAGAAAAGACGCCGCCGCCGACGATTTTTCACCCGTATCCGTGAAGTAACACCAATATCCGTAACGTCCGTTGAATCCACTGTGAGGCTACAACTAAACAAATAATATCCGTAACGTCCGATGAATCCACTGGGGCTACAACTAGGCGTTTAGGTTGTTTTAAATCGTATCCGCGAATGAACGTCAATATCTGTTACGTCTAATGACTCCACTGTGGCTACAACTAAGCGGTTAGGTTGTTTCAAACCGTATTTGTAACCTCTAATGAGTCTACAATAACACCCATTTATCTGGGTAGTCGATTAAATGATAATCCCTGTGTCAGTAAAGTTATATGTTATTTTCTAAAGACCCTGTGTGAAGGATGTGGCTGTATTTACATGTGATGTAGGTAATGGTCGATCTATATGGAGTTCATCACGGGTATAAACACGACAGATAAGTAAAGACAATATTGATATAGATACTTGTATAAGTATTGATTCTTGAGTAATATTTGTCTGTTTAACAAGAAAATAATCGGAGATGTTTATCACAGATCTATATTGAACGGAAATCAGATATCGATCTGTAATATCCAGGTAAATACTTGATTGATGTCATTATATCAAGGTGATGCCGTGGAGTCAGACCACTCTGTTTCAAACATCTGAAAATATAATTAAAGATACTATAGTTAAGAGTTTAATAAAGAGTTGGCCATTCGTGTTTTAATAGTTCGAAAATAAATAATGTAAAATGAATAACTTGAAAATTTCATCCAAATTATTTTATTGTAAGCGATCATATTAGCCTTAGAAGGTTTGATGAGAAGTGTGCAATAATTGGTTGTTCGAAGCTAAGCCTCGTTCGTCCATTTTTAAATTAATCAAGATATGGCTGAACCCTTTCCAATCTATTTAAAATCGGAGAAATCTGATGCCATCGAGAGTTGGTTATGGTCTGGATCAAGTAATTAATGTTTTTATTAACAATTTAGATAACATTTCAGGCCTACAGAAAGGCCTGGAATACACAGATTTAGCTCTTGCACAATGTATGTTTAACACATTTTGTATATTTAAGAAATAGGAAAATTGAAAGAAGCCATTACATTTAGCGTAAAAGAGGCTCTTACAAAAAAAAATATATGTTATTTACATCCATTACATTTCGCGTAAAAAAACACAACTGGGTATAATTAAGGTCTCAAGAATTTTCCCAAAAGGTTTCCTTTTGTCTGTTGTGTCGGATGGGGTGGGTGGGTGAGGGAACTGGTATGGAATATCGTAGAGTGAATATACACTGAACGATTGAGGTCAGAATAAGAGCAGACCAGAGCACCACCACAATCTTTATTGTATCCCTATTATTTGTGGTGGACCTACACGTTCAACTGTTAATTTTAGGGGTCCCTATTAATGGAATCATTCATCTGATATTTTCGGGTTTGGCATCAATCGTGGCTGATCTTAATATTTGAGGCTCCAAAGTTTGAGCGATTTTCACATTATTCTTGTTGGATCCGAATTTTGAACTTTATGGGGCTCTGTGGGAAATAAATACAAACAAGGCTTCCAAGATATGGTGAACGGTGTTGGGTGGGGGGAGGAATAATTCGTCTACATGTACTTGTGGTTTTGTTCCGCTACTCCATGCTAGACCCAATGGACTCAATGGGATTTCGAGCAGCTTCCCCATCCCCATCCTAGAATCAACTTCAATAGGGCAGCTCCCCACCCACACCCTCTTCAATAGAGCCGCCACTCCATGTCCTTCTTAGAATCAACTTCAATAGAGCAGCTCCCCGCCTCACACTCTCTTCAATAGAGCCGCCACCCCGCGCCCTTCCTATATAACACCCATCCGCCCCCGATGAAATAAAATCACGAATATTCGGTTTGTTAACAAAACCCGAACCAAATTAATGAATTGAATAATTTTAGAAGTTTCAAAATAATGTTGAATAAAACATTTTTGTCTCAAAATTATTACTCTCAATAAGGTGACGTCACACAAATTGAATGAAGGAAATGGGGTTCAACATCCTGCGTTAGTTCACCAATAAAGACGGGCACCTGCCACATAGTGTGGTATCCGGGCACCTGCCAATCATTCGGCCCAGGTTCTTTTACGTGCTTACAGACGATTACACGCTGTTTAAATGTTTGATGATTGATTTTTTTCAACTCCACTATGGGTCCTTTTATCAATAGAATAAATTAAAATACATTAAAATTACCTTGTCAGTCTCAAAAACGGTTAAAGAGCCACGAAAGATGATTCGTTACGTCTGTGTTTTACATAGCCGTAGATAATAACCGCTTCGTTTCTATAATATTATAACCGACCTATTAAAATATACTAATTATAATTACTAACAGTTAAGGGACATTCCACCGAGAGAGAGAGAGAGAGAGAGAGAGAGAGAGGAGAGAGAGAGAGAGGAGATTTAACGTCCACTCTACACAAACTAGGTCATTTTGGGACTAACATACGGTTTAATTTTATTTGAATAATTTGCTTGCGCGCGTGGGTCCTTAGCAGTGGGTGGAAACCGGAGAGTCCGTAGAAAACCCACGTGGTTGGACAGGCGACCCCCCCCCCCCCTATCATGTACCCGCCGAGGGTAGATTGTTATTTCAATTATCATGAACTAGCTGTACTGGTTATTATCTATGGTTTTGTAAACTAGCTGTACGGGGGTGGGGGATTATTATATCTGGTTTAGGTGTACAAGGAGAGGTTATTATTTTAGGTTTTGCAACAAATACAGAATAACTTTACACCATTCAATTTCAGAGGGATTTTCCAGATTGGTTGCGTAGGATGGATGGCCTACAAAGTAGAAAGAAGGCATAGCCGTTCGGATGGCACGTAAAAGAATGAGGACTCGTATAAGCCATTGGTATGTCACTGTGCTTGAAAACGTTAGAGGATACTTGTCGAAACGTCGTGGTTTTAGAACAAAACCAGTGATTGTTTCCAAAAAAAATTGTGTTCTGTTAGTTATGTTTCCTAATAGATAAATGCCACTTAAAGATCATGGAAAAGAGTAAAAGTGTTGAACCGCTACCAGGGTGCGCTAGTCTATTTTATCCCCTACGCGCAAGCGAATAATGGAAGTTACAAGACACCGTTGTTTATTTGGGTAGGGAATATCATATCTTATTTTGAAATCGATTTGCAGTAATCCGAGTTAGTGCCGGTTAGTTTCAAGAATTGTTTATTAGAATTGTGTATATTTATCTGTCCTCCAGGGCCGGGGTCGAGCTAACAGTTATAGGGGACATGAAAGTCTAGCGATCAGGACAATGTACGCTCGATTACCTTTTGTCTCCGTATCTTCACTTGTCAAGACGTAGCGCCGACGGATTTGTCGCGGCAAATGTACTAGTATAGGGAGAGAGAGAGAGGGAAAAGGGGTTTAACATCCACTCAACACAAACTAGGTCATTTCGGGACTAACTTATGGTTTCATTTTATTTCAATAATTCGCTTGCGCGTAGGGGTCTTTAGAAGTGGGAGGAAACCGGAGTGCCCGGAGGAAACCCACGAGGTTGAGAAGGCGCCCCTATCTCCATGCCACATACGCTCACACTAGGGCTCGAAACCACAGCCGCAAGCCAGAGGTGACCGGCCAGCTAGAGGTCGAAGCGCGGCACTCTAGACCACTAACCCCCCCCCCCCAGTATAGGAGAACGCTAGATTGAGGTATATGACGTCCTATGTGAATTGTAGGTTAGGAGTAGGTCGGTGGGTCATATGTGGCTAGATCGTCTCCCCTGGTTACTTAGAGTCGCACGTCATTAATTTATGTTTGCAGGACACTTCAAAGAGAGACAAATGAAGTTTAGGGTCATTTCGGGACTTATACATTCAATAATTTGCTTGCGCGTTCGGGTTTTTATGAGTGGAAGGAAACCGGAGGACACGGACACAACCCACAAGGTTGGAAAGACGACCCTAAGCCTTGTCACGTACAACCGGGTACTCAAACCGAGACTCTATGATACAGTGCGCACGTGCTATCCATTCGGCCATCCAACCCTCCAGGGCACTTCACAGAGTCCATAACAGTCGACGGAAGATCCCTTTATTTACATCTCGTGCATATTGCTATTCATTAATTGTTTATTATGTTTTAATTTTCCTCTATTGTCATAGTTACTCGACTTAACGTGGTAATATGGCGTGATTTAAAAAAAAAATAACAAAAGAATTTTACCCAAAAATTATATGAGGAAAAAGTCACGTCTTAAATTTGTTTGAATAGGCTTTTTAGTCACATGTTTAACGTTGAATGTTTTAGGTCTAACTTGCTTCTAGTGTGTCGAGTATTCTTTCAATGTAAACAATGGGACAAGAAGAACAAAGAGACGAGGAAAATGTTAAAATAATATACCAGAAGCAGTGAGTGTTTTTATTGTCAACTATATATTGTGTCCGACATGTCTCGACTTTATTATATTCTCTTGATGCATGTTCAGTATAAATAATATTTCTATGTATTATGTCAGAATGACAAGCAAGGTACACATGTATTTACTGAATAACCAAATAAATGAGAGAGAGAGAGAGAGAGAGAGAGAGAGAGAGAGCTTGGTTAAAGTTCCAATAGCATTTTTTTAAGTTATTTTTTTAAAATGTATTAAAATAAAGCCCTAAAATCGATTGAACCTATAAACAGTCCTACATTGTTAAAGAATAATCCTATTACTATAATTCACTAATGCCAGTTGAGAAATTAGCAAAAATATCATTTTCAACTTCAAATTCAAACGTTTGAAGATGGCCGTCCATGGAGAGGAATGGGAAAACAAGGGAGGTAATTGAGTAACTATTTCCCCAATCAGCTTGTGTCAACCTTTCTAATGCCCCAAAAATATTGTCCATGATCGTATAATAGTGAGTTGACAACCTTTTCAGCAAAAGACAGAAATAATTATGTTTTGACTTTCTTAGAAAATATGAAATTGGAACTTCAAGGAAGAAAGGGAAAAGAAATGAAATGAAATGGGGTTTAACGTCCTACTGTCCTGCACCTAATGAAGACGGGCATACGCCATACAGTGTGCTATGACTATGAGGGGAATTGTGCCCGGGCAGCGGCACTACGGTCTTATCTTATATCGAATTCCAACTGCCGCCGTCCATTAGCCCAGTTCGGAGCAGATACTAACATAGGCGTACGGGCTCGATGACATTTAGGAGGATGGGGCAGAGCCCGAATGAATGAATGAATGAATGAATGAAATGTTGTTTAATGGCACATCAAAGGCAGAGCCCGAAATACCCGAAAAAATTTCGTGTTTACAAAGAGCTGTGCCGGTCTTCCTCGAGGGGCGAAGAAGCGGAGCTTACCTTGTATGACCCCCCCCCCCCTCTACAAGAACATTTTGGAATATTTGACGACTGTAAACACGTTTTCATGCTGTTTCAGCCCATGAATATAGCAACTTCAAGTTAGTCTAATATAGCGGAATTAAGGTGGCTGACTCGAATTCCACGAAGACGGAACTATTCCAGTCTGTGAATACAGCAACTTCAATTTAGGTCCAATATAGCCTACCTGGCTGAGCCGATTTCTGAACAAACCAATCGTCGCTGGGTTTGGGGGTCTCACTCTCCCGCAGAGAATATCGAAAAGTAAAACATCGCAAATGCATTTCTGCTTTTACAACCCGTGTAAGCAACTCCAATGGTTTTGTAACCGAACTTTCAGTCTGAATTCCAACCATCCAATCATACTGTTGCAGCTGCATTCACAAAAAATAATCGATTCACGAAAAATGTCGCACAAAGAAGAGTGGCCCCAGACAAAATATTTTAATCCATAGTCAACTCAGTAGGCCTACAAATTCGTGGTATTCAATTAAAAGAAAAGTAAAATTAGTTTTACATGTATCTGAGGGCTCAATGACAGTTTTGATAAATATATGAAATGAAATTTTTTTTTCACTTCACTCGTCTGCCCGAAAAGTCAGCTTGCCCGAAAGTTAGGCGGCAGCTCCCCCCCGCCCCCCCCCCCCCGACTCGTACGTACGCCTATGTATACTAATTATTAGATCACAAATCTGCATGCTTATGGATTAAAGCGTAGTTAATACCCCGTCATTGTTTATTTTATTAAAACACTCTTTCTCTTTGAATCTTTTTTATTCTCGATTTTGTTTTTATATACACTAAACAGTTTTAATTTTATTTACACCCATTGCTGTTGTTTGTTGTTTCCATGGTAATATAGTGTTAATGCTCGTGACGTTCAATATAATATTATGTAAAGGATTTTTTGAAAACTATTATATCATATTTATAGTTTTTAATTATGTGGCGAGGTTGACGTGACAAGGATTAAGGTTGCCTGTCCAATCTCGTGGATATTGTGCGGGTCATGCGCTTTTCTCCCACTGCTAAAGACCCCTACGCGCAAGCGAATTATTGAAATAAAATTAAACCTTATGTTAGTCCCGAAATGACTGCATCATGTTTAAGTGAAACTTGGAGGACAGTACCTTATATTTAAGCAATCAGTTCTGTCTATTTCGCCTCTTACAGCAGGATATATTAACTCTAAAAAATGAAGATGTCAGATTCCCCAAGGATGCCCTGCATTTGTACAAAAATAGTTTTGCGAGGCCATTTTAAAACAAACACTTACCAGCATCATTAATTAAAATCGTTGAATGAATTACAGAGATAAGAACTGCTATTATAGTGTTACTATTGACTTCCTGTCAAACTATCTTGTGAACCTACCCATTGAAGTCACCAGAAAGTCATATCAGATACCTGCAACTCTAACACAGATACATGCCGCCAATGTCTCCACATTAAGCGTAACAGACACAGAGAGAGAGAGAGAGAGAGAGAGAGAGAGAGAGAGAGGCTTGACGATGACCCGCTTCATGGAAGACCATCAACAGCAACCACCAAATTATCCGGGCGCATGATATGGTGATGGCTGATCGACGATTAACCACTCTACATATTGCTCGTGTTGTGGACATCTGTTTTGAAATCGTATAGCACGTTATCGCCAACTAGTTAGGAATGACAAAAGTTTCTGACGTTCCGTGAAAATTGGCGCCGTTTTGAAGCAGATCTCGACGATTCTTTGGTCAGATTTCTAGCCATAGCTGAGACGTCATGTCAGCTGTAAACGACTTTTTTTTCGGGCGGAATGTTCCTGACCGGAATCAAGGCTTAGCAACATCGTTGCTACTACAAAGGAGACTATGTAGAAAAATAAATATGTCGTGTATGTACTTGGCACGAATTCCGAGAATGCCATTGTAAAACAATCAAAATGAATATTTATTGGGCTCCACAGGCCCGGAGCGATATACTGACCGTATCTCCTCTCCTACACCACAAACTTATCAGTAGTATGCTTCCGATGTCTTTGAAATAAAATGAAGTTGTCCCCGTGGATTAAAGCGGCAATATCACATTTTTAAGTTATATTTTAAATATATATCAAAATAAAGCCTTAAAATAGATGGTAATTATAAACAGCCCCACATTGTTAAAAATAATTCTGTTAATCCTATAATTCACTATTGCCAGTTGAGAAATTGGCAAAAATGTCATTTTCAACTTCAAATTCAAACGTCTCAAGATAGCTAATGCATGGGGTATGGAAAAAATAAGGGAGGTAATTGTGTTATTATTTCCGGTGTGAATGATTTTTAATTGTTGGAAATAATACTCATGAGTTGACGACCTATTGAGCAAAAGACAAAGAAATAATTATGTTTTGACTTTCTTAAAAAATATGAAATTTTCGCTTTAATCTTATGTTTATAAAACATCTTAACGTACTCATCTGACTCTCTGACGTTCGATTTATTCCAGTAAACAATACCTAAAACTAACCGACACAATCTCGGGTTACTTCAAATCGATTTCACAACAAAATATAATACTCCCTATTCAAATAAAAAAATAATATTCCCTACACAAATAAACAATGGTGTCTTGTAACTTCATGAGAAAGAGGGAGAGAGAGAGAGAGAGAGAGAGAGAGAGACAGACAGACAGAGAGAGAGAGAGAGAGGTAATTTCGGGACTAACACATGGTTCAATTTTATTTCATTTATTCGCTTGCGCGTAGGGTCTTTAGCAGTGGGTTGAAACCGGAAGACCAGGAGAAAACCCACGAATTAAGACAGACAACCCTACTCCTTGCCACGTACAGCCAGGAAATCGACACCACGCCAGTTGACTCAATAACTGACCTTATGAGACAGCGCACACGTGCTAACCATCGGGGAGCTAGGGTCATTGAAGGAATCTAATATTTACGGTTCATCCTCTTCGTACCCCATTGTTTGCAAACAAATTTAAATAAAAAGCAAGCTGTTAAAACCTATAGCCTCTATCGTGTTCACAAGGTTTTCGGCAAAACAACCCAGGATCAGAAGATCGAGGAATAGGAACATGGATACCGATCGATGGATACAATGCTTCAAGCCAAATATGGAAAAAAGATCCTTAAACAATTATAGCCTTTGTCGGGTTCCGAAGTTTATCGGAAAAGAGGGTATAGCTCCGGAACGAAATGGGGTTTAACGTCCTAGTGTTCTACTCCTAACCTTGGCTAATGAAGACGGACAAGGGATCTTTTATGAGCACGCCAATGTGTACGCGGGACCACAGTTTTTCGTCCCATCCGAACGACTAGACACATGTTCTTGTCAGGCCCTCCGTCCTGCATCACTGGGAAGAGGATGAACTTTCTCGGCCAATGCAGGGATCGAACACCCGACCTCCAAGCTAGCGAGCCAGCGTCATACACGTGATCCCCATGGCACCGGAAGGGAAAGCTTTGTTTATCATGACCGAAATGCTTTACACCAAATTTAAAAATAATCCGCAGAAAACTGTAGCCTATATCGTGTTCACAGGAAAGGGTGAATAACTAACGAATTGAAAGTCGCAGAACGCTGAAAATCGACGTTTAAGTATTTCTGGGACACCGTCTTTGAAAGTCGATAATATCAAGGATAAAATACAGACCATGTTTTATAAATCACGAGACGGGAATAAATCATAAGACTATGTTCACATTGGTATTAATGCAAAACAATCCAATAATAGCAGTTGGTCGAATAAATTATGAAAACAGTTCAAGGCGTCATCGTTCAAGGAAGGCTCAGCCATTATTAATAGTAATTGCCCATAAAAAGAAGCACTAATAGATATCCGATGGTATCGGCATGATCAGTTCTAAGACGTCATATTGGAACCAGCCAATACATTAGTTTGAACACGCAGCAGACATTTGATTTTAACGGTTAATCTTTGTGATCCTTAGTGCAGCATCAACGAATGGAATAGGGTTTAACATCTCCACACTATACCGACTCAGTTATTTTGAGACCAACATATGATTAACATTTGATGTGATCACGTGCATTTTGTCAAACAGTGGTATTTCCACATATCCTTAATCGAAAACGAAAAAATCAGAAGGACTAGGTTCAATACTCTTATCAGCTAGGAAGAGACCACTGTTTTTCGTATTATCAGAAGAAACAGGTACAATACTCTTGTCAGCAACACCGGTGCCATCCCTATCAGCCAGGAACCGGAAATGAAAAATCGTGAAGGGTCTTTTACGTTTCCACCAGCACCCGACAACCAACTAAATCATGTTTACACCGATTAATGTAGATCCAAGACAATTTCCCAGCACCCGAACTCGTTCTAGGATTCGTATCCTGCCCCCGTGGGCATTCTCGTGGATCCAAGACCACCCTTCATATAATAAACTCAGTGTGAACATAGCCTAAAGGAAGGGATATGAACCAATTTTAAATTTTAATGTGATGATAAGATAGAGCAATCTACAGAGATACTCACCTCAACCGATCAAGACGATATAGGATATCATTTTACACAGAATAACGATCTTCTATTGGAATTTAAAGGAACTAAATCGCTAATATTTGGGATCTAGAAATTGACGAAATGGGTCGCAACGTAATATCTCAAATCAGATATATTCGTCGAAATGCGCCAGAAGTATCAATCAAATGGCAATTTGTAGCATTTGGTTATTCCAGTTTACACCGATAATATTTATTGCGCATGCTCATCAGATAAGGCTATGGGGTGACCGTTTGCCATGACTTGTGGCATATGTCTAGCCTCATTCCCCGAGTCCCTTGTTACAAATGGCACTGAAACGCTTTATGGTACACGATTCGTGTACCAATGGTCAAACGTTTATTTTGTCTTAAATATTGAATATCAGAAGCCCACCTTTTCCGGTATGATCACAGCATCAGTGTTGATTTAAATTTACAAATAATTCGTGTGTCCATTGTCAAAGACTTTGGATGATACTGATGACATATAATCATCCACTTAATTTACCCAGTCTTCAATTGGAGAAGATCTAATGATCCAAGTTCCGACAAACATGGATCTTGATCTAATTTTCCCAGTCCTAGCCATAATGGATCTAACATATATATGTTAATCTAATTTTCACAGTCCTATCCCGCATGGATCTAACATACAAATAATCTAATTTCCCAAGTCCTAGCCAGAATGGATCTAACATACAGTTAATCTAATTTCCCCAGTTCTAACCAGCATGGATCTAACATACAATTGATTTAATTTTATCCAGTCCTAGCCAGCACGTCTCCAACAGATTTGATATACTTGTCCTAGTCCTAGCCACAATGTTGTTTACTGTACCAATCTTGTCTAGCATGGGTCAACACACAGTGTACAGACCGCAAGGTTCAACATGGATCTAACTCTACCAATCTTGTCCGGCATGGGTCAACACGTATCTAACATATACCTCGTCCAATTCCAACAATTAACAGTATAGAGTCTATATAGAGTCTACATTATATTTTACCGACTGTATATAATAGCCTCTTTAAACAGACGAGAAATGATAATAACTTGGGTATAATCAACATCTCGTCATCTGATATAAAAATCGACACCAAGCGTTTATATTTCATTATTGATAATTGAGAAATTTAAAGTGTGCTGTATTTCCCATCAGGTATTATCCCATCTAACTGTCCTATCTAGCTGTAGCTGGTATTGACCAGACTCTGTATTCCATCTAGCTGGTATTGGCCAGGCTCTGAATCCCATCTAGCTGTTAGTGACTAGACTCTGAATCCAATCTAGCTGGTGTTGACCAGACTCTGAATCTCATCTAGCTGTTAGTGACTAGACTCTGAACCATCTAGCTGGTATTGACCAGAGACTCTGAATCCCATCTAGCTGGTATTGACCAGACACTGAAACCCAATCATCAACATCTATCGGTTGAGAGGGTTTCGTTCGATTAGACCCAATCACACTCCTCATAATGTTTCGTTTGATTAGACCCAATCCCACTCAAATACTGCCCAGTTGAACACAAATATCTGTCCCAAATTATGACTGGTTGACAAAGCCGTTTATATTAGCCCAGGTCGGGAATAACCAGGTTGCTAAATTTGTTACCGTATGTCACTGCAACACAAAATTCAGATGGCCACAAAGTGGAATTTCGGTTGCAAGGTTGTGAAGTGTCACTGCAATGTTATTGTACAAGTGTCAATGAAATGATTATAGTTATATGCAAAATTCCAGCACAAAATATTGAGTCGTTTGGACGTGAACGTCAAAAATGCTTTTGAGATTTCCGGTCAATTTTGGCGTTGGGTGACCTGATAATCGATTCGCGTTTATTTAGAGGTCTATACAGTGAATGATCCATGTGCTGTACTTGATAAGGAAAGGTAAATTTCACCTACACATTATTTTTATAAAATAAAAATCTGGCTTTATCCAGACACCGTATAATACAGGTTCGGACTCCGGTCTTTATTTGCAGATAAAGACTGACGGGTTTAAGTTGTTTTAAAGCGCATCACTTATGTTAAGTTAGTTGCTGGGCCCTAGGGTAGAGAATTCTAAGTGATTTTAACACAAAATAAAGCAGTTTTATTCTCCAAAATATTATCGGGATTGGCCCTTTAACACTGACGTAGCGCTATATTAATTATAAAGCCTTCGAACACAGGCGATTATTTGTTAGATTCTTTGTGACATCCATCAACAGCAAGAACAAAACAAAAAGGTACACAATCTGGACGTCCCACTACTCTTTACTTCGATCTCCTCGAATCTATTTACTTTTAAAAGCTGAAAAACTATAGAACCGTATTACTTAAAGAACAATTAAACCCAAGCAGCGCTGATACACAAAGTATTACGACTAGATACATTGGGATGTTTCGTTTGATGTTTAGGGAATTGGTTTACTGTTCTGTTTGATAAAACACGATATCTAAAGCAAACCATTATGCACACACAAGGCGGTCCCCTGTACTTTATCAGTGAGAAATCTTAAAATCTTGTTATGAAACATCAAATCAAATTCCCATGTTGGTCATAACGTAGAGATTGTTAACAACGTGTCTATGCTTGCGTTACTATTATATTGAAAACACACCACGATCTATAATAATAATTCCCATGGCCAATTTCAGACAAAAGATCTCTAAGTCTTCAATATTTCATAAGTTTCTATTCATAAGGCGTGTTTTTAATTTGTTCCCGGGCCTTTGTGGAGACTAATAAGATGGAAGTTTAACGAGAAAGCTAGTCTGGTTAGATAATGTACGAATGGCTCACGGTTAACTTATTAAACTGTACAACTTTGTTTTTGAAGACAAGACATAAGTTATTAATAGACGTATCATAAAAGACGTGTCTGCATGCTCAAAACATTTCTTGGGGCATTACTTAATCAACCAACGCGAAAGGAACAAAGCAATTAACAATAGAAAGAAATCTTTTTTTTAAAAAAAAAATAAAATAGGAGTTGATATTATCGGTCGTCAACACAATCCTTCAAACATTTTGAGACAAATTTATGATAATTTTTACTATGGCCACGTGTGTATTGCTAAACGGGGGCGTGGAACGTTTTCCTTGACAACGACGACCGCCTATTTTTTGTTGCATACAAAGTCTTACTTGTAAGCCGTGTGCTTTCCCTGATTCCTCTCGACTCACGCGGAATCCATGCCATTTTAGTCTCGAATCCCCAGCGCATCTACGTAAAAACAAAACACAAAGAAGACAGTTGATTCTTCGATGAAATGTTCTCAATATTTCAAAGAATAATGTAAAGGTTCCCATAATAATCAATTTCTAAAGAACACTGCGAGTGGTCATCTGTTCTTTGGGTACGGTTTTTCGAGTAATTTTGACTTTGAAACTCTTATTTCAAACCTTCGGTCAGGTAGCGATAGTGTTTCGCTGAAGTCTTAGTATTGGTGTATATTACCCACGGATTTACAATGGGCGTCCTCGCTGAAGGAATTCCCACCAGGCGTCGCCAGTAAAAATGCTGTCCCACGTGACCTTGTCGATGGTAAAAGGACCGTGTTTCGACGTATAAGGATTAAATTCCATATTAACGACAAAAAATAACGTTTATCAACAGTCATCAGCTCGTATTGAATGTACAGGAATACAATGCTGTGCGGTATACTATCGTGTATTTGGAGGTGTAACACAATGGTGGCAATAAACAAGTTAAAACATAAAGTCCTCTTTCATAATTATATTGTAAGAAGCACACAAAGACATAAGTATTTTCAGCAAAATCACAATCACATCTTATAATATATTAGCGCGATTTTTTACGGCCCAGCGAGAAAAGACTCTCCTTAGAGTTATCTTTCCTCAACCTCGATTTCATATTCATAAGGCCATGCCACATAATAAAATGTATGTGAATACATAACAATATAATGAGGTCACGTGGGACCCACTCTTCTATGAAATTATCTCCCTTTATCTCTAGCGAGGACGCCCATTATAGAAATAATTTACTAGGTTCGTGACGTACCAATTAAAAGTGTTGTACTGACATGTCAATCATCCGATATATATCGTATCAGTTATTTTAGTACTGTACCTGAAGAATACCACCGTACCATGGACCGTAATATCGAATCAAACCACTTAATGATTTCCCAAAGGACCCCATCAATACGATTTTATTGTTTGTTTTTTTTTTTGTTCTCTGCATTCGTTTTTAGTAATTTTAAAATCTGCCTGTTGTTAGATATATAGTTTGAGGAGTTGTACGCGTTAGTGAGGCAATATAACGGAAAACCGTTCTTTTTCGTTAAAGTGAAGATATGAAGAGTGGATATATATATATTCTAATATTTATACAGTTTACTATTAGACTTACATTTGCACGTGCTGGTAAATATAGCTTATTTCTTCAAATTTATCTCCCTTTCAAGATATATCTAATATATTGTGGGTTTTTAGTTTTTATAAACAATATGATTTATTCAAATTCAGTCGGTATCTTTTCGCAACGTGATATTTTTCAAAAAATGTTTGTTTTATTTGTAGTTCATCGAAATTTTGGATTTTTGGATAAGTCGTGTAATCATACTGCTAAATTTCCTGCGGGAATATATTGTCGTCACTACCGACTTTCCACATGCATACTCAATTTTAGATCCCCCCCCTCCTTTCCTGGGTGTATTCAGTAATTTATTAAAGAAAATATTCAGCTAGTTATAAGAAGGGATTGTCAAAATTCAGAGCCGTATTCCGATTGAACGTTGTTGTTCGGCCGATTCATTCGCAAACATTTCAATTCAAGGCTTCGAGGAGCGAGCAATATCCAGTGAGTGACGTGGTTGCTGCCCAGTTAAAAACCTATCTAGACTTAACTATGGTCGTTATCAGAAAACTGATGCTAGATTCAAAATGGTTTTGCATGAGTGTCGGGTCGCATGCGAAAGGCAGACAATGCTTATTCAATTCGAAACCCTTTACCCGAAAACGGTAGTCGCTTTACAAACGTTTAGTGATTCTGTGCCAATACTAGTTGAGAAACATTGTCGGTTCTACCAACTTTTGAACATAAGATCCCCAGGTGAGCGATCCAGCGCTTTGCTCACAAAGCCGGAAGGTTGGATGGCCGAATGTTTAGCGTGTGCTTGCTGTAACGTACGGCCTGTCATTGAGTCAGCTGGAATAAAATTAAACCAGTCCCGAAATGACCTAGTTTATGTCGAGTGGACGTTAAACCCCATTTCTCACTATCTTTACTCTCTAAGCCACCGCGTCTCCCTGGCATTTAACAATCCCGTGGTTGAGAAACATGTTTTATATCAAAAATACAACTTCAATATACTTATCAGGGTTTCTGTTTCAGGAATTGATTACGCTTTTAATAAAACATGTAAGGAATCGTCGGTGGGTGCTGGGAGTTTAGCTGGTTATGCAGTAGATGGTAACGTTACCACTTGCAGTCGGACCCGATTTAATGACAGCAATACAAGATGGTGGTATGTTGATTTTGGAAAGAGAGTTGGTGTCGCCTCCGTTGTCATAAGTAATAATCTCAACCACCGTAAGTACCATAAATATTCCTTCCTTTCGATGGAATTGCGTTGTCGGACTTATTTACAACTATTGTTTTTATATATTGTAGTTTCGACATCCACCGTTATACTGCCAAACCTGTTACAGGTTCGGTCTAATTGGCATCTACAAAGTATAGCGTGTAATAATAATAATAATAATAATCTTATAAAGCGCTAAAATCCACGTCACAATATGGAAATGCTCTACCTTGGTGGTAGCATTTACAGGGAATATACTTCGCCTTGTAACTATCATTTTAACACATGAATGAATGAATGTAGTGAGGTTAGGCATTCTACATCCCAGCACTAATGGAGAGAATAAATATGTACATACGCGATACAGTATTCTATAAAGGGCATTCTGTCAGGCAGCAATTGGGGTCCATTTGTCAAGGATTATTATTTACGTGTACACGGGATATCGGGTTTTTGTCCTACGTTTCGGACTAACATGATGCAGGTTGCTATGAGGAGAATTTGATACGTCTACTCGTATTTCTAATTACAATATATCAAGAGTATAGCCAATTGGTTACATTTTCAGCTGGTCGTTTAAATAACTTCACCATCAAGACGTATTTAAGTAATCCCAACTTAAACAAAGCGGATGGCAAATTATGTTTCTGGTACGAAGATATTTTTATTCCGGGAACAGATACTATAACCTGCAATAACGTTGTGATAGGACAATATCTGGAGATTGCCAAATTAAATAAAGATAAGCCATTGGGTTTGTGTGATGTTCAAGTTTATGGTGAAGAGTTGCCGAATCGTAAGTAATCTGTTGCTTTCAATGAAAATGTGGAAATTTTTATTGTTATTTTGAACTAAATGGTTTTTAAACTTCCCAACGGAGTACTGGGCAAAACTTGATAGATATTCGTATGCTGGTAGATATTATGTTGGAATTGTTCATGCGAGAATACTCCCAAAAACTTGTAGGTATAGTTTTAATCAAGAAAACGCGTAGTTAAAATTACTACAGAAATATCCAATGTCTGATACGGATCGCATTTAGATCGCATGTACAATGGCTGTATTTTGTTTGTATTCCTTTGTAAGCATTCAAGGATTTGTGATCTAGGGTGTTTTATATTAAAACATTTTCATTTTGTAATTCAAAGGTCACGGTAGAGCTTCTGAGATATCATATTTTACTGGAACTAAATAAAATAAACTGAGGCTGCATTTCGAACACAAAATATGGTTTTTGCACCTTCATTAAAAAAAATAAAGAAAAGCAATTAACAACTTTTCTATATTAACATATATCATTTTTAGATAAAACGTACTGTGAACGCCGTGGTGTCCGGATGGTGAGCAGTTTTGTGAAAGCTATGGGTGTGATAGAAGGTCCAATAGAATGCGCTCGACGATGTAGTCATTCATATGGTTGTGGTATGTTCAACTATGAAATCAATCTTAAACACTGTATACTAATTTATGTCAATGGAACTCTTAATCCAGATTCGGACTACGCTTTTTATGTAGCATGTTAACAGCATTATATTATTTGAATACTTCAGAAGCCGATGTTAAAGTAGCTAAATCTTCTCTCCTTTTTTGTAAACCAGACTGAATTGAGCGACACTAATCACTCTCTGCCTAGTCACACAGAGAATTTAATTAATGAACTAACATTACACCCCCCCTCCCCATGAAGTTATAGATATGCTTAATTGTATTGATATATCAAAGTGAATAACTAACGAATGGAAAGTCGCAGAACACTGGAAATCGATGTTTAAGTATTTCTGCGACACCGTCTTTGAAAGTCGATAATATCAAGGATAAAATACAGACCATGTTCTATAAATCACGAGACTGGAATAAATCATAAGGCTATGTTCACATTGGTATTAATGTCAAACAATCCAATAATATCAGCTAGACGAATAAATTCAAGGAAGGCTCAGCCATTATTAATAGTAATTGCCTATGTATAAAGATACTCACGTCAACCGATCAAGACGATATAGGATATCATTTTACACAGAATAACGACCTTTTGATGGAATTTAAAGGAGCTAAATCGCTAATATTTGGCATCTAGAAATTGACATTTTCGGCGAAATACGCCAGAAGTCTAAATCAAATGGCAATTTCTAGCGTCTGGTTATGCCAGTTACACCGATAACATTTATTGTGCCACTCGGCGAACCTCGGAAGATTTCGGGAATCTAAACTCGGCTGTATGATGAATTCCGCCATATTGGAACTACTTTAAAGGTCCCGGATGAAACATGGCTGCGCCCATTCCAAACACAAGTTGGCGACCTATTTGGCTAGCGACCTATTCGACCGATCCAGCTGTAAGATAATGACGAAATTACACTTCTATTCTGAGCTGAAGGAATGGATAAAAAATAATATATTCTACTTTCATTTGATAGACATAACGTTGGATTTTATTGGTTGATAAATAGAGACTGTTGTCTTTACTCTAAATAGGTTTCCAACGAACAGGTTGCAGCTCGATCGGTCGAATAGGTCGCTAGCCGAATAGGTTCCCAATTTGTGTAATAGCGTCAAGTTTTCCTGTAAAAGTAAACCGGTAGCCGCATCGCAAATGTATGGGCGTAGGTACATATCACTTACTGTCATACATCCGAGACTAGATGTAGTCTACGTAGTTTACGGAATCTGTCGAGATTAGCCGAGTGTTATTGTGCATGTTCTTCAGATAAGGCTATGCCGTGACCGTTTGCCATGACTTGTGGAATATGTCTAGCCCCATTCCTCAAGTCCCTGGTTACCAATGGTACTGAAACGCTTTATAGTACACGATTCGTGTACCAGTGGTCAAACGTTTATTTTGTCTTAAATATTGGATATCAGAAGCCCACCTTTTCACGGTAAGATCACAAAATCCATGTTGATTTCAATTGACAAATAATTCGTCTTCCCAAGAGAAATGGGGTTTAATTTCCACTCGACGCAGACTAGGTCATTTCGGGACTAACACATGGTTCAATTTTATTTCAATAATTCGCTTGCGCGTAGGGGTATTTATCAGTGGGTAGGAGGAGACCGGAGGACCCGGAGAAAACCCACGAGGTTAGACAAGCAACCCTACTTCTTGTCACGTACAACCACCGATAATAGCCTCGTTAAACAGGTGAGGAAATACCATGACTTGGGTATATATTGGTATAATCAACATCTCGTCATCTGATATAAAATCGACATAAAACGTATTTATTTCTTCATTGATAAATGAGAAAATTCAGTGAATTAAAGAAATTTAAAGTGTGGTGTATTTCTCATTAGGTATTGACCAGACTCCCATCTGGCTGTTATTGACCAGACACACCATCCCATCACTCTGAAACCCAATCATCAACATCTCGGTCCATTTAGTGGTTGATCGTGTTTCGTTTGATTAGACCGAATCCAACCCCTTGTCGTGTTTCGTTTGATTAGACCGAATCCCACTTCTTGTGGTGTTTCGTTTGACTAGACTCAATCCATCTCCTTGTTGTGTTTCGTTTGATTAGACCCAATCCCACTTAAACACTGCCATGCTCAGCACCAATATCTGACCCAAATTATGAAAGGTTAACAAATCCGTCTTCATTAGCCCAGGCGGAGCAGAACAGTAGGACGTTAAACCCTATTTCATTTCATTTCCGATCAACAACCAGTGTATAACGAATTAAGAAAGTCAATCAGGATTAACCAGTACATAACGAATTAGAATTTAAAAAGCCAATCGGGATTAACCTTTACATAACGAATTAAGAAAGTCAATCGGTATTAACCAGTACGTAACGAATAAGAATTAAAAAAGTCAATCGGGATTAACCAGAGCGCTAAATATGGAGATGTTGGCGCATTATACTTTCTATAAGAATGAGTAGATAACTGTACCCTCAGACATCATAGACGGCCGGAGAGAGGAACTTCACGAAGACGATCGGCGAGAGGAACTTCATAGAGTCATTGGCTTAGAGACTATGGTGAAGACATCATAGACGGTTGGAGAGAGGAACTTCACAGCGTCGTTGGCTTAGAGACTAGGGTGAACATGAGGGTGAAGACATCATCATAACGCGAACATCATGTAGGACTATCTAGAAGTATTTCAGCCTTTAGGTCAGGGTTATACAGGATGTTAATCTCAGGCCGTAGGTGTTTTAATAACTCCTAAAGTATCTGCAATAGATGTTGTAGTTTGCCTGTATTTAACCCTTGCAGTTTGCCAAATTTACCTAATATAAGCGAGTATCAAGGGTAAGAGTTTTCTTGAAATCAACACGTCAATATGATGTGTACCCAGGTACCTCGTTGGTAAGGTTTTCGTAGTTCACCCGAGTCACTCGAGTCAACACCAGACCGTTCGCGTTTTGAAGCGAGTTGGTCACATGACTGACTCGAGTCGCTTCACGTGACTTACCCGTTTACTCCCCGTTGAACGGAGAGTAAAAGGGTTCGTCACGTGACAAAATGACGTCCTTTGTCATCAGGCTCGATAAAAGAGGTAGAGGTAAGTCCGTTGTTACGGAATCTTCTACTTCTTCGTCCTCTAACGGTTCCTGAATTAAAATAAGATTCCGAATGGAGGCAGCCATTGCGAAAAAATAAAACAAAATAAATAAAGTTGTCTCGCCATTTTGTTTTGATGTCATGTGACTGCTCAGACTACTCGGACCGTTCGGGATGTTTCACCCGGGTAAACTCGGCAATGGAGTCGACTCGAGTGACGCGAGTAAACGACGAAAACCTCTGGAAATGACTAGCCAGATGTCCTTGTCAGGCCCTCCGTCCTGCATCGCTGACAAGAGGGAACCACACCGGAAAAATCTGAATGGACTTCCTCGGCCAATGCAGGGGGATCGAACACCCGACCTCCAGGCTAGCGTCTTATACTCATGTGACCACGATAAATCGTGCCCATTAACTAAAACAAGCAAACCATTGTCCGGGTTTGTCGTAAAAATAGTGTTAGTAATGTATGTTTGATAACCGAAGGTATTGATGATACCACGACCAGTTGATGGTAGTTGCACGACGTTTGAATAAAATATTTTGACTGAGAAGAACTGTTTGTTATACAAGAATAATAGTCTCTTTCATCTAAACAAATATTCTACGAATGACGACGGTGGGTTCTGGGTGACCGAGACTATAACAGCCCTAGTCCCTTACAACATAACATGGTGTCAGAAGTGAGTCAATAATCTGCCAGCGAGTTTTTTTTTGTAATTGAATGCTCCAATAATGGCGAAAGTAGAGTAACCTAAAGGTTGTAATTTTCTGCTGCCGAACGAACTGGTCGATATGACGTAGCCTTTTAACCTAAAACAATAACAAAAATATAAAAATCTGAAAACGTACTAAAATAATTCAGATCTGTAATGTTTAATTGTGAAAAACAATTTAGTATTGTTTTAATAAATGTGGATGGGTTACTTTTTTAAAATGATAAAATTATAAATTTGGTAGCTTATGAATTCAAGGGAGATAATGCAACCTTAAAGTATTGCTAAAACAGATAAAGGGAAATAACTACAGTTTTACTTACCACCGATTTCTGGCATTTAGTCTTTTTCAAATTAAGGTAACCAACTCCATTTCACCAGTTGCATATATCTGAAAAATAATAGCCAAGAATAAATAAAACAATATTTAAAAAACAAATTTTCAGATATACATGTAAGCTTATATGAACTATTCTTCATAGTTTTATAATCATATATAGACTGTAGGGTTTATATTCAGGCGGGGTGGGCAGGGGCGTAGATAACGATTTCGTTTGGGGTGGGGGGTGTTTAGTCAAAATGCGACCGACTGATGCACATACCCCCGTCCCACACACCAGTGGTACTACAAACTGGACAGTTCACTATAGTCGTGAATATGAGAGAGTATAAAACAACTGAGGAGTAGAAGAATGATTTTAAAATGGAATCGAGCGCAGAAGGCGCAAAAAAATTTCAGATATGTAACTGAGTAGAAGAATGATGTTATATGGAAATGTAACAGGGCTTTAAAATTTTTGGGACTGGGGTTAATGAGAAATGGGACAGAATCTTGAGGCTTATCTGTCAATTTCGCCTGTTTTATGATTGTATGTTTATCTCATTTTAATGAATTCAGAATAATTTAGTCGGAGGCCGACTGCGGTGAAGTCGGAGGCCGACTGCGGTGAGTATTTTTTTTGAGACCGACTTTTTTTGCCATGGCAGAAAACATTTCATAGAACAACATACTCACAACAGAATAAGAGTGACAAGCAGACATGGTTATTTTATACTATAGTTTTGTGTGACGTATGCAATTTAGGCACACGGATCCACGCAAATACATAGTATTTGGGATCTATTCTGGCATTGTTTTTGAGACCGACTGGATAAGAGTGACGTATGCAATTTAGGCTCACGGATTCACGCAAATATATAGTATTTGGGATCTATTCTGGCATTGTGTTTGAGACCGACTGCAGTGACTGCACTTATTTTGAGACCGACTATTTTTCTTCCTTGGTGAAATTTTGTTGTAAGACCAACATTATACTCACAACAGAATGAGAGTGAAACACAACATCTTTTCAAACATGATAAGTTGACAAGGTTATTTTATACTAAGACTGCTCCTATTTTGCGACCGACTGCACTGATTTTGCGACGGACTATTTTTATACTAAAGTTTTGCGTGAGTAGCGTGACGTATACAGTGAGTACTTATTTTGATATCGACTACCTCTTCTTTGCGACCGACTGCAGTGATTTTGCGACGGACTAGTTTTGTTTGCCCCCCTCACCCCCCCCCCCCCCACACACATTTACGTCTTTGGGGTTGGGGGCAGGTTGATAAATACATTTTACCTTGAAATGTGAGAAATCCGACTATAAGGTCACTAGTTATCTTTGGTTATATTAGTTCATAATATATATATCACTTGGTAAAGACGGGGGAACCCACAGGCACTTAAAGGGAATAAACTTAAACTTCTTACTACTGATTGACTATCGTTCACTCTACCCGGTTTTCCAGAGAAATAACTTTTCATTACGTTTGTCGGTGATTTTAGTATTGAAACAACGTATGGTAATTGTAATGATATTCTAAGAACAAACTGCACGGAATAATATGTAGAGATAGAGGGAACAAGGTAGGATATTTAATTTTGTACTTCATATTAAACCCACTTTCTCTCATCCGCCAACATGGTCAAGACACCATTTAAACTACGGGTGGTAATTGTAGTGATATTCTCATTTCATCTTTGGACTATTCCAAAATGACAAAACGGACCGAAGCTTAATCTTTCTTTTATAAAAATGCTGCTAAACGTAAAACAAGGAAATATTATTTGTGAATTTAACTCTTCTAGAAATGGTATTTTTGTGTGCACCACAGAAATCTCGATGACCTTTCTTGAGACCCTCTTATTGAGTCGGTGCTGACCTGACCTTCCTATCTTGATCTGTTAACACATGGTGGTTGAAAACAACAACACCAACAAACCCACGTCAGTCCTGGAATGACCTAGTTTGTGTCGAATTGACTTTAAATGTCTCATCTCAACGACTATATACTTGATAAAAAGAACCCCGACCTTTTCTGGTTGATTTATTTAAAGATACATTATTGGAGAGCAAAAATTGACTTTTGTCGGTCTTCCTTTTGGCCCCAGAGGTCATAGAAATTATAAATTAGATCTTTATTTAAACAACAAGCCAAAAATCAACCCTGTAGACCCACGGATGGCTTGGATTGGGCTCGGATTTAAATAGGATTTCGTTGATTGATTTAATCACAATGGCGTCGTGGGCGGGGATTCTTCGTGACGTTGACGTCATCATACTTCCGTCTCAAACCGAATACGCTTACGGTACCACAGTCATTGTAAACATTACTTGATAATCGAGACTATGTAGGTGGAGTTAACGCCTGTCAATCAACGATCGGCCATACTAAGAATCGGTGACGATGGAATTCAATACCATTTCTTGTCAAAAATTACACTGATAATAGTTATGTTCAGAATAAAGTAATTTGACTGCAATTTTCAGTATATTCTTCTTTCATCATCTATTTTTGAACTGTTATAGCAAGAATGGCTAACCCCTTATAAAAATCTCCCATAATGTAACTTTAAATCACAATTAATTTATGTTCATATGCGGGGTTATTAGAAGTATATACCCATAACCTCCTTGGCCCCGAGGACCAGATACAGACACGATTCGGGTTCGTACAGATATATTCCTTTAGCCGCACGTAAAAGATCCATTGACATTTGGTATTCGAACAATGTTTCCCTCCAAGCTCATTGTATTCCCCATGTCCGTCTTTAATAGCCCAGTCGATGCAGAACAGAAGGTTAAACCTCATCCCATTTCTAATTTAATATCTGCTTTTTATACACGTGTGTCTAACACTAGTAAACAAATAACCATAACACCATCGATCCATTTGCTGTACATAGAGACAATATACTTTGTGGAAGTTAAAATACTTTGTTCGCTTAAAGTTGACTTCTTAGGAATTTTAAGATGCAGAGTGGAGGACCGGACGAGGAACAGACGTCTGGACAAAAGTTCATCATTCTTCCTGTATGATGATCATCATAAGTTGATTTCACTGTTCATTCACAAAATGACGTATTACAAACTGGTTGATTTAATATTTCAGAATTATATTCGTTTTGTTTTTATTATTTTAGTGCAACTAAGATAGAAATTCAGACAGATATGTTTGTTGGATACCGTGCGGCCATATGCTACATGAACCGTATTCCGTGTGCCTAGATCCCGTTTTACCTATAGTGATAACTTGTTTTAATAGGAACATCAATTATAATTGTGAATTTAGCTGTTCTAAATCTACAATTTTTTTGCCGTGAAATTTTATTTATTCATTTTCTTTCCTGGTAACTTAATCAACCATATTGTTAAAATCTAATTTTTAAATGCAAAATGTCATGAATGCGAAAACATCAAAAAATGTAAACATATCCATAATTTTGATCAGTTTTATTGTTCCATTCGGTTCCCATTATTGTTAATTCACCATGTTTATGGCAGTGAATCGGTATTTTATTTTTTCATTCAGTTTCCTGATAACTTAATTCATGCGAATAAATCAACAAATTTAAACATATCCATAACTTTGATCAATTTTATTGTTCCATATTGTTCCTGGTAACTTAATTCATGCGAATAAATCGATAAATAAAGCATATCTACAACTTTAAAAGTTTCACTGTATTTCAACAACTAGATGTAACAAGTAATTTTATTTTCGGTTGCCGGTAACATCCTGTAGCAGGATCCAACCCATTCTTCACACAGAGACCTATCTACAATAGGAATAGATCTCTGTTCTAAATGTCGCCATATCTAACAATTAGTATACTGTTCTGTAATTATATCCTACCTCGGTGTACTTCTGTTACACACAAAAAATTTCAATTTTTGTAAATGAAAGCAGAATATATACTTCTCACATTCTGGGACTACACTTAGCGTTGGTCGATTTAGGAATTAAAGTGTCGGTCAACGAGCTATTTGACTGTTTTCAAGCGGAATTAACAGTAGATGACATTTATTGGGGAAAATACACGATTTTTATTTGATATCTTGCAGTATACAGAAATTGAAAATATTCCCGGACTAATTGTTCTTATAGATTTCGAGAAACCTTTTGATTCCATTTCATGAAGATTTATTGATAAAACTTTAAAATTCTTTAATTTTGGAGAACAAATCAGGAAATGGGGGAAACATTTTTAATATTGATTTTAAGCTCTGTGTTAAACAATTTGGTAAATCGAGTGAGTTCTTCGCCATTGGACGTGGCTGTAAACAGGGGGATCCGTTATCGCCCTATGTTTCTTTGCTATGCGTTGAAATTTTGGGTAGTTTAATAAGAAACGAGGAAGACATTAAAGGAATTAATTTAGGGAATAAAAAAAAAAAAAAAATCGTACAATATGCGGATGAAACTGCTCTGACACTTGACGGTAGCGAAAAATCTCTTAGACAGGCTTTGAATCTTCTTGATGAATTCGCAAAATATTCAGGTTTAAAACCAAACTTAGAAAAAGCTTGATTTGTTTGGAAGTCAAGAACGATTTTTAAATGTTAAAAAAAAAAAAAAAAATCTGGGAAATATCGGAATTTACGTCCCTAGGAATAAAAAAAGTACTGATATCGATAAGATGATAGACCTGAATTATAATGTTAAGTTTCAAGAAGTTTGTCACTTGATGTCAATTTGGTCTAAACGAAATTTAACTGTACTCGGTCGAATAACTGTCGTAAAGTCAATATTAGTACCAAAATTAAATCATCTTTTAACAAGCCTACCTTCACCGGATATATCTTATTTAAAGAATATAGAGAAATAGTTGTATAAATTTGTTTCGGGTAATAAAGCTGAAAGAGTTTCCAGAAAAACTATGGTTCAAAATTTTGAAAATGGTGGATGTAAAATGATTGATATAATAGCATACACAAAGTCATTAAAAATTACATGGTTTAGAAGATTATTAAAACATCAAAAAACTGCCTGGGCAAAATTGTTAGTTGCTTCTTTACCAGATAAACCGTTATTGGTTGGCTCTTTCGGGGATGATTATTTTTATAAACTATCAAAGTGTACAAAATTGGCAAGAGGTTTATAATTATATAAGTATTGCGCTAATTAAGTTAAAACCGAAAGATAACGAAATACATGATATTCTACGTCAGCCATTGTGATACAATTCAAATATAGAAATAAAAAATGAAATGTTGTTTAATGGCACGTCAGCTCCAACCGGGCCATATTGCGCCAAACATGATGAAATTATCGAGACAAATTAAACAATATCACAGGGATGTATTTATATATGTAAATAAAAACAAATATCACAGAAAATATAACTAAAAATAAATATATCAATTACATTACATATATAAATATTTAAAATGCAGTATACGATAAATATATACAATTAAAATTTTGAATAAAAATTTGTCTCTCTTAAAAATGCTAGCAATTTATCATAAAGCTCCGGTTGTGCAAATAGCTGACGTGCTGACTGGCAACGGTAGTACTTAGATCTAATATTCTTGAGATGCTTGCACTCAATCAAAATGTGCATCACTGTCAAAGGAACATGACAGTGTTGACATTCTGGTTGAGGCTCTCGCTTTAAAATGAAAATATGTGTTAAAAAAGTATGACCTATGCGAGAGCGACACAAGACAACTTCATCTCTCCTGCTCGTACGATAGGAGCTTGGCCAATCTCCTAAGAGAGGCTTGATGTGATGAAGTTTGTTTGTGCCTGCAAGATCCCAAGACCGTTGCCAGCGGTCATAAATAAAATGATTTATTGAAGATTTAAAATCTTGATATGGAATTAAAAAGTGTGATTGGGGAAGATCTAAAGCAGCTTTGGCAGCAAAATCTGCTAGATCATTCCCCCTTATATCGACGTGACTGGGGAGCCAGCAGAAGACGACGTCTTTGCTGCTGAGCTCGTACGATAGTAGCAGACGATAGACATCTGCTACTAATGGGTGTTCAAGCTGTTTATTGCTAATTGCTTGTAAAGAGGACAGAGAATCAGTAAAGATGATATGCTTTAAAGCTGAAGAGGACTGAATGAACTCCAAGGCCTGAAGAATGGCCTGGAGTTCAGCTGTAAATATTGAAGCAGCAGGTGGGAGACACACAGAAATGGTCTCAGATGGCGTCACAGTAGCCGAAGCTACTCGATCACCATCCTTAGAACCATCTGTGTATATAGGAGCATAATCACCATACTTAGACCTTAACTCTCTAAAGAGAGATTGGAACACCGTAGAGCTAGTGTCTCTCTTCTTATGTTGAGTAAGATCGAAATCAATCTTTGGCGGAGATATAGCCCACGGGGGAGTCCTAAAGACAGGGGTATTCGCAATACTGTCGAGACTGATACCAGCCTCAGACAAAAGGGGTTGTATGCGAATACCGAATGATGGAACAACATTAGTCTTCACCAGATACAAATGCTCATGACGAGGTCTAAATATGGTGTTAAATGAAATATGATTGGGAAGTGATGCAATTTTCGTAGCATACTGCAGGGCCAGTTTATCACGTCTGTTGTGCAGTGAGGGCTCGTGCGCCTCGACGTATAAACTGTCCACTGGAGATGTACGAAATGCTCCTAAACTGATTCTAAGTCCCTGATTGTGTATGGTGTCGAGCTCTTTGAGATAAGACTCGCGGGCAGACCCATACACAATACACCCATAATCGAGTTTTGATCTTATTTTGATCTTACGGTCTGCTCCCCAGTCAGTATTTGATAAGACTCTCAATATGTTGAGGGCTTTCAGACATTTCTTTTTAAGGTTTTTAATGTGGGGGATAAATGATAATTTCTTATCAAATATCAGCCCCAGAAATTTGGTTTCATCCACGACTGGTAGGCGATTGCCATCCAAGAAGAGTTCTGGATCTGGATGTAAACCTCGTTTCTTACAGAAATGCATGCAGACAGTCTTGGATTTCGAAAAACGAAATCCATTTTCGGTTGCCCATTGTTGAAGTGAATTCAAACAAAGCTGCAACTTACGTTCGATTATCCGCATGTCTGTAGAACCATAGCACATCTGAAAGTCATCAACATAAAGAGCGCCATTTGTACCTGGTTTAAGGCACGCTGGGATTGTATTAATTTTTATCGCAAAAAGTGTGGGAGATAATATGCTTCCCTGGGGAACTCCCATTTCCTGAGGAAATGGGTCAGAGAATATTGATCCCAGTCGTACCTTAAATGACCTATCTTCGAGGAAATTTTTAATGAAGATAGGTAAGCGACCTCTTAGGCCGAGGTTATGGAGGTCGCGCATGATACCGTGTTTCCACGTTGTATCATATGCTTTCTCCAGATCGAAAAAAATTGCAACTAAATGTTGCTTCTGGATGAAAGCGTCCCTGACGAACGTTTCAAATCGAACGAGATGATCAAGAGTGCTCCTTTGGGACCGAAATCCACATTGGAGGTCTGTAATGACGTTGTTGGACTCAAGGTACCAAACAAGCCTTCGATTAATCAATCTCTCCATGGTTTTGCAAATACAGCTAGTTAAAGCGATCGGACGATAGTTAGTAGGATTCGTATGTTCTTTTCCCGGTTTACGGATGGGAATTATTGTGGCTTCATGCCACGAAGGAGGGAAATTCCCATCAACCCAAATCCGGTTGAAAAGATCCAGTAAGATTAGGAGTGTTGGAAAAGGTAAATGTTTCAAAATTTGGTAGTGTATTTCATCTGGACCAGTTGCAGTGTCCCGAGCTCGCTTTAGCGAATCACGGAGCTCTGCAATGGAAAAACGATCATTGTAGCATTCATCATTGCGGGACTTGAAATTAAGTCGCCTTTTCTCCTGTTGTTGTCTAATGCCTCGAAAGGCATCGGAGGAGAAATTGGATGATGAATTGAATGAAAAAGTACTGGCCAGAGAATTAGCAATATCAGGAAATGTTGTTAAGGTGGTGTTATCAACATTGAGATGGTTAACTGATAAAGCACTACTTTTACCTTTAATCCTACGAATCCTGTCCCATACCGACTTAGATGTGGTACGGGAATTGATCTTAGAGACATATCCTTGCCATGAAGATTTCTTTGCTTGGCGTATGGTTCTACGGGCCTTCGCTCGGACCATTTGGTATGCAGCAATATTCTCCATGGAAGGATGGTTTTTTAATCGTCTCAGGATACGATCACGCTCTTTAAGGGCGGATTTGCAATCGTCATTAAACCATGGTTTATTGAAACGTTTTGGTTCAGTCGTGGTTTTAGGAATCGCCTGCTCAGCTACATCTTGAAGAATTGAAGTGAATAAGGCCATAGGCTCATCTGCATCTTCTAACTCCTTTGCATCAAAGGAGAAAAGACACAAAGATTCAAACAGAGCCCAATCAGCCTTATGCAACTTCCACCTCTGGGGTCTTTCGACCGGAGAGGGACCATTATTATCAATTATGATAGGAAAGTGGTCACTACCACAAAGATCTTCATTTACTCTCCATGTAAAATCCTGAAACAGGACCGGAGAGCAAATGGTGAGATCGAGGGAGGAAAAAGAAGCTGTGGCAGGATGTAGATAAGTAGGCGAGTCATCATTTAATAAACACAAATTATTAAGGTTAATGAAGTCCGCTATTTGTTTACCTCTGTTGTTATCATCTGTACTACCCCATAGAGAATGATGACCATTGAAATCTCCCGTAATAATAAATGGGAGAGGAAGTTGTGCAGCAAGGTCATCAAGATCTCTGGGATTAAGATGTAAACTTGGTGGAAGATATACAGAGCAGAGTGTTATAGGAATATGCAACGTCACCCTAACTGCAACTGCCTGTAAAGGCGAGTTGAGGGTGACTTCACTCTGGGGAATATCTCCATTAAGAATAATAGAAACACCCCCATGAGCTCTACCATCACCAGCTGCGTGATGATGGTAACCAACAAAATGTCTAAAAGACAAAGTGTCAGAATTCCGTAAAAAAGTTTCCTGTAAACAAATAGCTAAAGGATTGTGTTTTTGAATTAATAATTGGACTTCATTAAAATTTGGTTTTAAACCACGACAATTCCATTGAATAATGGAATTTAACATTGTCAGGGAATTTTATTTTTTGACGGCTTACCATGCGGGTCCATATGGACATCCGCGACGGCAACACCGTCCATCAGATCATCCCCATATCTATTATAGAGAAAAATAGGGTCTTTTGAACCCTTTTTCATTTTCTCTTTAAACTTTGCTAATCTCCTCTCTTTCCTGGAGAGGACAGTTTGATCCTGAGAGGGTGGGATACCCTTCAGCTGCGAACTTGATCCAGCAGTGCTGGAATCAAGAGCGACAGCTTCAGCAGAAGGCGAGGGGCGCGACCCCTTGTCATTCTGGGTTGACGTGTTGGGGATAGTCCCAACACTTCCAGGTTGCGACAAGGAAGGTTGTCCCTCGCCAGGCAAAGAATTAATAGTTTGGATCGAGTTCTCTCGCGTTTGAGAGAAGCTCGATGCCCCTTGATCTGATATGTCTTTTGGCATTTCCTCTTGATCAGGCCAGGTTATGTCTGTCTGAACAGAAGTTGTTTTAGTAGAAACTTTGACTGTACTTGCATAAGATTTCCCTTGTGGTGCAATGGGAAATAATGCAGTAAGTTCTACTTGCTTACGAGCATCGAAATGTGACATCTTTCGTTCAGACATCACCTGTTGGATTCGTTTCTCCTTCTGCCAAATTGGACATTCGCGAGAGTAAGCAAAGTGCTTACCCTTGCAATTTATACAACAAAAATCAGCCTGGCAGGTAGCGCTTTCGTGGCCATCATGACCACAGCGAGCGCAGGTGTCTTTACCTCTACAGACAGTTTTGCTGTGTCCAAACTTTTGGCATTTGTAACAGCGAAGGGGGTTAGAAATATACGAATCAACAGGTATATTAAGATAACCTGCCTTGAGAGTTTTGGGTATTTCGGGACGATTGAAAGTGAGGATGTAGGTGCTTGTAGCAATCACCTTATCTCCCCGACGTACGCTAATTCTTTTAACGTGCGAGACGCCTTGGGATGAAAGGTATTCTACCATTTCATCCTCACTGCTGCCTTCAAGATCCCGACAGCGAATAACACCTCTACTTGAATTTAACGACCTATGCGGCGACACCTTGATCGGAATGTCTGCTAAGGATGTGGATTTAAGCAGCATGGTAGCATGCTGTTCCTTAGCACATTCGATCAGAAGTGTTCCATTTTTCAGTTTTTTGATAGCCTTGGGCTCACCGGCCAAGCCAGCTATGCCCTTGGATATCAAAAAAGGTGAAATTTTTGAGAGGTCGGTAGAGGGACTCTCAATCAAGAGAAACCTCGTCCATGCCTTTGACATTTTATTTGTTGATTTAAATAGAGTAGAAACGTCCTCTGTACTAGGACGTTTCTGTTTTTTATTTTGTTCTTTATTAATATGGATTGGGGGGGGGGTGGGGAATCCATGAATAAATATTTTTTTTTAATTCACCCCTCGTCGTCCCCCAGGTTACTTCCCTGCCTACCAGGGGGAGGACTAGCACGGATCGCCAGTGCATGGCCTCAGGGCTCGACGAGGGGTATACTCAAGCCAGAAGTAAAAAATACTTTCCAACCTGATTGACCCAAGCCGCCGCTCTGTAGAATGTACTTAGGACACAAAGGTAGATATTATGCTGAGTGAATAAACAACAGAGCATTAAACTGGAAAGAGTACACTCCACAGAGCTAAAACGACCAAAGCCGATTGATCAGAGTGGGCCACTCTGACCTCCCGTCTAGGTGAACCATGGGCCAAAGCAATGTGTTGCAGAGAAAGGGCTCGCAAGCCAAATCCCCACTCAATTACCAGGATTCCACTCTCCACCGACACGGGTCGCAACGCACGGCAAACACGTTGCCCCATTACAGGGGTCCTTTTAGTCGCCTCATACGACACGCAGGACATACGAAGGGTATATTCTTATCACCCCCTACACCCCAGGGGGGTAGAAATAAAAAATAATACAATATATTTTGATGTTTGGCATCAGATAGGAATAAAGTATGTTTATGATCTTTTCGATAAAGGCGTTTTTATGACATACGACACGTTTAAATCTATTTATAATTTCTCTCCACACTTTACAGACCTGTATGGATTAAAACAATCACTTCTTGCTAAATAGACCACGTTAAACAAAATAGTAGATATCAGGTTAATATTACCCATTTATCCTCAAACTATTGAATTCATCTCTAGGTTTGATACTGGGGCAAAACATTAAATCAATTTTTAGCTAAAATTGAAATTTTTAAATCAGATTTGTGTACCTTTTGCAAAAAGGAAACAGAATCATTAATACATCTTTATTACAGCTGTGAACATGTACAAATATTAAACACAAAAACATATTATGGAACACAATTACTATTTTAATTAAAGCGACGTTTCGTAGAGGATTCTCTCAACGTTGTCAAGCGAATGATAATGAAAATAATTACAGAGGGTTTATATACAAAAATAAGGAATCCTGAAACCTTAAATATATTAAGTCAACAAGACCTAATGAAACCGTATACATAAAATCTATAATAACTAATAATAGCTAATTAACAATTAAGGAAGACACTGATTATAGTAAAGTTACTGGTCAAAGGAAAAATTGTAACAACATACACATTAAATTATAATAGATAAGGGGAAACCACTAAACCACTAAATCCTAATCATGAAAAGTAACAGATCAAAAGAAAATTTGGCAAAACGTATAGGATCTATTAGCACAACAATATCAGGGTAAAAAGTTATTATTGCTCCGTAGATGAGAGAAAGGGAGGGGGGGGGGGTCAGAGGAAAATTAAATAATCGGTGATATTACAGTTTAAATAAATAAATTTACAGCCACACGACACACAAACACAGATGACATACTACTTTAATAATGTCTATGTAGAGTTTATGACTGTGATTATATAATATCGTCTCATGTTCATTTTATTATATTAGGGGTCACTCCAGTTAAGTTGTATTAGCGATTATTGTATCATAAGCCCGTGGTAGATAGACACCTTCATCTCTATTTAATGCTGGTTTGTAGCGTTTTATGTTGATGGCTTCCAAAATCTTTCTCTTCTTAGTATGGTTTTGGTGGATCGCTAATTTCTTCGTCTCTTCCCATAGTATCTTGTGTTTTGGATTTTGTCTGATGTGGTCAGCTACAGCGGAGGTCTGGTTAGATGGCGTTGGTTGGTGTTGACTAAGCCTTACATCTAATGATTGTCTACTTTCTCCAATGTAGCTGCTGTCACATGAGCAGAAGACTTGATAAATGCATCCTTTTGGTGACGTTGGTTTCGTTGATTTACATTTACCATTGGCTTGGAGGATGTCTTTAATGGTGTTAGTTCCCGAGAAGGTTACCTGGATACCTGCTTGTTGCAACAATCTTCTTATTTGGTACGATGTTTTGCCATTAAAGGGGATAGTAACTCTGATTGGTGGTTTATCTTGTGTTTTGAATTCGGTGTTGTCTGATAGTGCTTTCTCTATTACTTTGTCTACTAATTTAGGTGGGTATTCATTAAAGGTGGTAAAACTTCTTTGAGGTGGGTCATCTCTGCATCCAGATTCTCAGGTGTTGAAATTCTTTTTGCGCGTTTTACTAATGATGATAAAGTTGCTCTTTTGACACTGATAGGTTGGTTGGATTTGAAGTGTACATACTGTCTGTATGCGTTGGTTTTCTATACCACGGGCTTATGATACAATAATCGCTTATACAACGTAACTGGAGTGACCCCTAATATATACTATTCCAAAAAAGTAGGGGATATTTGATTTTGGGGGCATAATACTAAAATATGCAAATGACTACGAAAAAAGTCACTATAGAACCTATGTAACAAAGTTATCTGAACATTCATTTAGGTGCAAAGAACTGTATGACCTCTGGTAGTTTTGATATTTATTATAGTGGACGTTTCTTTTACTGTCTAAACTTATTTAAGGCACGATCTTGTTAACTACATAATTTATTCCATATGTTATTTACTAGCTACATACGATATGCACAAACGCCATAGAACTTCCTTATTTGATGATCCCTCATGTCCACCTTCCCTAAGTGTTGGAGGCTTTATATACAGTAGTATACACACAGTAGATTAGGAAAGACAAGACAGCCAGAGAGAGAGGGAGAGAGAGCAGGCGGCAGTCCAGCCGCTGCATTGGCAGTGGTGTAGAATGGTAGATACAATATAGTTAAATGTGTTCCTGTCGTAGTAATTGTTCCAGTATATATAGACTAGTTCCTGTAGTGTAGATGTAGGCCTATTTGTGTATTTGTTGATATTCTGTTCCCGATGTAAATAAACCATATATATACGAAGCTGACTCTCTAATAACTAAAATACTGTTACAGTGATTAGATTTGAGAGAGCAGGCGGCAGTCCAGCCGCTGCATTGGCAGTGGTGTAGAATGGTAGATACAATATAGTTAGATGTGTTCCTGTCGTAGTAATTGTTCCAGTATATATAGACTAGTTCCTGTAGTGTAGATGTAGGCCTATTTGTGTATTTGTTGATATTCTGTTCCCGATGTAAATAAACCATATATATACGAAGCTGACTCTCTAATAACTAAAATACTGTTACAGTGATTAGATTTGGTGCATCGACCGGGAAGGTGGACAGGAGGGATCATCAAATAAGGAAGTTCTATGGCGTTTGTGCATATCGTATGTAGCTAGTAAATAACATATGGAATAAATTATGTAGTTAACAAGATCGTGCCTTAAATAAGTTTAGACAGTAAAAGAAACGTCCACTATAATAAATATCAAAACTACCAGAGGTCATACAGTTCTTTGCACCACCCGCAACATGCGTTAGTCATCTTACAACAAGCAAAACAATATATTTCTGAAAATGTACAAATCTATGCTGAACGTTTACTTTCTTTGGCAAATAAGGCTTATAATTCTGCTGAAATTCTTTTAGAACCCGTTCAGCGACAATTAGTAGGATATTTCATAACGGGATTGTTAGATGATCGGTTAAAGCTAAAATTAATTCGCGACAATCCTAAAACTCTTCAAGAAGCCACGGTTTCGGCTATGACAGAACAAAATTTGCAAGCTCGATTTGCGTTACGTCTAAATCAGCGTTCTACCCCTCGATTTACCAATAATCATGAGCCAATGGAAATTGATCATCTTCGGCCCATGCAAAAATGTCAAAAATGTTATAATTACGGCCATCGTACTAATGAGTGTCGGTCCATAATTAGTTTACCACCTGCCATTAATAGTGTTCAGGATACTAAACCACCTTTTTATTCCAGTAGGTCTAATTTTATAAATAAACCCCCCTTTTCTACAAATAGGCCTACATCTACACTACAGGAACTAGTCTATATATACTGGAACAATTACTACGACAGGAACACATCTAACTATATTGTATCTACCATTCTACACCACTGCCAATGCAGCGGCTGGACTGCCGCCTGCTCTCTCTCCCTCTCTCTCTGGCTGTCTTGTCTTTCCTAATCTACTGTGTGTATACTACTGTATATAAAGCCTCCAACACTTAGGGAAGGTGGACATGAGGGATCATCAAATAAGGAAGTTCTATGGCGTTTGTGCATATCGTATGTAGCTAGTAAATAACATATGGAATAAATTATGTAGTTAACAAGATCGTGCCTTAAATAAGTTTAGACAGTAAAAGAAACGTCCACTATAATAAATATCAAAACTACCAGAGGTCATACAGTTCTTTGCACCTAAATGAATGTTCAGATAACTTTGTTACACCTAACAGAAGAAACATTTCCAGTTACATGTGACGCCCAAACGCACCAATAGCTACCGCATGGAATGCAGGTGATGCTTGGGATCATCATGGGGGTCCAACCCAAGATTCACACGACTCTGACTTTGAATGTTACAGTCATTGTGGCATTGAATTCCAGGGTGGAAACATCAGTTGTTTTAGTGACCAGAAAACAAATTTTGATATGCGTCGGCTTACCCAAAATGGAAGGTTACGTGCCCTTGGCATGCTACAGATCGGCACAACACAGGCGGTTGTGGCGCGGACGATGAATGTTTCTCAGTCTGTCATAAGCAGGCTATGGTCCAGATACCGTAATACACAATCTGTACAGGACAGACCACGCTCCGGTCGACCAAGGGCGACAACTCAAGCCCAGGATCGATTTATCCGTACCCTGACCTTGAGAAATCGTGTCATCACAGCAAATCAGATCAGCGCTCGTCTTCAAACAGACACTGGTGTGAGAGTGAGTGGCCAGACGATTCGGAATCGACTGCATAGAGGTCACCTTCGGGCTCGACGTCCTCGCGTGATCCCTTATTTGAGAGATCATCACATTCAGGCTAGACGTCGTTGGTGTAGGGATCGTCAACACTGGGATAATCGACGCTGGAGCAATGAGATGTTTTCAGATGAGTCAAGGTTCACTGTTGATTTTTTGGACAGACGTAGGAGGGTGTGGCGTCGTCGCAACGAGCGCTTCCAAGACGTTAACGTCATCAGACATGATCGATTTGGGGGTGGTTCTGTTATGGTGTGGGGAGGCATCACTGTTCACTGTTGATCTTTTGGACCGACGTAGGAGGGTGTGGCGTCGTCGAAACGAGCGCTTCCAAGACGTTAACGTCATCAGACATGATCGATCTTGGGGTGGTTCTGTTAGGGTGTGGGGAGACATCACTGTTGCTGGAAGAACGGCTTTACATGTTGTTGCAGGGCGTGTTACAGGCCAGTACTACCGGGACAACGTCTTGGCAGTCCATGATGTGCTGTTCGCACGACATCATGGCCGCCGTTTCATCTTCCAGGATGACAACGCAAGATGTCACAGGGCCAGGATCGTTACAGGTTACCTCCAACAACAGAACATCACCAGATTACCTTGGCCAGCACTGAGTCCCGACCTCTCCCCCATCGCGCATGTCTGGGACATGCTTGGACAGAGGTTACGTCAACGTCAACAAAGTCCTGCCAATGTCCAAGAACTTGCTGCTGCGTTGCAACAGGAATGGGAAAATCTGGACCAAAATGACCTTAGACGTCTCATTAGGAGTATGCCACGTCGGATCAATGCTTGTTTGGCAAACAGAGGAGGATTTACCCGTTACTGACTTTGATGTGATGCTGTGGTAATTTTGCTGTTTGACCCTGGGTATCATTTTACCCTTATAATGGTCAGTCTGTGCCTTACTTATTCTAACGATCATTTGGAATAAATCGATGAATGTGAACTTCATTTCATTTTGTCATTTGTTTCTTCGTCAGTTTCATTAGGTGACTTTAATAACACTTAAAAATCAAATACCCCCTACTTCTGTGAATAGTATATATCAGTAATAATTGGTTTTATAACATTCTCAAAATCCGATAATAAATATGAAAAACGTAACGTCATTAATCGATTTATTTCCCTGTTTTACTTCCTTCTATTTTAATGGCAGTAAATAATAACATCTGTTGATATGTGAACATGTTTAAAAGAAGGAACCACGTCGCTGTTCTTCATACAACTTTCAGTTAATCAGAGAAACTGTTTAAATCTTTCAACATGCGTTTAACGTTGATCTTAATACTAATAGTGATCATTTGTATTGTAATGAATGATGCCCATCGTGGTAGTCGGGGATGGGGTCGAGGAGGAAGGCGACGACTCGGATGGAAAGGATGGGGACGGCTCGGAACGTGGCGAGGAGGGCAACGTTGGGAAAGCCGGGTTAAGGATTGGGAGGATATGGAGGAAACAATTGGCCACCGCGACGACATTGTCAGCCAGGTAAGAATATTATTATTATTATTATAACGGCATTGATCATCTATTTCTATATCCTGACAGAGGCATCTGATGAAAAGCCTAAGATATTTGATAAATGTTTTTATGCGTCACTGACGGAAGTGGAACCAGTAATTGTCATCTGAAATATAGAAAAAGGTGACCGTCTCCTTTAATATAATAGAAGCGTTGTTAATTTCATCCTTTAATATAAGAGAAGCGTGGTTGACATGATCCTTTAATATAAAAGAAGCGTTGCTGCTTGATCCTTTAATATAAAAGAAGCATTGCTGACTGGATCGTTTAAAATATTAGGAGCGTTTGAATTGATCTTTTAATGTAATAGAAGCCTTATTAGGATATTGTTGACCGTTCGACCACAGTTACCCACAGTACGACCTTGATATTGAGTGCAATGTCTTAACTCATACCATGGCCCTAGCTTAGAGTACAATTTCATTTGGCGTAGTATGGTCAATGCGTAAGACTTTGAGATCCCTTGTTCGATCCTTGCATTTCTGTAGTGGTGCAGAACAGAGTTCGTACTGATGGGGCGACACACCGAGGTGCCATGGACAAAATTGACATGCTCGCAACAGATCCATTAATTGTCAGTTAGAATTCGATATAAGTGTTTGGTCATATAGAAGCTGTCCTGGCAGGATTTGTTTCATAGCACAGTGTATGGTGCATACTCAGTCACAGTCGGTGTGTAACATCAGACCGTTAACCCCATTTTATTTGAATATAATAGTTGAATGAGTTGATCCTTATATATAATATACGTTTGGTTGGATTGCCGAATGGTTGAACCACTATTCGCCCAGAGCCGGATTAGGATAATGTTGGCCTCTTTATTCAGGATATTTGACTTGAAGGATCTATTCAAACAGATATTTTAGCTGAATATCTGGATTTGGCTTTCACAAATAAAATAACTTTTCACATTCCCTGGGGCCTTCCTGCTGGCGAACACCACCAGACTGCATTTCTTAACGTCCGAGACTGAACACTGCCCAGTTTTACATACGATCATAACCATTTATTATGGCGTGTCAGAAGGAGTTTATATTTTTTATACAGCTCTTTCAAATAAAAAAAACAAGGCTGATACTTTAGATGGGTTGCTGGGTTGAATCAGCCACCCAATGTTTATCCCCTCATTACTAATGGACCGGCCGTGGTGATTCGGTGAGTAAGACGCTTACCCGTTACCAAGACGTTCTAGGATTTGCACTGGAGAGTTTCACTTGGATATCCGGCTTTGTTAGCTACGTGTACCTATATTCTCTTTGACCTCAACTTATACTACAAGCAAATTGAAAGCTTTTGTCTTTTCTTACAGTTGATGGTAATTGGGGACCGTGGTCTCACTATGATGAATGCTCTGTAACATGTAATGCTGGCACACAAAAGCGATATAGATTTTGCAATAACCCTGCCCCGGAGTATCATGGACACCCCTGCTTTGGTAGAAATCAAGAAAAGCGTAACTGTAATCGATATCCTTGTCCAGGTAGGATATATATTATAAGATAGAAAGTGCCAACGTGTCAAATTCACTGTCAACGTCCCATGGTAAAATAACTTTACTGTCGTTCCTATTGCAAAGTGACTTCTTTCCCTTTACAAGGTAACTATTATTCCCATTCGCAGTAGAAGGAGTATCGACAAGTGATTGCAGTACTTTTATCACTGAACTCCTACTCTTGTCTTCTATACCCTGATGCTTCCGATTCCTTACAATTTATCCTACCAGTGCCAATTAGTTTGAGATTACCAAAATTATGGCCCCAAATATTCTGCAGTGCAAATCCCATAATTTATGCTATAATTCCAAAAGGAAATAATAAAATAATCTACAGTGTTTTCTATAGTAAATTATCTTTTTTGACTTCAATCAAGTTTTGTGAACAAACTGTATAGTTAGTTGTCCCATTGTACTCAATGCTAGATTCTATGAAGTTATTTTGTGAATAGACTGTACATTTACTTGTCCCATTGTCTTCAATACCAACTTCAGTCAATGAACAAACAGTCTTCTCTTGGATTAACTTTAATCGATCCGTTAGCTAACGGATAATGAAATTGACTTTCCAGCAACGGGCAATGGGTCCCACCTCTGTATCTTAATCGTACATAATACAACTTTAATGAAAGAAAACTAAAATATAAACGGTAGATTGCTTCGGGAATTGGAGGTGCCGTCAACTACGAGATCAATGAAAGAGAAAGCTGCAAAGGTCAAAGTTTGAAGAGATTTGATTGTATTACGACAGAGGTAATTATTCTGCACTCAACGCACTTGGCATTCAAAGTTTTAAGATAGGAGACAAGTCTGTTGTTGACGTATGTTTTTCTCTGAACCTATAATATTAAAATAACTTATCTAAATGATGGTAAATGTGCGAATGCACCTGTGGATATTCTGGACCAGTTTGTGGTGGTAAAATTATAGATAATTACCAATGCTGAAATACGTCATCTTAGTATGTTTAATAAACGTAACGTCATATTAGTATATTTATAAAATAGAGTTTATATAAATTCACTATTAAATGTACAGTTGGCTATCGTTTAAGAGAGTAAACGCACGAGCTCCAACAATAAATTCCGATATGTGAGGTGGCGTCGAGATGATTAATCAACAGACATTGATAGTACGGTGATGTTATTTTCTATTTTCGGTATTAACTGTAAACAACCTCCCCCCCCCCCCATTAAATGTTCACTTAATAGTCAGGGGCGTTTTAAGGTTTATCATGGCGGAGGCTATACTATTTTGAGAGCCCTCTTGTGCGGGGGTCCGGGGGAGGGGTGGTGTTTTGATTGATGATTTTCATACCAATGCGATGACTACAGTCTCATTCAGTAGTGGATTCGACAGTAACAAAGTAAAGAAAACTATTGAATCAAACTCGGGGGGCCCTTTCCATTGGCTAGAGGGCCCTTTTTGTCAGACGAGGGGCCCTTTTGTCTGCCTTTAGGGCCCTCCCTAACTAGGGTACATTTCATTTTTATCATCGGTTTTAGCATTTTTCTCCCGTTTTATTTGTTCAACTTTTTTGATTTTTTTTCGCGAGGAGGCTGGCGCCTCCAGCGCCACAGCTATAAAACGCCTTTGTTAATAGTAAATACAGAAGCGACCACAATAAACACAAACATTTAGACAAGACATAGTATCGTTTAAAATTGTATATTTCTAGTTGATTCTTGTAACAACAGATGTTTGAACAATGCACCATGTAAAAATGGTATATGTGATTGTCCTCCAGTGTTTAGTGGAGAAGATTGTGGAACTAAGACAGAACCAGGTATGTTTTTATATTAATAATAATACTAATTAAATATACAACTATGCATCCTCAAGGGTGATGAGGATCAGTACGCGGACTTCAGTAGAGAAAACATGCCAAACTAACTGTCGATATCGAATGTTGATATGTTTTGAAACAAGTGAATGTATCGCGCCACGTCCCTTTATATGGCACTGCTATATCTTTACGTAGGTTGCTTTGTAATTGTGAAATATTTAAATCTAATTTTGTATCATCGTTTGTAAAAGGCGATCATCATTTAAATGTCTATAAGTACGAGTAATGATGTGTAGACTTTACTACAGGTTCGTGTACAAGATTTTTTGTTTGTTGAATGTAGTGCGCTTGTTTAACGTAACTGTTGTTGTTTATTTCAGTTGATCTGTGTGAGAATATCACCTGTTTAAATGACGGTCAATGTGTATCAGGTATTTGTAAATGTACCCCTGGTTACGGTGGAGAGGATTGTTATAGTGGTTGCTATTTAAAATTATGTTCAATATCTGTCTAATTTTATAGCTTAGTACGGCAGATTTATCCGTATCCACCCACATTCCCTAGTCTATCGTCACATTTTGCATTTAATATATATTCATTTGTCCATCCATAATTTAAATGCATGTACTTAATTTATCCCCTGATCTTTCGACGTTGATGTTCATCTACTTTCGATTTATTTATAAATAAACGTCATTACGTGTGTGCCAGCTTACCACATTGTATATATCGTTTCTGATCGTATACACGCGTGCTTGTGTTTCAATATTAATAAAATAAAACCAAGTACGAACAATCCAAACCATTAGACGGAATTCGAAGTCCTAAAAACGTTATTAGGCAAAATAGTGTAATCAGCAAATGGACTGCTCCCCGTGTAGAAAATACACGACAAACAGTGGTAACAGGTGTCCGATATTATTTTCATTATTGTGTTATATCTTTCTTGTCATTTGTTCAGAAGATATATATTTTTATATAAATATTTGTTTTGTTGTTTGTGTTATTGAGTAAGGGGAGACATTGCAGTCGCATTTCATTCAATTATTGTAGATCCCAGTCAAGATGTGGGATGGGGATTCCTTATAGTCACTCTTTAGCTGACACTTACTCATTACCAACCGAAGAGAGTTGTGATCCCAGGCGAGCTTAGCAAAACCCCTCCCTGGATAACACATCAGTAGCCGACGTTCCACCAGAGAATCTTTGCGCTAGAGGGGCCTATTATATTGTGGATACAGCCGTTGAACGCTACAATGTAAACATTGGTTGCAATTGTATATTGTGGTAAATATAACAATTGCTATCAATTGTAGAAAGTGTGCATCGTATACACCGGTACCAGTAAAACGTGGAGGACAAACTCTCGAGCTCAACAAGCTTCAAAAATAAATTCTGATATGTGAGGTTGCGTCAAGATGACTACTCAACAAACATGTTATTTTCGGTATTAACTGTGGACACCCTTCCACATTAAATGTTCACTTAATAGTAAATGCAGGTCGACCAAACTACACACAAACAATTACACAAGACGTTTACTATTGTATAATGTACATTTCTAGTTGATTCGTGTAACAACAGATGTTTAAACAATGCAACATGTAGCAATGGTACATGTGATTGCCCTCCGATGTTTGGTGGTTTTGGAGGTATGTTTTTAATAATAATACTAATTAAATATACAACTATGTATCCTAATGGGTGATGATCAAAGTACCGGACGCCACCAGAGAAAACATGTCAAACTAACTGTCGATATCATGCCAAAGAAAGTTTATATATTTTGAAACAAGTGACCGTATCGTTCCAAATGTATTGTTTATTTGTGAAATATATAAATCAAATATTATATCACCAATTCTAAAGGGCGATCATAATTTAAATGTCTATGGAAGTAAGTGGTTGTTATTTGAACATACAGTATGCAAGAACTAAATCTTCATTAGGCCTGAAATGTTATCTACATTATTAATTAGACTTTTATTAACTTATCCAGACCATAATCAACTCTCGAAAGGTTATCTACATTATTAATTAGACTTTTATTAACTTATCCAGAACCATAATCAACTCTCGAAGTGTTATCTAAATTATTGATTAGACTTTTATTAACTTATCCAGAACCATAATCGACTCTCAATTTGCTTTTCGACTTCCATTCATAATTAAATCTAAAAATGGATAATCCGAACTGTTTTTTTTTTATCCTACCGACTTTAGTAATGATGACCGAGGCTAGCCCGCTAAAATCTAGGTTCATAGTGGATCAATATGACTGACATTTTCAGCAAATTGCCTTTACATTGTCTGGATTTTAACTATTAAAGTGAGAATTGCCAGCTGTTTATCTAATCTCCCATACCGTGTATTTAAAATAATGTTCAACATCTGACTAATGTAAAATTGGTTACAGTTGTATATTATGGTAATTGTAACAATTAGATAACTTTAGTTAACGTAACTGGGTATCTCTTATCTTGGTACTTCCAGAAAATCTATGTGCAATAACAGACTGTCCCGTTGAAACAAGACCTTGTGTACCAATCCTTGCACCTGGTGGATACACCTGTAGTTGTGTTAAAAGAACATTCATTACACGTTGGAGTCGAGAGTGTAAGGGTGAGTAAATGTTAGAACGTAGATTACACCTGATGAATGCTGGCAATGCCATTCTTATATTTCTATTATGAGGTTGTTGAACCATTAAATTAACATAACATTGTTGATACATTGTTTAAGATTTACGCGACACGATTAATAAATGAGTTGAAAATACGAGGGCGCCACAAAACATCCCCATCCCCTGTTTCATCTGTAGGAGTGCATCCATGACAGAGCTCGTTTAACATAATATGTTTTATTATTTGTTCTAGCAATATCAATCATTACACCTGTGCTATACTATGACAATAGCCCGAATGTTACTACCACTATACATGGAGTTCCTGGTACAAACCTCACCATTTCATTCATTGATGATTTTCAAATTGAATCTAGTCAGCATTGCCACGATGATTTCCTAGAGATTGACGGCACACGGTATGTATAAACCCAACCACATCATCATATACTCGTTGTATAGACTAGGCTAAAGCCTTTAAACAAAGACCCGGCCTTCACGGGCGCATGAGTAAGTGCATTTATGTGAAGCTAAGTAGAACTGTTTTCCGGTGAGATAACTATCGATTAACAACTATGATCTATGGTCTTAGGTCAATATATGGAGAATTTCCCCGCAATACCAAAAATTGCTACAAAAGGTTTCTCAACTGATTCTGGTAGGGTTTAGTGTACTTTATAAGATACTAAAAGTTTACCAAAGTAGGACCCCGGACGTGTTTTTTTTTTCAATATGGCGTCAAAAATGACCACCGAAACGTCTAAAAATGATCATAAGTATGGAACGATAAACTCAAATATTGTTGATCTCGGTTTCCTAGGTTTGTGGGGGTAAAGAACACATTTCAGGGGCCTTATTCACGAAATTTTATCTAAGATAAAATCCAAAGTTTAGTTATTTGATTGGATAATATTAGATTGATTTTAGTGCTAAGCCAATCAAAACTGAAGTATTCGGCTAAAATTTGGAATTTATCTTTAGTTAAGAATTCGTGAATCAGGGCCCCGATCATTGAAAATGATGTTGGTCTACTTTTGTCAAAAATGGCCGCCAACACCTCTAAATGGCCGCAGATTTGATGATCTTGATGTCTATCCCCAGGTTTTGGGGGACAAGGAACACATTAAGAGAACATTGGATATCATCGAGCTGTTGAATCATTATGAAATTGAAACCATGACCTTCAGCTGTCCACTATCTTAGAATAAGTCTTAGGGCGTTCAGTTTTGAGTGCCACCCTTCTTCTCAGTATCGACCTCTTGAGTGATGTTTGAATTGTCACAGATTTGCTTATCTTGCCTCTTCATTACGCCAGAACAAGCTGTCAAAAGAACATAGAGTAAATAACATTAATCTGTTGAAAGAAACATCAAGAGACGATGCGTGCAACGAGTTGCTCTTTGTACATGTCTACTCAGGCTATGATTCAACTTCAAGTATTTTAGGCATCGGAAAAGAGTTGATAGAAACATAATTATGATCATCTTAAAAGACGTTTCGGAGGCCATCTTTGGCGCCATCTTGATAAAAACACTTTTCCAGTGGTCTTAATTTGGTAAACTTTTAGTATGTTATAAAGTACCCTAAACCCTGCCAGAATCAGTTGAGAAACTCATTGTTGCAATTTTTTTGAGATTAAACTGTATTTAACCTTTTTATCTACCGGGGCCCCCGCTTAGTGTATGTGTGCATACATCCATTGTTGAGCGCGATGGCGGATGACGTCATACATTTACCCCTCAATATAACGCTTTATACATAAACAGAAATGTGATAAAAAGGGTTTGACATCGTATGTTTCTGCAGATTTGGGTAGTTTGGTTTTCAAAGAATTCTAATTATAACTTTTACAAATTCCTCAAGAATCAGTTTGTGATTTGGATATAAATTAAAGGTTCTGTGGTTGCATCTAATACTACTTTATTGTCACTTTAAGATACATACGCCTATATTTTAAAAACTTTTATTTGTGTAGATATTGTGGCTACACTGCCCCAGAAGACATTACACTTCCAACTGGTGCTGGTACCCAAGTACGCTTTGTTTCAGATCCAGCGGTCATATTATATGGTTACACATTGACCTATCAATATATAGGTGAGTATTAAATAAAACGAATTACAACATCATCAACATCGGGTTTATTTAATGATTTTATGTAACATTAATCAAACGTAGATAGAAAAAATGATTGGCCTTCATACAATGGTACCAATGGCCACACATGGGGTCTTATAGATATTCTTGTACATGGTTTGGTGGATAACTTCTCCAATACGATGTAACAAAGCACGAGTACTCTGGAGCCTGTTCGCTGGTTCAACATAGAAATCTGTGTTAAACACGGGTACGTACGTGTTGATATACCACTGGATATGTCCGTGTGTATTTATATTATATTAGCATATTGATATAATGACAATTGAAAATAGAAACCTCTGTGGTCTCAGTACTATGATGTTTTAATTATTTTCAAAACATATATTATGCGTATTAGGTATAATTGATAATAAAACACCTGTAGTCTTCTTGGATTATTTCTAGATAATTCAGTTCATGAGTTTCGTCCAATTTTAAAACATGCCCGGGTCAACAACAACCGTCCCGTCAATCGTCGCACATGTGGTGCCAGGGTCTTACGAGTTATCTAAAGAATGAGGGAACAGTACAGCTAACCCTGGACACATTATGTTAAAGCTTTAAAAGATTTCAATTGTGTTGAAAAGAAAAACAATATGCCTTAACATATTTGTCTCTTTCTCTATATTCTTACATAAATACCATTTGTCTTTTATACAGAGGCTATACCAGATTGTGGTCTTTGTAGAAATGGAGGAACGCTCACTGCAGATGGAACCTGTGTTTGTATGTCAGGTTTTGGGGGACGTAATTGTGAATGTGAGACAAAGCAATTTGTATTCCCAGTGACTATTAAAACTTGCCGAGAAAGGTCATCGAGATTTTCCGGCGTGGTTTCCTCTTGTCAGTGATGCTGAACGAATTGCCGGCCAAGGGGATCTGTCTAGTCGTTCTGATGGGACAAAAAACCGAGGTCCCGCGTACACATTGGCATGCACGGGAAAGATCTTGGCAGTTGGAATTCGATATAAGAGTAGGCCGTAGCGCCGCTACCCGGGCAAAATTTCCCTCATAAAACATTGTATGAACAGTAGGACGTTAAACATAATTTCATTTCATTTCATTCTTATTAAAGCTTCACGTATCGGCGGTACTCGGTCCCACATTGCCACAGCTATAAACTACCGATTTACTGTTCTATTTTTATTCGCAACTTTCACAAAATATTCTTCTTAATGCATTTTTTTCATTATATTTTTAATAGATGCTTGAAGCGTTTAGTGCTAAAACGATGGTATTTGAATCCTCGTCGAATTATTGGCGACAGTTTGATGCCACGTTCCCGATCACTCAATGGCATCCCTGAATAGTCGCGGCGACGTTTGAAAAGTGCATTCTTCCCATGACGCTGATTGGCTAGATCCTGCATAAAGTACATTTCGCTTTGAACGAAGGATGCCAAGGGGAAAACAAATTTCCGCAGTTCTCCCGAGGCCTCTTGGTGGTTCCAAACAGCTCTTGAAACTCTCGACACCGGGACAACAGGGAACCTGTCCCCGAGGCTAAGCAATTTCCAGTACTGTGGGGAAAGGTAAACAGTCAAATAACAGGGTGTAACGTAAAATATTGATATCATGGGTTAATATATAATGATTTATTACTATTATAGTTCCAGCAATATTAGCATCAGGCGGTGAATACCAAGGTGGACAGGACACATCTTTCCCTCTATCTGGTTTTCCAGAGAAAGATCTTGTCCTTACCTTCGATGATGATTTTAGTATTGAAATAACGGATGGTAATTGTAATGATACTCTAAGAACAAACTGTACGGAGGATTATGTGGAGATAGAGGGAACAAGGTAGGATATTGAATTTTATACTTCATATTTGTACTTCGTTTTTGTACTTCATATTAAACCCACTTTCTTTCAATTAATATTGCTAAATCATTTGGTGACAAAATCTAATCACATATGTGTAACGTTTCCTTGAAGGGATAACCACGTTTGGGGTATGGGGAGCTTGATATCTCTGCCACCAGTGATCAATTCCTGGCTGATCACGAGCCACCGGTAAAACGGAACTTCGGAAGGGTGTATAAGGACCAGCTAAAAAGTGGTCATTAACGGTGTTTTGCTTAAATTAATGTTATAAGTTTCACCGTAGGAATAAGTCAGAGTCGTTCAGTTTTCAAACCTTTATGTAAAAAACTTTCAAAATATATAATAAGAATTTACAGCTCCAAAATGATTCCATCTGTTAACTGTCCTTTTTCGGGTGAACAGTGTTCACCGTACTATAAAAAGAGTCTTTCCTTTTTCGGGCAAATAGCATTTGCCGTAAGGTCTTGAAATCTTTCCTTTTTCGGGCGAATAGCATTCGCCGTACTTTTCTTGAAGCTTTCCTTTTTCGGGTGAATAGCATTCACCGTACTTGTTCTTGAATCTGCAACTTGTCTTTTTCGGGCAATTCTGGATTGCCGTACTCTCTGAAAAGGAAAGGGGACGGACCTCTTTCACGAGAGGAGGTTCTAAGCCTTCGGAACGTAGCTTGCCGTCATCAGCGAGAGATTCGCTGACAATTGGCCGCAGTCCCGTAGACTAGCCTACAGTGCTAATTCCAGCCGTCTAAATGTATCTATAAGGGACATTTATTTCTACTGGCTGTTTACAAATGTTGCATTAGAAAGATCAAATCATAAGAATATAAACACGACTAATACACAGTATTATATCAATTATAACAGTACAATGTATATATTGGTTACACAAAATGTATGACAAAACATCAATCATTAGACAATAATAATTATTTACTAATTATATAAATCATGTTAAGAGGTAGGAGTTATCCATTACCCTAATCTAAAAAATAATTACCCTGGTTAGAAAGGTATGGAATATTAAGGTATTTAAAGAAATGATTAAAAGAGAATATACTACTATAGACTTCTATAATAAGATATAAAATACATGTTTAATATATATATAAATGACGATGTCTTACTCTAACAAAATAATGAAATATGATAGTATTAGTAAAAACAAACAAAGTAGTCGCGAATAACCTGGCACTTGACTGCTTCATATGTATATATTCCCTGATTATAATACTGGGTTTTATTACAGATATTGTGGGGGCGTGGCGCCAGGACCTATTACCATACCTACAGGTAATGGAACAACAGTACGTTTTGTGAGCAACAAAGACCACGAAGACTGCCAGACAGGTTTTAGACTCACCTATGTCTATAAAGGTAAGTCAGTTAGTCTGTGTAGGAGAAATCAAGTACATATCAGCTTTGTTTTCAATGGTATTAGATACATTGTTGTGATGTCGATGAAACCCCTAAACATGCGTGAATAAATCTTGTAATGTTTTTATTTCATTTCACCGTCTGTCTAAAGACAAAAAAGAACCGAAGCTTAATCTTCCTTTTATTTTTCAGATCCGTAGACATATTAAAAATGCTGCTTAACGTAAAACAAGGAACTACATGCAATGTTTGTGAATTTGACTATATATGGTATTATTTGATGGAAGGATATGTCACCAGTACAGTTGTTTTAACCAAAAAGAAATAATTCCTAGTTTTACAGAAATCTAACAATTGGTATATGATATAATTACAACAAACCAATAAATATACTATTCAAAAAAAGTAGGGGATATTTGATTTTTAAGTGTTATTAAAGTCACCTAATGAAACTGACGAAGAAACAAATGACAAAATGAAATGAAGTTCACATTCATCGATTTATTCCAAATGATCGTTAGACTAAGTAAGGCACAGACTGACCATTATAAGGGTAAAATGATACCCGGGGTCAAACAGCAAAGTTACCACAGCATCACAACAAAGTCAGTAACAGGTAAATCCTCCTCTGTTTGCCCAACAAGCATTGATCCGACGTGTCATACTCCTAATGAGACGTCTAAGGTCATTTTGGTCCAGATTGTCCCATTCCTGTTGCAACGCAGCAGCAAGTTCTTGGACATTGGCAGGACGTTGTTGACGTTGACGTAACCTCTGTCCAAGCATGTCCCAGACATGCTCGATGGGGGAGAGGTCGGGACTCAGTGCTGGCCAAGGTAATGTGGTGATGTTCTGTTGTTGGAGGTTACCTGTAACGATCCTGGCCCTGTGACATCTTGCGTTGTCATCCTGATTTGATGTGATGACACGATTTCTCAAGGCTAAGGTACGGATAAATCGATCCTGGGCTTGAGTTGTCGCCCTTGGTCGACCTGAGCGTGGTCTGTCCTGTACAGATTGTGTATCACGGTATCTGGACCATAGCCTGCTTATGACAGACTGAGAAACATTCATCGTCCGCATATCAAAATTTGTTTTCTGGTCACTAAAACAATTAAACTGATGTTTCCACCCTGGAATTCAATGCCACAATGACTGTAACATTCAAAGTCAGAGTCGTGCAAATCTTGGGTTGGACCCCCATGATGATCCCAAGCATCACCTGCATTCTATGCGGTAGCTATTGGTGCGTTTGGGCGTCACATGTAACTGGAAATGTTTCTTCTGTTAGGTTCTATAGTGACTTTTTTCGTAGTCATTTGCATATTTTAGTTTTATGCCCCCAAAATCAAATATTTCCTACTTTTTTTGAATAGTATATTATATATACCACTTTGGAGTGTTGTTTCTTTGTATGAAATCACGCGTGTAGTTTAAATCATTAGGTTAGTCATCGATGCAAGTATCATGGTTTCAACCCCACGCATATTGATGCCTTACCCCCCGTTTAACCACCGGGTAATACCGCTGTTAAACACGTCAACAGCCAAAGAAGAAAAGGAGAATGTTTATTATAGCGACACGTGATTTATTGACAAATTAAAGCAATTTGAAAGACCGTCACCTGATATACTTCATTAATAGATGAATAATTCGTACTTGCTAATAGTTAACCCAATCTTCTACTGGTCAATGAGCCAGCGGCTAAACAAACGTCTGATAGTGGCGTATTCGTCAACAAATGTCTTACAGTGGTGCATTGAAATTCGACGTGGGGTTTTCATATTAACCGAAGGACTATACGATGTCATATGCCAGAGGGTCATGATGGCCATGTAAGTAAGACTCTGGCTCGCCAGCCTGGGATCGTCCGGATTTTCAGACGTGACCTCCCCTTGTTAATGATGCGAACGGAAGGCCAGATAAGGACAGCTGTCTAGTCGTTCGGATGGGACGAAAAACCGAGGTCCCGTCTTCATTAGACCAGTTCGGAGCAGGACAGTAGGACGTTAAACCTATTTCATTTCATTTCATGTGAACACCGGACGATTGAACTTAAGTGAAATTGAGTTTGACGTTAGACTGGTCTCTTGTTAAAGGTTGAAATGAATACGGATAGACACAAAACCAGACCCAACTTTTCTATATAATACTATGCCGAGTGGTAATCAGTCCGTCGTTGTGGCGTTTTCGGGATATTTGGGGTGAATGATCGAACGTAATCACTCTTTCATTAAAATTGTATACTTGCTAAATTCCGCTTTCGTCTTGGTGACCCCGGAGGTCAAAAGGTAAAATTTTCCATATTTGCACCAGGAAGATTTAAAGCACTAAAATATAATAACTAAAGCAACATTTTAAACTCATCTTTAGCTGGTCTTGGCACCGTACATTTACTTTGGAATTCTGAGAATGTGGTCGCACGTTACTAATAGAAACAGTAATTTATTGATTTAAGGGAAATAACTCTCATTATTGAAAGCTTCAAAATGAGGCAGACCACCATTAATTTCCCGATTGAATTCTTTTCACTACAGAGAGAGGAACACATGGTCATATCTTTGCACTAAAATTTGTATGAGGTTGACCACCAGTCGGTGCTTAAAGTGCCAATCCCGAATTTCATAGAATCAGAAAATTACAGATTCGTGTACGTGTGAAATTTAAACGCCAAAATACAGAGGAATTGTGTATTTACCTTGTCTGAAAAGTTCAGTTCAAAATATTGAGTCGTTTGGACGTGAACGTCAAAAATCGCACCAAAATCGCTATCCGGATATTAGCATTTTTAAATAGTTCGGGTCGTTCCACTTGATAAACGCGACTACATTGATCTATTGTACACTTCATAAATAGAGAGCTTGGATTTAGTCTGAATGTTAGCGGTAAGCGATAATACGAGGGAAGAAATCTGATTGGCTGTTTATTTTTACACAGCCAATCGTTATAGTTTACTGGTATATCCGGCAAACATGTGAATCAATCGGGTAGAAATGAAAGTTGCGAGTTTCATTTTGTTCAATCCATCATGGATAACCATCCAAAGCGTAAAAGAGAGCGAACGGCGACAGATTCTGCACAGAAAAGAAGAAAGAGAGAGCATATGCAACGTTAAAGAGAACAGAAAAAAGACGAATGTGTGTAAATATGCGGCGAGATAACTAGATTGACTGCAATGAATGAATGATCAATGATGACGAAGAAGTTGCCAAAATGTTACTTCATTTTTTGACCGGTAAGCAAACATTTTTTATTTATCTGGATCAATTTATTTTCAAGAGTAGGCCTATTAACAAAAAATCCAATCAGAGAGGAACAGGCCTGCTGACAGTCAAGGTCGCCTATATAATATATCTGAAGTGTATGCAATGTTAATTGGAGGAATTATTAGTAAATAATAGTAGGCCTACTGATCATAAATAACAAAAACAAAAATTCTCTATCTTCGGATCTTCTATTTTTGTCAGAGACGTATGTAATACCTCACAGCTTTTGTTTTGAACGATTTATTTATTTTATTTTATTAGTAATATTACGTGTGGGCTAGTAATCGTCAATTAGTTTTATCTTTGTTGGGACTAAAAAGGGCCAAGATTATTTTCGATTTGTTATTCTGATGTGTGGTTGTTTCAATGATTCCATTTTTTTTAATTATTCCAGATGCTTTCACAGACCTGGTGAGTTTGGTGTCAGCCCCAATGCAGCCCAAAGCTGGCACCAGCACCTCTTCCACAGGATTGATCGGTAAAAGACAAAGTTACAGGTAATTACAACCAGTACAGACCCGCATAACTCCTTTGTATTTCAAACCAGTAGTTATTTATGATTTTCACTTTCTTTTCAAGTTCGGGGTTTGTGGTCTACCATTGAGTCAGATGGCATTCTTTAGATTCTGCGGTTGTAGGTGACACTGAGTAGGGTTGTCTGTCCAACCTTGTGAATTTTTTCCGGGTACTCCAGTTTCCTACAAGACCCCTACACACAAGGAAATCATTGAATTAACATTTAACCATATGTTAGTCCCGAAATGATCTTGTTTGTGTTGAGTAGACATTAAACCCCAATTCCATTCCCACCTTTTTAACATTCCTACTACAAAATGTACTGTTTTAAAATTAATGAATGATGTTCAATAGCAATAATAATTTATTTGACATTATTTTGCAGTCCACCTTTATACCGTGCAAGATGTTTGTTGGCAGCTGTAGATTTTAATTCCCATGCAAATCGAGAACCCCAAAAAGGAGCTGACGGAAACATAAGGTTAGTTTTCCCCTTAATTATGTAATAGCATTCAATAATATCTAATAAATGACCCACCCCACGGACATGTAAGAAATTAATTGGTCTATTAGTACCATTGATCAAATGTGTTTATAAAGTATAAGAAAAACGTCCTAGTTCTCATATCAGTCATACAGGATGGGGGGGGGATTACAGATAATAAAAATTTCCCATATATAACACTGTATGAAATTTCCATACGCCAAAAGTGAAGGCCCCTTCTCCTGTAACCTTTTTAATTTATATTTCAGATACAGCAACAGCAGCGCCTATAATGCCACCATGCAAAGACATACGAGTATATTACCACATTAATTAAACAGATAGTCTTAAGCCACACTCAATCTGGAACAGAAATTCCTGCCTGAGTGGATATAGCCCCTCTGATTCCAGGATAATTCGTAGAACCCTTGCGCGTGAATATCAGACCAAAATTAAGGAAACAATATCAAAACAGGAATGTGTTTAATTACACCAGTGTTTATTGACTAATATGATTATGTCCATTTGTCTGCCTTGTACCCTGTATTTGGCCGTTTATGTCAGGATACCTCCTCCTTACTTTACAGACTATGCAGCTGGGTATTACTTGTCGGTTATTTCTTCCAAGTCGACCATGCCTCCAGTAAATTAACTGACGATAGGCAGCATGATGAAAACTTTTCTGTTCATTGGCATCCTAAAATAAAATGTCATTTCTTGTTTGTAATGCGATCTGCAGTACTCCCTCGTCTAAACAATACTGATCAATTTCCTGAAAGTACATGTAAAATGTAAAAATATATTATTGTGTTATTAGAACTATTAGTTGTTTATTGTCAAATGTTATTTTTTGTATTTTGTAAACAGTTTGTCCTGAATGTAAATATTTAAGAGTACCTCATTAACTAACCAGTTGTTGATGTCATAATTATTTGTTTGTCATAAACTCACAACATAAGGAAATACTTCATTCACTGATATTTCAACTTTACATGCATGCAATGTAAGATTTTATAAATCACTTACAGGTCTTAGAGATAGGCAATTTTGAGCCAAAGGTGTACAACATATAGGCTGTGATTTAGCCACGAAAATCGTTTCATTTTGTCCCAGCAAATTCCAGGCGAAAATCTGACGCTTTGCTGCACAAGTAAACAAGTAAGTCGTCACTGTAGTACACATTTCTATTGCGATGTTTTGTACAATCAGACCAACACTCGAATTACGCCTCGGACTATATTTGTCAAGTGTAGCCATAATGTGGTGAAGAAATCATATTCTAAGCCAATCAGAAACCATAAAAGCAATCAACGTCATTAGGTCAGGGGTCATTAGCCATAAATAGACCAGGGAATACCTTTTACGAGACGGAACACGTTGGCTTGTTTACATTTGTATGAGAGAATTTTCCTGCAAATATGCCTGAATTACGGGACAATAACATCAGATAAATGTTGTGCTGACACCGTGAACACGGCTGGCCCGTGATTTGCGGAAAAAATAGGGTCAAAAGCGAAATTGTATCAATGAATGTGATATTTCCTGGAAAAAGTATTTTTTCCATTTTATTTCAATAAAACAATATGCAAAAGAAATATAAATATAGTATACAGATGAAAACGTTTTTGGCATGATTGAAATACTGGTTCGGTATAATAATTATATATAATGTTGAGAAAAAAAAAAAAAAAAAATACTATCTACATGAGCCCACTGATACAACAGAATATTAATAATGATTCACCTAACAACCCTGAGCATGCAATTATACTTGTTTTTTTTTAAAAAAACAAACAATAAAGACATATTATAAGAGATGTCAAATAAGTATACATTTATTTTATAGAAAGAAATACAGTACTAAAAAATAAGAAATGAATGCAATTTTATATACTTCCTCATACAGTATTCCACAACAACACTCGATGGCATGAGATTTCTCCGATATTAAATAGATTAAAATGATTCAGCGATACTTTGATTTAATCAAATATGGAGGACCGTGACTTAGCTTTGATCAAACAGTACAGTGGTTGAAATTGTTGAACATGACTGCCAAACCTTTAAAGGCTAATATCTTTGCTTGCAATAGAGTAATTTGAATGAAATTTATTCATTCAAATTATTCATTTTACATTATCTACTTTTGAACTATTATAGCAAGAATGGCTAGTTCTTTATCTAAATCTTATATAATGTATCTTTAATGAAAAATGTATATAATAATAATAACATCATTTATATAGTGTATTAATACTGGAGAATGGTTTCTAATCTGCTTTTCAGATTTTTATATCCACAGAATCGGGCTCGTTTTTGGAGGGGCTGAGGATGTGGCCGGCTAAGAATACTCCTAAAAATCATCAATTTTTCTTTTTTTGGGGGGGGGGGGGCTAAACCGCACAGACTACATGTATTTACACACAGATCAGGTCTTGTGTCCGTATACACTGTACAAAATTAAAAGATATATGCCAGTATAGAAAAGTTCATATAAGAGAAAAACAAACAGTTAACTAAATAAAATGGTTCCAGTAATATGAATAAGAAATGAAATGGAGTTAAACGCCGTCCTACTGTTCTGCTGTTATACATGTACATGTACGCTATACAGTGTACTACGAGTAAAATTTTGCCTGGGCACAGCACTATGGCCTACTCTTATATCGAATTCCAACTGCCTAGGGACCTTTTTACGTGCACACCAATGTTACACAGGAATTCGGTTTTTCGTCACATTTGAACGACTAGACAGCAGTCCTTGTACCTTGTCAGCCCCTCTGCCTGCACCACTGACAAGGAGAAACCACGTCTGAATTGAATTGGAATAAAAAAGGAAAATAAAAACATATATGTCAACTTAAAATAGCTAAATATGATATGAACATTTATCGACATGTACAGTACATTTAAGTAAAACATGTTTAAAATACAAAAATACATATGTATACAGGTTGAGGCCTACTCATAAAAATCACAATTTCATCAATTTGATTTGGCTGTCACTTTCATATTTGAACAATTTTCACAAATCCATACTAGAAAACTTTCACTTCTAAAAAATACATCTATCTGTAGCTCCTATATACATGTACTGGGTTAAGGAAGACGGGCGTGCGCTATACAGTTTATTATGAGGGAAATTTTGCCTGGGCACAGCACTATGGCCTACTCTTATATCGAATTCCAACTGCCAAGGGGTCTTTTTACATGCACACCAAAATACACCGCTTACAAAAATACATACAGGTGTAGGACTATTCATAAAAAATCATGTAATTTCATCAATATCATTTGACTGTCACTTTCATATTCAAACAATTTTGACAAATCCATACTAGAAAGCTTTCACTTGTAACAAATACAACTATCTGTAGCTAATGCAGCCTGATTTGCATCCACAGAGAAAATATTGTTTGGTTCTTGGTCTCTATAGTCAACCTAACCCTGTCATTTGTTACAGTAGAGTTTAACAAGAAGGGCATAAATTTCTGCAGATACAGTAAGGCAACTTGAAAGTAATGCACATGGTATTTCACCTCAATGGTGACACAGTCATTTCCATAGTGGTCTTTTGTCTTGGTCTGAGTTGTCATACATTTAGGAATAGGAGAATATCTTCATCAACTTGCATTTGCAATAAAATTGGAAAATGTTAAGATAATGATCCCCTTAACAAATTAACCAGACCTATTATTCTTTTTCTTATTTCGCTGGTAAAATATTAGCTGCTCTAAACATAGTTCTTTATTCATACACAGTTGTTGTTTTTTTTACGTTGGTAATGTATGTGAGAAGTCTGTATTGTTAGAATGAGAGAGAGTTTTGTCTGCACATTCCTGCAATTCTTTGTCCAACATATCAATATTTCCATCTAATTTGATCCACTGGTTAGCACATACCCTAGATTTTTCCCAGTTTCTCACAGTAAACGGTTTTACATCGGTGTTTTAAACAAAATCTACACGGAGTATACAGTTCTAGTTATTCTTCCGCTTGTTTACTATCAAAACGTAAACAAACCGGTGACTTCCACTCTACACGACCCGTTGACCTTTCGTCGTGTGCGTCTGATTGGTGAGCTTTGTCACGTGATCTATTAAAACCAAATCACCGCGAAATTCAAATACCATCGCACATTGATAAGTAAGCCCATTTTTATTTTGACGTTTTCTGTCAAACGTCAAAGAATTGATAAAAGAAAAGTTGTGTGGAAATACAAAGTAATACTAGAAGAATTAGATTATGTAGTTTGTTTTCCGCCTGGAAATCGTCGGGATGGAGCAACAGAAGCAAGCTTGCTAGAAATTTCACATCACGGCCTAATAGTTTCTCCCTGTCTGTTGGCATTTCCTGGTAATTATTACAGGTACACCAGTCAGGATTTGTTGTCGGTGATGGTGTGAATGGTGTGTCTAGCTGGAATAGCCAATCTGTCGCAAACATCAAGCCAACCACCAATTACATTCTCCTTTTATCATCCAATTGTGATATTAACATCTGTAAATATTAAAAATAATCATGATGTAATGTCATAATTTTTTGTAGTTTTGCAATAAATAAGCTCACATGACAGTCAAAAAATTGCTTGATTTTGTTTTTATATGATATTTGCCTGCCATGTAAATTATATGACTTGTCATCATGATCATTTGACACTCGAAAGAAATCATTCCTGGTTTGTAACCCGAGCTACACAACCCTGTCATACAGTAAGCATACTACAGCATAAGGGTAGTAAATGAACAACAGTTATCTACAGTAAGCATAATACAGCATAGGGGTAGTAAATAACAGTTATTTATACCTCCAGTCCATCAATTCTCTCAGATCTCAACCTTGTCACCCTTTCTTCTGTGGTCTCTGTAACACCTGTAGCATCTCTTGGGACGCCTCACAGCACGTTTGTGCCCAGTTTTCCTACGCATTGGTGGGGGAGAAGGGTCTGTTGATGGATCAGTTGTAGCTTGTTCTGGTGTTGGCAAATCCGGCAAGCTTTCAATATCATCAGAACTTGATAGTGGTGTGGGTCAATTTCTTGATGTCTCGCTTACTCGACATATGATGCAGAAAAAGTCAATAGCTTTTTCTCCTTTAGCTGCCTCTGCATAGCTTTTTCTAGACAATTCTGAAGAAAACGAAGATTCAAAACTCATGAAAACATCAATAAAAATAACTGAAGGATATTGTCATTTGGTTTATAAATTAGTCATTTTTTTCTTTGAATTTAAATCTAATACACAGCTCCTCTAGATCTTTATTCATTGATAGTTTTTGGATCGTTCTAAAAATTACACATAGAAAGATACCTACTTGTACTAGAAGTCCTGTGTGTCCACTGATCACACTTGTTGAAGGAAATTGCCTGTTGGTTCTTCTTCCCTGCCTTACTACACTTTACACACTTCTCAACCATTTTAAATGACAATTCTTCACTGCCTTACTACACTTTACACACTTCTCAACCATTTTAAATGACAATTTTTCAACTGACAAAAATTAGCAGCCATTCCTTTTATTGGGGCTACCAGCTAATCACTAGAAGCCATCCCCTCCAATTATCTCTTCCAAATTACAAAAAAGCCATTTAGCATCTATTTGATTAAACGAAAATATAAAAACAGCAGCCCATCGTATAGCTTGATCAAAGAATCACCCACAAGGAATCCGTCATCATGGTTGTTGTAGCAAATTGATTGACGTTTGTCATAACGTGACGCCGAAACATGAGACATGAAACATGATCTCTTATAATTCCACGCCATATTCATATGATGTTTAGTTGTGGTTATGTCTATTATATCCATATTTAACACAGAAATGGCGAATACAGTAACAAAAAACTATGAAACGTAATCAAACCAGCCATGAACGGCTAAAACTCATTCGACACCTGATTAGAAAAAAACAAATTGAAAGTAACGCGGAAATGCCACTGCGCATACTCAGCATATAGTCGCGTATTATCTAGTCACTTTTTAGGATGCAACCAAGACGCCGGTCTTCAAACACAGAGAAATACGTACGATTGGAATTTTTTTGAAAACGTATCACAACGCTTGCGGAAGTTGCTAGGGGCTAATTTAGAAGTTATTAAGGGCCTTTCATACAAAATAAAGCAGTTTTAACCCCTAAAATGCAACTGGGATTATTCCTTTAACAGTAGCCCATTCAACCTCATTTTATTTCAAATTTTATGGCCGTGCTGTGCTGATGGTATTTCTTGTAGCCGTGGAGGATGGGTGGTACTTTATCTGATAGTACGGTAGGATGGGTTGTGCTGATTCTGATGATACTATATCTGATAGTCCTGTGGGATGGGCGGTATTATATATGATAGCCGTGTAGGATGGGTGGTAATTTATCCGAGAGTCCTGTAGGGTTGATGATACTACATCTTTAAGTAGTAAATAATACCCTACTACGAGGTCGAGGGCTATTTCTAATATTGAACCGAGGGTGAGTGGGGTATTATTTGACATACACATTGACATCACTTCAATGACAGAGTGGTCAGCATACCCCTATATAGCAACATAAACATAATATCGACTTGTCCACCACTGCTCAAAATACACCTGCGTTATTTCAGTCATACATAAACCAGTTCACTAGTAAAATGCTGCCAATGACTGAGTCAGACGAAGAACTCCTTTTTGCAGCCAGGACGAGGGTATAATTGCAGCAAGTCAGCGTGTAGAATAATTAAAGTATATTTTCGATATGGATGTTGGATATCCAGCGCTGTATTCCGATATTTCGGATGTTGAGGAACATCGACCTGCAAATGACAAACGTATTCATATTGCCAACGAAGAAAGGATTTTAAACGTTGCAAATAAATCTATACCAACAAATACTTTAACCCTAACCCTTAAAAGGCGTAATAGGTGGACGTTTAATACATTTCAAGCATGGTCAATATGGCGGAACAATCACCATAATGATGAAAGGACAATAACTAAGGATCTTGAACACATGGATAATTGTGATTTAAACTTTTGGTTAAAACACTTCGTGGTTGAAGTTACAAACAAGGACGGCGGGAAATACCCACCGAATTCAATATCCAGTTTAGTAATGGGATTGATGTCTTATTTACGTCTTAAAATGAATTTGCTGTGTTTGATTAATATGACGTCATCAGGGGGTGATATGGGATATCGTCCCAGGGATCTAACATATCATCCTCTGATCACCCAATCCTCGGCACGATATCTCTATTATCGCTTATGGAACATCAAAGACAAAACACCGTGAAGGTGTTTATTGCGTAAATAGAAACAGCGGAAGTGAAATGACTTCCGTATAATCAGAGCTTCTCGAGATTTTCAAGACTGTCCGCCCCAATGCCGTTGTTGAAGATGCAGTGAGGATGAGGGCCAGAGGAGAAACGAACGTCTGGGCAAAAGTTCTATCATATTATTCTTTCTGTGTGCTGATCTTCATTAGTTCATTCACTGTTCATCCGCGAATTGACGTCCTACAAACTGACCCCGAGTTCACAAAGCATTCTCAGACTTAAAGTTACATTATGGGAGATAAGATAAAGAGATGGCAGTTCTCACTATAATAGTTAAAAACTAGATAGTGTAAAGATAATTTGCTGAAAATTTCGGTCAAATTGATCCATTATTAGCCTAGAAAAAAGCGTTTGAAATATTAACATAGCCCCGGTCATCTTTACTCAAATCATTAATATAAACAACATAGTCTCGATTATCCACTTGATTGATTTAAATATCAACGGCCATTAAGCGGTATATAAGAATTCAATCCGCCAACATCGAAGGCTAGCCTTGACATAAAGAGTTTATTATGGTCTGGATATGCTAATTAATGTCTAACTGATTATTTAGATAACATCTCAGGCCTAAAGGAAGACCTGTAATAAGCTACAGCTTTTTGAGACCCATAGCCCATTTTAGAGGCACAAAGTAGGATGTTAAACCCTATTTTATTTCATTTCATTTCCTGAGACCCATTTAAATGGATTTTACAGGTGTATATATGCCTACATATACCTTGAGTGACAAAGTCTTCAGACCCGTTTTAATGAATTTTACCAATACACATAAATCTACATAAGCCTTGAGCAATGACACCGGGTAGAGTTAGGGTCAGTGTTAGGTTTTAATGGATATTACCGGTATAAATATTCTACGTACTATACCTAGAATTATAAACAAAGTCATGAATCCTGTTTTTTTAAGTTTACGTCTATTTCAAATACATTTCTAATGGGTTATCATACGTCGAACAAAGCACAAACAGAATAGGATTGTCAAATCAATAAGTGAATTTAATAAGATGTCCATATAACCGCCGTTATATATTAATTACGTAAGGTTTATAAATATATTTACCTTCTGTAATAAGACTTACGTACCTTTGACGATGAAACGGTGGGTGGGTACGGGAATCATTAGAGATCGGTTAGGACTGGTCAATGTTAATGGTTTCTATATCAAAAATAGAGTTTGCTAAGATTTTATGGTGTGTGATCTGATCTTAATAGAAATGCATCTAGAATTGTGTTGTTGTTTTTAAAGCTATTTAAACACCAAACACAAATCGACCAATATTTACAAAATACTTCACGTCACAGATCGACAAAATTTCCAGGATTCACAAAGACTCACAATTTGTATTAAAATTCAGCAAGACTTAAATATAATTAATTCAGCAAGACTTTAATATATTTAAGTCAATATCATTCACTAAGACTTCAATATATTAAATAGCAAAAAATAAATAAAAATCATTCTAGAAAACGACTTACTAAATGGATCATAGCAATTTTTTGAGAACAGTATGTTGGTACATTAGTGATTAATCTATCATAATTCCAAGATATTATGAAGAGGTTTAGAGTCTGTATAAAGATTATATTGTTCAGTGTCTGGTGTGTCCCCCGCGAGTTTCCATAACAGAATCGCAGCGTCTGTACATGGAGTCGATCAGACGATTGATGAACACACTTGGCAAATAGAACCACACTCTCATAAAAGCTTGGCGCAATCCATCGGCTGTGTTTGGTCTCAGTACGACGTTATTAATCCCCTGAATTTCACCCCAAAGACGTTCAATTGGGTATAAGTCCGGACTAAGGGCTGGCCAGTGCATAAAGGTGACACTGTTCTGCTGTAGAAAGTCTCGAGCAACCGCGGCGGTATGGGCACGGGCGTTGCCATGCTTGAAATCGTTTTTTCGATGACGTGCGAAATGTGGTATGTTATGGAATCTCAGAGTTTGGTCGATGTAGGACACTGCTGTAATGCCACCCCCTCTCCATGACTTTTCTTTTGCTGCTAAGTATATAATTCTTCAAGACTGCATAGGCGTATGATTCACAAAGTTCACCAAGATTAAACTACTAATATGATTCACAAGGTTACCCCTGATTTGAAATATAGGTCACCTAGACATTAACAGTTAAATTTTATTTCATCAAGAAACGGATTCATCACATTTAAATACATCTTATTTATTTACCAGGCTTTGGTCAGCTAAAACCAGTCATTGGTGTTACTGTAAATCTTTTTCAAATCATCCATCAAGAAACTTTAAGTTACCCAAACATTCAATCTCAACTTACATCACACTCTGGCAATATTCATAACTTTACATCATATGTTATCAACAGCTAAGGTCAATAAGTTGTAATATGCACCTAAGTCATCGTTTAATTTGATGAAAGTTATACAGTACCTAGTCACAATTGTGACACAACCCTTTGATTATATTATTTGCTACACTGTTTCGATCGTGTCTATTTCCAAATTGTATGTGGTCCTTGCAACCCGGGGCAAGATCCATTCACACCAATAACAGGAGGCCGTACAGCGCAAACTAAGATTCAAAGTCACTAAATATTACCTCGTGGCACAATCGCTCAATTCTCATTTCTCCTCACTTAACGGCACGTGGCCAGTCCGCGCTGTTCACGATGTTTGTTTGAAACTACCGGTTAATTCTAATTGAATTATTTAATTATAAGTTCTGTACCTGTTTTGTAAATCTTTCTTTTATCCAACTGGTTATCAATATTTTAATTATATGAATTTGAGCATTATGTAGAAATATGTGGCTCTTGCCACGTTTTAGGTCTGAGTTAGAAAGGATATTAAACTTAGACCGTAGATATTTTAATTACTTCTAAAGTAACTGAGATAGATATTGTAGTTTCCTGTACGTAACCTTTGTAGTTTGCTGTATTCAATATATAAACATAGTAACGACATAAACGGTGTTTCGGGCTTAACTGATCATTGGAAATAGTTATCACAACGAAAGTTCCAGACAACAAGGTCACTTTCGTTTTTATGTTGTACCGCGACACATGATACTGACACAGGAATCGAACTTAGTCTTATTTATGATTGATGTTGGTGGGAATCGAACTTGGCTAATATGTTGTTTCAAATGTTATTATATATACACAGAGAGGATAGTGTATGTATCAAAATAGTCGACATAATACAATTAATCCCTTTCTTTCTGTTACCTTAATCATGAAACAAATACATCAGTCATGATTTGTCTCTACCACCTTAATCAATCAAATTTATTTCTACTTTGTCTGTAAGTAAATTCTATAAAGTATGAAGTTAATGCTTCCAATAATGAGAGTTACTTCCCTTTAATAGATCAATTTCGGGTCCTATTAGTAACACGCTGCCATTCTCTTCTGGACCAATTTGGCGTTAAACTCCATTTCACCTAAGCTCAACCGCCCGGTATTAACAGATGCAAAATAGGAAGCCATAGGAAGGTTATGTCAGCACCGACTCAATAAGACGTTGTATCCCTAATCGGAAGGTCCCGAGAAAGATCATCAGGATTTCAGTGATGCAGGACGGGTGACCAGGTATATGAAATCGCATAGTCCTTCGGATAATACGAAAACCCTGTGCCCAGTGTATATATTGGTGTGCACGTGAAAGAGAGATTAACTCCCACTAGACACAAACCAGGAACATTGTCCCCTAAACTCAGATTTAGGAGATGCGCCATACAGTATGCTTAACCGAAAATTTTAACCGGACAGCTTCTATACGAACAAACTCTAATTTTCATCGAATTCCAATATACCACTATCAGATATTTATTGGGCCTCTTGTTGACCGATGCACCACTATCAGTCATTTGTTGACCGATTCGATTGAGATCATTTGTGCCCAGTAGAAGATTGGGTTAAAAATGAGCAGGTTTGTCGATATAGACGAATTATTCAGCTATTGAACAAAGAACACACCGTAGATAACACCTGTTTAAATATATTAAAATAATTCATTTGCTTGTAAAAATTTATGTAGTATACCGGCCAGGTGACGGACTTTCAAAAATTGTTTACTTTGTCAATCCATCACTTGTCATTATCTTCGCCGTCTTTGGAAGATAAATGATTCCACAATTCGCTACGGCCGTTGACGTGTTTAACAGTGGTATTACCCGGTAGACAAAACGGGAGGTAAGGCATCAATAAGCATGGGATTGAAACCAGGACACTTGCATCGGTGACAAACCTGATGGTCTAAACTACACGCGTGATTTAATATAAAGAAACTACATGTAGACACCAAAGTGGTATATATCATATTTATTGGTTTGTTGCATTTTAATATTAAAATATCATATACCAATTGTTAGATTTCTGTAAAACTAAGAATTATTAAAATAACTGTATGGTGACATATCCGTCCATCACATAATACTATTTCTAGCAGAGTTAAATTCACAAACAATAATTCCTTGTTTTACGTTTAGCACCATTTTTAAAATGACTACGGGTCTGAAAAATAAAAGAAAGATTAAGCTTCGGTTCGTTTTGTCTTTTTGAAATAGTCCAAAGATGAAATGAAAACATTACTTATCTATTCACGCGTCTTTAAACGTTTTGTCAACATCACAATTAGATATCTAACACACTGATCAGCAGTGAATATTCGCTCGGCCGCTACAATCACTGATGTGGATGACATCGACGAGACTTAATGAGTCAGGCATATTAACATTTTTACTCCGACAAATTAAATTCTAAAACATTTTTTGAAGTATAAGAAAAATAAATAAAGGTATTGATACATTTGGATAAAAAGTATTGCATATTAAGCATAGGTACGTACAGAAAATAGTACGCGGAGGCGTAAAATGGGTATAAAAATATAATTCTGCCCGTCTGATGTAAACAATGCACGTGTGACCATTAGTTATGATGTAACGTCAACCGTCGAAAAGGTCGGTCATCTTGGACAGAGATAAAAGATGCCCGTCGCATAATCTATGTAAAACAGATTGGATATCTAATACCAATAAAAACAAAGCTGATATTTACTGATATCTCCCTCACGGCCTGACTGACTTACCCCTATAGACATAGGTGAGTGTAAAACCTGTCGGGCACTCGTCTCCGTCATCGTTACTCACAAAACGTACTGTTGTTCCATTACCTGTAAGTATAGTAATAGGTCCTGGCGCCACGCCCCCACAATATCTGTAATAAAACCCAGTACATGTATTATGAACAGGGAATATATAGATATGTGATTAGATTTAGTCACCAAATGATTTAGCAATATAAACTATATTATATTTGTACTGTAGTGTTAAAATGGTGTGTAACAAATGGACGTTGAATACCGTATGATGAGGTCTTGATTATGTTTGCGGATGAAAGAAAGTGGCTTTAATATGAAGTACAAAATTAAATATCCTACCTTGTTCCCTCTATCTCTACATAATCTTCTGTACAGTTTGTTCTTAGAGTATCATTGCAATTACCGTCCGTTGTTTCAATACTAAAATCATCATCGAAGGTAAGGACAAGTTCTTTCTCTGGGAAACCGGGTAGAATGAAAGATGTGTTCTGGTCCCCGTCGTATTTAAAGGCTGGTGTTAATATTGGTGAAACTATAACAGTAATAAATCATTGTATTAATCGATGACATCAATACATTACGTTACATCCTGTTATTTGATCTTTTACCGTTCCTCATAGTATTACACATATAGACATTGACCCATCCAGTGTTTGAAAAGTCCCTTCCTTTACACTAACCATGTTTAGGGCTAGGTCCCACTGGCCATTTTTTGCCTCGGTTGGGAATTGATGAGCCTCGGAGTGTCGCGAGCCGTGTGGAAACATTCTCCTCGGCATCCCTCGTCCAAAACAAAATGTAATCTATGCGAATATTGCAAGATGCAATCCAGTGATCGGGAATGTGTCACCGAAAAGTCATCGGACTGTCGCCGAGGATTCAAATATTATCGAAGGTCCCCTGATACTTGGGTGAGAGAGATGACCGATGCTTCGGGGATTCCCCGGTGAAAAAATATTTTCCGGAAGATTCAGGAAAAGTTTTCACTGTTGTGCCGAGGCCTCCCGATGGTTTCACATGGCTCGCAATATTCCTGAATCTTTTCCAGGACGCGGATGAGTTTGTCCTCTAAGTCTTCTGGGCTCATCAATATCCATCGCTGAGTACATCCAATATGCCACCACACAAGGGACTGAGATGTTCATATAGATATACGCCCACCCGCTATAACATCCCAAGAGACTCTAGTTCGCAGGTACTCACCGGTGCATCCCCTAACATTTCAGTGACATGGCGGAATAACGTTTAGTAAATCCTTTGTGAATTTTTAACTTTTAACAGGTTTCCATCTTATGGTTCTCCAAACAACCATAGCATATTTACAGATAAATTGACTTGTGAGGCTTTTAAAAATTTATTACAATATATTATTGTCTGGACATATCAGACTTATTGGAAATAAAAATTGTTTTACTCACATTCACAATTAATTCCCTCAAAGCCTGACATACAATTACAGGTTCCTTCTATAGTGGGAGTCCCTCCATTTTTACAACGATTAGAATCTGATACGGCGTCTATATATATAAAATATCATTGGTATTTGTGAAAAAAATTGAGAATGGGAGAAAGATGCTGATGTTTTCAAGCTTTAACATAATGTGCCCAGAGTTAGCTGTACTGTTCCGTTAATCTTTAGACAGATGGACAACATGTGTGGCGATTGAAAGGAAGGTTGTTATTGACCCTGACATGTTCTAATATTTGGACCTAACCTAAGAGGATAAGCTCCACAGTCACATGCTATGCTAAATCTTATTGGAGTAGTTATCTACCAAACCATACGCAAGAATATCTATTAGAACACAATGTGGGGTCAGTGATTTCATTGTATGAAAGCCAATCATTTTTCTATCTACGTTTGATTAATTTTATATAAAATCATTAAATAAACCAGATGTTGATGTCGTAATTCGTTTTATTTAATACTCACCTATATATTGATAGGCCAATGTGTAACCTTCGTAATTGTTCAAGTCATCGGTAACAAAGCGTACTTGGGTACCGGCACCAGTTGGAAGCGTGATGTCTTCCGAATTCACGAAGCCACAATATCTACACATACAAATATATTAAAATATAGGCGTATCTTAAAGCGACAATAAAGTAATATTAAATTCAACCACAAAATCTTTAATTTATATTCATATCACAAATGGCTTCTTGAGAAATTTGTAAAGTTCATAATTTAAATTCTTTGAAAATCAACCTACAATAATGACCAGAAAATTACGACGTAAAACCCTATTTCAATTCATTTCTGTTTATGTATAAAACGTAATATTGAAGGCTCTGTCGCGAATCTAGAAGCTTTTAATAGGGGCAGGGGGTGAGGGGCAAATCTCGCTCAACAATGAAAGTAAACAAAATACTGGCTATAACACTAATCGCCCCGGTACAACATGTATCGTATTTTGTTGTTCGCCGATCGTTATCTCCCCCGAAAGTAGTCTTATTTAAGTTCAGATAAAGTTCATGTCATATTATGATTGTTATAAATATACTATTCAAAAAAAGTAGGGGATATTTGATTTTTAAGTGTTATTAAAGTCACCTAATGAAACTGACGAAGAAACAAATGACAAAATGAAATGAAGTTCACATTCATCGATTTATTCCAAATGATCGTTAGACTAAGTAAGGCACAGACTGACCATTATACGGGTAAAATGATACCCGGGGTCAAACAGCAAAGTTACCACAGCATCACAACAAAGTCAGTAACGGGTAAATCCTCCTCTGTTTGCCAAACAAGCATTGATCCGACGTGGCATACTCCTAATGAGACGTCTAAGGTCATTTTGGTCCAGATTGTCCCATTCCTGTTGCAACGCATCAGCAAGTTCTTGGACATTAGCAGGACGTTGTTGACGTTGACGTAACCTCTGTCCAAGCATGTCCCAGACATGCTCGATGGGAGAGAGGTCGGGAGTCAGTGCTGGCCAAGGTAATGTGGTGATGTTCTGTTGTTGGAGGTAACCTGTAACGATCCTGGCCCTGTGACATCTTGCGTTTTCATCCTGGAAGATGAAACGGCGGCCATGACGTCGTGCGAACGGCACAACATGGACTGCCAAGATGTTGTCCCCGTAGTACTGGCCTGTAACACGCCCTGCAACAACATGTAAAGCCGTTCTTCCAGCAACAGTGATGTCTCCCCACACCATAACAGAACCACCCCCAAATCGATGATGTCTGATGACGTTAACGTCTTGGAAGCGCTCGTTTCGACGACACCACACCCTCCTACGTCTGTCCAAAAAATCAACAGTGACCCTTGACTCATTTGAAAACATCACATTGCTCCAGCGTCGATTATCCCAGTGTTGACGATCCCTACACCAACGACGTCTTGCCTGAATGTGATGATCTCTCAAACAAGGGATCACGCGAGGACGTCGGGCGCGAAGGTGACCCCTATGCAGTCGATTCCGAATCGTCTGGCCACTCACTCTCACACCAGTGTCTGTTTGAAGACGAGCGCTGGTCTGATTTGCTGTGATGACACGATTTCTCAAGGCCAAGGTACGGATAAATCGATCCTGGGCTTGAATTGTCGCCCTTGGTCGACCTGAGCGTGGTCTGTCCTGTACAGATTGTGTATCACGGTATCTGGGCCATAGCCTGCTTATGACAGACTGAGAAACATTCAACGTCCGCGCCACAACCGCCTTTGTTGTGCCAATCTGTAGCATGCCACTGGCACGTAACCTTCCATTTTGGGTAAGCCGACGCATATCAAAATTTGTTTTCTGGTCACTAAAACAATTAAACTGATGTTTCCACCCTGGAATTCAATGCCACAATGACTGTAACATTCAAAGTCAGAGTCGTGCAAATCTTCGGTTGGACCCCCATGATGATCCCAAGCATCACCTGCATTCCATGCGGTAGCTATTGGTGCGTTTGGGCGTCACATGCAACTGGGAATGTTTCTTCTGTTAGGTTCTATAGTGACTTTTTTCGTAGTCATTTGCATATTTTAGTTTTATGCCCCCAAAATCAAATATCCCCTACTTTTTTTTGAATAGTATATTATTATTATTTGTGAACTTTCGGGGCACAAACTTACGCGCCTGTGAAAACTGGATGATTGTTTATAGGCTTCAGCCTCGTCTATACAACGAGTAAATGAAATAGGGTTTTAATATGCTACTGTTCTACTCCGAATTGGGCTAATGAAGACAGAATATACAACGAGTGGTTAATGGATTGGGTGTATACGTACTGTATGCCTTCAATCTTTAGGTAATCAAATGGGCAATTAACTCCCGGATCGATGCTAATATCAATGAATGAAATGGTGAGGTTTTTACCAGGAACTCCAGGTATAGTGGTTGTAACATCCAGGTTATAGCCATAGAGCTTAGCAAGTCTAGGTGTAATGACTGATCTTGCTAGAACAAATGGTATAACATTCTTTTAAAGTGTCTGTAATGGATGCAATCCTACTGATGAAACAGGACGGGGGGGGGGGGGGGGTGTTAACCTATTCACTAATCTTGTCGCGAAAATATTAACCAATATATCAACACTGTTATGTTACTCTAACGGTTTATCACCGAGAGGAGATGGGGGGAATGGTTAACAAAGGGTCGCCTGTCCAACCTCGAGGGTTTTCTCCGGGTACTCCGGCTTCCTCCCACACTGCTATAAACCCCTACGCACAAGCAAATTATTGAAATATAATTAAACCATATGTTAGTCCCGAAATGACCTAGTTTGTGTCGAGTGGACTTTAAACCCCTTTTCTCTCTCTCTTTAATGGTCCATCACAATCGTGTTAACTTATTAACTCGTGTTTCATGCAACAACCTCATAATATAAATATAAGAATGACATTGTCAGCATTTACCAGGTGTAATCTACGTTTACTCACCAGTGCACACGATACTCTCAGAAATTCTTTCTACACAACTACAGGCGTATCCACCAGGTACAGAGACTGGTACACACGGTCTTGTTTCATCGGGACAGTCTGTTATTGCACATGGATTTTCTGGAAGTAACAAGATAAGAGATACCCACTTAGTTAAACAACGCCATATACTTGTTACATTTACCATAATATACAACAGCAACCAATTTTTACAATGGCTACAAATAAGAAATCTGGGACACAATGTGTATATACCATTACTTAGAATTGATGATACAATATTTAATTTATATATTTCACAATCACAATTACTATGGAAGACCAAAATACGCTTTATTCAGTGCCTTAATTCTTAGTTCTTAATTCATAGTCTTTAATTTTTATTTCTTCATTTGTTGTCGTATTTCGACATTTGAACAGTAAAATTAACATTTGTATCTTAAAATTATTATTTGTATCTTAAAATTAACATTTGTATCTTAAAATCAATATTTGTCTTATAAATCAGACATTTGTCATACCAGATTTGTAAAATGTATTTTTGTTTAACTGTTATACGATGCCAACCTTATACATTCAATAGTGGGTTGATATCAACCCTACGTGATTAAAATATATAACATTAACGTAACACCATGATTCTTTAGAAATATTAACACTGCTGTTTTTACTTCGCGTAAACAATATTTTATTTCAATCGGATGAAAATGGAACAGGCAAAGGCATAGCTTATTAATCCTCTCCTGACACATTATGGGGGGGGGGGGTGAATGTCAATTCCCTTTTACTGGTATACTAAACCATACAGTACGTCCACTCAAACTTAATGTTTATATCCCAAAGATCCCGGATCCTTTAGAAATTGGCTTGTATTGAGTGAGAGAGCGAGGGGAGAGAGATGTGTTTTAATATTGGGTAAGTATCTTATTTTCTTATCAAGACCACAATAGGCCTTTCCTGACCTAATGTTTGTCCTCCTCGTTTTGCTGGTACCGGTGTATAGGATGCACACTTTATACAATTGATAGCAATTGTTACATTTACCATAATATACAATTGTAACCAATGTTTACATTGTAGCGTTCAACGGCTGTATCCACAATATAATAGGCCCCTCTAGCGCAAAGACTCACTAGTGGAACGTCGGCTACTCATCTGTTATCCAGGGAGGGGTTTTGCTAAGCTCGCCTGGCATCACAACTCTCTTCGGTTAGTAATGAGTGTCAGCTAAAGAGTGACTATAAAGAATCCCTTCCCAAGATCTTGATCGGGATCTCCAATAGTTGAATGAAATGCGACTGCGATGTCGCCTTGCACAATGTCTCCCCTTACTCAATAACACAAACAACAAAATAAATATTTATATAAAAATATATTATCTTCTTAACAAAATACAAGAAAGATATAACACAATAATGAAAATGATATTTATATTGAAACCGCTTTTAGGCGAAACCCTAATAATGGTCGAAACACAAACACACGTGTATACGATCAGAAACGATATAATTATACAATATGGTAAACTGGCAAACACGTAATGACGAACAATAATATGATCTCTAATATAATGGTATACAGGGGCGTTTTAAGGTTTATCATGGCGGAGGCTATATTATTTTGAGGGCCTTCTTTCGCGGGGTCCAGAGGGGGGGGGGTGTGTGTCTTGATTGATGATTTTCATACCAGTGTAATGACTGCATACTTATTCAGTAGTTGATTCGACAGTAACAGTGTAAAGAAAACGGTTGATTCGGACTCGGGTGGCCATTCTCTTGGCCAGAGGAGCCCTTTTGTAAGACGAGGGGGCCTTTTGTCTGCCTTGAGGGCCCTCCCTAACTAGGGTACATTTCATTTTTCTCATCGGTTTTAGCATTTTTCTCCCGATTTATTTGTTTAACTTCTTTGATTTTTTTTTCGCAAGGAGGCTGGTGCCTCCAGCGCCTCAGCTATAAAACGCCTTTGATGACACTAGAGGTAGTAAAACACTATTATACAATATAACTTAGTACCGAACACTCGGAGGGAATCACTGAATAATAAAAGAACACTAAAAGGAACCTTCAGACATCCACTCAAGTTCTATACTGCTTAGTTATCTAAGTAAGCGTTCAAGCTCTCAATATGAAATCCCGTAAAATAGCGGACAACGAGAACTCCCGTAATACCTTGCAAATATGACTACTCCCCTAACGTTCATTCGCGAGACTAACGTTTATTTATAAATAAATCGAAAGTAGATGAATATCAACGTCGAAAGATCAGGGGATAAATTAAGTACATGCATTTAAATTATGGATGGACAAATGAATATATATTAAATGCAAAATGTGACGATAGACTAGGGAATGTGGGTGGATACGGATAAATCTGCCGTACTAAGCTATAAAATTAGACAGATATTGAACATAATTTTAAATAATAACCACTTACTATTACAATCCTCTCCACCGTAACCAGGGGTACATTTACAAATACCTGATACACATTGACCGTCATTTAAACAGGTGATATTCTCACACAGATCCACTGAAATAAACAACAACAGTTACGTTAAACAAGCACACTACGTTCAACAAACAAGAAATCTTGTACACGAACCTGTAGTAAAGTCTACACATCATTACTCGTACTTATAGACATTTAAATTATGATCGCCTTTTACAAACGATGAAACAATATTCGATTAAATATTTCACAATTATAAAGCAACCTACTTAATGATATACCAGTGCGATATGAAGGAACGTGGCGCGATACGTTCACATTCGATATCGACAGTTAGTTTGGCATGTTTTCTCTACTGAAGTCCGCGTACTGATCCTCATCACCCATGAGGATGCATAGTTGTATATTTAATTAGTATTATTATTAAAAACATACCTGGTTCTGTCTTAGTTCCACAATCTTCTCCACTAAACATTGGAGGACAATCACATATACCATTGTTACATTTTGCTTTGTTCAAACATCTGTTGTTACAAGAATCAACTAGAAATATACAATATTGCATAATTGTTTGCCTGTAGTTTGGTCGACCTGCATTTACTATTAATGAACATTTAATGGGGAAGGGTGCCTACAGTTAATATTGAAAATAACATCACCGTACTATCAATATTTGTTGATTAATCATCTTGACTCCACCTCCCATATCGGAATTTATTGTTGGAGCTCGTGCGTTTACTCTCTTATACGATAGCCACCTTATTATACATTTAATAGTGAATTTATATAAACTCTATTTCATAAATATACTAATGTAACGTCACGTTTATTAAACATAAGATGTGGATGACATTGACGAGACTTAATGGGTCAGGTATATTAACATTTTTACTCCGACAAATTAACTTCTAAAACATTTTTTAAAGTATAAGAAAAATAAATAAAGGTATTTGATACATTTGGATAAAAAGTATTGCATATTAAGCATAGGTACGTACAGAAAATAGTACGCGGAGGCGTAAAATGGGTATAAAAATATAATTCTGCCCGTCTGATGTAAACAACGCACGTGTGACCATTAGTTATGATGTAACGTCAACCGTCGAAAAGGTCGGTCATCTTGGACAGAGATAAAAGATGCCCGTCGCATAATCTATGTAAAACAGATTGGATATCTAATACCAATAAAAACAAAGCTGATATTTACTGATATCTCCCTCACGGCCTGACTGACTTACCCCTATAGACATAGGTGAGTGTAAAACCTGTCGGGCACTCGTCTCCGTCATCGTTACTCACAAAACGTACTGTTGTTCCATTACCTGTAGGTATAGTAATAGGTCCTGGCGCCACGCCCCCACAATATCTGTAATAAAACCCAGTACATGTATTATGAACAGGGAATATATAGATACGGCTGTATGTGATTAGATTTAGTCACCAAATGATTTAGCAATATAAACTATATTATATTTGTACTGTAGTGTTAAAATGATGTGTAACATATGGACGTTGAATACCGTATGATGAGGACTTGATTATGTTTGCGGGTGAAAGAAAGCGGGTTTAAAATGAAGTACAAAATTAAATATCCTACCTTGTTCCCTCTATCTCCACATAATCTTCTGTACAGTTTGTTCTTAGAGCATCATTACAATTACCGTCCGTTGTTTCAATACTAAAATCATCATCGAAGGTAAGGACAAGTTCTTTCTCTGGGAAACCGGGTAGAATGAAAGATGTGTTCTGGTCCCCGTCGTATTTAAAGGCTGGTGTTAATATTGGTGAAACTATAACAGTAATAAATCATTGTATTAATCGATGACATCAATACATTACGTTACATCCTGTTATTTGATCTTTTACCGTTCCTCATAGTATTACACATATAGACATTGATCCATCCAGTGTTTGAAAAGTCCCTTCCTTTACACTAACCATGTTTAGGGCTAGGTCCCGCTGGCCATTTTTTGCCCCGGTTGGGAATTGATGAGCCTCGGAGTGTCGCGAGCCGTGTGGAAACATCGAGAGGCCCCGAGAGAACTGCGGAAAATTGATTCTCCTCGGCATCCCTCGTCCAAAACAAAATGTAATCTATGCGAATATTGCAAGATGCAATCCAGTGATCGGGAATGTGTCACCGAAAAGTCATCGGACTGTCGCCGAGGATTCAAATATTATCGAAGGTCCCCTGATACTTGAGTGAGAGAGATGACCGATCCTTCGGGGATTCCCCGGTGAAAAAATATTTTCCGGAAGATTCAGGAAAAGTTTTCACTGTTGTGCCGAGGCCTCCCGATGGTTTCACATGGCTCGCAATATTCCTGAATCTTTTCCAGGACGCGGATGAGTTTGTCCTCTAAGTCTTCTGGGCTCATCAATATCCATCGCTGAGTACATCCAATATGCCACCACACAAGGGACTGAGATGTTCATATAGATATACGCCCACCCGCTATAACATCCCAAGAGACTTTAGTTCGCAGGTACTCACCGGTGCATCCCCTAACATTTCAGTGACATGGCGGAATAACGTTTAGTAAATCCTTTGTGAATTTTTAACTTTTAACAGGTTTCCATCTTATGGTTCTCCAAACAACCATAGCATATTTACAGATAAATTGACTTGTGAGGCTTTTAAAAATTTATTACAATATATTATTGTCTGGACATATCAGACTTATTGGAAATAAAAATTGTTTTACTCACATTCACAATTACTTCCCTCAAAGCCTGACATACAATTACAGGTTCCTTCTATAGTGGGAGTCCCTCCATTTTTACAACGATTAGAATCTGATACGGCGTCTATATATATAAAATATCATTGGTATTTGTGAAAAAACATAGAGAATGGGAGAACGATGCTGATGTTTTCAAGCTTTAACATAATGTGCCCAGAGTTAGCTGTACTGTTCCGTTAATCTTTAGACAGATGGACAACATGTGTGGCGATTGAAAGGAAGGTTGTTATTGACCCTGACATGTTCTAATATTTGGACCTAACCTAAGAGGATAAGCTCCAGAGTCACATGCTATGCTAAATCTTATTGGAGTAGTTATCTACCAAACCATACGTAAGAATATCTATTAGAACACAATGTGGGGTCAGTGATTTCATTGTATGAAAGCCAATCATTTTTCTATCTATGTTTGATTGATTTTATATAAAATCATTAAATAAACCAGATGTTGATGTCGTAATTCATTTTATTTAATACTCACCTATATATTGATAGGTCAATGTGTAACCTTCGTAATTGTTCACGTGATCGGTAACAAAGCGTACTTGGGTACCGGCACCAGTTGGAAGCGTGATGTCTTCCGGTTTCACGAAGCCACAATATCTACACATACAAATATATTAAAATATAGGCGTATCTTAAAGCGACAATAAAGTAATATTAAATGCAACCACAAAACTTTTAATTTATATTCATATCACAAATGGCTTCTTGAGAAATTTGTAAAGTTCATAATTTAAATTCTTTAAAAATCAACTTACAATAATGACCAGAAAATTACGACGTAAAACCCTATTTCAATTCATTTCTGTTTATGTATAAAACGTAATATTGAAGGCTCTGTAGCGAATCTAGAAGCTTTTAATAGGGGCAGGGGGTGAGGGGCAAATCTCGCTCAACAATGAAAGTAAACAAAATACTGGCTATAACTACATGTATCGTATTTTGTTGTTCGCCGATCGTTACCTCGTAGTCTTATTTAAGTTCAGATAAAGTTCATGTCATATTTTGATTGTTATAAATATAATATTCAAAAAAAGTAGGGGATATTTGATTTTTAAGTGTTATTAAAGTCACCTAATGAAACTGATGAAGGAACAAATGACAAAAAGAAATGAAGTTCACATTCATCGATTTATTCCAAATGATCGTTAGACTAAGTAAGGCACAGACTGACCATTATACGGGTAAAATGATACCCGGGGTCAAACAGCAAAGTTACCACAGCATCACAACAAAGTCAGTAACGGGTAAATCCTCCTCTGTTTGCCAAACAAGCATTGATCCGACGTGGCATACTCCTAATGAGACGTCTAAGGTCATTTTGGTCCAGATTGTCCCATTCCTGTTGCAACGCAGCAGCAAGTTCTTGGACATTGGCAGGACGTTGTTGACGTTGACGTAACCTCTGTCCAAGCATGTCCCAGAAATGCTCGATGGGGGAGAGGTCGGGACTCAGAGCTGGCCAAGGTGATGTTCTGATGTTGGAGGTAACCTGTAACGATCCTGGCCCTGTGACATCTTGCATTGTCATCCTGGAAGATGAAACGGCGGCCACGGCTTCGCGCGAACGGCACAACATGGACTGCCAAGATGTTGTCCCGGTAGTACTGGCCTGTAACACGCCCTGCAACAACATGTAAAGCCGTTCTTCCAGCAACAGTGATGTCTTCCCACACCATAACAGACCCCCCCCCCCCAATCGATGATGTCTGATGACGTTAACGTCTTGGAAGCGCTCGTTTCGACGACGCCACACCCTCCTACGTCTGTCCAAAAAATCAACAGTGACCATTGACTCATTTGAAAACATCACATTTCTCCAGCGTCGATTATCCCAGTGTTGACGATCCCTACACCAACGACGTCTTGCCTGAATGTGATGATCTCTCAAACAAGGGATCACGCGAGGACGTCGGGCGCGAAGGTGACCCTTATGCAGTCGATTCCGAATCGTCTGGCCACTCACTCTCACACCAGTGTCTGTCTGAAGACGAGCGCTGGTCTGATTTGCTGTAATGACACGATTTCTCAAGGCCAAGGTACGGATAAATCGATCCTGGGCTTTTGTTGTCGCCCTTGGTCGACCTGAGCGTGGTCTGTCCTGTACAGATTGTGTATCACGGTATCTGGACCATAGCCTGCTTATGACAGACTGAGAAACATTCATCGTCGGCGCCACAACCGCCTGTGTTGTGCCGATCTGTAGCATGCCAAGGGCACGTAACCTTCCATTTTGGGTAAGCCGACGCATATCAAAATTTGTTTTCTGGTCACTAAAACAATTAAACTGGTGTTTCCACCCTGGAATTCAATGCCACAATGACTGTAACATTCAAAGTCAGAGTCGTGCAAATCTTGGGTTGGACCCCCATGATGATCCCAAGCATCACCTGCATTCCATGCGGTAGCTATTGGTGCGTTTGGGCGTCACATGCAACTGGAAATGTTTCTTCTGTTAGGTTCTATAGTGACTTTTTTCGTAGTCATTTGCATATTTTAGTATTATGCCCCCAAAATCAAATATCCCCTACTTTGTTTTGAATAGTATATTATTATTATTTGTGAACTTTTGGGGCACAAACTTACGCGCCTGTGAAAACTGGATGTTTGTTTATAGGCTTCAGCCTTGTCTATACAACGAGTAAATGAAATAGGGTTTTAATATGCTACTGTTCTACTCCGAATTGGGCTAATGAAGACAGAATATATAACGAGTGGTTAATGGATTGGGTGTATACGTACTGTATGCCTTCAATCTTTAGGTAATCAAATGGGCAATTGACTTCCACCTCGAAGCTAATATCAATGAATGAAATGGTGAGGTTTTTACCAGGCACTCCAGGTATAGTGGTTGTAACATCCAGGTTATAGCCATAGAGCTTAGCAAGTCTAGGTGTAATGACTGATCTTGCTAGAACAAATGGTATAACATTCTTTTAAAGTGTCTGTAATGGATGCAATCCTACTGATGAAACAGGACGGGGGGGGGGGTGTTAACCTATTCACTAATCTTGTCGCGAAAATATTAACCAATATATCAACACTGTTATGTTACTCTAACGGTTTATCACCGAGAGGAGATGGGGGGAATGGTTAACAAAGGGTCGCCTGTTCAACCTCGAGGGTTTTCTCCTGGTACTCCGGCTTCCTCCCACACTGCTATAGACCCCTACGCGCAAGCAAATTATTGAAATATAATTAAACAATATGTTAGTCCCGAAATGACCTAGTTTGTGTCGAGTGGACTTTAAACCCCTTTTCTCTCTCTCTTTAATGGTCCATCACAATCGTGTTAACTTATTAACTCGTGTTTCATGCAACAACCTCATAATAGAAATATAAGAATGACATTGTCAGCATTTACCAGGTGTAATCTACGTTTACTCACCAGTGCACACGATACTCCCAGAAATTCTTTCAACACAACTACAGGCGTATCCACCAGGTACAGAGACTGGTACACACGGTCTTGTTTCATCGGGACAGTCTGTTATTGCACATGGATTTTCTGGAAGTAACAAGATAAGAGATACCCACTTAGTTAAACAACGCCATATTCTTGTTACATTTACCATAATATACAACAGCAACCAATTTTTACAATGGCTACAAATAAGAAATCTGGGACACAATGTGTATATACCATTACTTAGAATTGATGATACAATATTTAATTTATATATTTCACAATCACAATTACTATGGAAGACCAAAATACGCTTTATTCAGTGCCTTAATTCTTAGTTCTTAATTCATAGTCTTTAATTTTTATTTCTTCATTTGTTGTCGTATTTCGACATTTGAACAGTAAAATTAACATTTGTATCTTAAAATTAACATTTGTATCTTAAAATTAACATTTGTATCTTAAAATTAACATTTGTATCTTAAAATCAATATTTGTCTTATAAATCAGACATTTGTCATACCAGATTTGTAAAATGTATTTTTGTTTAACTGTTATACGATGCCAACCTTACACATTCAATAGTGGGTTGATATCAACCCTACGTGATTAAAATATATAACATTAACGTAACACCATGATTCTTTAGAAATATTAACACTGCTGTTTTTACTTCGCGTAAACAATATTTTATTTCAATCGGATGAAAATGGAACAAGCAAAGGCATAGCTTATTAATCCTCTCCTGACACATTATGGGGTGGGGGGTGAATGTCAATTCCCTTTTACTGGTATACTAAACCATACAGTACGTCCACTCAAACTTAATGTTTATATCCCAAAGATCCCGGATCCTTTAGAAATTGGCTTGTATTGAGTGAGAGAGCGAGGGGCAGGGGCGTGGTGAGGGCAATTATTGAGAAGAAATTATGAGTAACAAAAAAGATTTTTGCACAAAAACCCTTTTACTGACCGCGGAGCTGTGGCCGGCAAAGCCGGCCACCGCGAGCGCCGAAGGCGCGGCGGGGGGTCCGGGGGGCCCTCCCCCGGAAAAATTTCGAAAATTAGAAGCCCAGAAACGCAATCTCCAGCAATCCGAGACAAGAAATACGGTAATAAAATATTGTTATTTTCTCTTGGAGATTCCATTCTTTCCAAGAGAAAATCACTTGACTCTTTCAAAATTTTTTTAATTGGGTCAGATGAAACAATTTTTCCACTTACAAATGTTTTTCATTTTTTGAGTAATTTGATTGTGATTTTGGCGCAAAAACTTTTTGGCGCATGAGTATGGCTACTCATGAACTCATTCTCACCACGCCCCTGGCGAGGGGAGAGAGATGTGTTTTAATATTGGGTAAGTATCTTATTTTCTTATCAAGACCACAATAGGCCTTTCCTGACCTATTGTTTGTCCTCCTCGTTTTGCTGGTACCGGTGTATAGGATGCACACTTTATACAATTGATAGCAATTGTTACATTTACCATAATATACAATTGTAACCAATGTTTACATTGTAGCGTTCAACGGCTGTATCCACAATATAATAGGCCCCTCTAGCGCAAAGACTCACTAGTGGAACGTCGGCTAATCTGTTATCCAGGGAGGGGTTTTGCTAAGCTCGCCTGGCATCCCAACTCTCTTCGGTTAGTAATGAGTAAGTGTCAGCTAAAGAGTGACTATAAAGAATCCCTTCCCAAGTTCTTGATCGGGATCTCCCATAGTTGAATGAAATGCGACTGCGATGTCGCCTTGCACAATGTCTCCCCTTACTCAATAACACAAACAACAAAATAAATATTTATATAAAAATATATTATCTTCTTAACAAAATACAAGAAAGATATAACACAATAATGAAAATGATATTTATATTGAAACCGCTTTTAGGCGAAACCCTAATAATGGTCGAAACACAAACACACGTGTATACGATCAGAAACGATATATACAATGTTGTAAACTGGCAAACACGTAATGACGAACAATAATATGATCTCTAATATAATGGCATTCAGGGGCGTTTTAAGGTTTATCATGGCGGAGGCTATATTATTTTGAGGGCCTTCTTTCGCGGGGTCCAGAGGGGGGGGGGGTGTCTTGATTGATGATTTTCATACCAGTGTAATGACTGCATACTCATTCAGTAGTTAATTCGACAGTAACAGTGTAAAGAAAACGGTTGATTCGGACTCGGGTGGCCATTCTCTTGGCCAGAGGAGCCCTTTTGTAAGACGAGGGGGCCTTTTGTCTGCCTTGAGGGCCCTCCCTAACTAGGGTACATTTCATTTTTCTCATCGGTTTTAGCATTTTTCTCCCGATTTATTTGTTTAACTTCTTTGATTTTTTTTTCGCAAGGAGGCTGGTGCCTCCAGCGCCTCAGCTATAAAACGCCTTTGATGACACTAGAGGTAGTAAAACACTATTATACAATATAACTTAGTACCGAACACTCGGAGGGAATCACTGAATAATAAAAGAACACTAAAAGGAACCTTCAGACATCCACTCACGTTCTATACTGCTTAGTTATCTAAGTAAGCGTTCAAGCTCCCAATATGAAATCCCGTAAAATAGCGGGCAACGAGAACTCCCGTAATACCTTGCAAATATGACTTCTCCCCTAACGTTCATTCGCGAGACTAACGTTTATTTATAAATAAATCGAAAGTAGATGAACATCAACGTCGAAAGATCAGGGGATAAATTAAGTACATGCATTTAAATTATGGATGGACAAATGAATATATATTAAATGCAAAATGTGACGATAGACTAGGGAATGTGGGTGGATACGGATAAATCTGCCGTACTAAGCTATAAAATTAGACAGATATTGAACATAATTTTAAATAGCAACCACTTACTATAACAATCCTCTCCACCGTAACCAGGGGTACATTTACAAATACCTGATACACATTGACCGTCATTTAAACAGGTGATATTCTCACACAGATCCACTGAAATAAACAACAACAGTTACGTTAAACAAGCACACTACGTTCAACAAACAAGAAATCTTGTACACGAACCTGTAGTAAAGTCTACACAGCATTACTCGTACTTATAGACATTTAAATTATGATCGCCATTTACAAACGATGAAACAATATTCGATTAAATATTTCACAATTATAAAGCAACCTACTTAATGATATACCAGTGCGATATGAAGGAACGTGGCGCGATACCTTCACATTCAATATCGACAGTTAGTTTGGCATGTTTTCTCTACTGAAGTCCGCGTACTGATCCTCATCACCCTTGAGGATGCATAGTTGTATATTTAATTAGTATTATTATTAAAAACATACCTGGTTCTGTCTTAGTTCCACAATCTTCTCCACTAAACATTGGAGGGCAATCACATATACCATTTTTACATGGTGCATTGTTCAAGAATCAACTAGAAATATACAATATGGCATAATTGTTTGCCTGTAGTTTGGTCGACCTGCATTTACTATTAATGAACATTTAATGGGGAAGGGTGCCTACAGTTAATATTGAAAATAACATCACCGTACTATCAATATTTGTTGATTAATCATCTTGACTCGACCTCCCATATCGGAATTTATTGTTGGAGCTCGTGCGTTTACTCTCTTATACGATAGCCACCTTATTATACATTTAATAGTGAATTTATATAAACTCTATTTCATAAATATACTAATGTGACGTCACGTTTATTAAACATAAGATGACGTATTTCAGCATCGGTAATTATCTATAATTTTACCGCCACAATCTGGACCAGAATATCCACAGGTGCATTCACACATGCCTTCCCCGTCATTGATTGCGTAGTCGACGACATCTCAAATTACCGAAGCAATCTACTGTTGATATTTTAGTTTTGTTTCATTAAAGTTGTATTATGTACGATTAAGATACAGAGGTGGGGCCCTTTTTAATCCAAGAGAAGATGGTTTGTTCATTGACTGAAGTTAGTATTGAAGACAATGGGACAACCAACTACACAGTCTGTTCACAAGACAACTTCATAGAATTTAGCATTGAGTACATAGGGACAACTAACTATACAGTTTGTTCACAAAACTTGATTGAAGTCAAAAAAGACAATTTACTATAGAAAACACTGTAGATTATTTTATTTTTTCCTTTTGGAATTTTAGCAAGAGTAGGAGTTCAGTGATAAAAGTACTGCAATCACTTGTCGATACTCCTTCTACTGCGAATGGGAATAACAGTTACCTTGTAAAGGGAAAGAAGTTACTTTGCTATAGGAACGTCAGTTATTTTACCATGGGACGTTGACAGTGAATTTGAGACGTTCGCACTTTTATATCTTATAATATATATCATACCTGGACAAGGTAAGCGTCTTACTCAGTGCAAGGATCGAACAAGGGATCTCGAGGTTAGCTGGTCAATGTCTTACGCACTGACCATACTACACCAAAAGAAATGGTACTATAAACTAGGGCCATGCTGCGAGTAAAGACATTGCACTCAATATCAAGGTCGTACTGTTGGTAACTGTAGTCGAACGGTCAACACTATCCTAATAGGGCTTCTATTGTATCAAAGGTTGAAATCAACAAAGCTTCTATTATATTAAAGGATCATGTTAACCACGCTTCTCTTATATTAAGGGATGAAATCAACAACGCTTCTATTATATTAAAGGAGACGGTCACCTTTTTCTATATTTCATATGACAAATACTGGTTCCACTTCCGCCAGTGACGCACTAAAACATTTTATCAAATAACCTTGACTTTTCATCAGAGGCCTCTAGTCAGAATATAGAAATAGATTATCACTGCCGTTATAATAGTAATAATATTCTCACCTGGTTGACAATGTCGTCGCGGTGGCCAATTGTTTCCTCCATATCCTCGTCCTCCACCCGGCCTTCCCAATCCTTGCCCTCCTCGCCACCTTCCGAGCCGTCCCCATCCTTTCCATCCTCCTCGTCGCCTTCCTCCTCGACCCCATCCCCGACTACCACGATGGGCATCAGTCACGACAATACAAATGATCACTATTAGTATTGAGATCAACGTTAAACGCATGTTGGAAGCTTTAACAGTTTCTCTGATAAACTGAAAGTTGTATGAAGAACAGCGACGTGGTTCCTTCTTTTAATCATTTTCACATATCAACAGATGTTGTTATTTACTGGTCGCCTGCTTCCGCCATTAAAATCAAAGGAAGTTAAACAAACAAATAAATCGAATAATGACGTTACGTTTTTCATATTTTTTATCAGATTTTGAGAATGTTCAAAAACAAATTATTACTGATATACCATAAAACCCAAACCCTTTCAACGTACCCGGCTTGGTAAGATACTCGTAAGTCCACGTCTCCCCTTTTAGTTAGTAGCAGTCAAGTTAAATTCAAGAATCGATTTGCCCGAGACTGGCAGTATTATAGGAGATTTCTATTAAACCATTTACGTGTAATGGTGTAATACGATCGGGGAGCTAGTGATAAGACGTTGGTTTGATAACCTGGGGTTCCGTGTTCAATCCTTGTGTCGGACGAGATCTCCCAGCATGAATATTCACGCCGATGATGATGTTGATTATCGGCGATGGTACCCGAATACCGAGAATCATCCCCCATGATTCACGGAACCTTTCCAGGAAGCTTTGTGGTTATCCCCGATGCCTAATAAGCACCATTTCTCATGTGACTACTAATTTATTTATTTTTTTGCGGGGGGGGGGGGAATTTCCACATCGTCGATAATTTTTCCAAGTGGGACCTAGACATTATTGGTTAGTATTATTTTATAAACAAAAGTGGAAGACTAAGCAGAGCTGGAAAGAAATGGCCTTTAATAAACAAGAACCAGAATATAACTTTCGTTTCATAAATAGGCATGGGGTGGATTCATACTACACTTACATTGTCACCTACTGTTAATTCCGTTTGAAAACAGCCAAATAGCTCGTTGACCGACACTTTAATTCCTAAATCGACCAACGCTAAGTATAGTTCCAGAATGTGAGAAGTATATATTCTGCTTTCATTTACAAAGATAGGCTGGCACTGCCAGGCAGGATACGCCCACATTTTTGAGAGATGGATAGAGAACAAGCAATACCGAAAGTGATTTTTCCTACATCATTAAGTCCTGTATTTCATACTGTATTGGGAGCAGCCATTTTGTTGGTCAGTTCCAGTCTGATATTCATAAAATTCGAAGCAGACAATGATTATGGTGTGACGGTACACAACCTAGAAATGTTACTTTTCGTCAGAATCGGATAAGAATTGTGACCACAACCATGATATACCATATTTTTACACTATTCGCGTACAAACGGCGACCATTTCGTCCGGCAATTTTGGTACGATTTTCACGAAATTCGAACTCAACCTTCCTTGCGGTGCAACAGTATTTTTTAAATCAGATAATAATTGTTCGAGAGATAGACAGAGAACAAGCAATACCGAAAGTGATTTTTCCTACAATCAAAGGCCATAATTCATTAAGTTACAATTTGATATGCGCAAATATCGAAAAGAATAAAGATCATTAGGTTATAAACAAGCATTTCAGGTTTCATCAAAATCGAATTAAAATTGTGACCTCTACAGGGTCCACAACTTTGATATACCATATTTTTACACTGTTCGCGTACAAACGGCGGCCATTTTTTCTGGCAATTATGGTCCGGTTTTCTCGAAATTCGAACTCTTCCCTCCGTAGGGTGTAACGGTGATAGAGTCAAACGTTTTTTTTTAAATCGAATAATAACTGTGACCTCCAGAGGGACCATAGGCGATTTTTCGGAGAATCAGGGGTCATAATTCAGGAAGTTACAATCCGATATGCGCAAATAACGAAAGGAACCAAGATCTTTGGGTTATAACCATGCATTTCAAGTTTCATCAAAATCGAATCAAAATTGTGACCTCTACAGGGTCCACAACCATGATATACCATTTTTCAACAGTATTCGCGTACAAACGGCGGTCATTTTGTCTGTCAATTTTGGTCCGATTTTCCCGAAATTCGAACTCAACCTTCCTTACGGTGTAACGGTAATATAATCAACCGTTTTTTTCAATCGGATAATAATTGTGACCTCCAGAGGGGCCACAAGCTAAAAAAAAGGCGATTTTGCGTATAATCAGTGGACATAATTCAGGAAGTTACGTTCCGATATGCGCAAATATCGAAAGGAACCAAGATCTTTGGGTTATAACCATGAATTTCAAGTTTCATCAAAATCGAATTTAAATTGTGACCTCTACAGGGTCCACAACCTCGATATACCTTTTTTTAACAGTATTTGCGTACAAACGGCGGCCATTTTGTAAGGCAATTTTGGTCCGATTTTCCCGAAATTCGAATTCAACCTTCTTAAGGGTGTAACGGTGATATAATCAAACGGTTTTTTAAATCGGATAATAATTATGACCTCCAGAGGGACCAGAAGTTAAAAAAGGTGATAGGCGCAAATATCGAAAGGAACCAAGATCTTTGGGTTATAAACATGCATGTCAAGTTTCATCATGCATGTCAAGTTTTAAAATTGTGACCTCTATAGGGTCCACAAGCTAAAAACGTGATTTTTCGTACAATCAGGGGCCATAATCCATGAAGTTTTGATCCGATACATGCCAATATCGAAAGCAGCCGAGATCTTTTGGGGATAAACCTACATTTCAAGTTTCGTCAAAATCAGATAAGAATTGTGACCTGTAGAGAGTCCACAAACAAATTGTGGACGGACGGACAGGGGCGACGACAATATACGTCCACATAAAAATGTGGGCGTATAAATATTGAAATTTTGTGTGTGTAACAGAGGTACACCGAGGTAGGATATCATTACAGAACGGTATTCTAATTGTTAGATATGGCGGCCATTTAGAACAGAGATCTATTCATGTAGTAGATAGGTCTCTGTATGAAGAATGGGTTGGATCCTGCTACAGGATGTTACCGGCAACCGAAAATAAAATTACTTGTTACATCTAGTTGTGGAAATACAGTGAAATTATTAAAGTTATAGATATGTTTTATTTATCGATTTATTCGCATGAATTAAGTTATCAGGAAACAGTATGGAACAATGAAATTGATCAAAGTTATGGATATGTTTAAATTTATTGATTTATTCGCATGAATTAAGTTATCAGGAAACAGAATGAAAAAATAAAATACTGATTCACTGCCATAAATATGATGAATCAAAAATAATGGGAACCGAATGGAACAATAAAATTGATCAAATTTAAGAATATGTTTACATTTTTTGATGTTTTCGCATTCATGACATTTTGCATATTAAAATTAGATTTTAACAATATGGTTGATTAAGTTACCAGGAAAGAAAATGAATAAATAAGATTTCACGGCAAAAAAATTGTAGATTTAGAACAGCTAAATTCACAATTATAATTGATGTTCATATTAAAACAATTCATCACTCTAGGTAAAACGGATCTAGGCATATGCAAAAATATTTTGAGGGATTCGAACCCCTACTGGACTTCGCTGATTATACAGCGGATCATCCTCGGAATACGGTTCATGTAGCATATGACCGCACGATATCCAACAAACATATCGGTCTGAATTTCTATCTTAGCTGCATTATAAAAATAATAAAAACAAAACGAATATAATTCTGAAATATTTAATCAACCATTAGACGTCATTTTGCGAATGAAGAGTGAAATAAACTTATGAAGATTAGCATACAGGAAGAATGCTGAACTTTTGTCCAGACGTCTGTTTCTCCACTCGGCATCTTAAAATTCCATCATAGTCCGGACTTTCTTCCGTATGCAAATGAGGTTCGTCGTAGATCCCATATAAGGTATAATATACAAAGCTCTATTATACATTAGTCTATTATGAGAGAGAGAGAGAGACAGAGAGAGACATAGAGAGAGAGAGAGATGGGGTTTAACGTCCACTTCACACTAGGTCATTTTGGGACTAACATATGGTTTTCATTTTATTTCAATAATTCGCTTGCGCGTAGGGGTCTTTAGTAGTGGGAGGAAACCGGAGTGACCGGAGGATACCCACGAGGTTAAGAAGGCGCCATGCCACATACGCTCACACCAGGGCTCGAAACCACAGCCGCAAGCCAGAGGTGACCGGCCAGCTAGAGGTCGAAGCGCGGCACTCTTTTTTTTTTCTTGTAAAAAATTTATTCAGGATAATAATATATAATACAGTACATGTTACATTTATACACGTCATGAATGGTACAATAGATGAGATAAAGTAAAAGCATTTTTTTTTTTGTAAATATTTTTCAGTTATATATATATATAATTTAAAAAAAAAAAAAAAAAAAAAAAAAAAAATTAAAAACAAGAGTACCATTGCATTGTATCAGTGAATCAAACAATAAGGTGGTAAGTAACTAAAAATAAATATCTCGTATCTGAAAATTCGGAGAACCCGGCTCTCGAAGGGCGAAAGTCTTGAAAGTTTCGAGATAATTAGGTATTCCGAAAATTTAAAACTTATCGTCTCCATTTATAACTGTCACAATTATACATGTGTAGTATTAGTTAGAAGATCTCGGATAAGATAACCTTTACAAGTCGATAGTTATTGTACCATCTAGTTCATAGCATATGGACAGAGATGGTGTGATGAAAGTTTGGGTAAAATTTAGCTTATTGTTGTTATAGTATTTACTAACTATATACAAAGTATGTTTAAGAACATTTTTGAATAATTTTACAATATCAACCTCTATATAATTATCTATGGATCTCATTCTTCGTTTATAGATTGAAAATCGGGCACAACTAAATATCAGGTTACACAAATCACTAGGATGGGACTTATTGTTAGACTGGAGTCCCAGTAATAAGCAGGTATTAAAATCGGGATCACATAACTTGTATGGTAATATATCATTGATAAATTCTTTAATTCTTAATTTAAAATAACGTAAATCTAAACATTCAATAAATAAATGTTGTAAGTCTTCGGTCTCTTCCTTACATACAGGACACATATCATTATCAGTTTTACCAATTTTATGCAGTTTGGACATTGTCCATATTATGTTGTGGGCTATTTTATAATCAAGTTCAACCATTTTAGGATCTTTAAAACGCAGAAAGACATTTCTCCAAACACTTTTCCAATGGACATTGAAATTAAGATTTTCATATAATAATATACACTTGGGCTCTATAAAAACGTTGTCTAGCAGTAAGTTATAACATGCTTTCGTAGTAAGTTGCTTGGGTAGTACAACTTTACCCATAATATTGAATGTATACTCTTGGTTCTTTCCAGTATAACACTCACTATTAATAATGTCTACCCAATCTTGTGGTATAGATAATAGAATAATATTATACAATTTAGTTATCTTATCTGTATCATAATCGGGATATTCTGAGTGTATAATATCAATTATAGAGTGTACAGGCACAAAACCAGGCTTCACATAATATATAATATCATATATTTTACATATATTAGACAGTTTAAAAATATCAAAGTGCAATTTTCTACCATTATTAACTATAAGTGGATTATAGAATAAAGGCTGGCATGAAACTTCATAAATATTACAAGGGTTTGGTCTAGAATTACCATTGAGTTTATTCCAGGCTAAAAGTAATGTTCTATAGAAGACAGGTAAATCTTTTAAAAACATATCATCAAAGTGTATTTTGAAAATATCGTGACTTAAACCTAGATCTGAATATTTTCTTAAAAAATATGTCATTGTATGTTTCCAAACGGCGTTATGTGTAGAGTCAAAGTATTTTATTAACCACTTGATACAAAAAGCATCTGATTTCATAGCTATATTAGGAAGGCCTAAGCCGCCTACTGATCGGCTACCGATTATCGAGTTGTATTGTATTCGAGGTGGCTTATTGTTCCAAATATAGCTTAACACGTGTTTTGTTATTTCACGTGCAACGGAGCAAGGGATAGGAATAACGCTCGCCGTGTACCAAAGTTTAGATAACAGTAAAGACTGAATGACAACAATCTTGCCATGTATTGTAATCTTCCGTTTAAACCACATGTTTAAAATACGTTTAATCTTAATAACTTTATCATCCCAATTCAATTGGTGGCACATATCTTTATTAGGGCCTAAATAAACACCTAGGATCTGTATACAATCCAGTTTAGTTATGATGGGGTTAATAAAATTAAACGATTTATATCTACATTTACCTATGGGTAACAATTCAGTTTTGTTAACATTAAAATTTGTTCCGGAGGCCTTGCAGTAAATATTTAGTATATCAAAAACCTTATCAACGGATTCTGTATTAGCAAGAGTTAGATTGGTGTCATCTGCATGCTGATAAATGATAGAAGTAAGATTACTGTATTTTAGGGTTAGGGTTCCTCCACTCGGCATCTTAAAATTCCATCATAGTCCGGACTTTCTTCCGTATGCAAATGAGGTTCGTCGTAGATCCCATATAAGGTATAATATACAAAGCTCTATTATACATTAGTCTATTATGAGAGAGAGAGAGAGAGACAGAGAGAGACATAGAGAGAGGGAGAGATGGGGTTTAACGTCCACTTCACACTAGGTCATTTTGGGACTAACATATGGTTTTCATTTTATTTCAATAATTCGCTTGCGCGTAGGGGTCTTTAGTAGTGGGAGGAAACCGGAGTGACCGGAGGATACCCACGAGGTTAAGAAGGCGCCATGCCACATACGCTCACACCAGGGCTCGAAACCACAGCCGCAAGCCAGAGGTGACCGGCCAGCTAGAGGTCGAAGCGCGGCACTCTTTTTTTTTTCTTGTAAAAAATTTATTCAGGATAATAATATATAATACAGTACATGTTACATTTATACACGTCATGAATGGTACAATAGATGAGATAAAGTAAAAGCATTTTTTTTTTGTAAATATTTTTCAGTTATATATATATATAATTTAAAAAAAAAAAAAAAAAAAAAAAAAAAAAAAAATTAAAAACAAGAGTACCATTGCATTGTATCAGTGAATCAAACAATAAGGTGGTAAGTAACTAAAAATAAATATCTCGTATCTGAAAATTCGGAGAACCCGGCTCTCGAAGGGCGAAAGTCTTGAAAGTTTCGAGATAATTAGGTATTCCGAAAATTTAAAACTTATCGTCTCCATTTATAACTGTCACAATTATACATGTGTAGTATTAGTTAGAAGATCTCGGATAAGATAACCTTTACAAGTCGATAGTTATTGTACCATCTAGTTCATAGCATATGGACAGAGATGGTGTGATGAAAGTTTGGGTAAAATTTAGCTTATTGTTGTTATAGTATTTACTAACTATATACAAAGTATGTTTAAGAACATTTTTGAATAATTTTACAATATCAACCTCTATATAATTATCTATGGATCTCATTCTTCGTTTATAGATTGAAAATCGGGCACAACTAAATATCAGGTTACACAAATCATTAGGATGGGACTTATTGTTAGACTGGAGTCCCAGTAATAAGCAGGTATTAAAATCGGGATCACATAACTTGTATGGTAATATATCATTGATAAATTCTTTAATTCTTAATTTAAAATAACGTAAATCTAAACATTCAATAAATAAATGTTGTAAGTCTTCGGTCTCTTCCTTACATACAGGACACATATCATTATCAGTTTTACCAATTTTATGCAGTTTGGACATTGTCCATATTATGTTGTGGGCTATTTTATAATCAAGTTCAACCATTTTAGGATCTTTAAAACGCAGAAAGACATTTCTCCAAACACTTTTCCAATGGACATTGAAATTAAGATTTTCATATAATAATATACACTTGGGCTCTATAAAAACGTTGTCTAGCAGTAAGTTATAACATGCTTTCGTAGTAAGTTGCTTGGGTAGTACAACTTTACCCATAATATTGAATGTATACTCTTGGTTCTTTCCAGTATAACACTCACTATTAATAATGTCTACCCAATCTTGTTGTATAGATAATAGAATAATATTATACAATTTAGTTATCTTATCTGTATCATAATCGGGATATTCTGAGTGTATAATATCAATAATAGAGTGTACAGGCACAAAACCAGGCTTCACATAATATATAATATCATATATTTTACATATATTAGACAGTTTAAAAATATCAAAGTGCAATTTTCTACCATTATTAACTATAAGTGGATTATAGAATAAAGGCTGGCATGAAACTTCATAAATATTACAAGGGTTTGGTCTAGAATTACCATTGAGTTTATTCCAGGCTAAAAGTAATGTTCTATAGAAGACAGGTAAATCTTTTAAAAACATATCATCAAAGTGTATTTTGAAAATATCGTGACTTAAACCTAGATCTGAATATTTTCTTAAAAAATATGTCATTGTATGTTTCCAAACGGCGTTATGTGTAGAGTCAAAGTATTTTATTAACCACTTGATACAAAAAGCATCTGATTTCATAGCTATATTAGGAAGGCCTAAGCCGCCTACTGATCGGCTACCGATTATCGAGTTGTATTGTATTCGAGGTGGCTTATTGTTCCAAATATAGCTTAACACGTGTTTTGTTATTTCACGTGCAACGGAGCAAGGGATAGGAATAACGCTCGCCGTGTACCAAAGTTTAGATAACAGTAAAGACTGAATGACAACAATCTTGCCATGTATTGTAATCTTCCGTTTAAACCACATGTTTAAAATACGTTTAATCTTAATAACTTTATCATCCCAATTCAATTGGTGGCACATATCTTTATTAGGGCCTAAATAAACACCTAGGATCTGTATACAATCCAGTTTAGTTATGATGGGGTTAATAAAATTAAACGATTTATATCTACATTTACCTATGGGTAACAATTCAGTTTTGTTAACATTAAAATTTGTTCCGGAGGCCTTGCAGTAAATATTTAGTATATCAAAAACCTTATCAACGGATTCTGTATTAGCAAGAGTTAGATTGGTGTCATCTGCATGCTGATAAATGATAGAAGTAAGATTACTGTATTTTATTGGTATGCCTTTAATGGGTGAATTTTTAATTAAAAGGTTTAAAGGTTCTGCACATAATACATATAGCATAGCAGACATAGGGCATCCTTGACGTAGAGATCGTGTAAGTTTAAAATAAGGAGATAAATGACCATTACATTTTACAGTGCTAACAATATCTGTATACATGATTTTAATATAAGATATAAAATTATCTCCAAAACCGAAACATTTCAGGATATTAAACAAGTATTCGTGAGATACACGATCAAATGCTTTTTCGGCATCTAATTTTAGAATAAAACCATCAATGTCTTCAGCTTCAGTGTAATCGATTACATCACGGATACTTGCAATATTCTCTGATATATCTCGGCCAGGAACAGAACAGGATTGTTCTGGAGAGATAATATATTCCAGAACTGTTCTGAGCCTTAAAGCGAGACAGCGAGATAAAAGTTTGAAATCAGTTTGTAATAATGATATGGGACGCCAATTTCTAAGATTTCTTTTGTCCCCCTTATCTTTATAAATTAAAGTTAGCACGCCTTTTCTCATAGAGCGAGACATAATTTCAGTTTCAAAAATATGATTTATAACTTTTAAATATAATGGTCCTAACATATCCCACATCTTCGTATAAAATTCTGAAGTCAGACCGTCCTGCCCGGGACTCTTTGACCTTGCCATGGAGTTGAGTGTAGCGGTGAGTTCGGATAAGGTTATCTCGCTGTCACACATCTCCCTGTCAAGAGGTGAAATAGTCTTGGTCAGGACATTTTTTATTATATTTAAAGAGGAATAATCACAATCATGAAGATCTTTAGTATATAAGGAAGAATAAAATCGTGAACATTCATGTACTATGGCACCTGTATCGTTATAAATAACGTTATCTTCATCTATCAATTCTTTTATGCAGTTCTAGACCACTAGGCCATCCCAACCCCCCTTGTCTATTATGCAAAATGCAGAATTGTAATGTGCAAAATAACTATTATACTGTATTTGGTATTATTGAAAACTCTATTCAGTATTTTAATACCGTGACGTTGGTATTTTTGAACAATGGCAAATGCAAATTCTAAAACTAAAATACGTATTTTGAACTACTGTCACTGACACATGCAGTTTTCACCGTGAATAATGTAATAATATTGGCAATATCCGTCCATAGTACACACGTGTATAAAATGCAGATATTAACTAAGAAATCAAATGCGGTTTAACCGTCTACTGCTCTGCATGCACTGGGCTAATAAGACAGGCATGGGGAATACAATGCGCTTTGGGGGAAATATTGCTCGGACAGGGTCACTTTATTCGAATTACAGATATCAAAGGATCTTCTACGTGCGGCTAAATGTTTGTATCTGTACGATACTGTCTGTATCGGGACCTCGAAGCCAAGGGGGCTATGGGTATATACTTCTAATAACCCCGCATATGAACATAAATTAATTGTGATTTAAATAAATCAACCAGAATAGGCTGGGATTCATATTATGTTCGGCTTATCACGAATATCAAGTATATAGTCGATGAGATGAGACATTTAACGTCAATTCGACACAAACTAGGTCAGTTCGTGACTAACATATGGTTTATTTTTTTTTATTTCAATAATTCCCTTGTGTGTAGGGGTCTTTAGCAGTGGGAGGAAACAGGAGTAACTGTAGAAAACCTAAAAGGATTGGAAAGGCGACCCTACACCTTGTCACGTACAACCGGGGATTCTAAACCACGCCAGTGGACTCAATAACAGACTTTATGACACAGCGCGCACATGCTAACCATTCGACCCCCACCCAGAGATCACGTGTACACATTGGCGTGTACGTAAAAGAACCATTGACCGTTGGAATTCGAAATAAGATTAGACTCATTAGAGCAATCGGTGCAGATACGCAATACTTTAAACCCCATTTAGTTTCCTTTCCATCTCTCGCGATTGATAATCAATAGCCAACATGTTCATGTCACCCGTAATAATATGTATCTATCACTTGTTCATCACGTGACTAAAACTCGTATGAATAATCAATACATTCCACAAATTTTTTAACTTGGAATAATTGTGATATAGTGGTTATATAGTCTGTTATGTTTTTGCCACTAGATATTGGACTGAAACAAATCATTTATTTTTTTTGGTTCAAAAATGTCTTCTCCGACCCCCTATATTTCTGTGTGGTAACACATTCTACAACATTTTTGATTGGGAATAATTGTACATTTCATAATGACCACATCATTTCTGCAGTAAATTGATACACTAAGCGAATATAGTGTTCTTGGGTTTAATAATATTAAATAAAGAAACGAGAGCATCGCTATCGATACAATATACGTCCACATTCCAGGATATCCCGTCATAGTGGTATAAGGAATAACCCATTAAGAATTGTTGCCATAAGACACAAAAAAAAGCCTAGCCCTGCCCCTGGGATCGGGACATACACGAAATCCATAGTTGCCAACATATTCCACCAATAAATATGACTTTTAGTTATCTTAGTCCGTGGTGTTTTTCAAAAATGATTTCTCAGACCCCCCTATATTCCTGTGTGGTAACACATTCTACGAGATTTTTGACTTTGTATAATTTTACATATCAAAATGTAAACAACATTTCAGCAGTAAATTTATACACTTAGCGAATATAGTGTTCGTGTGTGTAATTATATTAAGTAAAGAAACGAGAGCATCGCTATCGACACAATATACGTCCACATTCTATCTTTGATTCTTTTGCTACTGATTAAAATAAAGAAAGCTAGGTCTTGGGTTGGTTTTGCCAAATTTACAACCTAAATTCATCAAAACGTGGACGTGACACCGCCCCTGGGCATAGGGGCGTACACCCAATCAAATAGTTACCATTCTTACGGTGTAAGGAATTAATATGCCAATTTGCAAGATGATTCATTTCGATTCGGAATTTTAGTCTGTAGACAACAAACCGCAAAATTTGAGCGTGTCTCGCTCCTTGGGGCTGGAAATGGACCCAAATATGTTAATAATTGCAACCTGTAGATCATTACATACAAAGTATTAACAAAAGGCGGGTGTGGCACCGCTCACGGGAGCGGACCATGTACCAAAATCAATAGTTGCCGTTATTGGGGTATAAGGAGTTACAAAGTTACAAGATATCCCATTCAGAATTGTGGCCTTAGACAAGCGTGACTCTGCCTCTTGGATCGGGACATGCACCAAATCATTAGTTGCCGCTCTTAGGCTATAAGGAATACGTACGCAAAGTTTGAAGATGGTTCATTCAGAATTGCGGTCAGTATACGATAAACACAAAAATGGGCAAGTCTTAGCTCCCAGGAATCGGTACATGATCCAAAATCAATAGTTGCCTTATAACGAATACTTATATGATGTTCCAAGACCCATAAAAAATGTGGTCTGTAGGCAACACACAGGCACACAAAGTAAAAATGGGTGTGGCTCAGCCCTTGGGGTTGGGCATTCATCACAAATACCAGAATCATCCTCATGGTATAAGGAATGGGTTGCAAAGTTTCAAAACGATCTATAAAAAATTGCAGCCTGTAGACATACACGCAATATGGGCGTGGTTCTGTCCCAGGGGGTGGGCATACACCCAAGATAATAGAGGTCATCCTTTGGGTATAGGGAATAAGTATGACCATCCCTTAAGAAATGCGGTCTTGAGGCGACACACAAAAAGAAAACAGGCGTGCCTCTGTCCCGTAGAGTTGAGCATGCACCAAAAACAATAGAGGTCACCAATAGGGTGTAAGGAATAGGTACCCAAAGTGTCAAGATGATCAGTTACGAAATGCGTCATGTATATGACAAACAATAAAATGCAATAAATGGGCCCGAATCTACCCCTGGGAACCAGTCATGTTTCAAATCAATCAATTAAGAATTGCGCCCTGAAGGCGACCCACAGACATGCAAACCAAATCAAGGGTTTTACCATCATTGCACCTGGGCATCTCCACCAATCTTTTATGTGGATGTCTTCAAAATAATTGATACGCAATTAGAAATAAGATAGCAACAATTGTAATGCAGGTGTACGTCAGCATGTATTTTGATATCAAAAATTCTTCTCTCGTCTATTTAAAGGAGGACATACCAGGTTATGGTAACAGCAATGCGAAAAACATGGTTAGAGACTGGAACCCCTCGAGATGACCCGAACTGCGAGAGTAGAGGCGATGTTTAAGAGCTTACAAACATATACAGGTCTGTTACATACTATTGATCGGGATGATGTATATAGACGACTACATATACTATGTAGATATACCATATATACGTATGATGATCTGGTATATTAATCGGGTATATAGTCTTTGAAGGGTGTATACGGGCGAGCATATAGGCCTACTATGGTATATTGATCGGGTAGATAGGCCTACCATGGTATAATAAAACGCTCATTTCCAGTTCTCTCTTTCAGACACTATTTGCATTGGTAAAACAGACAAATGACGGAACAGAACGTTGGTAACTACCTGATCAAGATTTTATCATTTAAAATAAATGACAAATAAATTTATACGCCTTTCATCTCTATTAGTAGTAAGTACAGGGGGACTGCACCACACATAATTTTCACAAAAACAAATATATGGACAGGACATCATACTCAGAGACCACAAACAAACAATTCAAAAACAGTGAATGGATCCGGGGGATAGCCGTAAGCGTCCACGACCCTGTACAGTCGCGGGTCTGTGGTGACTTCACTCATATTTGAGAACAATAGGGAATACACCCCAAAGAAACATTGTATAATGTCAGCATGAATCATGATCTGTCATATGCTGCAAGAAATACGAATCCAAGCATATTCCAGTAATTTCGTTGTGCAAGTAACCACACCGGTGAAATGTATCAGAGAAATAGTCCAAAAATCTAAATGCACCATATCAATAAAGAAACGTTTATGCATTCAAAGGAATCGAGATATATTAAACGCATTTAGGGCACATATTCCATCCGTCACAGAAACAAACAAAACTGAATACAAGGAAGCAAAGGAATGTAGACCGTCTCGGAAGACAGCAGTCTAGTGCTATCTGAATGGCGTGACGTAAAATAGATGTTATTGTGGTAATGACGTCGTAACGTGGTAAAGTTTCCCAATAAAAGGGCGACAATTGAGATAAAATAACATTAAAAACTATTAGTTTTAGCGACCAACCGGAATTATTATTAAGTTATGTAATTGTACAAACCAGTATATATATTATATAATACCACACGCAAGAAATGCAAAGCAGGAATGATGACAATCTCTACATATTCAGCGATTGGAAACATTACATAACATAGGCGGTGCTCGATTCACAGTCCAGAACGTCCCGAATTGACAGAATTGCAATCGAGTGACACGGGATTGAATTCTGTCACAGTTCCGCCAGTCCCGACAAAGGAGGTGGTGTGAGCAGAATTGTGACGTATTCTAAGATGGCGACCAATATAGCAGGTGCGGAGACTGCCACAAAGATTTTGCTAACATGCAGCTATTTGCACTACACACGTGTGTTTTGTCACCAGGTAAGTTACCTTTTATTCGATAAACGTGCTATGTTTGACTTTGGCGGGTTTTCGGTGTTTTGAATCTTAAATACAGCCCATTTTGAATTTATTTTACTGTCAGTTCAAGGACAGGTAATATTTTGGGAAAAAAAGAGTTGTCTCTCTTAGCTAAAATATTCTTGATTTTAAAATTTGAAAGACACACGTCGCTTGATGGTGGCTATCTTTTATGATTTGCCTGTTCAATTCATTAATACGGGTTCTAGTTAAATTGTTTCTTACTGAATATATCATATCATGTTTACTCTTGAATTAACAGCACCGAGGACTTATCTTAGTTACCGGGGAGGGAAGAGGGGGGGGGGGGCTCGTAGGCACTGTATCATAAGGTCTGTCTTTGAGGCAATGTTTGACTTTGTTTCAATTCACCGGTTGTACGTGACAAGGGGTAGGATTGTCAGTCCAACCTCGAGGCTTTTCTCTGGGTGTTCCGGTTTCCTCCTACTGCTAAAGACCCCTAGGCCCTAGCGAATTATTGAAATAAAATTGAACCATGTCTTGAAATAACCTATTTGGTGTCGTGTGGACGTTAAACCCGATTTATTTCTTTCTCTCGCTACCAAGTAAGTAATAAATGAGTCCAGGTAACGTTAGCACAAACATGAATATTTGTCATTTCATATATATATGGATCCCTCTTAAGTTTTGACTTCAGTATTTATGAAACGGTATGTTTTAAAAGCTGTAGTTTTCATTTATTATAATTTCAGAAATTGGTAAGGATTTTGATAAATCGCCTTCACAGTTACACAACCCAGTCCCCAATAAATCAAGAAGCATGCCAACTCAACCAACTAGGAACATCGCTTTGTCGACAAGCAGGTACAACAAACAATTTGGCTCCAAGACTCGCAAGTAGGAACATCTATGTGGTACCGTCCAGCACAACAAAGCGCATTGCACCAACCCACACGATCAGTACAGCGCCACCCACAACAACGAGTACAAATGCAGATATTAATGATAATGCTGCAGGTATTATTGATGAGAATGTAGAAATTAATGCTGAACTGAATAATAATGAAACTGACGAAGCTACTTTTGGGATTTGGAGTCGAGCCCCTACACTATTTCTATTAGAAACATATAAATCCAAAAAGGCGTCGTTGGATAGTGGTAAACTTCGCAAGAAACATCTTTTTCAGCTTATATCTACACAACTGGCCGAAAAAGATGAAGCATATATATTTACACCAGAACAAGTGACGGGGCGATGGAAAACCCTTTGCCGAAACTACAGATGTGTCAAAGATAACAATAATAAATCAGGTGTGTTTATTTGGGCCATTCCTATTTAACCAGGATACAATTTTAGACCAATAGTTTTATCACCAATATTGGGGGTTGGATGGGCGAATGGTTACCACGTGCGTGGTGTATCATAAAGCCTGTCACGGAGTTAACGGGTGTGGTTTAGAATCCCTGGTTGTACATGACAAGGAGTAGGGTTGCCTGTCAAACCTTGTGGGTTTTCTCCGGGTCCTCACACTGCTAAAGACCCCTACACCCAAGTGAATTATTTTTACCATTAACCCATAGTGAATTAAAATACACAATTTGTAAATTGGGCTGCGTTCTGAGATTATTAATCAGACTGATCACAAACATTTCCGCCATAATATCATTCAATACTTTTATTGGTCTGACAATTTTACCTTCTATATTCAGGAGCTGGGCGAAAAGATTTTCCTTACTTGGAGGAAATGGATAGCATTTTCCAAAATGATCCAGCTATAATACCTACCTTTACTTTAAATACTGGTACCAAGGCCAAGCGATCAACTGAATGTGATTCGGAACTTGATCCAGAACTCAAACCAAAAAGACGTAGCGCATCTACAGAAGTTTTGGAATTCTTATCCAACTTAGCGTCCAAAGAAGGACAAAGAAGAACAGAGGAAATACAAATGAGAGAACGGATGCATACAGAAAAAATGAATCTTTTAAAATCATTGCTAGAAACAATGAAAAAATAAAGCTGTATTTATACCATAAGATAGTTTGTACAGAGCTACAGATATCTTATACTGTTTTTATATTTTCATATGAACACACTGAAGTTTACGGTGTTAGTTTATTTTCATAGCCTTTTATATCTTCATCACTACATCCTAAATTGGGGGGGGGGGGGGTGGTTAGCGCGGGTATCATCAGTTCTGTCATTGAGTCAACTGATGTGGTTTCGATTCCCCGGTTGTACGTGACAAGGAGTATGGTCGCCTGTCCGACCGTGTAGGTTTTCTCCGTCCATCCGATTTCCCCCTATAGTTAAAGACCACAACGCGAATGCGAATTAGTGAAATATAATTTAACCATATGTTAGTCCCGGGAAGACGTTATCCCCCCCCCAACTCTCTCCCCCCACCCTCTCCCATTCATTATAAATCAGCATTTTGTATACCATATTTCATAAATACGACTGATTTGTTATTTTTTTACCTGTTAAATATAATGTTATACAACATCGTCTTTGTTGTGTTAGAGATTTTATTCTTTAATGATTTATATAATATATGTTTAATACGAAATAAAGAATTACTTTATCTTTGTAGATTTGTGGCTAAATTATCACGTTTTAATCTAGCCCCAATAGCATCTGGATCTGCTGTATTGACTTGTAGATTGGGTAAATCTTCATCACACCCAAAGAATTCATCTACACTGTCAGCGTTTAGAATACATATATTATGGAATATACAACATGTCATAATAATCTTAACAGATGTTTCAATCTTAGTTGTATCTAAATATTGAAGATGTGAAAATTTACCCTTGAGAATTCCAAAAGCACGTTCAATAATTACTCTATTTGAAGAGTGTAAAGTATTAAAGTTTCTCTGGTTAGCGGTGAGATGACCGTTATCCCTATAGGGTGTCATCAACCAGTTTAAAAGAGGATATCCCCCGTCTGCTAATATATGTCCTTCTTGACAATACTCTGGTCCTTTCGTAAATAAATCTGAATTTCTAAGAATGCGAGAATCGTGACAGCTACCAGGAAATCCCACAAAACAATCAATGAAACGCATATCTTCACGGCATACTGCTTGCAATTGTATTGAGTGATATCCCTTACGATTGACGTATGATTTGGGATTATGTTTTGGTGATGTTATCCGGATGTGGGTACCATCCAGGTAACCAACAATTCCAGGAAATCCATTCCTCCATTCAAAACGATCCTTTACAGCTCGACGTTCATTTCCAACTGGTAATGTTATATATTTGTCCATTAAATGCACGACCGAAACAGTCAAAACTCTATCTCTACAATTCAATATTGTTGATTCAGAAATACCAAATCTATCAGATATTTTATGAACTGTGTCTCTACTTCCCAAATACCATAATGTAATTAAAAGTTGTTTTTCAACTGAAATTGGTTCTCTGCCTCCCTTTCCCTTTATAACAAATTCTGGATAATCCCTGAAGTGATTTGCCAAAACTTCAAATGATGACGAAGACACCCTATACATTCGTTTGAAATTAACCTCACCATACTCTGGCACTATGGACTCCATATATCCTTTTATCCTTACCCGGTTTTCTCTCATTCTAAAATAGAAATGTATGTATTAAATGAATGTTAGTTTGGTATGCAATAATAAGGGATTCTAAAGGTGCAATAACAGAAACCGCTGCTGAGATTTCAGATATTCCATTTTTGGCGATTCATATTCATGGTAATTATTAATCGAGGTAAATAGGCATGTACGTTGTTCATCTACAAAACTATGTGTGACACACAGCATCCATACACACACAACACACGCCGTTGTATTAGTAAATAAACCAGGCGCGGATCCAGGATTTTTTGCAGGAGGGGGTCTAGGTTTGATAATTGCTTAACTAATTGCGCTCAACCGATTAACGGGGGGTTTGGGGACCCTCCCCCAGAAAAATTTGGTAAATTAGATTCAATTTGGTTCATTCTGGCGTATTTCCGGAAGGTAAATTCCAAAATTATAGGTCTAAATCGCCAATAAAATCGCATAAAAATTTTCAAGTTTGAGCGGGGGAGGGGGGCGGACCCCCTGGATCCCCCCCCCCCCTCTGGATCCGCGCCTGTAAACTTACAATGAAGCGGCTAATACAAATGCCGAAACAGTAGCAAAAGTATATTTATTGTCCTCATAATCCTCTTCGACAAGTAATTCATCAATCATAAACAACAGGTTGGCTGCCATTTTGGATAACTCCTGCAAATCCCGTGATACTCGATTGTCACTATTTATGGGATTGACAGAATTCAATTCCAGAACTGTGAATCGAGTATCCCCATAGTTAATCTTTCAACATGGAATAGTTCTATGATGTTTTATGTAGTGTCCAGAAAGACCAGTAGGAATTCAGAGACGTGACAATTGTGTAGGTGATCTTTAAAATGTTCCTGATTGGCGTGTAATCGTTACCTTAAACCCTTACGTTCAAATGTTAAACGTTATTATATACATTGATAGAGAATGATATATATCTCAATCATCAGAGAATGAAGAAATGTTTTCTGATTCTTTCCATAATTAGAGTTATTTCCCTTCATTCGATCCGTTACGGTCCTATTAGTAACACGACCACATTCACCGCAGTCTGACGTTAAACTTTTTACTTTAACAGATATTTCCCTTCATTCGATCCCTTACGGTGCTGTTAGTAACACGACCACATTCACCGGAGTCTGGCGTTAAACTTTTTACTTTGACAGTTCAACTGCCCTGTGATAACAGATCAAGATAAGGTCAGTTCAGCACCGACTCAGTAAGACGTTGACTTACTAAGAAAGGGCATCGGGATGTCCGGCGTGGTTTCACCTTTTCAGTTATGCAGGGGACAGATGACCTGGTATTTGAAATCATATAGTCCTTCGCATAATACGAAAACCATACGTCCAGTGCACACTGTATGGCGTATAGCCGTCTCCATTACCCAGTCGGACGCTAAACCCAATTTTATTAGCAGTACCTAATACCTCAGGTGATACCCCCACTCAAGAAATGCTTCCCAAATGGCTTAAAATTTGTGACATGCCTGAAAGTGTCATCCCTTTGATTTCTTCCGTTAGAATAAATGACTAAAGTCCGATAAAATCTAGTATGAATACATGTTAAAACATCTATCGGATCAGAATTTTGATTTCGGACACTACTTTCATCTGAATATGAGAAAAAGTGAAAAATGAAAGACTATGGACATGGAAATGAACAAAATAGTAGGGGAATACTTCTCCCTTTTCCAAAATGAATACATTTCCAGATAGCCGGGATGAGGATCAGATGTGTTTGCAAATGTCGCAATTTCAAATTTTGCTTTTGACGTTTCTCGTGTCGACAATGTTGTTTACGGCTGCAAAATCGCATTTGACCGATTTTTTTCTTGTTGAGATTCTTGATATGACACATGACTGTGATCTAGTTATTATTATTGTTATAATACCAAGGAAGGAACGAGCAGCTTACGACATATCCCAAATGTCAAGAGGTGTAACTTGGAATACGACAATATTACTTTAGTAAATGATAATCCTCCCAGTCAAGATGATTAATCATTAAACATTGATAGTACGGTGATATTATTTTCAGTATTATCTGTAGGCACCCTTCCCCATTAAATGTTCATTAATAGTAAATGCAGGTCGACCAAACTACACGCAAACAATTATGCAATATTGTATATTTCTAGTTGATTCTTGTAACAACAGATGTTTGAACAAAGCAAAATGTAACAATGGTATATGTGATTGTCCTCCAATGTTTAGTGGAGAAGATTGTGGAACTAAGACAGAACCAGGTATGTTTTTAATAATAATACTAATTAAATATACAACTATGCTTCCTCAAGGGTGATGAGGATCAGTACGCGGACTTCAGTAGAGAAAACATGCCAAACTAACTGTCGATATTGAATGTTCATATGTTTTATAACTAGTGAACGTATCGCGCCACGTCCCTTCATATGGCACTGGTATATCATTAAGTAGGATGCTTTGTAATTGTGAAATATTTAATCGAATATTGTATCATCGTTTGTAAAAGGCGATCATCATTTAAATGTCTATAAGTACGAGTAATGATGTGTAGACTTTACTACAGGTTCGCGTCCAAGATTTCTTGTTTGTTGAACGTAGTGTGCTTGTTTAACGTAACTGTTGTTGTTTATTTCAGTGGATTTGTGTGAGAATATCACATGTTTAAATGACGGTCAATGTGTATCAGGTATTTGTAAATGTACCCCTGGTTACGGTGGAGAGGATTGTAATAGTAAGTGGTTGTTATTTAAAATTATGTTCAATATCTGGCTAATTTTATAGCTTAGTACGGCAGATTTATCCGTATCCACCCACATTCCCTAGTCTTTCGTCACATTTTGCATTTAATATATATTCATTTGTCCATCCATAATTTAAATGCATGTACTTAATTTATCCCCTGATCTTTCGACGTTGATATTCATCTACTTTCGATTTATTTATAAATAAACGTCATTACGTGTGTGCCAGCTTACCACATTGTATATATCGTTTCTGATCGTATACACGCGTGCTTGTGTTTCAATATTAATAAAATAAAACCAAGTACGAACAATCCAAACCGTTGGACAGAATTCGAAGTCCTAAAAACGTTATTAGGCAAAATAGTGTAATCAGCAAATGGACTGCTCCCCGTGTAGAAAATACACGACAAACAGTGGTAACAGGTGTCCGATATTATTTTCATTATTGTGTTATATCTTTCTTGTCTTTTGTTCAGAAGATATATATTTTTATATAAATATTTGTTTTGTTGTTTGTGTTATTGAGTAAGGGGAGACATTGCAGTCGCATTTCATTCAATTATTGTAGATCCCAGTCAAGATGTGGGATGGGGATTCCTTATAGTCACTCTTTAGCTGACACTTACTCATTACTAACCGAAGAGAGTTGTGATCCCAGGCGAGCTTAGCAAAACCCCTCCCTGGATAACACATCAGTAGCCGACGTTCCACCAGAGAATCTTTGCGCCAGAGGGGCCTATTATATTGTGGATACAGCCGTTGAACGCTACAATGTAAACATTGGTTGCAATTGTATATTATGGTAAATGTAACAATTGCTATCAATTGTATAAAGTGTGCATCGTATACACCGGTACCAGTATAACGTGGAGGACAAACTCACGAGCTCAACAAGCTTCAAAAATAAATTCCGATATGTGAGGTTGCGTCAAGATGACTACTCAACAAACATGTTATTTTCGGTATTAACTGTGGACACCCTTCCACATTAAATGTTCACTTAATAGTAAATGCAGGTCGACCAAACTACACACAAACAATTACACAAGACGTTTACTATTGTATAATGTACATTTCTAGTTGATTCGTGTAACAACAGATGTTTAAACAATGCAACATGTAGCAATGGTACATGTGATTGCCCTCCGATGTTTGGTGGTTTTGGAGGTATGTTTTTAATAATAATAATAATTAAATATACAACTATGTATCCTAATGGGTGATGATCAAAGTACCGGACGCCACCAGAGAAAACATGTCAATCTAACTGTCGATATCATGCCAAAGAAAGTTTATATATTTTGAAACAAGTGACCGTATCGTTCCAAATGTATTGTTTATTTGTGAAATATATAAATATATTGTATCACCAATTCTAAAGGACGATCATAATTTAAATGTCTATGGAAGTAAGTGGTTGTTATTTGAACATACAGTATGCAAGAACTAAATCTTCATTAGGCCTGAAATGTTATCTACATTATTAATTAGACTTTTATTAACTTATCCAGAACCATAATCAACTCTCGAAATGTTATCTAAATTATTAATTAGACTTTTATTAACTTATCCAGAACCATAATCAACTCTCGAAATGTTATCTAAATTATTAATTAGACTTTTTTTTATTTTTAACTTATCCAGAACCATAATCGACTCTCAATTTGCTTTTCGACTTCCATTCATAATTAAATCTAAAAATGGATAATCGTGACTATGTTTTTTATCCTACCGACTTTAGTAATGATGACCGAGGCTATCCCGCTACCGACTTTAGTAATGATGACCGAGGCTAGCCCGCTACCGACTTTAGTAATGATGACCGAGGCTAGCCCGCTAAAATCTAGGTTCATAGTGGATCAATATGACTGACATTTTCAGCAATTTGCCTTTACATTGTCTGGATTTTATCTATTAAAGTGAGAATTGCCAGCTGTTTATCTAATCTCCCATACCGTGTATTTAAAATAATGTTCAACATCTGACTAATGTAAAATTGGTTACAGTTGTATATTATGGTAATTGTAACAATTAGATAACTTTAGTTAACGTAACTGGGTATCTTGGTACTTCCAGAAAATCTATGTGCAATAACAGACTGTCCCGTTGAAACAAGACCTTGTGTACCAATCCTTGCACCTGGTGGATACACCTGTAGTTGTGTTAAAAGAACATTCATTACACGTTGGAGTCGAGAGTGTAAGGGTGAGTAAATGTTAGAACGTAGATTACACCTGATGAATGCTGGCAATGCCATTCTTATATTTCTATTATGAGGTTGTTGAACCATTAAATTAACATAACATTGTTGATACATTGCTTAAGATTTACGCGACACGATTAATGAATGAGTTGGAAATACGAGGGCGCCACAAAACATCCCCATCCCCTGTTTCATCTGTAGGGGTGCATCCATGACAGACCTGGTACAAACCTCACCTTTTCATTCATTGATGCTTTTCTTAACGAATCTAGCCACCGGTGCCACGATGATTTCCTAGAGATTGACGGCACACGGTATGCATAAACCCAACCCCATCATCATATACTCGTTGTATAGACGAGGCTAAAGCCTTTAAACAAAGACCCGGCCTTCACGGGCGCATGAGTAAGTGCATTTATGTGAAGCTAAGTAGAACTGTTTTCCGGTGAGATAACTATCGATTAACAACTATGATCTATGGTCTTAGTCAGGTCAATATATGGAGAATTTCCCCGCAATACCAAAAATTGCTACAAACGGTTTCTCAACTGATTCTGGTAGGGTTTAGTGTATTTTATAAGATACTAAAAGTTTACCAAAGCAGGACCCCGGAAGTGTTTTTTCTCCAATATGGTGTCATAAATGGCCACCGAAACGTCTAAAAATGATCATAAGTATGGAACGATAAACTCAAATATTGTTGATCTCGGTTTCCTAGGTTTGTGGGGGTAAAGAACACATTCAGGGGCCTTATTCACGAAATTTTATCTAAGATCAAATCCAAATTTTATTTATTTGATTGGGTAATATTAGATTGATTTTAGTGTTAAGCCAATCAAAACTGAAGTATTCGGCGAATCTAAAACCGCTGTGGATATTCGGATGTCACACTGCTTTTTGTCAGACACCTGGTCCGTACATGTCGCCAGACACCACATGCATGACATATTACCATTCACCTGCCACTGGGTGTGCATATCCAATTGTTATTCGTTCGACGTCACAGCCTCACATTAATATCATTTGCACCAGTGGCAGTAGGTGACAATTATTGATGTAGTTACGTAATACCTTTTAAAATTGTCATTTGAGACTGAACCTTCACTGAAGTAAGTTCAAGGTTCTTGTGGTTAGGCTTATGTCGGTGTCTGGAATATGTCAACTATAATGCCTTATCAATATGCACACTAGGTGTTGCCCTTCTGCTGTACAACTGCATAGAGTAAAGATAACTCTGTTACTGTGACTACTGTGTTAATTTCATAAAAAAACGAAGAGAAATAAGAAAAGAGTCATGGACAAATGGCATAAGAAGGACTTAAGAAAGAAAAGAAATTAACTGATTACTCACCCAAATTCCAAAACTTTTGTCATTCTCCGATGTTAAAATAAAATAGGCCTAAATAATTCTCAAAAAATAAAAACTTCATTCCATTGTTCGCCATCGTTAGCAAATGGGTCCCTGAATAGTCGCGGCGACGTTTGAAAAGTGTATTCTTCCCGTGACGCTGATTGGCTGGATTCTGCATAAAGTACATTTCGCTTTGAACGAAGGATGCCAAGGGGAAAACAAATTTCCGCAGTTCTCCCGAGGCCCCTTGGTGGTTCCACACGGCTCGTGAAACCCTCGACACCGGGACAACAGGGAACCAGGTTGTCCCCGAGGCTAAGCAATTCCCAATACATCGTCCAGACAACAAATAGTCAGTGGGCCCTTGCTGTAAAAATTGTTAGTCTAATCCAAATGTTGATGGGTCAACCTAGGATGGGTCAATGTCTATATGTGTAATACTATGAGGAACGGTAATAGATCAAATAACAGGATGTAGCGTTATGTATTAATGTCATCGGTTAATATAATGATTCATTACTGTTATAGTTCCAGCAATATTAACATCAGGCGGTAAATACAAAGGTGGACAGGACACATCGTTCACTGTGCCCGGTTTTCCAGAGAAAGATCCTTACCTTCGATGATGATTTTAGTATTGAAACAACGGGTGGTAATTGATACTCTAAGAACAAACTGTACGGAAGATTATGTGGAGATAGAGGGAACAAGGTAGGATATTTAATTTTGAACTTCATATTAAACCCACTTTATCTCACCCGCAAACATAGTCAAGACACCATTTTAACATTACACTACAGATATAATATAGTCTATATTTCTAAATCATTTGGTGACTAAATCTCATCACATATCTATATATTCCCTGATTATAATACTGGGTTTTATTACAGATATTGTGGAGGCGTGGCACCAGGACCTATTATTATACCAACGGGTAACGGAACAACAGTATGTTTTGTGAGTAACGATGACCACGAAGCCTGCCAGACAGGTTTTAGACTCACCTATGTCTATAAAGGTAAGTCAGTTAGTCTGTGTAGGAGAAATCACGTACATATCAACTTTGTTTTCATTGGTATTAGATACATTGTTGTGATGTCGATGAAACCCCCGTAATGTTTTTATTTCATTTCACCCTCTGTATAAAGACAAAAACGAACCGAAGCCTAATCTTCCTTTTATTTTTCAGACCCGTAGTCATTTTAAGAAAAATTATTGCTCAACTTAAAACAAGGAATTATTGTTTGTGAATTTAACCCTGTTAGAAATGGTATTATGTGATGCAAGAATATGTCGATCACCAGTAAGGCCGTGTTAACCAAAATGGTATAATTCCTAGTTTTACAGAAATTTAACAATTGGTATATGATATTAATACAACAAACCAATAAATATTGTATACCACTTTGTAGCCTTGTTTCTTTGTATCAAATCACGCGTGTAGCAAGTTAACCGGGGCGGGGAGGAGATGGTTGAATGGTTAGCGTGTGCGCGCTGTATCACAGAGTCAACTGGTGTGGTTTTAAATCCCCGGTTGTACGTGGCAAAGGGTAGGTTCGCCTGTCCAACCTCTTCGGTTTTGTCCGGGTAATCCGGTTTCATCCCACTGCTAAAGACCCATATGCGCCAGCGAATAATTGAAATAAAATAAAACCATATGTTAGTCCCGAAATGCCCTAGTTTGTGTCCAGTGGACGTGTAACCCCATTTCCCCCGCTCTCTCTATCAGGTTAGTATTCTGGTTTTAATCGCATGCTTATTGACGCCTTTCTTCCCATTTTGTCTACCGGGTAATACCAATGTTAAACACATCAACGACGGCCGAAGAAGACACTTTGTGGATTGGCAAAATAAAGCAATTTGAAAGACCCTCACATGGTATACTTTATTATTTTTTACAAGCAAATGAATTATTCTGATATATTTAAACAGGGGTTTTCTACAGTGCGTTCTTAGTCCAATATCTTAATAATTCGTCTATATCGTCAAACTTGCTAACGACGAAAACTCAGATAAATAGCTAAAATAGTACTTTTAATAACGAGTGTCCAAAACTGGCTAACGGTCACAATAACGAGATAGGTATCGCTAGGGCGAGCCGGTCACCAGACTAAAGTTACAGTAGAATATAGAATATATATACAAGCTTAGGATTAAAATAATTATATAATGATATTTGATAAGATGTTAAATTGCACACAGGAAACAGATGTTTAAATACAGAAGAAGATATGGACATAGCAAAGAACGCGGGTTAACTATAATTACGTAATATATATCGTTACATTAAGTTTAAACTCAAACAGTTAAAAGACTTGAAAGATTAGTGAGATATCAATTCGGACATTGGTCAATTACTACATTAACATAAATCATATAATAAAATATATACAAAGATACACTATGACAGTTCAATAACTGAATAATTCGTCTATATAGCCACACTTCCTTCTACGGAGCACAGATGATCCCAGTTCATTAACTGAATAATGCGTCTAAATCGCCAAACTAATTAATTTACCTTATACATAACAATACGTTTGCCGCAGTAACATACCCGGTCCCTAAATTATACAACATATAATTTACCAATATACATTATACACTGCAGCTAATACCATAAACCCAAATACTGTAACATAATACAAGTACATAATTAATTATAGCACTAAAATGTCTACAGATTGTCTAATTTTCATTTTCCATAAGAAGAACAAGTTTATGAACTGGTCGTCTTAAATCACCATTAGCCGTATGAACAGTTGCAGCTCTAACTAGACCTTCCTTGTCAGTTTCAGTCGCGAGTATACGACCTAATTTCCAATCATTTTGTGTTAACGAATCGTCACTTATATAATAACAATGTCATCAATTTTCAGATTACGTTGTGGTTTACACCATTTTGCGCGCTCTTGTAAAACACAATAGATATTCTCGTTTCCACCTTGACCAAAAGAGACCAGCGAGATATTGCACTCTGCGCCATCTCTTACGTAAATACAAGTCCGCACGCTCAAAACACCCTGGTGGCGGTAGAACTATTTGAGACTTCATTGTCAAAATATGATTTGGTGTGAGTGGTTCGTAATCGTCCATATCACTCGAAACAAATGTAAGTGGGCGCGAATTGAGAATGTTCTCCACTTCGCACATTAATGTTCTAAATGATTCGTCATTTAGAGTGTCACCATTTTCCATAAGAAGACCATTTAGCACTTTACGTATTGAGCGGATTTGGCGCTCCCACACCCCGCCCATATGACTTGCCGTAGGAGGATTAAATATCCACTCTATATTATAATTACGAAGTTTGTTACGAATACCATCGTTGTCCATTTCCTTTAATGCTGCACGTAATTCTGAACTGGCGCCAATAAAGTTGGTACCGTTGTCACTGCGGATTTGTTTTACAGGACCTCGGCGTGCGATGAACCTACGTAACGCCAAGATAAACGAGTCGTATTCTAACGAATTCGCTATTTCGAGATGAACACTTCGACTAGATAAACATGTGAATATCACACCGTACCGTTTTAAGTCTTTGCGCCCTTCTTTGATAACAAATGGTCCAAAATAGTCTATTCCAACATAATCAAATGGGTTTGACGAATTCACTCTTTCAGTTGGCAAATTAGCCATTTTTTGTACATTAGGTTTGGCACTCAATCTACGACACTTGACATATTTACTAATTACATGGCGTACAGAAGAGTTAGCACTGATCAACCAATATTTACTACGTAGCGATGCGAGAACATGAGCCCGTCCCACATGGCCAAGCGATTGATGAAAATGTCTGATAAGAAGCTTAGCGATATGACTTCCTTTCGGTACTATGATTGGGTGTTTAACACTGTCGTCCATCTTTGCTCTATCCAAGCGACCTCCGACGCGAATAACGCCGTCGTGTACTATAGGGTCCATAAATGAGAAACAGACTTTATACACGATCGTTTACGTCTGAAATCATTACGATTTTGCTCTACATTCGAATCAAAGTTATCCAAAATTGACAACTCGACCGCATACTCACACTGGTGCACGAAACGAAATACTGAAAGTTCTGCATTTCTAATATCGGTAACCGTACCACTAAAGCCTTGTAATAGATCATGTATTTTACATTTCATGAACGAATCCACTTGATTCCCAATGTAACCCTTTCTCACGACACTTAACTGTTTCAATATCGCTTTAACTTTTAAGAATACAGCAACGGCACGTTTAAGCTTGTACCAATCGGAGAAATACTCGATCAGTTTCTGCACCGTGTCAGTTGATACCGTAATTGCGTTACTGTTTATTGTTTTCAATTCCAAATCATTATCGTTAGTCGGAATGAGAACCTCGCTATCATTAGTCCATGTACTTTCTGGTTCCCATAAAAATTTAGGTCCATAAAGCCATCTATTTGACCGACAGAATGACTCCCCGTTTAAACCACGCGACGAATCGTCTGCTGGATTTTCTTTAGTATCTAGATATTTCCAATGCGATGGATCTGTTAAGTTACGAATCACTTGAACACGATTGGCGACGAATATAACTTAAACTGTTTGTGATCATTTCTGATATACCGTAATACCGTAGTAGAGTCTGTGTGACAAATAACTGTGTCCGGTTTAGTTTCTAACTCCTTAACTAACACATTAGCCAGTTTTGCGGCCACTGTCGCCGCGGTAAGCTCTAACCTTGGAATGGTTACAGATTTAATAGGTGCAAGTCTGCTTTTGCCCATCAAAAAACCACAATGTACATTACCCTTAATGTCTACTAACCGTAAATACGCAACCGCACCGTAAGCTATCGAACTGGCGTCTGAAAACACATGCAACTGGCGCGATATGATTGTATCAAATTGAGTAGGCTTTACACATCTCTGGATTCCAATGGATTCTATGGCTTCTAATGTCTGTCTCCATTTCACCCAACGTGTCTGAAACTCTAACGGAATGGGACCATCCCAATCTAAATTCAGTTCGCAAAGTTCTTGTAGAATTTTCTTCGCGATCAAAGTAACAGGTGCAACGAATCCAAGCGGATCGTAAATAGACGAAACCATTGAAAGAATACCCCTTCGACTTAAGGGTCTGTCTTTAATAACGATTGAAAATCCAAATGAATCGGAAGAGACTAACCATTTAACACCAAGTACTCTTTCGCCTGGTAATTCAAAATCAAAGTCTAAATTAAGCTCAGATATATCTATCACTCTGTCTGTTTCGGGTAATGACTTCAAAACACTCATACAGTTTGGCATTACTTTAGTAAGCTTACATCCACCATTACTACATGCTTCCTTTAAATCCTTAATAAGCTGTATAGCAGTGACGGTGTCCGGAACACTCTTAAGACAATCGTCGACGTAAAAATTGTTCCTTATCGTATCACTAACCGAATTACCAAATTTGTGTTGTATGTCACCAGCCGTGCGTCTCAACGCGAATCCTGCGCAGGTGGGAGATGATGTAGCCCCAAACAAATGTACTGTAAATCGAAACTCTTCCAGTTCCTTACTGATATCACCATCTTTCCACCAGAAAAGTCTTAGATGGTCACGCTGAAATTCTGGTACATGAACCTGATGAAACACGCCCTCTATGTCGGCTACAAAGGCAACATGTCCCTCTCTAAAACGCGTTGGCACACCAATTAAAGAGTTTGTTAGGTTAGGACCTTGTAACAGTTGATTATTTAGGGAATAACCATTAAACTGAGCACTCGCGTCGAATACTACACGTAATTTATCAACTTGACGCGGGTGGTACACCCCATGATGTGGCAGGTACCAAGTACAACCTTCTATTTGTGTATTATTCACTGGTAGTTTCTCGATATAACCTTTAGCAATGTTATTGTCTATAAACAACTTTTAATGTTCATAATATTTCGGACTAGTAATCATTTTCCTCCTTTGCCATTCCATACGTTTGATTACTTGAGCACGATTGTCCAGAAACAATAAATCGTCGGACCGAAAAGGAAGTTGAACCACATAATGACCGTCTACCATGCTGGTTCCATTTGTCGCAATTTCCATAAACCGTTTATCTTCCGCAGAACTGTTTACACATAAGTCGCTAAAGTCCTTTTCTAAAATACTAAGTACTGATTTTGGCGGGAGTACCTCCTTAACATGTTCTATTTCACGAACGATAATATTATTAACCATGATTTGACCATTAGACGATTCAACATTAAGCGGTCCATTTACTGCCCATCCATGAATTAATCGCATAGCAAAGGATCCTTTGCCATGACAAGGCTTGACTTCAAGTGGTTCTAGTGCGACTGGACAATCACTACCAATCAGTAAACCAATTTCTAATTTGGGGTCGTATGGTGCGATCTTACTTGCTACGTCCCTCAGATGCTCCCAATAACCGACAATTTCTGGTGTAGGTATCTGTTCGTAAGTCACCGGTATTTCATTTCGGGTATACATTTTAGGCAGTTCTACTGTATTTTCACCATATACATCTGACAACAGTAAACCATTTAGTACTTCACTATCTACTACCAAGCATAGTTCCAAGATTCAATTTAGTCGAAGATCCTGTAACGCCTATTTTATCTTGAATAGATTTTGTAATAAAACATCCACTACTACCATTATCGTAAAAGGCATAAGTCTTTACCACTTTGTGACTGTTTTTATGTTGTATCAAAACCGGAATAATGGACCGAAGAATTATAGAGTTAATAGGCCCTGTTGCACTACAAGTCTTAGAGGGAAGTTCAACTTTATTGCTTAAAGAAGTGTCTTTAGAACTAGACAAATTATCTCTTTTCAAAACGAAATTGTCGTCGTGCAAAACTGTTAAATGACGACCATTACATTTATAGCAGGTTGATCTCTTTAAACATCCTTTGGCGAAGTGATCATTAGAAAGGCATCCAAAACATAGTCTCTTTTCAAGAAGAAATTCCTTTCTACGATCTAAGGATATTTGGAAGAAATCAGGACAGGAATTCAGATCACGATAACCGGAGCAAAATACACATTTAGAACTGTTGTTACTCTGGTTAGGTGTGTCGTTACTTCGGGGATACCCGGTCCCGTGTGACAACTCAGGTCGACTAGACTTAATAGCTTCAAAGTTAGTAGCAAAACCCTTCTCTTTAACAAATAATAACTTATTAGACTGCATAGGTTTGAATGGTCGACTGATATTAGTGCTTGGTTTGGTTAACGCTTCTTTACCAAAAATAGGATCATTAGCTGACTCGACTGCATCTTTAACGAACTCAACTATGTCACTAAAGTCTGGAATTCTGTCATCATATTTACGAAGGCGCATAACACGTTCTCTCCATTTAGACTGTAAGTAAAACGGAAACTTCTGAATTATAGCTTGTAGGTTTGGGGGATGATTTAAGACAGACATATACGATAGTCCAGACATGGCATTCCTACACTTGACTAAATATAATAAGAAAGATTTAAGACCGTGTACATCGTCTTTAATTGTAGCCCAGTTGGGAACTTTATTAATGATGCAGTTGACACTTTATACGGATCTCCATATTCATTTTCTAACAGACTCACAGCTTCTTGAAAACCTTCATTTGGCTCTAAATGTAAACAACTGTCAATCAAATATCTTGGTTCATCTTCAAGTAACTGTTGTAAGTAATACAAACGATCAGCAGGATCATTTAACTTTGAACTGATTCTAGCTACAAAGGCACTATGAAAAGTATCATACTCCATCGCATCACCTTTAAATTTCTTTATCTCAGGGTGAGGCAGAGACATTGCTGCCATTAATTGTTTATGCATTGTCAGTATATCATCAGTAGAGCTATCTACCCTTGTTGACGGTGGGGGGGGGGGGGTAAACTTGTGATAATTTCCATTATCATTTAAATGCATCGGTTAAAATGGAATTGCGTTAGCTGACAATTCGTTGTTTACTGTTGGCTGTTGTGATACATAATTGCTTTGTAAGGGTGAACGCTCTGGGAAACTGTGACCATTATTCTGGATAGAGAGAGAGAGAGAAATGGGGTTTAACGTCCACTCAACACAAACTAGGTCATTTCGGGACCAACATATGGTTTAATTTTATTTCAATAATTCGCTTGCGCGTAGGGGTCTTTAGCAGTGGGAGGAAACCGGAGTGCCCGGAGGAAACCCACGAGGTTGAGAAGGCGCCCCTATCTCCATGCCACATACGCTCACACCAGGGCTCGAAACCACAGCCGCAAGCCAGAGGTGACCGGCCAGCTAGAGGTCGAAGCGCGGCACTCTAGACAACTAGGCCATCCCAACCCCCTTATTCTGGATATGGGGTATCGGTGTAGCGTTATTGCTAGATTCATGAAATGTCTGTGTCTCGTGCTGATTACCGGGACTAACAACATTTTCAACAGAATTAATTTCAGAAACAAACTATAAGTTCATTTTCCTCCTCATGGACTAATTCCGTCAAGGCCTTTTCTCTAGCTTGAGCCTTAGCAATATTAATTTCTAACTGCATCCTTTAAGTACTTCCTTTCTGTTAATAATTCTGCAATTTTAGCTCTTTCTTGGGCGCGAATCACAGACGTTGAAACGTTAGTTCTTTTACTGACATTACTGACACTGTCGTGATTTCCTCCCACAGGAAAGACTCGTGCGCTAAGGTAACAAAAGTGAAATTAAGACATCTTCGGTTAGCGGACGTTAAACACATCTAGAGCGGACACCCATTGGGACTGTCACGATATATTTACATTGCAATAAAGACTTGGGTTGGGCTGTTAATCCTTACCTTTGTCACATACAAACCTTTGATTGTGATCGAAACCACCAACACTCCACTCGCAGAACTACAGCACACATACACATACACAAGCACATGTACAATTAGCTACACATGTGACAAAGGTCAAAGGTCACTGTAATTGAAATTTAGAGGTCGGCCAAACGATTCTGTACCAGCTGGGAATAGAAATCACCCCATTTGACTTAATGACAAACCTTCCGACCCAACGTTTCTGAGGTGCGTAGCGACCTGTAAACCAAGACTAAGTTAATTGGGTGTCGTTTCTGCCTGTCGTGCGTTGCGATCCGTGTCGGTGGAGAGTGGTATTTCTGGCGTTTGAGTTAGGATTTCACTTGTAAGCCCTTTTCTCTGGAACATGTTATTATGGCCTACACGACGTCAGATGGCCTACAATGATCAATCGGCTTTGTTCTCAGGCAAATGATAATATTATAAATTTCGTTACTCGTTTCGTACACAACAACATAACCATGGACAGAGAACATGCTAAAAAAAGCGATTTTTCGTACACTCAGGGGCCATAATCCAGGCTGTTACGGTCGGACATGTGGCTATAGCGAAAGGACAACAGATAAAAATTGTAACATCTGGAGGGTCGACAAACTTGTTATCACATGAATATTATACTATTTCGGTATTTACGTACATGGGAGCGACCATTTTGCCAGAGAGTCTCGAAAATTCTTAAAATCAAATAAATATTGTGACCTCTGGAGGGACCACATGCTAAAAACGGGATTTGTTGTACAATCAGAAGCCATAAACCAGGATATGAAGATATTTCTCAAACTTCATTACAATCGGATAAAACTGTGATCTGTAGAGGGCTCACAAGCTAAAACGTGATTTTTCTTTCAATTTTTGTTTTTTGCGTTCGGGGCCATTTGCGTAAAAGGGAGCGGCAATTTGACGGAAAGTTTAATTTCCATTTTACTCAACCATAACTATGGTGTAACAGTGATATTTCTGAACTTGTTTAAAAATAAAAAAAAGAATTGTGACCTCTAAACGCGAGGTTTTTTTTGTACAATTAGGGGCTATAATAATCCAAAAAGATACGACAGTCCAGTACATCTTGATATCGAACAGAACCAAAATTGTGGTCAAAAACCAAATATGGACGGACGTCCAGACAGACAGTTACGACAATATGTCTCCACATGAAAATGTGGGCGTATAAAAACAAGATTGTTTTTACAACATTGGGTTGGCTTGTCTGCGATATCACATCGGTGGAAGCGGATGTTAAATAAAGCTATTTCACACACACATACAACGTTGGTCCACTATTCTTTTTTCGATTTCAGGTTAGAGATTGAACGGTGTTAGACATTAAGCATGTCTTCAGATCAGAGAGACATGCCATAATGCACCTCGTCATCCTTAACACACAAAACGCAAACATGTCCGACCACGGTAAGCCCCTTACAAATGCACTGATTTGCCCAATTCATTGAAACTTGCAGGACCAGTCCTGGTATTGGCCAAGGAAGTACCTTATAAAGATTTCCCAACATGGTCTGCCCTGGCTAGTAGCGCAGGACTAGAGGGAAGAGAGATGGGGGGGTGTAATGTCCAATCAACACAGACTAGGTAATTTCGGGATTAACATATGGTTCAATTTTATTTCAATTATTCACTTGCGCGAAGGGTATTTATTAGTGGGGGAAAACGGGGGAACCCGTAGAAAACCCACGAGGCTGGACAGGCGACCCTACTTCTTGTCATATACAACCGAGGAATCGAAACTACGCCAGTTGACTCACCGACAGACCGTATGATACAACAGACACGCGCTAGACATCCGGCCACCCAAACCAACAGTGCAGGACGACCAGTCTAACAACGTACAACATCTAGTCGGCTGGATGGAACAAAAAACATTGGTCCTGTGTACTCGTTTACAGGAATCGACAATAATTATTGGCAGTTGGAATTCGATAAAGAGTAGACACAAACGCGACTGTCTTGGCAAAATTTCCTAGAATTGCGAAGAGCCTGGCACTGTACATCATTTAGTCGTTCGAATGAGACAAAAAACGAGGCTCCATGTACTCATTGGATGGTATGTATAATAACCCTGCACAGTTGGAATTCGGTAGACAGTAACGCTACGGCTTGAACAAAATGTTCCCTAAAGTACGATTCCTTTTCCCCTCTCCCTTGTCCATCATCGTGCAATAAGTAGACCGGACCGTCCCTATTCCACCCCCTCGTCTCATTCCTATAACACCCCGTCTTCAGTGAGTAAACATAACAAGTTATATTGTCATTTTTACCATTATTTTATCCCTCAAGTAACATAACATATTTAACATTCATTAATTTACTTTATCCCACAGAAGTTACCCAAAACACCTAAAACAATCAAATAACATTACATATATACCTTTTAGAAATAAAACCCTCCAGGTAAATAAATAAAGATGCATATAACCTTAAAGATAGCTCATCAGTCACGATGAAGATCACAGAACTCGCAAGATGATATGGCGAATCAAGAAACATTCGTACGCGACCCAAAAACTTTACACTAAAGCTGTCTTTTTTTCACATCTTACGGATCAATGAACCAAACATACTCGTACTCGGTAGCGAAAATTCGAAAGGTGTTCAAACTCTACAGAGAAATTAGTCTATATAGACTAATGTGGTCACACATAACTTTCTAATCCTCTATCTAAAATCAAGTTTTATAAAGATATCATATATTACATCATATTATATTAAAGAAACAACAGATTACATTATATAGCAATAAAAGATTACATTTGACAGTAATAAGAACTTAGATTTACATCATACAACAATAATAAATTACAATTGAAAGCAATAACAGATTACAATTGAAAACAATAACAAACTAGATTAAGCCATACAGCAATATGTGATTACAATTGAAAGCAATAACAGATTACAACTGAAAGCAACAGCCACCAAGTTTACACCATACAACAATATTTGATTACAATTGAAGACAATAAAAGATACAATACAGTTCATAAAATGAATTAAATTACACTATATAGAAGTCTACGTCGTTATCTTTTCCAGCATAATCAGTCCTTCATGTTAAAATTCGTCAAGCATTATCAGTTTCTATAAAGACAAGAATAATTTTTAAAATATACAATATGTTCATAGCGAGAATTTAACCTAAACGAAATTGACTGAGACGCGTATCCGAGTTATATAGTTCGTCATCGCCTTAGTAGTGGACCAACTGAAATAAAGGACTGTCGCTTTACGAAATCAAGGGATCGGAGTGCCGAACGAAACGCTCAATATAGAAACTCAGAACTCTATAAACAAAATATAAACAATAATTTGCACCAAGTTCATAGCGAGAATTTAACCTATACTATATGTTTTGTGTTTAACCTGTGCTATCTGTTTTGTGTTTATCCTGTACTACATGTTTTGTGTTTAACCTATACTATATGTTTTGTTGTTTAACCTACACTATATATGCAATATGTTTTGTGTTTAACCTGTTATATATGGTTTGTGTTTAACCTGTAATATATGTTTAACCTGAAATATCATGTATGACAATCTTTTTTCCACTGAACTGAAAATAGGAAAGGAAAATCTATACCAATAACTCATTTGATAAAGATATTTTGAAGTTTTAATTGCAACAATCACTAATTCATGTGATGAAGATGTTCAGAAGTTAGGTGTCAGTCATTATCACAATATAGGTGTCAGCCAGATCATTGCAAGGATAGATGCTTAATCATGGTTTCAACAAACGGAAGTGACGAATGCAAAAGGGAAACCCATGTATATAACTGATTGAAGTGGAAATGACGAGTGATGACAAATACTCCCTCAGTTGTTATATGAGACTGTCAGAATATATCTACAATTAGAAACAGAAATTGACTGTCACTAGAAAAGAGTAAACGAAAACAAATAGAAAAGTCTGTGCATTGTCATGATTTTATTAATTCTAGAATGAATAAAATAGAGGGAATGTATGGAATATTTCGATATTTATCTCGTTTGGTTATCTAAGTGACATTCAATTACTTTTTCAATTGTCAGATATCCCCTGTATCTGTTATCGCTCGTCACTTATATAGAAGGATAACCTTTCTTGTTCGTCACTTCCTCTAAGATGTCAAATGAAGTATTTACAAACCTTGGTATTCATACGTTAAATTGAATCCTTGGATTCCATCAACGCGACCTGTTTTGAATATAACCATAGCATCTTCACCAGTAGGTACTACAATAGGTTGTGGTTTAACATCTCCACAATACCTAGAAAGTATAATCAGATTAAATTATTGGTATGTCATTTTGTTTATTCTGAGTTAGTAGTGGGTAATATAGCGAGATCGCTGGTAGAGATAGTATTTGGTTGTACCGAGTACGTAGTGGGTAAATTGTCTTGCCAGTAATATCGCTAGATCGCTGGTAGTGGTATCATTTGTAATATTGAGGTAGTGGGTAGTAGTCGGTATCATTATTATAGTGAGCCCATTACAAAGTAATCATAAATAAACAACGAGATTATGGACATGTTAACGATTGTTCACAGAGTCAGTTAAAAGTACCATGTTCTATACAACCTTCCTAGAGGTCTCCAGTGAGTTCCTGTTCTACACACTCTTCCTAAAGGTATAAAGTGAGTTCAAGTTACCCAACCCACTGGTAGTTATTTCAACTTTGACATGTAGTTTTCTTAGATTTGTCATACCATCACTATGGTCGCTCTTAGTTCTGATTCTATGAAGGCCAGCTGATATTTTCATTTTCTGTCCATTATAAGTTTAGTCTGTTTTATTTAGTGGGATATTTTTTTATGGTTGAATCTTCTTCAATTTAATATAATCTAGAATGGTTGTTTTCAGTAAAGTTTCAGTAATACAATTTACGGGTATGTGTTAACTTTTACATGTTTTATATTTCCTTTGTCTTTGCTAAAATGGCGATCAAGTTAGTGTACCCTACTTACTGTCTCAACCTTCCTATTTTATAAACGGATTTCGTCGATTATAGTCAAACTATTCAATTGAATAAAATCCATTGCACTATCAAATAACCCAACGAATAAAAAGTTTGTCTAACTTCAGCCTCAAGCAGCGGCGAACGGCAAAAATAGCACAGATAACAATTAGACCTGGTGTCACAATTTCTAGCTTGCTTATATAATTAGAAACAGAATTCCGATGCAACATACTCCCCAATAAACAGATTATCATTACATTTTTATAAAGCTTATAACACTAAGAACACATACTCGATGCGTACCAAACAAAATATCTGTAATAACTCGATTTAGGGACAGATGGAAGTTGTGATAATTATTACGTAAATGCTATATTTATACTAACAATTGACTCTGGATATGTGTTCCTGGCGTTATAAGCTTTCCAAAAAGGAGGACCTTGAAGCGGAACTTCACGCTGCAGGCTTAAAAGCAGAGGTGGAATAAAAAGAGGGAAAATTAAATTTAGGCACAATGCTGAAATATTCACAGAGCTGTTATTATTATTATTTTTATACCTCAACATTAGATTCGGTTTAATTGTTCCGAGTTTACTTCAATAAGCCTATCAATGGATGTACTTTTAATTTTTTTACAATACAATTATCATTTTATATGGTGCTTCTGTTTATAATAAAGTATTTAATTTAGTCAAAACAATGTATCCTTTTTTCCTCTTGTTATTTAATTCTAATAAACTATTTTGTGTATGTCTGTCATTTTTCCATGTGTGCTATTTTCCATGTACCTGTTCGAACCTGTCATTATGATATGTGCAGTATTATCTTCTTTAAAAAACAAACTTATTTATATTGTAGGTCTACATCATTTTCTTCAAAAGATTATACTTATAGTAAAAGCCTTTATCCTATTTTTTGACTAGGAACTGGTCGCAAAACGCTACTCATGTGCTTCTTGTTGTTGGGTTGACGCTCTTCGATAAAAGCCCAAGGCCCTGTCAACACAAGCCTGATCAAGAAGACATAATTTGACATGCTGCTCCTTTGAACTATTCTCCATAGATTTTTGAGAATTAGATTTTTAAATTTCGCCCAGCAGCATGTATTTAGCACTAATTTCTTTCACAACCATTCAATATTAAATCTTTGTTTAAAAATTCGCACAATCAGGGACCATAATCCAAACCGTTATGGTCTGAAATGCGCGAATATCGCCATGAACTGAGATATTTAGGATATAACGATATATTTTAAGTTTCATGAATATTGTGTCCACAGCCTTAGTATTACATATTTTAATTGTCATTAGGATGTGATAAATTTAAAATTTTGTATTTTCTCTGTTTATTCCAAATAGACAAAATTTATTCCTTAAAAGTACATATTTATAGGTCTATATCATTATAGGCTAAGCCTGGTCGCATTGTCTTCTTTACTATTCTGTAATTCCACAGTTAATTCTAGATGAAAAAATCCAGGATTCATTCTTTATTTTTAAAAAGGTTTTTAATATACGTGTAAAGGTCTAAAAATGTGTCTTGTTTCTTTCTTTTTTCTTATATTAAGGAAAATATATAACAATAAAGAAAACAAAAAGAAAATAAAACTTGAAGACCTTTATAAAAATATATAAATATGACTGTTGTAGTGCATATCTGAATAGTTTACAGGGCTGATAATTTATGGTGTATTCAAGCCTGCAAAGTGCCGTGAATATTTGAAGATTCAACCCTGCTTACAATTTATGTTGGATTAAGGACGGGGGTTGGGTTCCCCAATGGTTTAAAGCATGTCTTTTAGATTATAAAGTCTGTCAATGAGTCAAGTAGCTTGATTTCACCCCACCCATCCCTGTTTCCAGTACTTTACTTGGCATTCGTATTATTGAAATATAGTTAAACGTTAGTCCCGAAATTGCCTAATATGTGTCTGGTGGTCGATTGTGGACATTGACATAACCACTACTTACCTGTCATTCGTATAAACCATCACATAATCAGAACAAATATCCTCGTCCTTTTCCACACCAAAAACACCATTGAATGTAAAAGATATGTTAAACCCATGACGTCCAGGAACCAACCATGTCAGAAACGTATTCGCAGGATAGTCATTGGGGTATGATGGAGATATAATCGGGTTTACAGTTGGTATTGGGTGGTCTGAAAAGTAAGATTTTATTACGTCGGAAAGGAAACAAGAGTTAAATGGGTTAAAATGTGGTACTGTGTGTGAAAAGAAAGATGACATACTCGACTTTAAAAATAGTATTGTAATAATAATTTATTTTTAATATAGCGATTTACATTTTGAACAAAATCTCAAACCGCTGTACATACATGGCATTGTATCTTAAAAAAAGTAATAGTTAATTGGGTTTAGGGGTTGGACTGTGTCTGCTGTAATCCATAACTTGATGAAAAATCTACCAAAATTATATTATATAATTATTCCATCAGAGCATGATAGCTCAACCAATTTATCGTGCTGCAGTCTCTGGCTGATGTATCAGAGGAGCAGTAAATTCCATCGTCTCCCTTTCGTTTCAAAATTGTCACCAAAAGGCATTGGACATTGCATAATATAATATGTTTCCACAATCATCTCTGCTTTTATCTTTCATTTCATCAAATTGTAACTGGACATATTTATCAGGAATTCCTGATAGAACACATGTCACATTGTTGTGGTTATTATAATTAGCAGGATATGTCATAGAAACAATTCGGCTTAGTGGAAAAACTATGGCTGAAATAAGTAAGTGAAACTATGTGTATAAATGTCTAGTCAATCGAATATTAAACTTCAACCTCTCGAGCATCTACAAGATTTTTCAAAGTGATCAAGGACTATAACTCTGATAGTAATTATCGGAAATCGCTGCAGTAGAATTCATAAGTATTATGGAAGAACTTAAAATAGCAAGTGGATTAAAAGCAAACGATGAAAAATGTGAAATTGACCCTCTCGGCGCGCTTAGGCGTCCGGGTATAAAATGCACAGTTCCAAACAATATCAGAATAATAAAAACTAATATATGCTTCCTTTAAATAACAAAATAGAAGGTTTATATAAGTATAATATAGATATCATGAAAAATACCCCGAATACGCTTATGGGTGAATCCAAAACACTGAGCGGCCGACTTGTAATCATAAAATCAACTAGACCTGCATGCAGGAATGACGGGTTTCACTTTTGCCATGTTACCTTTGAACTTGAACTTGTGTCACTTTTGGTGCTACGTTACCCTTGAACATATGTCCTTTCCGGTACCAATGAAACCAATATACAGGTTTCCACATAAGCATTGCACACATCAAATAAAATGGAAACAGAATCAAACAAATCCAGCAATTTTATTTTATACATTTGTTACATGTAATTGATCCTGACAAAATAACAGTACTTCCGGTGATAATGTAAATGTTCCCTTAGTCTTATGAAATCAGAAATGGCATAAGGCATCATATGGTGAAAATTTTATGTAAATCGAATAATAATTTCCACTTTTATAGACCAAAAACCTTGAAAAGTGACGTGTAGAAAATCGTCTATTTCTCGGCAACCGTACAAGTTAGAAACCATTTTTTGGTATTTATATGACCGTATGGGTTTAATCTATTTGTTGATTGGAATCAAATATCATAATTGTATAAACATTACAAATCAGACTCATTTGAATAAAATATCGGTTTTGAAGGCTTAAAATACAGTTTTTGCCAAAATGACGCTACTTCCGGTGATAATGAAAACGTTAAATTAGTTTTATAACATCGTCTATGACATTAGGCTTCAAAGGGTGAAAATTTTATGAAAATCAAATAATAATTGACACTTTTATGGGCCAAAAACCTTCAAAAGTGACTTTCAGAAAATCGCCTATATCTCGACAACCGAACAAGTTAGAAACAATTTTATGATATCTATTTGACCGTATGAGTTTTGTTAATATGTGAATTTAAACCAAAAGTTAATTTTATTATTACATGTGACATAATTCTTGGTTGAAAAAAAGATCGATTTTAAAAGTTAAAAATTGAGTTTTTGACTAAATGACGTCACTTCCGGTGTCAATTTTAAATAGTAATCAACATGATATGACGCACACTTGCTTTTTGAATCAAATGATGTCACTTTTGTGAATATCCATTAATAATTGACTATTTTACAGGCAACATTACGAAAACAGTGACTTATGCAAAACTGCCCATTTCTCGGCAACTGCTTATATTAGAAACTAATTTTAACATACATTCTCTTCGTATGGATTATAGTGACAGGTTTATAAACGTTAAGTTAAAAAAATTTTAAAATCTGAAAAGCCTGAATGGGTTGTAAATAGGTCAATTTTACGCCTTTTTTCACCCCTTAATCCAATTTGCTAGATAACACTTTTGGTAATAAAAAAAATAACAATTGGGACAACGAAGCATATGAACTTTGTTTTATACAAATCGAACAATAAAAAATTAATCTAGGACTGAAAAACTGAATTAGCTAATGGCGGCCAAGGAAAATTACTGAGACAAATTTTTTTAACATTTTTGCGCTAGTCAGATGACTCTTTAATTCTGTGCACAACACGACTAAATAATATTTATAAATAAAAACGTTAAATCGAATAATAATTGCCACTTTTAAAGACCAAAAAACTTGAAAAGTGACTTGTAGAAAATCGGCTATTTCTCGGCAACCGTACAAGTTAGAAACCATTTTGTGGTATCTGTATGATCGTATGGGTTCATTCTATTTGTTGATTGGCATCAAATACCATAATTTGAAAAAGATTTCAAAACAGACTCATTTGAATAAAATATCTGTTTTGGAGGCTAAAAATACAGTTTTTGCCAAAATGACGTTACTTCCGGTGATAATGAAAATCTTAAATTACTTGTATGAAATCCCAAATGGCATTAGGTATAACATGGTGTGACGTTTATGAAAATCGAATAATAATTGACCCTTTTATGGCCCCGAAACCTTCAAAAGTGACCTGTAGAAAACCGTCTATTTCTCGGCAACCGAACAAGTTAGAAACCATTTTATGATATCTATATGACCATATGAGTTTTGTTTATATGTGAATTTAAACCAAAAGTTAAAATTATTAATATATATTAAGTTATTCTTGGTTGAATAAAACATTGATTTAAAAAAGTGTAAAATGCATTTTTTGACCAAATGATGTCACTTCCGGTGTCAATTTTAAATTGTAATCAACTTGATATGACGCTACGTGCTTTTTGAATCAAATGATGTCACTTTTATAAAAATCCAATAATAATTGACTATTTTACAGGCAAAATAACGAAAACAGTGACTTATGCAGAACTGCCCATTTCTTGGCAACTGCTTATATTACAAACGAATTTTAACATACATTTTCTTCGTATGGATTATAGCTACAAGTTTATAAAAGTTACGAAGAAATATTTTAAAATCTGAAAAGCCTGAATGGGTTGTAAATAGGCCAATTTTACACCATTTTTAGCCTCTTAATCGAATTTGCTCGAAAATGAAATCGAAATTAAAAAAACTGCTTCCTACATTTTTTGCGCCTTGAAAGGGCACACTCTTTGAGTCATATAATTTTTCAAAAAAATAATATTTGTTTATGAAGATCGTAAATAACTGTCAAAATTGTAGTTTTTGGTAAAATTATGCCACTTCCGGTGCCGACAGATAACACTTTCGGTAATAAAAAAAACGACAATTGATACAACGAAGCATATGAACTTTGTTTTATACAAATCGAACAATAAAAAATTAATCTAGGACTGAAAAACTGAATTAGCCAATGGCGGCCAAGGTAAATTACTGAGACAAATTTTTTTAACATTTTTGCACTAGTCAGATGACCCTTTAATTCTGTGCACAATACGACTAAAAAATATTCATAAATAAAAAAGTTTTTTGTAAAATTTTAAATTTTCGAAATTTGGCGCCTAATATCTTCGAAGATTTGCCGAAAATCAAAAATCGAAAGTAGCGTAGCTATGTGCCCTGTCTCAGGCTATGCCAAAATGTATCGAAAGTTAAAATCCAATGATTATTGTTAAAATTACTGCAATATTTTTAAAAACGATAACTTCGGTGATTTCGGACATTTCGCATTGTCGCAGAACGTTCAAAATAGCTTTATCCTCTAAGTCACACCCACTTTCCCAGTAAAACCGAAGAAATCGTAACGATGCGACACGTAGTTGCTGAGATCTATTCAAATTGGAATCTGAATAATAATAATAATAATAATAATAATAATAACTAGACCTGCAAGCAGCACTGAACCGGCTTTCAGGAATCATACAGGAAGTTTATTATACCATAGCCGATCCATTGAGCTACCAAACTATACATTAGGTTGTTTTGCTTTAGTGACACCCTCTATCATATGTAAAAGTAATATTTGCTGGCGAAAAGACCAGTCAAAATTGTAAATTATGGCAAAATTAAGTCACTTCCGGTGCCGAAAGAAATTTTTATAGGTGAAAAATAAGTCGAAAATTCGCAACATACAAAATCCAAACGTTGTTTTATACATTTCGGGCAATAAATAATTAACCTATAACCCATAAACTGAAATTAAGAAGGTAAAAAACTTAAAAGTGACCCTGGGAAAATTGGTTATTATTCGACAAGGGAACATGGTAGAAGCCTTTTCTTGATATCAATATGATGGTATTGATTCACTCTTACTGCCCATTAGAGTCAGGCGTTATAAAGTTAAACGAATAATGAATATAAATCACTTCTAAAAAATGTTTGTTTTGAAGGCTAAAAATACGTTTTTTTGCAAAAATTACATTACTTCCGGTGATATTGAAAATGTTAACTTGGTTCACAGAAGTCATAAATTGCATAATGTATCAAGTGGTAAAAAAAATGATAAAAATCGAATAATAATTGACACTTTTATATACCAAAAACCTTGAAAAGTGACTTATTGAAGATCGCCTATTTCTCTGTAAACGTACAAGTTAGAAACCATTTTGTGGTATCTGTATGGTCTTATGGCTTCATTCTATTCGTTGATGAGAATCAAATATCATAATTTTAAAAATATTATAAGGGAGACTGATTTGAATAAAATTTTAGGTTAAAAATACAGTTTTTGCCCAAATGACGTCATTTCCGGTCACAGTGAAAATGTAAAATTGGCTTCACCTAGTCCAAATTGGCATTAGGCATCAAATGGAAAAAAAATATTGCAAATCGAATAATAATTCACTCTTGCATAGGCAAAGTAACGTGAAAAGTGATGCATGCAAAATTGCATTTTTCTCGGCAACTGCTCATATTACAAACTAATTTTCGCATACATTCTCTTCGTCTGGATTAGTGCTACGAGTTTAAGGAAATTACAAATAAATATTTCAAAATATGAAGACGCTGAATGAATTGTAAATAACTAAATTTTACACTTTAATAATTCACTCTTGCATAGGCAAAATAACGTGAAAAGTGATGCATGCAAAATTGCATATTTCTCGGCAACTGCTCATATTACAAACTAATTTTCGCATACATTCTCTTCGTCTGGATTAGTGCTACGAGTTTATGGAAATTACAAATAAATATTTCAAAATATGAAGACGCTGAATGAATTGTAAATAACTGAATTTTACACTTTATTTTACATTTTATTCGAAATTGCCCGAAAATGGAATTGAAATTTAAAAATATGAGCTAAGGATTTTGTGCACCTTTGCAGGGTGCATCCATTTAGTTATATCAGTTTTGAAAAAAAATAATATTTGCTTTCAAAAAGTGGTACCGAACTGTCAAAATTGTAGTTTTTGTTAATATTACGTCACTTCCGTTGCCGACAGAAAAATTTCACCGTAACAAAAAAAATTACAATTGGGACCACGGAGCATATGAACTTTGTTTTATACAAATCGAACAATAAATAATTTTTCTGGGTACGAAAAACTAAATTAGCCGATGGCGGCTAACACAAATTACCTAGACAATTTTTTTTTCTCATTTCTGCTCAAGTAGGATGACAGTTTAACCCCGTGTAAAATATCATCAAAAAATATTCATAAATAAAAAAGATTTTCGTAAAAAAAATAATTTTTTTCAAAATATCGGACATTTTTTCGACTACTTCCGGTTTTACGATCGTTGTTGTGATAGCTTTACGAAGTTCTTTGGATACTTAACTTTCTGTACCAGAAATGTCAGAACCATCCATTGAGCAGTTTTGAAAAAAAAAGATAAACTAAAGAGCGTTTACAAAAATTTAACGATTTTTCCATTTTTTTAAAAGTTTGATGCCATTTTTGGACCACCTATATTATTTCAATGCTTTTCATTTTTGATTCACTATATAGACAACCGATAGGACTTTGAGTAAGAAAAGTTTAAGAAAAATCTGCGGCGTCGTTTTCGAGAAAAGGACGTCTCAGAATGTTAAAAAATCGGAAAATACTAGATTTTTGGCACACAATAATTTATTTCCTTACCATCGATATCGTATTATTTAGATACCATATGATGGTCCATTAATAGGGCTATCCAACGACACTTTAGTTCTTTTGGTCCGCTATTACCTAAGGGAGAAATCAAGTTTTTTGCAAGTGCGACATAGTTTTTAACCTTTTTTTTACATTTTTTGAATACTTCCGGTATGGTTATTATTGTCGATATAGTTTTGATAACCGGTTTAGGCACTAAAATAGCCACAGGGCTCTGTAATGATATATTACATTATCTGATCAGATAAAATGCCCCTGAGAAATCCTAGGTTCAAAAGTGCCAAAAATGCAAAAAATTTAAAATATCGAAAATTAAATTTCAATAACTACATACATATTATACATCGATAGAATTGTAATTAGGTCAGCTATCTGAATATACAATTTTTTTTTGAAAATCTCTTAAAATAAAAAAATAGCAGAGCATTTTCCAAAATTTCACGATTTTTCGACTTTTTTCGGTTTTCAGTCCGTTATTTCACCTTTTCCAGATATTTCAAAGTCGTAATGGAATGTTTCGTACACAAGACTACTGCAAGGTCTCTCGATAGAGAAAGTTTCATAAAAAACTGTGGAGCAGTTTTCGAGATACAGGCATCTAAAAACGCTCCAAATCAGAAAATACTTGATTTTCAGCGAGCCATATTTTGCTTCCTGCTGATCGTGTCCGTACGAATTGGGTATCATTCAGTGGTCCAATTACAGCCCGACCTAATGATACCTTAATTTGTTTAATCCGTTGATATCGGACGGAAAAATCGTGTTTTTACCCAAAACACCAATTTTTCACGTTTTTTTCAAAATATCGCATAGTATTTCGACTACTTCCGGTTTACGGATTGTTGTTGAAATTGCTTTAAACGGTGGTTTGACCATATTACTTCATGTTCCAGGAATTTCAGAAACGTCGATCCGGCCGTAAAACGAAACTTAAGCTCACAAAATGTGAAGAAAATTCGAAAAAAATCGAAAAATAAAGGGCGATGACTCTGAATGAAACTTATATTACTGGAACCGTATTGCCTTCAGGTATCCAAAAATGTAGGTCAAATTTGAAAATTTTGAAAAATAACAAAAAATGTGTCTTAAACAACATATTTTCATTTTTCGAATGCTAGAAGTCAGCGGCGAAGTTTCTAAATTGCAAAATTTTCAACTGCTATCGTCCGAGAAAAGACTCAGGGTTTCCAAAAATGTAATTTGTATGAAAATAGGTACAGAATTGACGAATCTACGGCCGTTTTTTAATTTTTTGGCACCGCACAAAATTCGGCCACTTCCGGTCTGCGCAGAAGTTTCAAATACAGTGGAAGGGATGGCCACTATATGGTTTCCTGATAGAAAATTACGTTCCAGATCTGTATCTGTTACAGACACTGAGAAATAGGCTCCCCCGAAAAATAAAATAATAATAATAAACTAGATCTGCTACTGTCCCATGCAGATATGAAAGCTTTCATATTCATCGTCACGTGTCATTGATTGTATCAAGTAACCTAAATAAAAGGATACGAAGAAAAAATTATTAAAATTGGTCAAAAACTCGCGAAGTTACAAGTCTAAATATAGTATGAAACATTGCACCCAGGCATAACAATAATCAGAAAACTAAAGGGAAATAACTGAAACTTGTATTACTGTAATGAGACGGATGAGAAAATGAAATGAAAATGGCGGGAAAAAAAAATTAAAAATGGCAGGTTGGACAGGCGACCTTACTCCTTGTCACGTACAACCGGGCATTCGATAACACGCTAGTTAACTCAATGACAGGCGCGCGTGCTTACCATTCAGCCACTCAACCCCCCTTTGAAATCAGACACGTGCAATATGTCATATAGGAAGAATAAGAAGTCGCTCACAACAAAATGGTAAATTAATGAGTTTAGGTCAAAAGGTTGAGCTACTGTTTTAGAGTACTTAATAGTTTTAAAGAGACACGTTAAGGGTTGTTCATAGTTAAATGAAAGTTTAATTTTAAATAAGACCAATAAAATTAGGATTTAATAATGCCAGACTAATATTTCCAATATGTTTGGTTATAAGTAGGAAATCGTGACGACTTCTTAAGCATGTTTTAAACAAAGGATCATGTTTGTTTAAACAAGAATGGCACTCTGCAATAAAAAAAACTGGCCAAAGCAAGATTTCTATGCAGAAATTAAATAATTGCTAGAACCAGAAAAATATTTATCCACTATAATAAATAAGCAACATAGAGAAAATGAAATGAAATTGAATGGGGTTTAACGTCCGACTGTTCTGCTCCTAAAATGGGCTAATGAAGACGGGCATATGCCATAATGTGTGCAATGAGGGAAATTTTACCCGGGCAGCGGCGGTTACGGCCTACGAGGTTGGACAGGCAACCATACTCCTTGTCACGTACAACCAAAAAATCGAAACAACGGCAGTTGACTCAATGACAGACGTTATGATACAGAGCGCACGTGCTAACCATTCAGCCACGCAACCTCCCTAAAATCGGCAAATTGCTGACCTACAGCGAGAAACATTTCAACCGGGCCAAATTTTCTATTGTAACAGTTTAATTTGCACGGTACCTTTAGTTATCAACCGAATATTACAAAACTTTTAAAAATAAGCTCCCCCCTGACCAGCTTAAGCGTTCGCAATAAACGTTTGCCACTTAAAATCGGGAAATTGCTGACTTTAAAGTGAGAAACATTACAACCGGGCGAAATTTTCTGTTTTATGACTTTTACAGTACCTTTGATTACCAACCGATTATTTTCTGTTTTATCACTTTTACAGTACCTTTGATTACCAACCGATTATTACAAAACTTTAAAAATAAAAGAGAAAGAGAGAAATGCGGCCTAATGTCCATTCGACACAAACTAGGTCATTTCGGGACTAACATATGTTTTTTAATTTTATTTAAAAACTCCCCCTGCGCTTACAGGTCTTTAGCCGTTGGGAGGAAACCGAAGAACACGGAGAAAACCCACAAGGTTGGACATCATACTTCATGTCACGTGCAACCTGGAGATCGAAACGACGCCCGTTGACTCAATGACAGACGTTACGATACAGTGCGCACATGCTAACCATTCAGCCATTCAGCCTCCCTGAATTCAGAAAATTGCTGACTTATAGCAAGAAACATTTCAACCGGGCGAAATTTTCTGTTTTAACAGTTTAATGTGCACGGTACTTTAATTACCAACCGATTATTACAAAACTTTTGAAAATAAGCTCCAACTGACCAGCTTAATCGTATGCAATAAACGTTTTCGCCTGAATTGAAAGTTCTGCACGGAGAAAGTTCATCTCGATTTCCCGGCGTGGTTCCCCTTGTCAGTGAGGCAGAACGGAGGGCCTGACAAGCACAGCTGTCTAGTCATTCGGATGGGACGAAAAACCAAGGTCCCGTGTACACATTGGAATGCACGTAAAATATCCCTAAGCAGTTGGAATTCGATACTGTTGAATAAGCTCTATACGATGACTAAATGATGCAATGAAATGCTTTGATTTGACGGATGAAATGTACGATGGGTGTCCACACTATGTGGCTAAGGCGTTGGCCTGCTAGCCAGGAGGTCGGGTGTTCGATCCCTGCATTGTCCGAGAAAGTTCATCTCGATTTTCTGGCGTGTCCCCCACCCGCCGTGTACACATTGGAGTGCACGTAAAATATCCCTAAGCAGTTGGAATTCGATACTGTTGAATAAGCTCTATACGATGACTAAATGTGTAGATTGTAGTCACCCACACTGCATGTTTCGCTTAACAATGAAAGGGTGCCGTTTTCAATGTTCGATCCTTTTGTTCTTCTACTCCTGATATGTTGGACTGTTGATCGATGGTTTCATATAAAAGACTACCAATAAGACTCTTTGTACAAGAAGTTCCCAAAAAATATTATGTTGACTTTACGAGAAAGACCTCTAAACATGCTCCAAATTGTAAAAATACGACTTTTTGGGTTTTCAATCTCTTTTTTTCGGCTATCCCTGATATTTAGAAAAAATAATACAATGATTTCACACAACAGGCTAGCTATTAGACTCTCTATTGACAAAAGTTTCACCGCCCTCCCTTCATTATAACCGAAGTTATCGTGCCCTAAAGAATCAACAAATTAGCTTGTTTATCTCTGCTTACCCTAAGCAGAAAATGCTCATCTTTGAACTCAATCATAACATTGACCTAGTGAACGTCTACACCAAGTTTGAACATTCTAGCTTAATTAGAAGGAGAGTAATTGTGTTCCAAAGTCCCGACCCTTCAAATTGCTTCTATTTTTCATTTTCAATTCAAAATGGTGACCATCACGTGACCGAAATCAAAATTCTATTCGCGACATTTTTTAGGCCTTCCTACAAGGATTCAGAAAATATAACTCCCGAGTCTGTAAGTAAAATAGCAAAAAAGCCTTATTGATTTTTCACTTTTAAATATGGCGGCACTTCCGGTTCGATCGACAAACTCCATATTTTGTGTACAAATCAGTAATTACTTATCTAGTATCCAAAAAAAAAATCAGGTCATTCTGACCTATATTTCGATGATTTTTTTGAAAATTTTGATCCTTAATTTCGTCAAGGGGAGATAATTTAGAAAATTTCTAATTATATTTTTGAAGTCACATCGGTAGGATCTACTTAGATACTAAATTTCATGAAAATCGTACAACTATTAAAGAAGTTGTCAAATTGGTCTAATCTTCCGGTTCGAAATCACAGCGACGAATTTTCGAAATTCGAAAATGTGAAACTGCAGATGAAAATGGTTTTTTTAAAGGTATTCAAAGAAAAAAGAATTAGTAAAATCGGTCAAAAAATAACAAAGTTACGACTATGCATTGTCATTTTTTTCGTTCGTAAAATTCGGTGATTTCGGATTCGTAAAACGTTTCGAAAATATATTTAATCAAGGTTCGCACCCCATTTTTGGGGGGGTAGGTCAAAATTTCAGAAAGATCCTATGGATAGATTCTGAGAAATCCGATTTGCAGAAAACACAAAAAAAAAAAAAAAATAATAATAATAACTTTAACAGAAACAATAAGCTTTCATATGTAATATGAAAGCTTAACTAGATCTGCTACTGTCCCATGCAGATATGAAAGCTTTCATATTCATCGTCATGTGTCATTGATTGTATCAAGTATCCTAAATAAAAGGATAAGAAGAAAAAATTATCAAAATTGGTCAAAAACTCGCGAAGTTACAAATCTAAATATAGTATGAAACATTGCACCCAGGCATAACAATAATCTGAAAACTAAAGGGAAATACCTCAAACTTGTATTACTGTAATGAGACGGATGAGAAAATGAAATGAAAATGGCGGGAAAAAAAATTAAAAATGACCGGTTGGACAGGCGACCTTACTCCTTGTCACGTACAACCGGGCATTCGAAAACACGCTAGTTAACTCAATGACAGGCGCGCGTGCTAACCATTCAGCCACCCAACCCCCCTTTAAAATCAGACACGTGTAATATGTCATAGGAAAAATAACAAGTGGCTCACAAAAAATGGTAAATTAATGAGTTTAGGTCAAAAGGTTGAGCTACTGTTTTAGAGTATTTTTTTATGTTTTAAAGAGACACGTTAAGGGTTGTTCATACTTAAATGAAAGTTTAATTTTAAATAAGACCAATAAAATTAGGATTTAATAATGCCAGACTAATATTAAAATAAAGTTTTCAATTAAGAGTAATTAATTATTGGTCTAATGCAATGAAATGCTTTGATTTGACGGATGAAATGTACGATGGGTGTCCACACTATGTGGCTAAGGCGTTGGCCTGCTAGCCAGGAGGTCGGGTGTTCGATCCCTGCATTGTCCGAGAAAGTTCATCTCGATTTTCTGGCGTGTCCCCCCACCCGCCGTGTACACATTGGAGTGCACGTAAAAGATCCCTTAGCAGTTGGAATTCGATACTGTTGAATAAGCTCTATACGATGACTAAATGTGCAGATTGTAGCCACCCACACTGCATGTTTTGCTTAACAATGAAAGGGTGCCGTTTTCAATGTTCGATCCTTTTGTTCTTCTACTCCTGATATGTTGGATTGTTGATCGATGGTTTTATATAAAAGACTACCAATAAGACTCTTTGTAGAAGAAGTTCCCCAAAAATATTAAGTTGACTTTACGAGAAAGACCTCTAAACATGCTCCAAATTGTAAAAATACGAATTTTGGGATTTTCAATCTCTTTTTTTCGCCTATCCCTGATATTTAAAATAAGTGATACAATGATTTCACACAACAGGCTAGCTATTGGACTCTCTATTGACAAAAGTTTCACAGCCCTCCCTTCATTATAACAGAAGTTATCGTGCCCTAAAGAATCAACAAATCAGCATGCCTATCTCTGCTTACCCTAGGCAGAAGATGCTCATCTTTGAACTCAATCATGACATTGACCTAGTGAACGTCTACACCAAGTTTGAACATTCTAGCTCAATTTGAAGGAGAGTTATTGTGTTTCAAAGTCTCGGCCCTTCAAATTGCTACTACTTTTCATTTTCAATTCAAAATGGTGACCATCACGTGACCGAAATCAAAATTCTGCTCCCTACGATTTTTGGGCCATCCTTCAAGGATTCAGAAAATATAACTCCCGTGTCTGTAAGAGCAATATCGCAAAAGTTCATTGTTTTTTCACGTTTCAAGATGGAGGCACTTCCGGTTCGATCGATAAACTCCATATTTTGTGTAGGAATCAGTAATTACTTGTCGAGTATCGAAATTTTTTTTTAGGTCATTCTGACCTATATTTCGACGATTTTTTTGAAAATTTTGATCCTTAATTTCACCAAGGGGAGATAATTTAGAAAATTTCTAATTATATTTTTGAAGTCACATCGGTAAGATCTACTTGTATACTAAATTTCATGAATATCGTACTACTATTAAAGAAGTTGTCAAATTGGTCTAAACTTCCGGTTCGAAATCACAGCGACGAATTTTCGAAATTCGAAAATGTGAAACTGCAGATGAAAACGATTTTTTTCAAGGTATTCGAAGAAAAAAGAGTTAGTAAAATCGGTCAAAAAATAACAAAGTTACGACTATGCATTGTCAGTTTTTTCGTTCGTAAAATTCGGTGATTTCGGATTCGTAAAACGTTTTGAAAATATATTTAAACAACGTTCGCACCCCATTTTTGGGGGGGTAGGTCAAAGTTTCAGAAAGATCCCATGGTTAGATTCTGAGAAATCCGATTTGCAGAAAATACACAAAAAAAAAAAATAACTAGATCTGCTACTGTCCCATGCAGATATGAAAGCTTTCATATTCATCGTCACGTGTCATTGATTGTATCAAGTATCCTAAATAAAAGGATAAGAAGAAAAAATTATTAAAATTGGTCAAAAACTCGTGAAGTTACAAGTCTAAATATAGTATGAAACATTGCACCCAGGCATAACAATAATCCGAAAACTAAAGGGAAATAACTGAAACTTGTATTACTGTAATGAGACGGATGAGAAAATGAAATGAAAATGGCGGGAAAAAAAATTAAAAATGGCAGGTTGGACAGGCGACCTTACTCCTTGTCACGTACAACCGGGCATTCGAAAACACGCTAGTTAACTCAATGACAGGCGCGCGTGCTAACCATTCAGGCACCCAACCCCCCTTTGAAATAAGACACGTGCAATATGTCATATAAGAAGAATAAGAAGTCGCTCACAACAAAATGGTAAATTAATGAGTTTAGGCCAAAAGGTTGAGCTACTGTTTTAGAGTACTTAATAGTTTTAAAGAGACACGTTAAGGGTTGTTCATAGTTAAATGAAAGTTTAATTTTAAATAAGACCAATAAAATTAGGATTTAATAATGCCAGACTAATATTTTCAATATGTTTGGTTATAAGTAGGAAATCGTGACGACTTCTTAAGCATGTTTTAAACAAAGGATCATGTTTGTTTAAACAAGAATGGCACTCTGCAATAAAAAAAACTGGCCAAAGCAAGATTTCTAATTAAATAATTGCTAGAACCAGAAAAATATTTATCCACTATAATAAATAAGCAACATAGAGAAAATGAAATGAAATTGAATGGGGTTTAACGTCCGACTGTTCTGCTCCTAAAATGGGCTAATGAAGACGGGCATATGCCATAAAGTGTGCAATGAGGGAAATTTTACCCGGGCAGCGGCGGTTACGGCCTACGAGGTTGGACAGGCGACCATACTCCTTGTCACGTACAACCAAGAAATCGAAACAACGCCAGTTGACTCAATGACAGACGTTATGATACAGAGCGCACGTGCTAACCATTCAGCCACGCAACCTCCCTAAAATCAGCAAATTGCTGACCTACAGCGAGAAACATTTCAACCGGGCTAAATTTTTTATTGTAACAGTTTAATTTGCACGGTACCTTTAGTTATCAACCGAATATTACAAAACTTTTAAAAATAAACTCCCCCTGACCAGCTTAAGCGTTCGCAATAAACGTTTGCCCCTTAAAATCGGCAAATTGCTGACTTTAAAGTGAGAAACATTACAACCGGGCGAAATTTTCTGTTTTATCACTTTTACAGTACCTTTGATTACCAACCGATTATTACAAAACTTTAAAAATAAAAGAGAAAGAGAGAAATGCGGCCTAATGTCCATACGACACAAACTAGGTCATTTCGGGACTAACATATGTTTTTTAATTTTATTTAAAAACTCCCCTTGCGCTTACAGGTCTTTAGCCGTTGGGAGGAAACCGAAGGACACGGAGAAAACCCACGAGGTTGGACATCATACTTCATGTCACGTCCAACCTGGAGATCGAAACGACGCCCATTGACTCAAAATGACAGACGTTACGATACAGTGCGCACATGCTAACCATTCAGCCATTCAGCCTCCCTGAATTCGGAAAATTGCTGACTTATAGCAAGAAACATTTCAACCGGGCGAAATTTTCTGTTTTAACAGTTTAATGTGCACGGTACTTTAATTACCAACCGATTATTACAAAACTTTTGAAAATGAGCTCCAACTGACCAGCTTAATCGTATGCAATAAACGTTTTGCCTGAATTGAAAGTTCTGCACGGAGAAAGTTCATCTCGATTTCCCGGCGTGGTTCCCCTTTTCAGTGAGGCAGAACGGAGGGCCTGACAAGCACAGCTGTATAGTCGTTCGGATGGGACGAAAAACCAAGGTCCCGTGTACACATTGGAGTGCACGTAAAATATCCCTAAGCAGTTGGAATTCGATACTGTTGAATAAGCTCTATACGATGACTAAATGCGTAGATTGTAGTCACCCATACCGCATGTTTCGCTTAACAATGAAAGGGTGCAGTATTCAATTTTCGATCCTTTTGTTCTTCTACTCCTGATATGTTGGACTGTTGATCGATGGTTTCATATAAAAGACTACCAATAAGACTCTTTGTAGAAGAAGTTCCCCAAAAATAGTATGTTGACTTTACGAGAAAGACCTCTAAACATGCTCCAAATTGTAAAAATACGACTTTTTGGATTTTCAATCTCTTTTTTTTAGGCTATCCCTGATATTTAGAAAAAATAATACAATGATTTCACACAACAGGCTAGCTATTAGACTCTCTATTGACAAAAGTTTCACCGCCCTCCCTTCATTATAACCGAAGTTATCGTGCCCTAAAGAATCAACAAATTAGCATGCTTATCTCAGCTTACCCTAAGCAGAAAATGCTCATCTTTGAACCCAATCATAACATTGACCTAGTGAACGTCTACACCAAGTTTGAACATTCTAGCTTAATTAGAAGGAGAGTAATTGTGTTCCAAAGTCCCGACCCTTCAAATTGCTTCTATTTTTCATTTTCAATTCAAAATGGTGACCATCACGTGACCGAAATCAAAATTCTATTCGCGACATTTTTTAGGCCTTCCTACAAGGATTCAGAAAATATAACTCCCGAGTCTGTAAGTAAAATAGCAAAAAAGCCTTATTGATTTTTCACTTTTAAATATGGCGGCACTTCCGGTTCGATCGACAAACTACATATTTTGTGTACAAATCAGTAATTACTTATCTAGTATCCAAAAAAAAAATCAGGTCATTGTGACCTATATTTCGATGATTTTTTTGAAAATTTTGATCTTTAATTTCGTCAAGGGGAGATAATTTAGAAAATTTCTAATTATATTTTTGAAGTCACATCGGTAAGATCTACTTATATACTAAATTTCATGAAAATCGTACAACTATTAAAGACGTTGTCAAATTGGTCTAAACTTCCGGTTCGAAATCACAGCGACGAATTTTCGAAATTCGAAAATGTGAAACTGCAGATGAAAATGTTTTTTTTAAAGGTATTCAAAGAAAAAAGAATTAGTAAAATCGGTCAAAAAATAACAAAGTTACGACTATGCATTGTCCATTTTGTCGTTCGTAAATTTCGGTGATTTCGGATTCGTAAAACGTTTTGAAAATATATTTAATCAAGGTTCGCACCCCATTTTTGGGGGGGTAGGTCAAAATTTCAGAAAGATCCTACGGATAGATTCTGAGAAATCCGATTTGCAGAAAACACACAAAAAAAAAAAATAATAATAATAATCTTAACAGAAACAATAAGCTTTCATATGTAATATGAAAGCTTAATAATAATAATTTTAGTAATCACAATAGGCTTTCAGACGAAAGTCTGAAAGCCTAATAATAAGAATAATAATTTTAACAAAAACAATAGTGTTTCACACAAGCTACGCAGTGTGAAACCCTAATAATCCTACAGAAAATTATTTACCAACTCTCTATGTTGCCAACACCAAGTGAGGAAATTCTTAAAGAATTTTTAACTTTATATTAAAAAACAAATGTATAGCCCTTTCGATCAGGGTGGTTTAAATGCTCCAGATATTTTTACTTTCGCTAAATCAATAAAGATTAATTGGGTGAAAAGAGCCATATACCAGCGGCTGTCAGGCAGGATACGCCCACATTTTCGAGAGATGGATAGAGAACAAGCTAAAATGAAAATGACTTTTCTTATAATCAAGGGCCATAATAGATGAAGTCACCGAGATCTTTGGGTAATAAACATGCAAGTTTCAACCAAAATCTGATTACAATTGTGACCTCTAAAGAGTCCACAGGCTAAAAAAGTGATTTTTGGGACACAATCCATGAACTGTAGAGCAGATGCATTCCAATATCGAAAGCAGCCGAGATCTTTTCGAGGTAAACCTATATTTCAAGTTTCGTCAAATTTATAGATTAATAGTTTCTGTGAATAGCTTTAGTGAATTTAATAGTTCGATTCTGATAGCTAAATTTAAGTGAATTTAATAGTTCGATTCTGATAGCTGAATAAGATGGGTAAGAGAAGAAGAAGTGGAAGTTATTTTCATCCGAAGAATTGCATTTTGGACATATTTTTGATTCAGATAGGTAGTGCTGGAAAATGTGATTATTGAGATTACAAGATTCATTTCTTAGTAATGATATTTTCCTTGCGGTTTCCATAATGAAAGTGACTAGGTTTTATATATATATGTATAGGATATTGACTCAGGAGACTGGATTTAAATGTTTTGAGACACGGCGATAACTGCACGTGTGTAGGCGGACTGTCCCATAGTTTTATTGTGTTAGGAAAAATACTTTTATGTAAGAAAACGTTTTACATTGTGGTATTTTCAGTTTGTGGTTTCTAAGATTATAATAAGTTGTTAAGGGTTGTATTTTCATTAGAATATCGTACAAATACTGGGGACTATAGTAGTTACAGATTTTATACAAATATACAAGTTTATGCTTTTGACGGCGTTTGAACAGTGGTTCCCACCCTAATTCGTCATAAACATATTTTCTGTGGGAATTTCGGCGCAGACCAGATATGATTCTCTATGATTGGACTAAGCCTTTTAGTCGTGTACTTAAACAAAGAATATACATGCGACGTTTGTCAGTTGAGACTAGGTCTAAGAGACTAAGTCAATGTTAGCATTGTTGAAAATCGCAATGCTTTGCATGACAAGTATGTCATTGTTCCGGCTGACAAAGTGTCCAATAACATAGTGTTTATAGGTAAACGATATTATTATGACTGTCTATTCTGAGAACTTAATTTCGGGAAATCAGTCGACAGTACTTCATATAAACGATCTACTCTTACTAAGGAAGAAATTATATCCAATCACAGATCTGTACTCACTTCATTTGGTACTCCATGAGGAGATACCTATACAGATTTGCCCTTGTTATTTTGGATACCTAAACGGCATAAAAATCTCTACAAGGAACGTTTTATAGCAGGTTCATCCCGTTGTTCCACAAAACAGTTTCAAAAGTATTGACATCTATTCTAACGACTGTTAAAGAGGGTATTCAAACATACTGTGTCAAAATATACACGCGTTGTGGTATAAATCAAATGTGGATATTTAAAAAATCTAAAGAATTACTTGGTGATTTGCAATCTAGATCCCTTGCTTCAGTCTCATCTATTCAAACGTTTGACTTTCCTACTTTGTACACTAAAATTCCCATAGTAAATTAAAAGCCCGGTTGAAAGACATTATTCGCAGTGTCTTTTCGTCTAAATCGGGAACTGCTAGATATCAATATGTAGTTGTAAATTACAATTCCACATATTTCGATAAGAATCACAGTAATTCCAAAAACCAACTCACCAATATATCATCAAGATAATTCAGATGTTGGATTTTTAATTGTTGAATTTGGAGAGAAAATATATGACCTATTGGTAGGTTTCCCCATGGGCACCATCTGTGCACCTTTGCGTACTGATTTATTTCTCTATTCATACGAAGCCGAATATGGTTTGGATTGTTCGTACCTGGTTTTATTTTGTTGCTGGCAGACTAAACAATACCCACAAAACAAAAACCCAGGCGAGCTGTATTCAGACTGTATATATTCAGGAAAGTTGATATATCAAATAATCGTGTATATATTGTTGTGAAATATATGCATAATCTGTGTCACTGAGGTGTAATAATCATCATACGTATTTTCTATAAGTTATCCTAATGTTATCACTGAACTTATTGGAAAAACTTTCCCTGGCTATCTACTCGACCTCTCTAGTCCGCCATCTTGCTTTGTTTTTGCACCCTGGGCATATATTAAAGTCACTCCCTTATGCCACAAAAACTCTGTTACATGGTATAACTCTAATATAACAAATGGTATAATATTAACGTTTAACGGTGTAATATGTAGTATCAAAAAACGCTATTGTACTCCGATCCGAGTAAAACAACAACATTCGATAAAATAATGTCATTAAATAAAGTTAACAAATATGCATATGATCAGTTGATTCTGAAAATAGACTACTTTCAATTTATTTTCGTTATGGATAGACCGGTCCGATTAGCCGTGCTACGCACGTGGTTTCACTAGACAAATGAAATGAAATGGGTTTACCATCCTACTGTTCTGCTCCTAAACAGGGCTAATGAAGACAGGCATACGCCATACAGTGTGGTATGAGGGTAATTTTACCCGGGCAGCGGCGCTACGGCCTACTCTTATATCGAATTCTAGCTACCAAGGGATCGTTTTACTAGAGTCTCGGTCCCCGTGCGATTGTTCTTATTGTACATGTGCTTATACTCGATTTCCATTAATGTTCCGGTTCAACGAATTTCGAGAAATGTATTTGGAGAAATGTATTTGGAGAAATGTTTTTGAATAAATGTTTTTTTGGAGAAATGTTTTTCGAGAAATGTTTTGCAAGATTTGTATTTGGAGATTTGTATTTTGAAATTTGTTGATCGAGATTTGTTTTTCGTCGTTGTATTTCTGTGATGAAATGTAAATATAGACTAATTTTTATATTTTCTAAAAAAAAAAAAATGATCTTATATTTAAATACATTTTACAAATATGATATGACAAATGCATGGTTTGTGAAACAATTATTGATTTTAAAAGATACAAATTTTAATTTAAGTGCACAAATGTCGAAATACGATAACAAATGAAGAAGTAAGAATTAAGGACTATGAATTGAGAACAAAGAACTTAGAACACTGAATAAAGAGCTGTTTGGTCTTCCATATTGTCTAAGTCACCCGATTGTGGACACTGTAATGAATTAGATACTAATGAACACTATCTATATAAGTGTAGAAAAGTTATCACTATATGGGAAGAGATCAAATATGATAGAAACAAAAGTCTTTTTACTGGTTTGCCGAGTGTTAAACACATAGATCATGTGTAGGTTATAAAGAACATATTAATAAACAAGCCAACAGTGAGGCTGATGTCCCCCGCCGAAATCCCAAAATAAATAGAAGACACATATTAATTAATCGCACATTTATAAAGAAAAATGCTAAAACCGACGAGAAAAATTAAAATGTACCCTAGTCAGGGGGACCCTAAAGGCAGACAAAAGGGCCCCTACGCTTGACAAAGGGCCCCTCTGGCCAAGGGAAAGGGCCCTCGTGTCCGAGTCAATCGTTTCTATGCAGTGTTACTGTCGAATCCATTACTAAATGAGAATGCAGTCATTGTATTGGCATAAAAATCATCAATCAAGATGGACCTAAGTTATCTTGTCCCAAAGTATCAACCAATCAAATTGCTTATCTCTGCCTACCCTCGGAAGAAAATGCTCATCTTCGTATTCCATCAAGGCATTATCCTACTAAGCGTACACACCAATTTTGAACATTTTATCTCAATTCGAAGGAGAGTTATTGTGTTCCAAAGTCTCGGCAAATCAAATTGCTTATCGCTCTGCTTACCCTGCTCATTATCGATCTTAGTCAAGGTATTACTGTAATGAAACTATACACCAAGTTACATCACTCTCACTTAATTAGAACTAAGGTTCTCGTGTCCCAAAGCATCTACCAATCAAATTGCTTATCTCTGCTTAACCTACGCGGAAAGTGCTCATCTTCGAACTCAGTCAAGGCATTGACCTAATAAGCATATACAACAAGTTTGAACATTTTAACTCAATTAGAACGAGAGTTATTGTGTTCCAAAGTCTCGACCAATCAAATTGCGTATCGCTCTGCTTACCCTGAGCAGAAAATGCTTGTTATCGAACTTAGTCACGGTATTACTTTAATGAAACTATACACCAAGTTTCATCACTCTCATTTAATTTGAACTATAGTTATCGTGTCCCAAAGCATCAACCAATCAAATTGCTTATCTCTGTTTACCCTTAGCGGAAAATGCTCATCTACGAACTCCATCAAGGTATTGACATAATAAGCATATACCCCAAGATTGAACATTTTATCTCAATTAGAAGGAGAGTTATTGTGTTGCAAAGTCTCGACCAATCAAATGGCATATCGCTCTGCTTACCCTAAGCAGAACATGCTCATTATCGAACTTAGTCAAGGTATTACTGTAATGAAACTATACACCAAGTTTCATCAATCTCACTTAATTAAAACTAATGTTATCGTGTCCCAAAGCATCAACCAATCAAATTTCTTATCTCTGCTTACCCTAAGCGGAAAATGCTCATCTTCGAACTCCATCAAGGCATACACCAAGTTTGCACATTCTAGCTCAATTAGGAAGAGAGTTATTGTGTCCCAAAAAGTGTGACGGACAGACAGACAGACAGACGGACGGACGAACCCATTTTAATACTCCCCCAACTTTCTTCGAAAGGCGGGGGACAATAAGATGTTTAATGAGATCGTGCCTTTTGTCAAATCGAGCATACATGTAGGTCACCCGTGTGTTTCCCGTAAATAACATATTGAACACATCAGATGTTTTAATAAGTCCGTGCCTAGCAGAAGTTGTATATAGTTAAAAATGTCAAATATAACATAATGTCAAATCTAGCAAAGTTCTATGTATAAATTACTTTGTCACATATTTGACGGCTGCCAAAATCTTTTCCTGCTATTTCAGCCAGTGAACAAAGCAACTTCAAAGTGGTTTAATATAGCCTAATTAAGGTGGCTTGCTGACTCAAATTCCAATCAATCGTTTACACCCACGAAGACAGAACCATTGAGAGAAAATTTCGAAAATTTAACTGTCACAAACGCGTGTTCCTGTTATTCCAGTCTGCGAATACAGCAACTTCAATTAGGTCCAATATAGCCTACCTGGCTGCCCACAATTCCAAACAACCAATCAGTCGTCGCGGGCTATTGGAGCCTCACCCTCCCGGAGAAAATTTTGAAAATTTAATCGCCGCAAAGGCGTTTCCTGCTATCCAAGCCTGTGTAAGCAACTCCAAAGGTATTCAATGGTTTTGTAACCGAAATCCCACTCTGAATTCCAACCACCCAATCACACTGTTGCAGTTGCATTCACAAGTAATAAGAAGTGGTCTGTTCTACGCACCATAAATTAATAGATTTGATTAAACAAAGTTGACAACAATTTGTAACTTGAAAATGTTAAAACCGCACGAGATGGCTCGTTATTCGAATCCCGTGCCGACTTCACGTTGCATTATAGACATACATTTCAAGTGCGATCAAAAACATATAAAAAATTGGGAACTTTTAGAGTGGCCGCAAGCCTAAAACGCAATTTGTCGTACAAACAGAGATAAATCTATATTTCACGTTTTGTCAAAATCAGACAGAAATTGTCACCTGTAGAGTGCCAATAAACAAAACGTGAACAGACACACGGACGGACGGGGGCAAGACAATATAGCTTCAAGTGAAAATGGGGTCGTATAAAATGTGATTTTTCGAACAATCAGGGGTCACAATACCGGAAGTTTCGTTCGGATAGCGCGAGTATCGACAGTAACCATGGGCATTGTGATATAAACATAAATCAAAATTTCATCAAAATCCGATCAAAATTGTGGCTGTTAACAGAACCCACAAACCATTACTATCGGGTTCATTATATCTAAAAGTTGTTAACGTAATTATGATTCAGTTACATATTATCACAGGGTTTATTATAGTCAATTAACGTAACTATAATAGTCAGATATGAGCATATAGGATTATAGGCTTCATTATAATCAAATGTTTCTTATCGTACCTATATGCGTGTAGTTAAGCTTAAATCCTCTATAACTGCATGTGTTCCTGGATCTAAAGACAATTAAAACATCAGACCCCTCCTGTGCCGTTATAGGTGATGGTGGTGCACCTCCACAATATTGACTACAAATACAAACATTGAAATAAAACTTGATAAAACAGGGATTATATCAATCAATATATTATACTAGTATATAGTTTAAGTTTATAAAATTTGGTATAGCTTTCGTTACTGCTGACATCAGCATTCACAGGCGCTTTACAAAACACATAAATAAATATTCAAAGAACATAACAAACATACATACACGCAGTATACAATATTTGACTGTGACATTTAAATCAACTATAGCAGAGTTTATTTCTTCTGGAAAAGGGGCGGTGGGTGGGATGGCCTAGTGGTCTAGAGTGCCGCGCTTTGACCTCTAGCTGGCGGTTCACCTCTGGCTTGCGGCTGTGGTTTCGAGCCCTGGTGTGAGCTTATGTGGCATGGGGATAGGGGCGCCTTCTCAATCTCGTGGGTTTCCTCCGGGCACTCCGGTTTCCTCCCACTGCTAAAGACCCCTACGCGCAAGCGAATTATTGAAATAAAATTAAAACCATATGTTAGTCCCGAAATGACCTAGTTTGTGTTGAGTGGACGTTAAACCCCATTTCTCTCTCTTCTGGAAAAGTGCGCTTAAAAAGATGTGTTTTCAATGATTGTTTAAATGTTCCTAATGTTGAAGAAGACTTTACAGAATCTGTGAGATCATTCCATAGTTTAGGACCAGCCAGACTGAAGGACCTGTCTGCAAATGTTCGTTTTTTAGTAAATGCCACATGGAGGAATTCAGTAGCAGCTAAACGTGGTGAACGCCGATTTACATTATATGAAATTATTTTTGTCCCCCGCCTTTCGAAGAAAGTTGGGGGACTATTAAAATGGGTTCGTCCGTCTGTCTGTCTGTCTGTCCGTCCGTCACACTTTTTGGGACACAATAACTCTCTTCCTAATTGAGCTAGAATGTTCAAACTTGGTGTATGTGTTTATTAGGTCAATGCCTTGATGGAGTTCGAAGATGAGCATTTTCCGCTTAGGGTAAGCAGAGATAAGCAATTTGATTGGTTGATGCTTTGGGACACGATAACTTTAGTTCTAATTAAGTGAGATTGATGAAACTTGGTGTATAGTTTCATTATAGTAATACCTTGACTAAGTTCGATAATGAGCATTTTCTGCTCAGGGTAAGCAGAGCTATACGCAATTTGATTGGTCGAGAATTTGGAACACAATAACTCTCCTTCTAATTGAGTTAAAATGTTCAAACTTGGTGTATATGCTTATTAGGTCAATGCCTTGATGGAGTTCAAAGATGAGCATTTTCCGCTTAGTGTAAGCAGAGATAAGCAATTTGATTGGTTGATGCTTTGGGACACGATAACTTTAGTTCTAATTAAGTGAGAGTGATGAAACTTGGTGTATAGTTTCATTATAGTAATACCTTGACTAAGTTCGATAATGAGCATTTTCTGCTCAGGGTAAGCAGAGCGATACGCAATTTGATTGGTCGAGACTTTGGAACACAATAACTCTCCTTCTAATTTAGTTAAAATGTTCAAACTTGGTGTATATGCTTATTAGGTCAATGCCTTGATGGAGTTCGAAGATGAGCATTTTCCGCTTAGGGTAGGCAGAGATAAGCAATTTGATTGGTTGATGCTTTGAGACACGATAACTTTAGTTCTAATTAAGTGAGAGTGATGAAACTTGGTGTATAGTTTCATTACAGTAATACCTTGACTATGATCGATAATGAGCATTTTCTGCTCAGGGTAAGCAGAGCGATAAGCAATTTGATTTGCCGAGACTTTGGAACACAATAACTCTCCTTCGAATTGAGTTAAAATGTTCAAAATTGGTGTGTATGCTTATTAGGTCAATGCCTTGATGGAGCTCGAAGATGAGCATTTTCTTCTTACGGTAGGCAGAGATAAGCAATTTTTGGATGACACTTCGTGTTCAGTTTGATTGGTTGATACGTTTGAAAAAAATAAATGTGCGATTAATTAATATGTGTCATCTATTTATTTTGGGATTTCGGCGGGGGACATCAGCCTCACTGTTGGCTTGTTTTTAAATAGTCCGGGGCCAGATTGCCCAGGCACTTGTAGACCTTGACGAGGATCTTGAATTCAGGTATGATGTGGAGCTCTTTCAGTGCAGCAGTGGAGCTTGAGTATTTAGATACACCACGCATCATATGTATATGTATTAGTATAGGCTAGACGAGGATTATACCTACACATGTGTTATAATCATGTTATTTTACTAAGATGTTAGTCTAGACGGTAATTATATAAGAATATTATACTAGATAGGAATTATACCAAGATACGAGGCTAGACATGGATTATGATAACCGTAAGCGTCCACAGCGCTGTACAGTCACGAGCCTGCAGTGACACAGACTTATTTGGAATACTACCCAAAGAAATAATTATGTAATGTCATGATCCGTCATATGTTGCAAGAAATACGAATGCAAGCATATTGTATTAATTTCGCTATACAAGTAACCACACCGTTAAATGTACCAGAGAAGTAGTTAGGTAATCATCACAATATTCATTAGCACAAATATAATATAAATTATCAACACAAATACAGTGTACTACCTTATAATCAACGTACATTGTATTTACTGCAGGGCAAGATACATTACTTTGGTTGTTGATGCTAGAGAACATCGACCGCCATACATAGATAATGTTATACTTACACATTAATATCTCCTGTAATTATCTGTATGTAATCATTACAAGCATCGAACACTAAATTATCCGTTACGTTTCCACACGAACGAACGCTCGTATCTTCAATTTCAAATACATCTTCAAATTGTAACAGAATATATTTATCAGGAATTCCTGATATAACCCATGTCACATACATTTTGTTATCATAATTTTCAGGATAGTTCATTGAAGCAATTGGGTTAGTTGGAAATGATGTGTCTGAAATACATTAACATCATTATAAATGTATGTATATCATTAATAACGGTTCATGGTATTTCAGTAAGAATGATCCTGGTTTGTTAACCTGATGGTATCAGATTCGCGTCCTGTGTTAACTGGGAAGGGGATTCAACATTTGACATATGTTATACTGATTCCTGTTTAAAAATAAAACATGAAGACGCCTATTTCACAGCTGTGGTGATAAAGGGGGAATCAACATAAACTGAGTGTTAAATTGTACGATAAACGTGATTACTTTGATTTTCCGATTATTAACTTTCCATTTATTAGTAGTAACATTCCAATATCACCAGCTTATGGAGTGTTTGTGTCTCAGTTTATCCGTTACGTGAGAGCGTGTTCCTTTTATTCTGATTTTTTAAGTAGATCGAGGCATTTATCATCACTAATAGTTTGGATGCAGCTATGGCGGGTGTGGCGCCAGGCAGGGTAAGCTTACTCTTCCGGACACCTGTTACCACTGTTTGTCGTGTATTTTGTACACGGGGAGCAGTCCATTTGCTGATTACACTATTTTGCCTATAACGTTTTTTTAGGACTTCGAATTCTGTTTAATGGTTTGGATTGTTCGTACTTGGTTTTATTTTACTTCAACTACAAGGATACTTGCGCACTAAACTTATATAAAAGCATTTAAAAAGCTTTACGGTCGCCATATTGACTTCTCTGTCCGCTATTATTCTAGATATATTTAATTGACAGGTATACTATTACATCGTTAACGCAGTTCATCACGTGCATTTTGCATATCGATAGTTCATTGGCCAATCGCGCTATTTTACCGACTTTTCGCTTAATAGTTGGGATGCAGTTATGGCGGGTGTGGTGCCATGCAGAGTAAGCTTACTCTTCCGGACACATGTTCCCATGTTTGTCGTGTATTTTGTACACTGGGGGCAGTCCATTTGCTGATTACACTATTTTGCCCATAACGTTTTTTAGGACTTCGAATTCTGTCTTATGGTTTGGATTGTTCGTACCTGGTTATATTTTGTTGCTGGCAGACTAAACAATACCCACAAAACAAAAACCCAGGCGAGCTGTATTCAGACTGTATATATTCAGGAAAGTTGATATATCAAATAATCGTGTATATATTGTTGTGAAATATATGCATAATCTGTGTCACTGAGGTGTAATAATCATCATACGTATTTTCTATAAGTTATCCTAATGTTATCACTGAACTTATTGGAAAAACTTTCCCTGGCTATCTACTCGACCTCTCTAGTCCGCCATCTTGCTTTGTTTTTGCACCCTGGGCATATATTAAAGTCACTCCCTTATGCCACAAAAACTCTGTTACATGGTATAACTCTAACAAAAAGAAAAATAACAAAACTATCTTATATAACAAATGGTATAATATTAACGTTTAACGTTCTTACATATCACGGTGTAATATGTAGTATCAAAAAACGCTATTGTACTCCGATCCGAGTAAAACAACAACATTCGATAAAATAATGTCATTAAATAAAGTTAACAAATATGCATACGATCAGTTGATTCTGAAAATAGACTACTTTCAATTTATTTTCGTTATGGATAGACCGGTCCGATTAGCCGTGCTACGCACGTGGTTTCACTAGACAAATGAAATGAAATGGGGTTTACCATCCTACTGTTCTGCTCCTAAACGGGGCTAATGAAGACAGGCATACGCCATACAGTGTGGTATGAGGGTAATTTTACCAGGGCAGCGGCGCTACGGCCTACTCTTATATCGAATTCTAGCTACCAAGGGATCGTTTTACTAGAGTCTCGGTCCCCGTGCCATTGTTCTTATTGTACATGTGCTTATACTCGATTTCCATTAATGTTCCGGTTCAACGAATTTGGAGAAATGTTTTTGAATAAATGTTTTTTTGGAGAAATGTTTTTCGAGAAATGTTTTGCAAGATTTGTATTTGGAGATTTGTATTTTGAAATTTGTTGATCGAGATTTGTTTTTCGTCGTTGTATTTCTGTGATGAAATGTAAATATAGACTAATTTTTTGATTTTCTAAAAAAAAATGATCTTATATTAAAATACATTTTACAAATATGATATGACAAATGTATGGTTTGTGAAACAATTATTGATTTTAAAAGATACAAATTTTAATTTTAGTGCACAAATGTCGAAATACGATAACAAATGAAGAAGTAAGAATTAAGGACTATGAATTGAGAACTAAGAACTTAGAACACTGAATAAAGGGCTGTTTGGTCTTCCATATTATCTAAGTCACCCGATTGTGGACACTGTAATGAATTAGATACTAATGAACACTATCTATATAAGTGTAGAAAAGTTATCACTATATGGGAAGAGATCAAATATGATAGAAACAAAAGTCTTCTTACTGGTTTGCCGAGTGTTAAACACATAGATCATGCGTAGGTTATAAAGAACATATTAATAAACAAGCCAACGGTGAGGCTGATGTCCCCCGCCGAAATCACAAAATAAATAGAAGACACATATTAATTAATCGCACATTTATAAAGAAAAATGCTAAAACCGACGAGAAAAATTAAAATGTACCCTAGTTAGGGGGGCCCGAAAGGCAGACAAAAGGGCCCCTACGCTTGACAACGGGCCCCTCTGGCCAAGGGAAAGGGCCCTCGTGTCCGAGTCAATCGTTTCTATGCAGTGTTACTGTCGAATCCATTACTAAATGAGAATGCAGTCATTGTATTGGCATAAAAATCATCAATCAAGATGGACCTAAGTTATCTTGTCCCAAAGTATCAACCAATCGAATTGCTTATCTCTGCCTACCCTCGGAAGAAAATGCTCATCTTCGTACTCCATCAAGGCATTATCCTACTAAGCGTACACACCAATTTTGAACATTTTAACTCAATTCGAAGGAGAGTTATTGTTTCCAAAGTCTCGGCAAATAAAATTGCTTATCGCTTTGCTTACCCTGCTCATTATCGATCTTAGTCAAGGTATTACTGTAATGAAACTATACACCAAGTTACATCACTCTCACTTAATTAGAACTAAGGTTCTCGTGTCCCAAAACATCAACCAATCAAATTGCATATCTCTGCTTACCCTAAGCGGAAAGTGCTCATCTTCGAACTCCGTCAAGACCTAATAAGCATATACAACAAGTTTGAACATTTTAACTCAATTAGAAGGAGAGTTATTGTGTTCCAAAGTCTCGACCAATCAAATTGCGTATCGCTCTGCTTACCCTGAGCAGAAAATGCTTGTTATCGAACTTAGTCACGGTATTACTGTAATGAAACTATACACCAAGTTTCATCACTCTCACTTAATTTGAACTATAGTTATCGTGTCCCAAAGCATCAACCAATCAAATTGCTTATCTCTGTTTACCCTTAGCGGAAAATGCTCATCTTCGAACTCCATCAAGGTATTGACCTAATAAGCATATACCCCAAGATTGAACATTTTAACTCAATTAGAAGGAGAGTTATTGTGTTGCAAAGTCTCGACCAATCAAATGGCATATCGCTCTGCTTACCCTAAGCAGAAAATGCTCATTATCGAACTTAGTCAAGGTATTACTGTAATGAAACTATACACCAAGTTTCATCAATCTCACTTAATTAAAACTAATGTTATCGTGTCCCAAAGCATCAACCAATCAAATTGCTTATCTCTGCTTACCCTAAGCGGAAAATGCTCATCGTCGAACTCCATCAAGGCATACACCAAGTTTGCACATTCTAGCTCAATTAGGAAGAGAGTTATTGTGTCCCAAAAAGTGTGACGGACAGACAGACAGACAGACAGACGGACGAACCCATTTTAATAGTCCCCCAACTTTCTTCGAAAGGCGGGGGACAATAAGATGTTTAATGAGATCGTGCCTTTTGTCAAATCGAGCATACATGTAGGTCACCCGTGTGTTTCCCGTAAATAACATATTGAACACATCAGATGTTTTAATAAGTCCGTGCCTAGCAGAAGTTGTATATAGTTTAAAATGTCAAATATAACATAATGTCAAATCTAGCAAAGTTCTATGTATAAATTACTTTGTCACATATTTGACGGCTGCCAAAATCCTTTCCTGTTATTTCAGCCAGTGAACACAGCAACTTCAAAGTGGTTTAATATAGCCTAATTAAGGTGGCTTCCAATCAATCGTTTACACTCACGAAGACAGAACCATTGAGAGAAAATTTTGAAAATTTAACTGTCACAAACGCGTGTTCCTGTTATTCCAGTCTGTGAATACAGCAACTTCAATTAGGTCCAATATAGCCTACCTGGCTACCCAGAATTCCAAACAACCAATCAGTCGTCGCAGGCTATTGGAGCCTCACCCTTCCGGAGAAAATTTTGAAAATTTAATCGCCGCAAATGCGTTTTCTGCTATCCAAGCCTGTGTAAGCAACTCCAAAGGTATTCAATGGTTTTGTAACCGAAATCCCACTCTGAATTCCAACCACCCAATCACACTGTTGCAGTTGCATTCACAAGTAATAAGAAGTGGTCTGTTCTACGCACCATAAATTAATAGATTTGATTAAACAAAGTTGACAACAATTTGTAATTTGAAAATGTTAAAACCGCACGAGATGGCTCGTTATTCGAATCCCGAATCCCGTGCCGACTTCACGTTGCATTATAGACACACATTTCAAGTGCGATCAAAATCATATAAAAAATTGGGAATTTTTAGAGTGGCCGCAAGCCTAAAACGCAATTTGTCGTACAAACAGAGATAAATCTATATTTCACGTTTTGTCAAAATCAGACAGAAATTGTCACCTGTAGAGTGCCAATAAACAAAACGTGAACAGACACACGGACGGACGGGGGCAAGACAATATAGCTTCAAGTGAAAACGGGGTCGTATAAAAATGATTTTTCGAACAATCAGGGGTCACAATACAGGAAGTTTCGCTTGGAAAGCGCGAGTATCGACAGTAACCATGGGCATTGTGATATAAACATAAATCAAAATTTTATCAAAATCCGATCAAAATTGTGGCTGTTAACAGAACCCACAAACCATTACTATAGGGTTCATTATATCTGTTAGGCGCAATCTTCACCCCTCGGGCAGATTGCAATCTGCGCTGTCGTGTTGCGCAGATTGCACTCCGCGCGCGCAGATTACAATCTGCGCTGATGAAGCTGGTGCGCAGATTGCCCACGTTGCGCTGATTACCCCTCGATGTTTTTCGAGATGTTAGTTGTCTGTCAGACGTATAATATATTTGCCCACGTTGCGCTGATTACCCCTCGATGTTTTTCGAGATGTTAGTTGTCTGTCAGACGTAAATATATATATGACCTGCCCCCTATCGGCTTTCTAGTGAATAATTTTTAAATTCGCAACACAATTAGCGTGGGTGCATAGAAAATAAGATTTAATTTGAAATTATGTCAGCAATATCTCATAATCGGTGCTGACCACGTAACTGAATGTACAAAATATTTGCTGTAGTTTGACGTAACTACATATGGTTACAATTTATGTGTTCACAATTAATAGAAAAAAATGATTTTGAAAATATTCACTGATTCAATTTGGTCATCGTTTTATTCTTTCTATTATTCATTTTCCATCAAGAGGACATTTTTTATAAAAATGGCTGACTAAATTACTACGTGCACCAAACAACGACAATTTTTCATTGGTTAGGGCCGTCTAAACGCGGGTAAATTTAGAGTAGCTATTGGCTAACAACACACATAAACAACCTTATTTGCATACATAATATTTATTGTGTTTTGTGTAGGATGGCATGCAGCCCTAAAGAATGTCCGTCATTTAGATTATATTCTTTGAATGGCTACCACCATATTACAGACGTGTAATTACACCACCGTCGCAAGGAATATACAACAGTCATAAATGCCTGTCGATAGATTCTTTGAATGGCCGCTATACCTATTGTTTAATTCATCCCCTAATCCAGACACATGTCTGGGTTTCATCCGAAACAACACCGTCCAGGTTAATATGACAAGGATAGTAAATGAAATGATAAGACACTTATGTGGAAGCGGATATTAAATGAAATGATCTGATTGTCTACGATATTACCCTTGGTGGAAGTGGACGTAAATCCACAAGAACGAACGAAATGATCTGCACCTGTAATCTCCGATTTCTATTATACGTACGCTATACTATTATCATCGTGCACATAATATGGATTAATCTAGCTGGAAATACACCTGTGGACCATCGACAATGTAAGACAATTTTTCACGAATATAATTGTTTTGTATTATAAGGTCCATGGACTTGCGTACTATGCATTATTACAATTCTGTGCTACCCTACTCGACACTATGCAAAAAAACATGGTAAGTTGCTCCTTGAGGCTGTCGACTTGAAAATAATTCCAACCAATAATACTATAAATAGTATGCAATATGCGAATAAGGTAGTTTATGCGTGCTGTTAGCCAATAGCTACTGTAAATTTCACCCCATTTTTACAACTCTAACCAATGAAAAATTATCGCTGTTTGGTGCACGCCATTTTTATTTAAAAAAATTCCTCTTGTTGGAATATGAATAACAGAAAGAATAAAACGATGACCAAGTTGAACAAGTAAATTTTTCTATAAATTGTAATTATAACCATATATCGTGACCACATAGACGGCTCTCGAGTCGGTAAAGTGGTAATTTGGCGTAATATCTGAACGCCTTGTTTTATAAAACACTCGGTTCATTTCTCGCAAATTTGATTAAAATGACTTATAATACTTAGGCAGTGATCCATGGTGATTACCGATTAAGATTAAGCGGATTATTATCATCGCAGTAACTCATTAAATTGCCCGGACAAAGTTCACTTCGCGCGCGCAAATTGCTCATGGAAAATTAGACGGAGATTCACGCATGCGCAGGGGTAATCTGCGCGGGTGCGGGTTGTTTCATCCCACGACCGGTTCACCCCGGGCTGTTTCATCCCACACCTGATTTTCTATCGGGCTGTTTCAACCCGGGCTGTTTCATCCTCCTAGTTGAGTTGTATTTACACATTTTAAGTAAGAAGCCAGATAAATGATCAATTAAAAATAATTACTTTGATCTAAAGCTTTATCTAACTATTAATATGATCCGAAATTGAAAGATTATCATTCATCTTTTGGATTTACACCATGGCTGATCTTTGTATATTCGTTGCTCCTCAGTAGTTAGACCCCGTCAACATGCCGTGACATGTGACATTTGTGATCGCTGGCAGCATCGAACATGCAATACAGGTGAGTTGGCTTGAAATATTATTGATAGTAAATCGAATATAGATTTATTTTTCTAATTTTATTTATTGATATTTATTTATTTATTTATTTATTCAATTTCTTGATAGTAGATCCAATATATTTTCATTTATTTAATTTCTTGATATTAGATCAAATTTATTTACTCTTTTATTTAATTGATTGACAGTAGATCCAATTTAATATTAATATGAGATTAATGTATTTCAGGATGGCACATACGTCTAAATTCGAGGTGTATGGGAGCCGGTCTCAGCTTTTATGTTTTAATACCAATTTTGAAGGAAGAAGGCGAATTAATAGATATGCAATGGACAATGATTGAAGAAGGGGTGAATTTTAGGAACTGTAGGAAAGAGTACTGTAAAATAAACACTAAAGGACAATCTGCGCCTAACATATCCACACGTTGTTAACGTAGGCTAATTATGATTCAGTTACATATTATCACAGGGTTTATTATAGTCAATTAACGTAACTATAATAGTCAGATATGAGCATATAGGATTATAGGCTTCATTATAATCAAATGTTTCTTATCGTACCTATATGCGTGTAGTTAAGCTTAAATCCTCTATAACGGCATGTGTTCCTGGATCTAAAGACAATTAAAACATCAGACCCCTCCTGTGCCGTTATAGGTGATGGTGGTGCACCTCCACAATATTGACTACAAATACAAGCATTGAAATAAAACTTGATAAAACAGGGATTATATCAATATATTATACTAGTATATAGTTTAAGTTTATAAAATTTGGTATAGCGCTCGTTACTGCTGACATCAGCATTCACAGGCGCTTTACAAAACACATAAATAAATATTCAAAGAACATAACAAACATACATACACGCAGTATACAATATTTGACTGTGACATTTAAATCAACTATAGCAGAGTTTATTTCTTCTGGAAAAGGGGCGGTGGGTGGGATGGCCTAGTGGTCTAGAGTGCCGCGCTTTGACCTCTAGCTGGCGGGTCACCTCTGGCTTGCGGCTGTGGTTTCGAGCCCTGGTGTGAGCTTATGTGGCATGGAGATAGGGGCGCCTATGATGTGGAGCTCTTTCAGTGCAGCAGTTGAGCTTGAGTATTTAGATACACCACGCATCATATGTATATGTATTAGTATAGGCTAGACGAGGATTATACCAACACATGTGTTATAATCATGGTATTTTACTAAGATGTTAGTCTAGACGGTAATTATATAAGAATATTATACTAGATAGGAATTATACCAAGATACGAGGCTAGATATGGATTATGATAACCGTAAGCGTCCACAGCGCTGTACAGTCACGAGCCTGCGGTGACACAGACCTATTTGGAATACTACCCAAAGAAATAATTATGTAATGTCATGATCCGTCATATGTTGCAAGAAATACGAATGCAAGCATATTGTATTAATTTCGCTATACAAGTAACGACACCGTTAAATGTACCAGATAAGTAGTTAGGTAATCATCACAATATTCATTAGCACGAATATAATATAAATTATCAACACAAATACAGTGTACTAACCTTATAATCAACGTACATTGTATTTACTGCAGGGCAAGATACATTACCTTGGTTGTTGATGCTAGAGAACATCGACCGCCATACATAGATAATGTTATACTTACACATTAATATCTCCTGTAATTATCTGTATGTAATCATTACAAACATCGAACACTAAATTATCCGTTACGGTTCCACACAAACGAACGCTCGTATCTTCAATTTCAAATACATCTTCAAATTGTAACAGAATATATTTATCAGGAATTCCTGATATAACCCATATCACATACATTTTGTTATTATAATTATCAGGATAGTTCATTGAAGCAATTGGGTTTGTTGGAAATGATGTGTCTGAAATACATTAACATCATTAAAATGTATGTATATTATTAATAACGGTTCATGGTATTTCAGTAAGAATGATTCTGGTTTGTTAACCTGATGGTATCAGATTCGCGTCCTGTGTTAACTGGGAAGGGGATTCAACATTTGACATATATTTTACTGATTCCTGTTTAAAAATAAAACATGAAGACGCCTATTTCACAGCTGTGATGATAAAGGGGGAATCAACAATAAATATTGTAATTCTTGTTATAAAGGACAGGGTTATAATCATAATGTAACAGGACGGGTCGTTCCCAATTTTCTCTCGAGCGTCGAAAGTGACCGACTCTTATCCCAGGTTCGTATACAGGATGCCAGTGTTCTCGCGTGAATTAAAGTTAAATGGAACACTTTTATAATGTTTTAGATTCTTTATTTCGTTCAATACAAACGAAATTGACTGAGACGCGTATCCGAGTTGTATAGTTCGTCTTCGTCTTACAAGTAGTGGACCAACTGAAATAAAGGACTGTCGCCAAGTTTGCATCACTATGCCAACTGCCTTTGCTTTACGAAATCAAGGGATCGGAGTGCCGAACGAAACGCTCAATATAGAAACTCCGAACACTATAAACAAAATATAAACAATAATTTACACCAGAACTAACAACATTCTCGCAAAGGGGAGCAAAGTGATAGTACCTAATAATGGTTGGATTTTCATGATCTGAAGTCCATTCTCGTGATTTTTCATCATACCGATCCCATCTATGATACACAAAGCAATTGGAATATTTTTCATTGACTTCCTGTCAATACCAATTTCCGGTGTCAAACTCAGATTGATATCGAGCGAATGGAAGTAGTTTTTATTTCAGTTTAGAGAAATCCATCACGCAGTACCATCTTGGAAATAAATACACAACTCACTACATCAGCGATGCATCATCCTCGTCCACTTGTACACCCTTGGTCACATTGGTACGCTACCAGATTAAACCCCTTGCACTGAGATGTACAAGGTCGACCATTATTCCGGAAACTGCACCGCCCCGTACGGCCTATTTTACAACAACTTTTAGTTCTGTTAAAGCACAAGAGTCAGACAGAGTAAGATTTCCAACTGCCAGCCACTTTGTTAAATGGCAGGGAGGATTGCGAATCTGGCCAAGTACGACTTGACACTTGTGACTTTCAATGACATATAACCGCTTGATCACATATATCTCTCTGTATTTTGCGGCCACCACAGTTAAAGCCTTGAGATCACCTCGAGATACAAGGTCTAGGAGAATTGTGAGGACATCACCATAATCTGCAGATGCAAGGCGAGAGAGAGACACGTGGGTTTAACGTCCAATCCACATAAATTAGGTCATTTGGGGACTAACATGTGGTTTAATTTTATTTCAATAATTCCTTGTGCGTAGGGGTCTTTAGCAGTGGGTGGAAACCGGATTATCCGGAGAAAACCGGGGATTCGAAACTACACCCATAGGATAAATGATGAGAACTTTGGGTGGTGTAGCTTGTGCTGTATGTGACACTGGTTGAGCCTCTGCTCCTTCAATAACAAAGGCTACACTACGCAGGGTTCTAGTCACTTATAAACTCTTAGATTTTTGCCCTGTAGATGCGAGTTACTGGGGGAAGAATGTGTGGTCACGTGACGCCGATGCCCTCTAATTTCTCGTGGACCTTGTCCCCCGGGGTCGTATCGGTATTCGCAGTCATAGCAGGTTTGTAACTGAGAAGACCGCAAAACACAGAGATCTGTGTCACTTATAATTCAGTCACATATTATCACAGGACTTATTATAGTCAATTAACGTAACTATAATAGTCAGATATAAGCATAGGATTATATGATTTATTATAGTCAAATGTTTCTTTGCGTACCTATATGCGTGTAGTTAAGTTTAAATCCATTATAACTGCATCTGCTGTTGGATCTAAAGACAATTAACAAATCAGACCCCTCCTGTGCCGTTATAGGTGATGGTGGTGCACCTCCACAATATTTACTACAAATACAAACATTGAAATAAAACTTGATCACAAACAGGGATTATATTCATATACCATACTAGACAGGGATTGTATCAAGATATTAGGCAAGACAGTGATTGTATCAAGATATTAGTATAGGGAGGATTATATCTACACATGTGTTATAATCATGGTATTTTACTAAGATATTAGTCTAGACGGTAATTATATAAGAATATTATACTAGATATAACACCACTAATTAGGACTGTTCCATTGCAGCTATGGGTGTTGTGTTAATTAATTACTTACTCCACTGTCTAAGTTATGGCTGTCTAAATTATGCCTGTCTAAGTTTTGGGAGATAACCGAATTATACCAAGATACGAGGCTAGACATGGATTATTATAACATCTTACGCCTGCTTTCCATGTACCTACATGTTTAACGCACGATTGTTTTTTTTATTTCCAGGTGTGCAGAAAAATCGCTGAAAAATAACAAGTGAGTATTTCGCTTTACAGCACGTTACCTTTTTATACGCCCACATTTTCATGTGGACGTATTATGTCGTCGCCCCTGTCCGTCCGGACGTTCGTCCGTCCACAATTTGTTTGTGGACTCTCTACAGGTCACAATTCTTATCCGATTTTGACGAAATTTGAAATATAGGTTTATCCCCAAAAGATCTCGGTTCCTTTCGATATTGGCATGTATCGGATCAAAACTTCATGGATTATGGCCCCTGATTGTACGAAAAATCACGTTTTTAGATTGTGGACCCTATAGAGGTCACAATTTTGAACCGATTTTGATGAAACTTGACATGCATGTTTGTAACCCAAAGATCTTGGTTCCTTTCGATATTTGCGGCTATCGGAATGTAATTTCCTGAATTATTGCCCCTGATTGTCCGAAAAATCACCCTTTTTAGCTTGTGGTCCCTCTGGAGGTCACAATTATTATTCGATTTAAAAAACCGTTCGATTATATCACCGTTACACCCTAAGAAAGGTTGAGTTCGAATTTCGGGAAAATCGGACGAAAATTGCCATACAAAATGGCCGCTGTTTGTACGCGAATACTGTTAAAAAAATGGTATATCAAGGTTGTGGACCCTGTGGAGGTCACAATTTTGATTCGATTTTGATGAAACTTGAAATTCATGGTTATAACCCAAAGATCTTGCTTCCTTTCGATATTTGCGCATATCGGATCGTAACTTCCTGAATTATGGCCCCTGATTATACGCAAAATCGCCTTTTTTTTAGCTTGGAGGTCACAATTATTATTCGATTTAAAAAAACGTTTGATTATATCATCGTTACACCCTAAGGAAGGTTGAGTTCGAATTTCGGGAAAATCGGACGAAAATTGCCATACAAAATGGCCGCCGTTTGGACGCGAATACTGTTAAAAATGGTATATCAAGGTTGTGGACCCTGTGGAGGTCACAATTTTGATTCGATTTTGATGAAACTTGAAATTCAAGGTTATAACCCAAAGATCTTGCTTCCTGTCGATATTTGCGCATATCGGATCGTAACTTCCTGAATTATGGCCCCTGATTATACGCAAAATCGCCTTTTTTTTAGCTTGGAGGTCACAATTATTATCCGATTTAAAAACACGTTTGATTATATTACCGTTACACCGTAAGGAAGGTTGAGTTCGAATTTCGGGAAAATCAGACCAAAATTGCCATACAAAATGGCCACCGTTTGTACGCGAATACTGTTAAAAAATGGTATATCAAGGTTGTGGATCCTGTAAAGGTCACAATTTTAATTCGATTTTGATGAAACTTGAAATTCATGGTTATAACCCAAAGATCTTGGTTCTTTTCGATATTTGCGCATATCGGATCGTAACTTCCTGAATTATGGCCCCTGGTTATACGCAAAATCCCCCTTTCTTTAGCTTGTGGTCCCTCTGGAGGTCACAATTATTATCCAATTTAAAAACACGTTTGATTATATCACCGTTACACTGTAAGGAAGGTTGAGTTTGATTTTCGGGAAAATCGGACCAAAATTGACAGACAAAATGGCCGCCATTTGTACGCAAATACTGTTAAAAAAATGATATATCATGGTTGTGGACCCTGTATAGGTCACAATTTTAATTCGATTTTGATGAGGAAGGTTGAGTTCTAATTTCGTGAAAATCGTACCAAAATTGCCGGACGAAATGGTCGCCGTTTGTACGCGAATAGTGTAAAAATATGGTATATCATGGTTGTGGACTCTCTACAGGTCACAATTCTTATCCGATTTTGATGAAAAGTCACATCTCTAGGTTGTGTACCGTCACACCATAATCATTGTCGGTTTCGAATTTCATTAATATCAGACTGGAACTGACCAACTAAATGGCTGCTCCCAATACAGTATGAAATACAGGACTTAAAGATGTAGGAAAAATCACTTTCGGTATTGCTTGTTCTCTGTCCATCTCTCGAAAATGTGGGCGTATCCTGCCTGGCAGTGCCAGCCTATCTTTTTTTTTAGCTTGGAGGTCACAATTATTACCTGATTTAAAAAAATGTTTGATTATATTACTGTTACACCGTAAGGAAGGTTGAGTTCGAATTTCGGGAAAATCAGACTAAAATTGCCATACAAAATGGCCGCCGTTTGTACGCGAATACTGTTAAAAATGGAATATCAAGGTTGTGGATCCTGTAAAGGTCACAATTTTAATTCGATTTTGATGAAACTTGAAATTCATGGTTATAACCCAAAGATCTTGGTTCTTTTCGATATTTGCGCATATCGGATCGTAACTTCCTGAATTATGGCCCCTGGTTATACGCAAAATCCCCCTTTCTTTAGCTTGTGGTCCCTCTGGAGGTCACAATTATTATCCAATTTAAACAAAACCATTTGATTATATCACCGTTACACTGTAAGAAAGGTTGAGTTTGAATTTCGGGAAAATCGGACCAAAATTGACAGACAAAATGGCCGCCGTTTGTACGCGAATACTGTTAAAAAAATGATATATCATGGTTGTGGACTCTGTATAGGTCACAATTTTAATTAGATTTTGATAAGGAAGGTTGAGTTCTAATTTCGTGAAAATCGTACCAAAATTGCCGGACGAAATGGTCGCCGTTTGTACGCGAATAGTGTAAAAATATGGTATATCTTGGTTGTGGACTCTCTACAGGTCACAATTCTTATCCGATTTTGATGAAAAGTAACATTTCTAGGTTGTGTACCGTCACACCATAATCATTGTCGGTTTCGAATTTCATTAATATCAGACTGGAATTGACCAACTAAATGGCTGCTCCCAATACAGTATGAAATACAGGACTTAAAGATGTAGGAAAAATCACTTTCGGTATTGCTTGTTCTCTGTCCATCTCTCGAAAATGTGGGCGTATCCTGCCTGGCAGTGCCAGCCTATCTTTATAATAACACGACGCCCAAGACATTTGCCATTTGCAAGCTAAATTTTCAGTAACAAGAACGGCTGATTTACTTAGAAACGCCTGGAACACAGGTTCCTGTCCAGACAGTGATTATACCTGGTGAAGGTTGGGTGTACTATCTGCTTTGATTGGCATTTAGTAATTGAGCATATTAACATAAGGTACAATTTTATGGATACACAATTACTGAGTTTGATACTAAGCGACGTTTCGACGAGGATACTCTCACTCCCTGTAACTATATTAGTGAGTGCAGGGGGACTGCACCACACACAATTCTACACAAAAACAAATATACGGACAAGACATCACACTCAGAGACCACAAACAAACCAAAATTCAAAAAGAGTGAATGGATCCGGGGACTAGCCGTAAGCGCCCACTGCGCTGTACAGTCCCGGGTCTGTGGTGACACAGGCTTCACTCATATTTGAAAACTATTTGGAATACTACCCAAAGAAATAATTATGTAATGTCATGATCCGCCATGTTGCAAGAAATAGGAATGCAAGCATATTGTATTAATTTCGCTATACAAGTAACCACACCGTTAAATGTACCAGAGATGTAGTTAGGTAATCATCACAATATTCATTAGCACGAATATAATATAAATTATCAACACAAATACAGTGTACTAACTTATAATCAACGTACATTGTATTTACTGCAGGGCAAGATACATTACTTTGGTTGTTGATGCTAGAGAACATCGACGGCCATACATAGATAATGTTATACTTACACATTAATATCTCCTGTAATTATCTTTATGGAATCATAACAAGTATTGGACACTGAATTATACGTTACGTTTCCACACGAACTAACGCCCCGATCTTCAATTTCAAATACATCTTCAAATTGTAACAGGATATATTTATCAGGAATTCCTGATATAAGCCATGTCACATACATGCTGGTATTATAATTATCAGGATAGTTCCATGAAGCAATCTGATTTGTTGGAAATGATGTGCCTGAAATACATTAACATCATTATAAATGTATGTATATTATTAATAACGGTTCATGGTATTTTATTACGAATGATTCTGGTTTGTTAACCTGGTGGTATTCGCTGCCTGTGTTGGCCGAAACAGTACCAAGGTGGTATACCGTTACCAGTGGTGCAGAATTGGAGGTGGGTGGCTAGCAATGACAGTGCGACACAAATCTGAGGCCAGTTTGTTTGGCAGTTTCATTACAATTTTTCCGGAAATTCCAATTCAACCTTTGTTATGTTTCAATGGTTATATATCTAAACGGATTTTGAAATTGAAAAAAAATGCGATTTTTCGACCAATCAGGGACCATTATCCAGGAAGTTACTTTCGGATATTAAAGGAACCAAGATTTTAGCCATTAACTGTGATCTTTTTAAACGTATTGATTTTTTTTTAATCGAATATAAATTGTGACCTCTAACCTTATTTTTGTACAATCAAGTATCCTCAAAATCAGATCAAAATTGTGACCTCTAGAGGGTCCACAACCTTGATAAACGAGATGTTTACACTATTTGCGTACGCGGTGCAGCCATTTTGTCCGATTTTCACTTAATTCGACCGCAACCAACCTTTCGGTGTAACTGTGACATATATATTATTTTTAAATTGGAAAATAATTGTCACCTGTATAGGGAAGAAAAGTTAAAAACACGATCGTACAATCAGGGACCATAATTCGGGAATTTACCATCCAATATGCGCGAAAATCAGGAAACCAAGATCTTCTGGTTATAAACATGCCATTTCAAGTTTCATCAAAATCGAGTGCGAATTGAGACCTTTAGACTGCCCACAAGCTACAAACGTAATTGTTCGTACAATCAAGAGTCATAACAGATGGCGTTATGGTTCGATGCGTGCCAATACCGAAAGCAGCCGAGATGTTTGGGAGATATATCAATATTTTAAGGTTAAACTCGGAAAACAAATGTGACCTGTAGGGTGTCCACAAACAAATTGTTGGCGGACGCCCGGACGGACAGGGGCGACTGCATAATACGTCCACGTGAAAATCTTTGTGAAATAAACATGTATTTTAAGGACAACCACGTTATAAATAGCAACAGAAGATTTTTTTTTCTTTTGCTATTTATAACGTGGAGCGACTCTCCACTAAATATCGCAAGCTCGCGATGACATCGATTGTTAATTATGGTCTGGATAATTTAATTTATGTCTTATTAAAAGTTCAATTCAGGCTGAGAGAATGACCTGGAATTGAGCCAAATTATTAATCAAACCACAATAATTAACAGCCTTAAACAACCACATAGTTTACGAACAATGTTGACATCTTCAAAATTTGATTCCATATTTCCTACACCCACAGTTTCCAAATGTAATGATAATCGATGTTTAACATGTAATGGTATTATCGAAGGGTCGTCTATCACTGTCACAAATCATCAAATATTTACAGTCAAACAAAATATGAATTGTAAATCAAATAATGTAATTTATTTGATGATATGTACAGGTTGTAAGGGTAGATACATAGGGAAAACAGAATTACAATTAAGTAGACGAATGAACCTCCATCGTTCTCAAATTAAAAACGCAGAAAATAGAACCATTCCTTTAAGCGAACATCTAGATCTCTGTGATGGAGGTAAATACACGGTTTTCCCTATGTATAAATTAAATGTATCAAATCAAGCGCTATTAGAAATAAAAGAAAGCGCGTTTATACGGAAATACAATCCCCAACTTAATGTTAAAGTTTAACTCATGTATTTTATAAATATATTTAATTACATAAATATGTTTATTTCATTGTATATTTAACTAAATTTCAACGTAAATTGTTATTAACAGTAGTAACTCAACATATTGTAAACGTCGGATTTGACGTCTTTCTATTGTTAACATTTTTGTTTATATTATAGTTACGCTATCATATTAAAAAGTCTGAAGAGGTTCCGACGGAACTGAAAGCGCTAGCTTTAAATATGTACATGTAGTCTGTTTTCTTTTCAAACATCTTATTTATATATATATATATATATATATATATATATATATATATATATATATATATATATATGTATATATATATATATATATTATACATATATATATATTCACACTTTTTTTAATCGTATAAATATTGTGACCTCTACGGGGGATACAAGCTAAAAAAACGCGATTCAGAATTGACAACGTTACAATCAGACATGTGCGAATATTGACAGGAATCGCGATCTTATGGTTATAAACTTGCATTTCAAGTGTTATCAAAAGTGGATCAAAATTGTTGCCTCTTGATGGTTCACAACTTCGATATACATGTTTTCACCATTTACAGTCCGACGCATGCAAATTCCGAAAGGAACAAAGATCTTAGCGTGATAAATCTATATTTCAAGTTTCATTGAAATCGGATAAAAATTGTGAGCTGTAGTGTTCACAACCAATTGTAGACAGACGGATAGGGGCGACGACAATACACGTCCACATGAAACAATGATATATGAATAGATACCGAAGTCATCTAACATCGCAGATGGATCAAATCAGAACAAAATTCTGACGTCTGTAATACAGTACCCTATAACTTTCACCAAATTGAACGATCATTTATTGGTATTTGATAATATATGATATTGACGTTTCAACCCTGTATAAACTTTTATTAAGGCATGGACTGGCTATGATTTAATTGAATATGTAAGTAATCCCATATGTCACACAACCGGGAGCCATAATTCAAGAAGATGCGGTCTAATATGCGCGAATATCGAACGGAAACGAGATTGGTGGAATATAAACGTACATTTCAAGTTTCAACAAAATCGGATAACCTATACAGGGTCCACAAGCTAAACACACGATATTTCGTACAACCCGGAGCCATAATCCATGAAGTTACGGTCCGATACATGCCAATATCAACAGGAACCAGGATCTTTGGGTTATAAAATAACAGCTCAAATTTCATCCAAATCATTAAGGTGAAAGGGTGATATATAATCGAAGTTTTTTTTTACATCGGATAACCAGCGGCTGCCAGACAGGATACGTCCACATTTTGCAAGAGATGGATAGAGAACAATCTAAAAACAAAATCGAATTTTTGTACAATCAGGGGCCATAATTCAGAAAGCCATAGTCTGAAATGCGCAAATATCAAAAGGGACAGAAAATATTTTTTTAACTACGAATACTTAAAACGTCTTTATTTATTTATAGCCTGATTAACAACAAATAGCTAACTGCGTAACAATTTGATTACGCTTTAAACATAGCTCCATATTGAACCAAATATGTTTACATAACTTTACGTCATGACTCATGATTTTTGCAGAAAAAAACCTAATTGAGTGACAAGCGAGGGTATCAACATTGATACGATGTAAACAATACTGTATGGAGTCGAAACATACTTCCATTTTGTGACTTTATTATTGGGTCACTCTTTTGTTAAAACGCAGTCTATTTTCCCGGCTTGTGTTGCTGGAATAGATATTGTCAGGTCAGATCCAGATCACCCGGTTACCTTACACAGCTTCCCCAGAACACATAAAATTAACCCCAACCCCCACACACTAAATTAACTCACACAGTCCCCTACTTACTAACACATCATAGCCATTTCTCCAAACATTCGTTACATGCTCTGTCAGACAAAAAGACAGCGACTTCATGTGCCCTTTATGTGTCCTGGAAATATGTTTGTAATAATATTCCTCAACTGTATCAGCAATTTAAAATTGTTTACATACCTATATACCCGTAGTTCAGTTTGAATCCACTATAACTGCATTGGCTGTTAGACCTAAAGACAATCCAAACATCAGATCCCTTTGGTGCCGTTATAGGTGATGGTCGTGCACCTCCACAATAATCACTACAAATACAAGCATAGATTGTATCAAGGTATTATACTAGACAGGGATTGTATCAAGATATTATACTAGACAGGGATTGTATCAAGATATTAGGAAAGACAGGGGGTGTATCAAGATATTAGGAAAGACAGGGAGTGTATCAAGATATTATACTAGACAGGGAGTGTATCAAGGTATTATACTGAACAGGGATTGTATCAAGATATTAGGAAAGACAGGGAGTGTATCACGATATTATCGTAGACAAGATATTATACTGGACAGGGATTGTATCAAGATATTAGGAAAGACAGGGATTGTATCAAGATATTAGGAAAGACAGGGAGTGTATCAAGATATTAGGAAAGCCATGGATTGTATCAGGATATAAGTCTAGACATGGGTTATCTATATTAAATGAAATATTTGACGGACGTGACGTATTACATTGAAAAGCGCGTGCGGGATAGTGTCTGTATTTTTAGTTGTTTAATATTCTCGAGCTAAAGACGCAGTGTAATATATCGAAGTATCAATATATTACTTAATCTCCACCATTAAACCATACAAAATACAGACACTCCGTACGTGCTTCTAAAGTGAAATACGTAACACTGAGTCAAATATTTCGCTAGTATAAATAATGTACGATTGGCAAGTTGTCCGCACGATTATTCGAAATAATGGTACGCCAACATGTGACGTAACATCTGTATTTTAAGAGAAGAGAAAAGCCAGCACGTCATGTGTTTTTTCCAAGACATTTCGATGACCCACCGGGCCCTGGTGTGCATACTTACACAGACAGATCATAACCCTCTGACTGTATATATATATATAAATTAAAATCCAAGTAGTGCACATTTACTGAACACAGAGTGCTCGATGAATAAATCCAGAGCGAATACACAATAAAAAATATAGAATCAAAAAGCCTTTACTAATAGTTTCAGCACACTCTTCAGAAGACAATAATTGTCTTCTGAAGAGTGTGCATCGCACATGAAACTATTAGTAAAGACTTTTTGATTCTATATCTTGTTATTGTATAAACATATATATATATATATATTCTGTACATGCATACTTACGCTGCCAGATCAAAATCCCCCGACCTTATACTTATAAAGTCTGAACAGCTAAAAGCCACCAAATAATCTACAACTCCGCAATTGCTGTTTTCAATTTGAAATACATCATCAAACTGTAACTGAATATATTTATCAGGAATTCCGGATAGAACCCATGTCATATCCGTGTTGTTAGTATAATTATCTGGATAGTTTGGTGACTGTATTACTGTAAGATAATGAAGTACAGCATCATAATACAAAATGGTATTTCAGAGAAAAAAATTGGCTTTGACTCATCATATCATTGAATGACATGGTAACCACAGAACATAACTATTACTTTTAGCCAGGAGCAGACAGGCCATAAGGCCATTTGACCATGGTCGGTTTAAAGATCTACTCTCCTACTGCGATGGTTTACTTGGAAACGAAACAAAAAGACAATGGGTTTAACGTCCACCCGACATAATCTAGGTCAATTAGGGACTAATATATTTCAACAATTCGCATGCACATTCGGATCTGAAGGCGTGGGTCGAAACCTGAGGACCCGGAGAAAACCTACTAGGTTGGACAGGCGACCCTATCCATTGTTACGCATACGGGGGAAATTGACACACGGCGCTTGTCAGTCCTCCGAGCACAAGAACAAAAACAGACAGAGACAGCTTTTTATTGATGACTAACCATTAGAACAATAAATAACAAGATGACTACTGTCCGAAACATTCCTAGTTTTTAAAAGGATCTCTTCGATCATGAACAAATTATTTAATGTTGGTTATGATAAACTTACCTGTGTTTTTCAAATCAACTCCCGTTAAATAAAGTCCATGCACAATTAAATACCCCAACGAATAAACAAGTTCTCTCTTGAAAAATTGAACTCCCACAAACTTTTGACATCGATGAGGCAATACCAAAATGGAACCCGATTACATCAGTCTTCGGGAGATATCATTTCGTATAAAGAGGTGACAACATGCTACATCGAAACGATTTACGGTACATTTGCGACAATTTATGTTATTAGCCTCGGCTCGGTATATTTTTATTTTATTACCATCTTTTTACATTCTAGTAAAATCATGCAAAGTTTATACATTGTCTTTTGAAATAACATAATTCTGTTTTAATTGTTTGATTAGTCGAATAGAGAATTTTCTTTTGAACACAAATGCGACACAAAACAACAGCATTCGTTTAAATTGCCTTGAAAGCATGATCGATCGTGGTTTGTCAATATCTCTGTAAATATTAAACAACCCCACAACAGCGTTATTGGGTTCATCCAAGCCTTGACGAAAGCCTTGTTTTCTCGCACAGAAAACTAAGTACACCCGTCATATTTGTTCCAAAGAGAGAACTTTTTTATTCATGGGGGTATTTAATTGTGCAATTGATTTTATTTAACCGGAGTTGATTTCAAACACAGAGGTAAATTTATAACCAAAGTTAAATAGTTTGTCATACGCCCACCAGCAGCTAAATCGTCCGGACAGTTAACAAGAGTTGTCGCATATTAAGTAATTATCAGAAAATCATTAGAATTTGTTTGGTTTTTATAAAAATCTGCCCCATGTTAAAGTTTAGTATACGAAACATTTAATATACTATTCAAAAAAAGTAGGGGATATTTGGTTTTGGGGGCATAATACTAAAATATGCAAATGACTACGAAAAAAGTCATTATAGAACCAAACAGAAGAAACATTTCCAGTTACATGTGACGCCCAAACGCACCAATAGCTACCGCATGGAATGCAGGTGATGCTTGGGATCATCATGGGGGTCCAACCCAAGATTTGCACGACTCTGACTTTGAATGTTACAGTCATTGTGGCATTGAATTCCAGGGTGGAAACATCAGTTTAATTGTTTTAGTGACCAGAAAACAAATTTTGATATGCGTCGGCTTATACCCAAAATGAAAGGTTACGTGCCCTTGGCATGCTACAGATCGGCACAACACAGGCGGTTGTGGCGCGGACGATGAATGTTTCTCAGTCTGTCATAAGCAGGATATGGTCCAGATACCGTGATACACAATCTGTACAGGACAGACCACGATCAGGTCGACCAAGGGCGACAACTCAAGCCCAGGATCGATTTATCCGTACCTTGGCCTTGAGAAATCGTGTCATCACAGCAAATCAGATCAGCGCTCATCTTCAAACAGACACTGGGGTGAGAGTGAGTGGCCAGACGATTCGGAATCGACTGCATAGGGGTCACCTTCGCGCCCGACGTCCTCGCGTGATCCCTTGTTTGAGAGATTATCACATTCAGGCAAGACGTCGTTGGTGTAGGGATCGTCAACACTGGGATAATCGACGCTGGAGCAATGTGATGTTTTCAGATGAGTCAAGGTTCACTGTTGATTTTTTGGACAGACGTAGGAGGGTGTGGTGTCGTCGAAACGAGCGCTTCCGAGACGTTAACGTCAGCAGACATGATCGATTTGGGGGTGGTTCTGTTATGGTGTGGGGAGGCATCACTGTTGCTGGAAGATCGGCTTTACATGTTGTTGCATGGCGTGTTACAGGCCAGTACTACCGGGAAAACATCTTGGCAGTCCATGTTGTGCCGTTAGCATGACATCATGGCCGCCGTTTCATCTTCCAGGATGACAACGCAAGATGTCACAGGGCCAGGATCGTTACAGATTACCTCCAACAACAGAACATCATCACATTCCTTGGCCAGTCCCGACCTCTCCCCCATCGAGCATGTCTGGGACATGCTTGGACAGAGGTTACGTCAACGTCAACAACGTCCTGCCAATGACCAAGAACTTGCTGCTGCGTTGTAACAGGAATGGGACAATCTGTACCAAAATGACCTTAGACGTCTCATTATGAGTATGCCACGTCGGATCAATGCTTGTTTGGCAAACAGAGGAGGATTTACCCGTTACTGACTTTGTTGTGATGCTGTGGTAACTTTGCTGTTTGACCCCGGGTATCATTTTACCCTTATAATGGTCAGTCTGTGCCTTACTTAGTCTAACGATCATTTGGAATAAATCGATGAATGTGAACTTCATTTCATTTTGTCATTTGTTTCTTCGTCAGTTTCATTAGGTGACTTTAATAACACTTAAAAATCAAATATCCCCTAATTTTTTTGAATAGTATATATTATGGATTGTTACGGTGATACAATCAAACGGTTATTTTTTTTTTTGTTTTTTCAAATCGGGTAATAATTTTGACTTCCAGAGGGACCACGATCTAATAAAGGCGATTTTTCGTACAATCAGAGGCCATAATTCAGGAAGTTACGACCCGATATGCGCAAATATCGAACGGAACCAAGATCTTTAGGTTATAAACATGTATTTCAAGTCTCATCAAAATTGATTTAAAGGTCCACAACCTTGATATATCAATTTTTTTTTTACACTTTTTGCGTACACGCGGCGGCCAATTTGTCCGTCAATTTTTGTCCGATTTTCACAAAATTCGAACCCAACCTTAATTATGGTATAACGGTGATATAATCAAACGTTTGTGTTAAATCGCATGATAATTGTAACCCGCAGAGGGACCACAAGCTAAAAAGGGCGATTTTTCGGACAATCAGGGGCCATAATTCAGAAAGTGACCATCCGATGGGCGCAAATATCGAAAGGAACCACGATCTTTGGGTTATAAACATGCATGTCAAATTTTATGAAAATCGACTCAAAATTGTGACCTCTAGAGGGCCCACAAGCTAAAAACTTGATTTTTCGTACAACCAGGGGCAATAATCCATGAAGTTTCTTTCAGATACATGCAAACATCGAAAGTAGCCGAGATCTTATGGGGATAAACCTATATTTCAAGTTTCGTCAAAATAGGATAAGAATTGTGACCTGTAGAGAGTCCACACACAATTGTGGACGGACGGTTAGAGGGACGCCCGGACTGACATGGGCGAGGACATTATACATCCAATCAGCTGCTGTATGTCAAACAATAAACTTATATGAGTTAGAACATTAAATGGATAATGCAATAAGCTCTAGAAACAAAATTGGGACGAAAGAACGGACAAAATAAATTAATAGGTTGATGAATTTAAATGTTTTTTAAAGGTACAATCTCTGAGATATGTTCCAGAATAATAATAATACACCAAACACTCGAGTATAATAATAATATATATGTCTAGTAAAAATTCAGAAACCATGTAACGGAGAAATTTGTTTCCATGTAACACAAATACTGTTAGATGTGCAAATATCAAAACGAACGGGGATGTTTGGGATTTAATCATTTACAAAGCAACAAAAGAAACATCGAGTTGACGTGTTACTCTGAATGGGCGCATTGCATAAAACTAGCCAAATGTTTTTATTGTATATCTGTGATCATATATCCATCTGTACCTGAGCAAACACAGAATTGAACAAAGGAAATGTTCTCAAAAAGGCAACCTGACTTCTGAGATGGTAATGTGTACTCCATGATTTTCATGTAACTCTTGCTGTATGTGTTGATCATCGGGACCAGCCCTATCAAATGGACCCCAACCCCCCCCCCCCATACCTGGTTGAATCAGCGAGCCACGACTCAATAGCGCTAGGAGGCGATAGTTAGTGAATTCAGGTGTATGGATTTGATCAAATAATAATGTAAGTTAAAATTAAGATTGAAATGCTGGTAAAAGAGGATTTTAGATAAATTACAAATAGGTTCTAATTCTTATAAAACATCTGAAATTTGACCAGTTACAAGATTTTCTCAACATGTCGAGTAATCTCCCTTTAATGATTAAAATATCGGATTTACAAATCCCATTAAATTTAGATATTGTCATTGTAAAAAGTGACAAATCACATACAATCGAAACATAATTAACGGCCATAGAATGGGGATATTCCGAGTGGAAACAATTACGATGTCGATGACAATCGACACAATTTGCAATTATAAATCAACAAGCCAACAGTGAGGCTGATGTCCCTCGCCGAAATCCCCAAATAAATAAATGGCACATATTAATTAATCGCACATTATTTTTTTTTTCAAAAGTATGGAGCAATCTAAATATACACTAAGTTCCTTCCCTTTCCATCAGATAGAATCAAGAATTTCTTCTCCCAAGGCATCGACCAATACAACGGATTAGCTCTGCTTAACTTCAGCTCGAAATGGTAATCATTGATCTCAGTCAATACGTTCGCCCAATAAACATCTACATCAAGTTTTAACATTCTACCTCAATTAAAAGCAATGTTATGTTTTGTTCCAAAGTCTTGACCAATCAAATTGCTTATAGTTTCTTAGCCTAAGCAGTAAATTATCACTATCGATATAATGAATCTATATTTTGAGTTTCGTCACTCTCATTTCATTATAACCAAAGTTATCGTGTCCCAAAGCATCAATCAATCATGTTTCATACATATAATTACTGTTTTAATAAACTATTAACCAAGCACAAGGCTTCTTAAACTCAACTAAATTGTAATTTTGTGTTTTTTATATTTACTGGGTGTTGTTTTGTGGTTATTGTGGGTAATTCGGCTCGCCCTACGTTATAATAATCATGATGCATATATTTGAAATGAATTCCGGTAGTCTTTCAAATTTAATACAACTATAGCGCCTTCATTTGGTCTGTGGGGAGATGAAAATAGTTATTCGTTATATTATAATGTAGGCGTATTATGCATTTAAAATAAATTAGTGTTGTGGGAGGAATCGGGGGGGGGGGGTCGCAGTGATTTCTGCTGATTGCAAATGATTTCCGGTTATTAGTCGGGCACCTCCCAAGGTAGGCATATAACAATGTGTCACTTACCATTGCAATTTGTGCCAAAAAAGTCACGGGGGCACTCACACATGTAGCCTTCTTCGGTTTCACTACAATTTCCATTGGCATAGCATGGGTTTGGTTCACAGGGGTTTTCTAAAACTAGAAAGCACACAGTTTCGTAATAAGATGATCTTTGTGTTTACAAATTGATAATTTTTATAACAAATAAAATCAGGGGACCGCATACAAGATACGCCCACATTTTGCAGGAGATGGATAGAGAACATGATAAAAAAACACGCGATTTTTTGGTACAAATAAGGGACATAATCCAGGAATTTATTGACTCAAATGTGCAAATATAGAAAGGAACTGGGATCTTTGGGATATAAAGATATGTTTTAAGTTAAGTTCGTTTTTCATACTTTTATACACAATTAGCGAAGCGGGATCGGCCATTTTGTCTGGTATTTTCGTTTCAATTGTCCCGAAATTTGCATACAGCATTCATTGTGGAGCACCGGTAATATATTTAAACGGTTTGTAAAATCGGATGAAAAGTTTGACCGCTAAAATTTACGATTTTTCGTACAGTCTGGGGCCATAATCCAGAAAGTTATGCTCTGACCTGTGCGAATATCCAGGGGAACTGATATCTTTGGCATATAAACAATAATTTTAAGTTACATCAAAAATTGAACAAAGATTTAACGGGTCCACGAAACTTTTACACTATGTGCGTTCCAACAGCCGTCATTTTGTCAGACAAGTTCCGTCCCATTCGAACTCAATCATCATCAAGGTGTAACGATGATATATATATTGACACGATTTTTAAAATCGGATAAAATGTATGACCTCTAAACGGTCTACTAGCTAAAATCGCGATTTTGTTTTCCAACAATCCTGGACTGTCATCCAGGAACTCACGGTTCCATATGCGCGAATATCGACACATGAACCGAGATCTTATGGGTATAAACACATGTGTAACGTTTCATCAAAATCAGATAATAATTATAACTTGCAGAGTGTCCACAAATAAGTTATTGACGTTTGGACAGACGGGAGCGTATAAAATGTTGGCGTATAGAATAAAGTTGTTGGTGGTTTTAGACAAGTGAGTAACAACGTAATAAATGAAGCAAGATGATATTGTTCATAAATTAGTAATGTGTTTCAATAGGATTAACAGGAATTCGGTTCTCGAGGGGTTGCTAAAACTCAAGATCGTATAAATGTTTAAACATGACAGGCTATTTCAGCCGTAACACATGGTAAATCTTCCATCATCGTTATTTAAACATAAAATGGAAATTAATTAATAAAATATAAGTTCAGCACTTCCTTACCTTCACAATAAATTCCTGTCGTTTTATCAGGACAAACACAATTTCCTTTAAAGCACGAACCGCCATTGTCACAATTAATATCATCGCAAGAGGAGAATGACAAAGACAAAGCGATATCGATAACCGCTAGAATATCCTGTTCTTCCTCTTCACCATGTAAACCTGTACAATAACATAGCAAGATGTTAATATCTTAGTGGTGTCGGTCAATGCTACTATGGTGAGCAAATAAAGCCGGTTTCATGGTCCCAATCATCTAAATGAGTAAAATGCAGAGCCAAAGTCGAACTCATCCAAGATATTGTGATCTTAACATATATTATAATAATAATCATTTTCTAATGCACTGAGCATTCAATCAGTTTCTTTTTCACATGCAACCAAACAACAATTGCGGCCAAGATCTTTGGGATATAAACATGTTTTTTCCGTTTCATTAACATCGGATAAAAATCAGCGGGTCCAACAACTTCGTTAACGATTTTTGTACAAGCAGCGGTCCGAAATGTGCCAAAATCTTAGACCGGATCAAACTGGATGCACACAGATGTGAACGGAATATCTGACACACGGACGGACAGGGGCAACGGCATAATACGTTCATACTTTGTGGTAACCAATTACAGGGTACATTAGATGATATTATTAGCATGTACCCTACTCAACCTTAATCATTTTCATAATAATTTGATATTAACGTATGTCCTCTTCAAGGTATTTTGTAGCAATAACCAAGTATTGTTTTTTTGGACACACCAATTTAACTTCTATTAAATATTTTTACTCCAATTTCTTCACGTAAAAATCTAATTTATTTGCTCCTCTCTTTATGTTCCAAATATTTCAAGTTTTGAAATTTTAACACATCATCATAGAAGCAAGAATTCAGTGATTTATTCATTAATAAACAGTCATTGTATTCCATATATAGCATTATGTCCCGCGTGTTTCAAGTTCAATTATTAAATGCCAGATAGATTATATTGTATCATTGCATCCACCAAGGGACACTATATACCTTAAACATACATTATGCAAGAGCTAAATCTGTCGATTACAGGTCTTTCTTTAGGTCCGAAATGTTGTCTAAATTATTAATTAGACATTAATTAACTCAACCAGACCACAATCAACCCTCGATGTCAACGTTAGCCTGCGATATTCTTTTGATTACTTTGATTAATTTCCTATTTGCTGCTTAATCCTGAAATGGATAATCGAGACTATGTTGTTTATCGTCCCGACTTTAATAATGATGATCGAGGCTATGCGGCAATCGCTAAAATCTGGGTTCAGAGTGGATCAGTTTGACTGAAGGTTTCAGCAAATTCCCTTTACAGTATCTTGTTGTTAATTATTATAGTGAAAACAGTCAGTCCATTATCTTTTCTCCCATATTGAGTCTTTAAGCAAAGCTTAATTATACAAATATAACTTCTGTGGGGGTCATTTATGGATGTACAATATTATAAATTTAAAACAAAGAACTTACTAGCAAGTGCTATGGAGGTGATGCTCAATAACACCACCATCCAACGTAACTGCTCTCCCATTTTCACCATCTCGCTAATCTAATGGGGGAGACAAAATATAATATATGTACATGTACCAGTATTCAAATGCAAAAATGCAGAAATCACAAAAGAAAGTTTTAAGCTACATTTTAAAAAATAATCTGTTCAAAATTATGGATGCAACCACCTTCAAAATGTTTTCGGCTAAAAAGGTATAACAGAATTTTAAACGAAAGGGAAGTTTGGATGTTGACCGAATTTTATAAAAATGCTAACAATGTCTTTATTTTCTGAGGGTATATGATTAGTACACGAGTTCTAATTTGCAACATGTCTCTCCTACTCTATAAAACTAGTATCTGCACGGTAAGAATATTTACGCATATCATGTATAAGCTTATCAAGGGGAAAAATTAAATAAACAGGAAAGAAAAAGGACAAGAGTAACTAAGAATTGTTCAGAGTTTCGACATGTTTTACTAACTGTTTTTGAAAAGAAAAAAAAAACATGAATTGATTCTCAGTTTGAGGTAGTGAATACCAGAATAAAGGGGCCAAATGAGAATCCAAAATGCTCCTTGTCGCATAATATAGTCGTTGAAACTGAGATGGTGTTGTAAATAAATTAAATTTAATGGCCTACTGTTCTGCTCCTGTTGGGCTAATGAATACGATGTGGTAAATAAGGTTTTAACTTTGTCATGAGGTAGACTTTGAATTGGGTAATATGATTTTGGCAATTCTGTTAATTTGTGGTCAACAGTAAGTCCTAAATGTTTCGGATACAAATATTTTCTAATGATTCTCCTGTAATTTTTTAATGATAAGCTGTTTGTGTTTGTTTGTTGTTTTGAAGCTTTCAGCATGGCGTTGTTTTTTAGCATTCATTACCATACCACTACCAATTAAATACATTTAGTAACTCCTCTTGAAGGGCAATCTTTATAAGGGGGTTGGGATGGCCTAGTGGTCTAGAGTGCCGCGCTTCGGCCTCTAGCTGGCCGGTCAAATCTGGCTTTCTATCCCTGTTGTGAGCGTATGTGGCATGGAGAAAGGGGCGCCTTCGCAACCTCGTGGGTTTCCTCCTGGCACCCCGGTTTCCTCCCACTGCTAAAGACCCCTACGCGCAAGCTAATTATTGAAATAAAATTAAAACAATATGTTCGTCCCGAAATGACCTAGTCTGTGTCGAGTGGACATTATACCCCATTTCTCTTTCTCGCAATCTCTATATTAACCAGATAGTTATTATAGAGATTAATGGTGTACCGTCAGCAAAAAGATCAGTATGCCTGTAGTTGGAGATTGTTTATGACGATCATGAAAAGTAACGGACCAATACTTGATCCCTATGGGATACGACATTTACACCAGTAACAGTTGAATGTAGACCATGTCTTCATAACTATGGGGTGCTTTCGAATGATGTCTTCTACATCCACAATGAAATATTCCGTAATTTGCAAACTTTTGTGTTTTTCAAATATTTTTGATATTGTGAGTATCATATAAATAGGTTTATATTTATTTTGTAGATCTTTGTCTTCCGTTTTGTCATATGTTATTCCCGAAATTACCTACTTTGTGTCGAGTGGACGTTCTACCCCATTTTCAACTCTCTAATAAATAGCTGTCAAGGACAATGATTTTTAGGCAGAGAATATTTGCCATCCGAATGTCAAAGACGTTGGACAGTCAACACTACCCCTTGCAACGCATATAAATCTAGACTAGAATAGCAATGACGTGTTTCTATATTTCTATATTGTAACGTACAAGCGTGGAATCAAAAACCACGCCCATTGATTATTAGACATACCTTCTGATCCAAGGAGCATGTGTTTAACCCCACCCCACCCACCTAAACGCAGTATGGCGTACCTAACATAGGGCTAAGGCTGTGAGAATCGCGTCGGCTTGCTAACCTGGTGATTCCGTTATCGTTCATCTGGATTTTCCGATGTGGTTTTCCCTTATCAGTGATGTCTTTTGGAATTTTCCATGTGGCTTTTCTTTGTCAGTGGTGCGGGACATGAGGTCTGACAACTAACTATAGTAAAGTAGTCGTTTCAATAGGGAATTGCGCAAAATAATTAAGATGATGCCCAAAACATATCTCAGTATGGAACTGCAGTATACGAAGCCGATCACCACATAAAAGATTGATGACTCCCGCAAAAATGTCACTGTTTATTAAAACGACTTTAAATGTTCTAAACTTTATGCCAAATTGTAACCTTTAGGGTCATTCCATGTTAACTGGCCAAATTTTAGTGTGTTTCAAAGATGAGCCCTTCCAAAAATATTATAAAAATATATATATTATACGACCTTAAGCTAACCAATCCAAAATTAAACCTCTCTAGATCCAAAACTCGCTGAGACATGATCATTTCAAATAAGGGTACTGAAATGGATCATAAATTCAGCAATATGAGTAGATTATCAATTTAGCATCGCGCTCAATGTCTAATGCATACTTTTCATGCCATCAGGTGACAAACTTTTTTTCAGGATTTCCACAGCCTCTGGCAAAGTCACTATTGTATACATACACTCCAAAATTAACATAGTTAAATTTTACAAAAAGACTCTGAGTAGATGAGATATATACATTTCCAAATATTCAGTCTCGATTTTCAATGCACACCGAAAACATACAAAATATACCCCCTGTCACCTTCGATATTGGCCATGTGGGACAGAGGTTAAAGTTTTGGTAATGAAACTTCATTTTAATCTATATAACAACACACTAATGTTCATCTTGTGTATTTGATGGCATATGAAATCTGTGTGAGAATTTAAGTTTTAATGGCTATTATCAAAATTGTTGACTTTTCACGTTGATTTTAAAATAACTTCTAAAATAGTTATACTACTCGAATGTGTCTATGAAGAGTGACTTTTTGCGTAGATTACAAATATCTAATTATTTAGGACGTACAATATACTATTCAAAAAAAGTAGGGGATATTTGATTTTGGGGGCATAATACTAAAATATGCAAATGACTACGAAAAAAGTCACTATAGAACCTAACAGAAGAAACATTTCCAGTTACATGTGACGCCCAAACGCACCAATGGCTACCGCATGGAATGCAGGTGATGCTTGGGATCATCATGGGGGTCCAACCCAAGATTTGCACGACTCAGACTTTGAATGTTACAGTCTTTGTTGCATTGAATTCCAGGGTGGAAACGTCATTTTAAGTGTTTTATTGACCAGAAAACAAATTTTGATATGCGTTGGCTTACCCAAAATGAAAGGTTACGTGGTCTTGGCATGCTACAGATCGGCACAACACAGGCGGTTGTGGCGCGGACGATGAATGTTTCTCATTCTGTCATAAGCAGGCTATGGTCCAGATACCGTGCCGTGATACACAATCTATACAGGACAGACCTCGCTCAGGTCGACCAAGGGTGACAACTCAAGCCCAGATCGATTTTTCCGTACCTTGGCCTTGAGAAATCGTGTCATCACAGCAAATCAGATCAGCGCTCGTCTTCAAACACACACTGGTGTGAGAGTGAGTGGCCATACGATTCGGAATCGACTGCATAGGGGTCACCTTCGCGCTCGACGTCCTCGCGTGATCCCTTGTTTGAGAGATCATCACATTCAGGTAAGACGTCGTTGGTGTAGGGATCGTCAACACTGAGATAATTGACGCTGGAGCAATGTGATGTTTTCAGATGAGTCAAGGTTCACTGTTGATTTTTTGGACAGACGTAGGAGGGTGTGGCGTCGTCGAAACGAGCGCTTCCAAGCCGTTAACGTCATCAGACATGATCGATTTGGGGGTGGTTCTGTTATGGTGTGGGGAGGCATCATTGTTGCTGGAAGAACGCCTTTACATGTTGTTGCAGGGCGTGTTACAGGCCAGTACTACCGGGACAACATCTTGGCAGTCCATGTTGTGCCGTTCGCACGACGTCATGGCCGCCGTTTCATCTTCCAGGATGACAACGCAAGATGTCACAGGGCCAGGATCGTTACAGGTTACCTCCAACAACAGAACATCACCACATTACCTTGGCCAGCACTGAGTCCCGACCTCTCCCCCATCGAGCATGTCTGGGACATGCTTGGACAAAGGTTACGTCAACGTCAACAACGTCCTGCCAATGTCCAAGAACTTGCTGCTGCGTTGGGACAATCTAGACCAAAATGACCTTAGACGTCTCATTAGGAGTATGCCACGTCGGATCAATGCTTGTTTGGCAAACAGAGGAGGATTTACCCGTTACTGACTTTGTTGTGATGCTGAGGTAACTTTGCTGTTCGACCCCGGGTATCATTTTAGCCTTATAATGGTCAGTCTGTGCCTTACTTAGTCTAGCGATCATTTGGAATAAATCGATGAATGTGAACTTCATTTCATTTTGTCATTTGTTTTTTCGTCAGTTTCATTAGGTGACTTAAAAATCAAATATCCCCTACTTTTTTTGAATAGTATATATTGTTCTAATTTTATTTTTGCCTCCAAAATGTGAACAAAATGGTTAATATTTTTCCCGAATTGGAATATTGGGTTTCGAAGATCAGATTAAAATTATTTCTGAATAGTAAACATTTTCAAACTCCTATGTGTTGTTGATAAGTTTACTAAGTATGAAGAAACATAACAGAAACGAATCCACATCTTTGGGATTTAAACGTATGTTTTAAGTTTCGACAAAATCAGATTACTATTGTGACCTCTAGAGGACCAACAACCTTGGTATTACAAATCTTTACACTATTGGCGTAAGGAGCGGCCATTTTATGGGACAGTTTTTAGTTCGATTTTTACGAAAATAAAAATTTTTTTTTTTTTGTTTATAAAATTGGATGCTTGATGAAAAAGCTATTACATCAGATATCGACCGAAACATGATCGAAGATGTCCGGTTTATGTTTTTATTTTGTTACGTCAATTTTTCAGAAACCGTTATTTTTTTTAAAAATGACTAATAATTTTAAAATATCTAAAATCAGTGTAAAGTAAAACGGTGTCTAATGCCACTCGATGACTACAGCCTGCCATTTTCACCCGACAAACACGGTAAATGATAGAGCCTACGAAACGAGGCCGCATGTCATGCCGCGTGTTTGTGTTTTGGTGCAGTCTTGATCAGCCACTTCCTAGGCACATATCGAGTAACGACAAGTTTATAAAGGGACTGGGTGATACAGAATTCGTTCGACCTCAATTCGTCGTACTTCCGGTCCGTCGAAGATATGAATAGCAAGTTAACAGACGATATATCGTCAACAAGTCAAACCAAAATGTCAGCTGGTTCACCTAGTAATTACTGTAATATATTGTCAAAGAGTAGTAAGAAGTTTTATTTTAATCCCTTCAAGTGCCTGTGTTCGGAGCAGAACAGTAGGACTTTAAACATGATTTCATTTCATTTCATATTTTTAACATTCTTGGTCAATTCGAAGGAAGTTATTGTGTCCCGAAAGGTGTGACGGACAGACAGACAGGCAGACTAATTGTAATAGTCCCCGCTGTCCTCGAAAAGCAGATTACAATAACATAATCTTTTATGGGTTCCGAGACTTAATGAACTTGATACGGTGACACCAGGCCCTGGTTTTACAAAATATTATCGGACTTGTGTTAAGAATTGACTCGCAATTATTCGTCTTATTTTATCTCAATATAGCTCTTTATAAACTTGTTTTGTTTTAATGTTTCAAATACACCAATAAGCAGCTATGTGCATTAACACTGATTCAAAGTCGAGTATATTCCTAACTTAAGCCTGAGAATGTTTTGTGAAACCGGGGTCAGTAGTAAGAGGGATAACAGCAGTAGGACTAAAGTCATAAGTATCACAAAACTATCATTACAGATGACTTTGATTTTAACAACATGAAAATATGGACATATAAAAGACGTCACACATAGTGGATGATATTACATATCAAGAATCGATATAATATTTTACTTCAAAATCTTCGGAACAGCTTTTTATACAGCGAACATCCCCCAGAATTTCTTTAGTCTCAAAATGACCTAATGGATAAAAATTGTGACGCCTAGAGGGTCTATAACCTTTGAATTAAATACTTATACACAATTTGCATACAAAGAGCGGCCATTTTGTCGGGCAATTCCATTTCGATTTTCCTGAAATTCAATTTCAACCTTCATTATGATGAAATGGGTATATAGCTAAACGGTTATTAAAATCGGAAAACAATTGTGACCTCTAGAGAATCCACAAGCTAAAAATGCAAGTTTGCGACCAATCGGGGGCCATAATCCCCGTTACGTTCGGATATGAGTGATAATTAAAAGGAACCAAGATCTTTATGATAAAAACAGTAGTTAGGGGGCTTGTCTGGCAACGCACGTGCGCGCATGCGCGTGCGTGCATGTGCGTACATGCGCGTGCACGTGACCTTGCACTGGATGACCCCCTGGCACGTGCGTGACCCCTTGCGTGACCCCCTGCACGTGCGTGACCCCTTGCGTGACCTTGCACGTGCGTGACCCCTTGCACGTACGGAGAGAGGGGCGCGCGCGCGGGAAAAGAGAGAGAGAGAGAGAGAGAGAGAGAGAGAAGAAGAAGAAGAAAGGGGAAGAGAGGGAGGGAAGGGGAAACAACTCTTTTACATTGATTAAGTTGGCCCTGAAAAGGGCCGTTGGTCCACACTCGAATGCGAGCACTAGAATGTGAGGGTACGACGCACTTTATGTCGGTTGCGTCTAATGGCCTCCACTAATTCGGGAGGAGGTTTTTTCCTGGGAGGTGTTTTTAATACCTCGTCAGGTAACACAAAGATATCGTCAGGGGTAATCACGGCAAGCGTGTGACCCCTGAGATACACGAGAGTATCCGTGCTGTGGTTGTCTTCGATGCGTAACACCGGAGCATCCATTCTGATACTGATAGAGTGACGGGTGTTGTACCGTTTTATGATCGTAAGGACGAATCCATTTGATATGACGTCACGGACGAGTCCATTCATCGGTGACGTCACGGACGAATCCATTTAAAGGGTATGACGTCATGGAAGAGTCCATTCATGGTGACAGGAATAAAAGGAAGGGAGGCGACAGCTTCGGTCATTTTTAAGCGATCAGCGAGCAAATCAAGATGAGTTTTACATTACGACCCGTGGATAGACGATACAGCCGATTATTTCGAACCGAATCACTGTGTGTGGAGATAGATTTTCTGGAAGATTGGTCCCATGTTCCAGCCAACGATGTGCCACAACAACTACACGACACTTTTGAGGCCATCATCGAGGAAATTCGCCGAACCTTGGACGCCAGAGGAAGTGATTATGTTAGAATCGCCATCAGTCACCCAGGACTCAAAACACCTATTTGGTTACCCTTCCGTGAACATCGTTTGTTAAAGGCCGAAGACGTGTTACAGAAAGTGGCTGCGGTATTACAGAGTAACGAAGAATTTCGTCTAGATCAAAGAATGTCCATGAGTATTTGTCACGTGTCCCCTCCCGATGGTCGAGGTAGCGGTGGAACAAACATGAAGAAGAGACACTGCGCAAATTTCGAAGAATATTTGAAGAAAAAGCAATGCCTCGTCACCATAAAGAATGCCGACGACTTATGTTTTCAGCGAGCTATTGTCGTCTCTCGTCACTTTGCCAACAAACAAGACACACCTGAATGGATAAGGGAGAAGAAGAGATTAACCAACAATACAGGACCCCACTCGTGGCAGACGAAGAAAACCGAAGCACTCATCGATGCTGTCGGTGGAGCCAGGCAAGCCTGTACGGGGATGGAAACCTGGGAACTGTACGCCAAGTATTTGGGAGAGCAAGGTTACCAACTCAACGTTTTCTCTCGGGCCATCTTTGGGAAGGCGATCTATCGGGGAACAAAACACGTCACAGGCACACCAAAACATCTGAACCTGTATTTACACGACAGACATTATGACGTCATTGCCTCCATGCCCGCCTTTGTGGAAAGGTCGTATTTTTGTGAGACCTGTCAAGTAGGATACAATGCTGCAGAGAAACATTCGTGTCACGTGATGTGTCAAGGATGTAAGACAATGGGTCCACCCTGTCCACCTGATCCCAATACAAAGACGTGTTACCGATGTCATCGTGTGTTTGTGAGCCGCCAGTGTTTCGACAACCATCTCGCCACCCGTTCCAGAGCCAAGTGCAGTGTGTGTTATCGATGGAAGAAATGTGAGAAATGTCAAAAAGAGTGGGACGTCATCAAGGCTAAGCGTAATTTGGAAGAACACCGATGCGGAGAATACGAATGTTCCATCTGCCGAGAGTGGCACACGGCCGAGAAACAGTTTTGCTACATCCAACCACTGAAATCACCCATCGACATGAACAAAGACCGAAAGACCCAAATCGACAAACTACAGAAATCAACGTTGACCCGTTTCGTCTTCTTTGACTTTGAATGCCAGCAAGTTACCGGTGAACACATTCCCAACCTATGTGTCCTGCAAACCTGCTGTCACTTTTGCATCGACAATCAAGATTCCTGCGAGCACTGTGACACGTACTGGAATCACCAACGGGAAATTGTGTTTAAAGGCCAAGACACGCTGGACGATGTGGGAAAATGGTTTCTACAACTCGCTGCTCACGGTACGGTGGTAAATGGTCGGAAACATGACAGTCACGAATCGAGTCCCGTGATTGCCGTGGCTCACAACTTTAAAGGTTACGACGGACTGCTGATTTTACAGACGCTGCACAAACATTCCGTGGCGCAACCCGAAGTGATTATGAATGGTGGTAAAGCGATGACGATCACTGTCGATACGGTAAAATTCATCGATTCCCTCAACTTTCTACCGATGGCTTTACGGGACATGCCCAAGACCTTTGGCCTGCAAGAACTCAAGAAAGGTTACTTCCCTCACCACTTCAACAAACCGGAGAACGAAGAATACGTGGGCGCCTATCCTCCCGACACCGATTACGATCCGGATGGCATGAGTGTGACTGAACGAGAAAAATTTCACGAGTGGTACCAACAACACAGTCACCACGTCTTTGATTTTCGCCAGGAAATTCTCGCCTACTGTAAGAGTGACGTCGATGTCCTCCGCCGATGCTGTGGCGTGTTTCGTGAGATATTTCTCATGGACACGGGAATCGATCCCTTCGAAAAAAGTTTGACCCTGGCCTCTGCCTGCAGTCGCGTGTTACGCACGCACTACCTCAAGAAAGACACCCTCGTCGTCATTCCACGAGCCCTGATGCAAGAGCCGAAACCTGGTAAGGACTGGCACCGCTTCCAGCCTCGACAACAGTCCAACAAAGCCCTTCGATGGTTGGAATGGGAACAACATCGACAGACCATGGCTGCATTCCGAAACCAGACCCCACTACCCAACATTCGACACGCCCGCAACGGTAGTGAATGCCGAGTTGGCCCTTATAGTTTAGATGGCATGGACACGACCACGGGTACGGTGTACGAGTTTCACGGGTGTGCCTTTCACGGTTGTCCCAAATGTTATCCGGGCCCCGTCCAAGACCTTCAGCATAAACATCCCTACGATCCATCTCGCAGTATGAGGGACTTGTACCAGAAGACCCAAGAACGTCACCGTCGACTCCAGGAGCAGTACGGTATGCAGACCATCCGCGTCATGTGGGAGTGTGAGCTAGAGGAAGAACGACGCCACGATCCCGAGATGGACGAATTTTTACAAGGCTTGGAAGATCAGCAATGGCCCGCTCCCGAACCTCTGATGCCCCGCAACGCTTTCTTCGGCGGAAGAACCAATGCCATCCAACTGTTGGTGAACGAGTCGGTGGAAGACATGCGCTACATCGACGTGGTGTCCTTGTACCCTTACATCTGCAAGTACGGTACCTTTCCCATCAAGGAACCCACGATCGTCACACAACCCGATCAAGACCAGTGGCAGCAGTACGAAGGGTTGATCCAGTGTTCCGTCTTGCCGCCCCGTGGCCTGTACCATCCAGTGCTCCCGTTTCGGCGCAAACAGAAATTGGTTTTTGCCCTGTGTCGAAGCTGCGTCGACGAACACATGCAACAAGGGGAGATTGCCGAATACCAACCGTGTGAGCACACCGACGAACAGCGAGCCTGGGTGGGTACGTTTGTCACCCTGGAACTCAAGAAAGCGGTGGCCCTAGGATACCAAGTACTGAAAGTCTACGAAGTCTGGCACTGGAAAGAATTCAGCACTTACGATCCCGAGGCCAAAACGGGCGGTCTGTTTACTGGGTACATTAATCACTACCTCAAGAAGAAGATGGAAAGCAGCGGTTATCCCGACACCTGCCACACCGAAGAAGACAAGACCCGCTTCGTCAACGACGTGTACGACACGGAAGGTATTCGTCTGGATCCCGCGTCGATAAAACCCAACAAAGGGATGCGGGCGTTTAGCAAGTTACAATTGAACACGGCATGGGGTAAATTCGGACAGAGAGACAACTTTCCCAAAACAGAATACATCACGGAGCCCAGCGTCTACTTTGAAAAAATGTTGGACGTGACCCAGACCGTACGAGATGTGCAGTTAGTCAACGATGACATGGTCTTGATGGAAACGCTGAAAAAAGAAGAACACGTGGCACCCTGCCCCATCACCAACGTGGTTATCGCCGCCTTTGTCACTGCCCAGGCCCGTTTGAAACTCTATTCCGTCTTGGAAAAGTTGGGAGAAAGGGTATGCTATTTTGACACCGACAGCGTCATCTACCAATACCACGCCACGTCATGGAATCCCCCGGAAGGTTCTAGTTTGGGTCAGTGGAAGAACGAGTTGCCCGAAGATGTCACCATTCGAGAATTTGTTAGCGGAGGGCAAAAGAATTACGCGTACCGCCAGAGCGATGGTAAAACTGTATGTAAAGTCCGGGGAATCACCTTGAATTACCGTGCCTCCCAGCAGCTGAATTACGCCATCATGAAGGAGAATGTACGGCACGTCAATCAAAACGAGCCTCTGGTCATAGCCAATCCGTTCAAGATTACCAGATCACGTGACCGCCGTCTTTGGACACGCCCCGAGAACAAAAGATATAAAATCGTGTATGACAAGCGGTTTGTTCAATTCAATGACGATGGCCAACCGAGCAACACTTACCCCTATGGATACTGACTTGCGGGTCTCAGGAACATGGCGAACGAACAAAGAAGATGACGAACCGGCAGAAAATATGATCGAGAAACTTAGACAACGATGGCTCAACTTTCGAGTGTTGAAATGTTTCCTGCCCATTATAGAAGAAAGGCAACACGAAGAGTGTATCGGCTGCAAGTACGAACATCCCAGTCAGAGATACCACTCGTGTCTGGGACTAGGCGTTTCTTCCATAACGGGTCAACCCTCACACCCCGTGGACGATTACAATCACTACCTTTGGGTGGACGAGCCGAAACTGCAAGACATCGATAACGTGCTAGGCAGTATGATGGACGATCCACGGGATCAAGTCAAGACGTGGGAGGACGAACAACGATGGCGAGAAGACGTCGAGAAAGCCTTGAAAAAGTTCTGGACGGTGGTACCGGGCTTTAAGACCGCGTTGATCAAACGCAAAGACGAGTTTGTCGAACAGAAAGAAGACCCCATACGCCAGTGGATGGACGGTTTGCCGAAGAAAAAGAAACGATGGTCTCTGGATCAAATGGATATCAATGTCATGTCCGGCAACATGGGAGAAGACTGGGAATGTATTGGCAGACATCTGGGGATCAGAGAAGCGCGAATCAGTCAAGCCAAGATGAGTCATCCCAACAACGCGCGCATGCAAATCTTCACCGTGTTCAATCAATGGCGACAAAAGCACGGTAATCGAGCCGACCTGATGACGTTGTTGGAAGGCTGTCACGTGAGTGAAGCCTTGATCGATTGGGACAAAGTGAAAAAGTACGTGGACAGCCTGGAAATCATAGACTAAACAACGAACCAATCAAAACGAAGGAAAAGAAAGAACCAATCAAAAGCGAGTGACGTCACGACCAAGACTATAAGAAGCGAAGTGTCACACTGAAATTTCATTCTGCTCTCGATGGCTAGTCAAGCTTGTTCCTCCTGTAACAATGTCGGACACTGGTATAGAGACTGCCCTGCTCGTTCCCAACAACAGCAACGAAAACCAAGACAAGACAGACCAGCCTATGGTTCCTATGGAAGTTGTTACCTCTGCGGAGAACCAGTACACTGGGCACCCCAGTGTGGAAAACGAACAGAAGCCCAAAAAGCGAAGAGTGATGAAGAAAGAAAAGAAACTGTCAAAAGAAAGTGTTACGGAATCAAGAGACCCACCGACGAAAATCACAAGTGCCTCAACTGTGGACAGCTCGGACACGGCCTGCTCGAGTGCCAAGAAGAAATCCAAACAGAAAACAACTTTGAAGCCGTTGCCAGTCGCATGTTCGACAACAACATCGACATGCCCAGAGACAACACCCGCAGTCAGCGATACTGGTACTGGTGCGGAGAAGCGTTCGAGCTCTACAGACGATACAAAGAAAAAAAGAAAACAGCTGACGAAGCTTTCTATTCCACCGACTATTCTCCCGACTACCAGTGAAAACGGTGAAACTTCGAACGGTGAAATCCCGAAGACGGCTGTCCTCTTGTTGGCAGAGAAGGAAGCAGAAAGTTTTTCCCGAGCACTCATCCAATATGCGGGTCCGAGAGATATGACCGAAGTCTTGTCGTATCCCCCTTGTTTCGATATGAGTGAATGGATACCCGCCGTCGTCACGTTTGCTGAAGTGGAAGACTGGCACCCACACGACACGATGCAGAAGCTTTTGGGACATGTGTATTGGATTCCTCGCGTCCTGAGAAATGTACCCTGGGTGAGACAAGAGATCCTGAAGAGAGAACGCGATAACTAATTTTTTCTTTTCCTTTGTATGATATGTTCTATTGAATGTTCTTTTCCTTTGTATGATATGTTTGTTGCATTGAATGTTCTTTTTGTATTTTTTGTAAAATAAATTGTGTTCTAATTTCACTCCATGTCTGTTGTTCTGGCGCGAAGGTATAAAAGGCAGGGGAAAAGGGAATGGGGGAAAACAGTGCAAGATGGATGTGACGTTCAAACATCCCTTTACCATGTTAGTCAGTGGTCCAACGGGTGTTGGGAAAACGGTCTTTGTGCAGAAATTTCTTCAAGCGTCCCTGTTCGACGTCCCTCCCCAACGTATCGTGTGGGCTTATGGCGAATGGCAAGAGAGTTACGATCGCTTTCCCTACACTTATGTCAAAGGTTTGACGGATATTGACGACGTGATGGGTCAAGTCAAAGGTCCACAAGTCTTAGTCGTGGACGATTTGATGGGAGAAGACACGGAGATATTGCAAAAGTGGTTCACGAAAAAGAGTCATCACCACGACACGAGTGTCATTTACATTGTGCAAAACTTGTTTGACAAGCAACAGCGTACCATCAGTCTGAATGCCCATTACTTGGTCTTGTTCAAAAATCCCCGAGACGCCTCGCAAATTGGTGTGTTGGCCCGTCAGATGTACCCTTCCCGTTCCAAGTATATGCAAGAAGCTTATGAAGATGCGACGAGTACCCCTCGCAGTTACTTACTCGTTGATTTGAAGCCCGACACACCCGAAGCTTTGCGACTGAGATCCAACATTTTACCCCAAGAGGAACCACCCATCGTCTACGTCCAAAAAGTATAAAAGGGGGACCTGTACCTCGAATTGACTCTTGTTTGTCACGATGGCTCGTACGAAGAATACGCAGAGGAAACACCCACCTCCCACCCTTCCCAGGGCGACGTTCCCGACGTTGGCACCGGACCTCCGTGATCCTACGGTACGAAGTCAGACTCGCCCGAGAATGAGGGCCCCCAGAACACAGTGGTCACCCCCATCGTTGACACCACCCACGAGTCCCATGTCTCCCTTACCGGCCACACCACCACGTTTTACCTTACCGGTCACACCTCCACGTCCCTCGTCACCACCTTCCCCTGCTCGGTCTCTCTCCCCGATCTTTCGCAGACCACGAAGAGAAAAGAAGAGTTCAATGAAAGGACTCAAGTCCTTCATTCGCAAGTTACAACATCTGACTCCCGATATGGCTTATGGGCAGTTGGTCAAGAATACGGGCCTGGCACGTATTGGATTGTTGCAGTGGTTCAAGTTGGCGGCCAACCATTTGCTGAAGGGTAACATTCAGCCACTGCACGCTCAACACAAGAAATGGGTGGAACGAAATCGACAAGTGTTGACCCAACTGACGGAGAGAAACATGCCGACGACCGAAAAACTCTCCCTGATCATGAAACCTGGGGGACGTGGATTTTTTGGGGGTGTGTTGATTCGTATCTTGCTGCGATGGAAGGAAAGACTGCAAGAGGAAAGAAACAAGAAACGAAATCAATTCGTTCGACGGACCGCACAGCGCGGAAGGGGACTGAGTACCGAAGAATTGAACAAACATCGAGCGTTGCTTCGCAAACTGAGTAATGTTCCACCCGACGTCAAACGGCGACTTGTCGATCAACAGGGTGGTGCCATCGGGGCATTGCTGGCCATGGCCCTCCCGGCTTTGGCCCCCTTGGTATCTAATCTATTGGGTGGACAAAAGGGTGGTAAACATCCCTTCCTTAGAAGGCACGATAGAGCGAACGCTATGGCTGCCGAGCTATCTAAACTATTTGGTGGATAACCCAGGGAACAGAAAGGTATAAAAAGGGAACCGGAGAACGACCCCGAGCTCAGTCATGGAGACACTGCGGTATCTCTTGAACACTGCACCGAAAGACCGTCCCCTTTTACTCGAGACCCAACCCATTGTCGACGGTGTGTGTGAGTGTATTGGAAACCTGATTCGCGGCAACGTTCCTGTGACCGACAAAGAAGTCAAGCGCTTGAAAAAGGACGCCCCCTTGTTACGACGTTTGGGCACGTCTAAAACACCTTGGAAGACCCGTCGGCGACTTTTGAAGCAACAGAAAGGGGGATTCTACACTCGATTGTTTCGGTCCTTTCCCAAAGATGAAATTCGCCAAGAAAATGAAACTGGTACCCTTCGAGGGACTCCCCGACGTCAAACCCGTCGAAGTCAGGCCAGTCGAACCCGTGTACGATCGAGATCCACTGCAGCAGGCCGTCGAGAATGTCCACCAAGACATGCAACACGTGCTAAACGATCCCACCCTAACCGACGAAAATAAAATGCAACGGTACGGACAGTTGTTACATCGTTATCAAACGATGCAAAGGAAAAGAAAACAGGTTGTTCCCTTGTTGGACGACAACATACCCGAGCCAAGAGAAGAAGAAACTTCGGAGGCACCCATCCTGGAGTCGGTCCCTCGACCTTATCAACACCGAGCTCGCCTTTTGTTGAAACACATGAAAGAAAAGACACCTTGGTCGTGGAACGAGAACTTGGAATTGGTTCGGAATGGGGTACCCGTACCCAACACCAATGCCATTGACATTGTGAACGATTTGGTTCGTCGACGAAAGAATACCCAGGCTCCCGTGGGATGGTTTGGCGTGATGCAAAGTTTGAAGGCCACGAACGTACCGCGCGAAGCCATCGGGAATCAAGAACGATGGAACGTGTTGTCCACACCACCGACACGGACTCCGCCGCGACGCCCGAGAAAGAAGAAAATCTCCAGTACGGATACGCCTAGTATACCTACCAGAAGATGGCTCTCCTTGCAAAAACTATAAATAGCCTGTTCATAGGGACACCTGCTGAAACATGGAACGAAAGCTGAAGAAAGTGTATTACGACCCGAACCACCCGGCCGCTTTCGGTGGCGCTCTGGGACTTCACAAAGCTACCGGTGTGTCCCTGGACAAAGTCAAGGCATGGTTGAAACAACAAAGGGCGTATACCTTGCACAAACCATTGAAAAAGAAATTCTCGCGGTCTCCCACGGTGGTGGCCGGCATAGATCATCAGTGGCAAGCCGACTTGAGCGATATGTCGGCCTTGGCCAAACAGAATGAGGGATACAGGTATTTGCTGTGCGTCATCGACGTGTTTTCCAAGTACGCTTGGGTGTTGCCCCTCAAAAACAAGACGGGGGACAGTTTGGTGGAGGCCTTTCGTCAAATCTTTCAAAGTCGACAACCCCTGCGACTTCAAACGGACAAAGGTACCGAATTCCTCAATCGAAAAATGCAAGCGTACCTGAAGAAGAAAAAAATTCATTTTTTCGTGACACACAACGTCGAAACCAAAGCCAGTGTGGTCGAACGATTTCAACGGACCCTGAAAGAACGCATGTGGCGATACTTTACTCATCGACAAACACAACGGTACATCGACGTGCTAGACGACCTGGTTCGGGCTTACAATGCTAGACGACATCGAACCATCGGAATGGCGCCCAAAGACGTTCGCCCCGAACACGAGTGGATGTTGACAACGCCTCCTCCACGACCCCCGAAAAAGAAAAAATCAATGGACATTGGTACGACCGTACGTTTGGCTTTACCGAAACATGGTGCCTTCGACAAAGGTTACTGGCCCAACTGGACTCTGGAAACGTTCAACGTCGCACCCAACGTCGGTCCCGGTTACAAACTGTTGGACGAAAGGGGCGAACCCATACAGGGCACCTTCTATCCCGAAGAATTGCAAGCGGTCCAAGTCAACGACGACGAGATCTTTCCCATCGAAAGAGTACTCGAAAGAAAAAAAGACAAAGTATTGGTGAAATGGTTGGGCTATCCGGCAAGTTTTAATTCGTGGATCGACAGGACCAGTCTCCAAAACGTATAAATAGGAGCGAGAGACGCCGACATCAGTCAACATGCAAGACGAAACCACGTCTACGTCCGCGAGTGCCCACAATTGGTCACTCTTGGGAAAACGTGTGCCACAAGCGGAAATCGTCTTTTTCTGTCAAGTGATTTTAATGTACGTCGTGGCGGGAGTTTCTTTGTCCCAACTGGCTTTCAAACCCGACGGATCGCAGACCACGTTGTGGACGGCCTTGCTCTCCAGTACCTTGGGTTACCTGTTACCTTCTCCAACCTTGAAAACCAAACATAATGAACAACGACCGGCCCTTTTACCTCACGCTCCCTAGTGACAGTTCCATGTCGTGGTATCCCGACAACAAAGTCTCCACGTATCATACACATCTGGACCCACCACTTCTCGTCGATCATCGGGAGTGGGAAGTGGGTCTGTCCATGATCACGTTACCTGACCAATGGCAAAACATCGATCACCGAGACAACACGATCGGCTTACGCATTCATCCATGGTCGCCTCCGAGCGACGAACCCGAAGTAAAGATATGCCAGGACTTCTACAGTGCCCACAAGATCGACCCGTCGCATTGTTTCAAAGGTGTAAAGGGTGATGAGATCAAGGGATCTATCGAAATGGAAACGCACATCAAGAGTGGCGACTACGAGTCGCTGAGGCATATCCTGGATGTCCTAAACAAACACTTGAAGGTGTTGTGGTACCTGCCTCCCATCTACAACCATTTGGCCCATAAACCCGTTCGTTTGGATCCCAATAACAAGGAAATGACCGACCATGAGAAGAAAGAGCAGGACGAGTACGAAACTCGAGAAGCGATGCGCCAAGCGGCCGCACAAAAAGGTTCCTTTGTGTCTTTCAAGAGAGACAACACCAACGACAAAGTGTATCTGAAGATCAATCACGTGCAAGCGCTTTTGTATTTTGACGTGTTGCCAAAAATCGAACTTCGTCTGTGTGGACCCATCGTGGCCATGTTGGGATGGCCTGGAAACGAACTGTTGGTTGCCCTGCAGTCAATCGATATGACCGGCGACGATGGCCAAAGTCTACGGTATTTCTACGCCCACCACACCCCAAATCTTCAAATCCAGTACGATCTGTTTTACATCTACACGGACATTATCGAACCCCAGACCGTGGGTGACGTGAAGGCTACCTGGTTGGACGTGATTCCCAGTCGACGATTGTATCACCGCCCCGCCAGGATTCACTACTTACCTCTGAAGTACAGTCGACTAAGCTCCATTGGTCTCTATATAAGGAACGGAATGGGGAAAGCCGTGCCATTTCTCGACGGTAAGGTGGTGACCCAACTTCATTTTCGCCGCCGATGATGATTCGAGTGTACAAAGGTGGAGTGCTCAGACAACGAGGGGCTGGCAATGGTCTGGTGGTGTACAGGGGAGGAATTCTGAGACAACAGGGTGCCGGTCGATGGTCCGGGTTATTGAATGCCGTCAAATCGGTTGGGAAGACCTTGTGGTCGGCCGGTAAAGCTGCCGTGAAAAAGAATGTGACCCAAGTGTTACCCAAAGTGGGGCAAAGCGTGCTCGACGCCGTCAGTGGTCGTGAAAAATGGAACTGGAAGAAAGTCGCCCAGGACACGCTTCGCCCCGCGGTGTCAAACACGATGTCCGACACACTCAAGAACGTGGTCGCCCACCTGGAACCTATAAAAGACCCCTCACGAACCCCGTCCACTTCACATCGTCCGAAGAGGAAGAAGAAGACACAGGTCACCTCTCACAAGCGACGTAAACTAGATATCTTCGACCATGGCTACGCAGGTAATGCGCAATGATTCCTGTCCCTGCGCGCGAGACGAATTGCAGGATTTGTTCAGTGTACCCGACACGCAGACGGCCATAAACAAGGTGACGAAAATCAGAAAGTATCCACTGACGCCCGACTTGAACCACGACGGACCCATCGAATTTTATATTTCCAATGCCACCACCGATTTCATCGATCTGGCCAACATGACACTGCACGTGGCCCTGAAGGTGACCAAGAACAACGGGGATGACCTGGACGCGGATAGTCAAGTCGCACCCATTAACAACTTGTTTCATTCGTTGTTTAAAGACGTCAAATTACGCCTGGGAAAGGATGCCGAAACTTTTACCACCTCTCTGCCCACCTATCCCTACCGGGCTTACTTGGAGAATTTGCTGAGTTTCGGTAAGGGAGCCAAGAACGACCACCTGTCGAAACAAGTCCTGTGGGAAAAAGATACCGCCGGGCAGTTCAATTCCACAAAATCTGTCGCCACCGCCGGGGATGGTGGACGACAGGCTCCGAATAACAAAGGATTGGAACAACGCCAGAAAACCATTGCTGCCAGTCGCACCTTTGAATTGCAGTCGCGTCTACACTTGGACATGTGTTTACAAGATCGGTATCTGCTGGACGGTGTGGACCTGCGGTTGAAATTGGAAAAGCAATCCCCGAAATTTTTTCTGATGTACGGCGAAGGCAACGATGCCGAAGACTACAAAGTCGAGTTCACCAAAGCCTACCTGGATATCCCGTTCGTCACTCTAGCTCCCAGTACCTACACACGGGTGGCCGCGCAACTTCAATCGTCCAACGCCAAGTATCCCCTGAAACGCGTGGTGGTCCGCGACATGGTCATTCCCGACAATCGTACCAGTCACGTCCTAGACAACCTATTTGTCAACGAAAGCCTGCCCAAGAGATTAATCGTGGGTATGGTACGTAACACGGCCTACGACGGAAGAAAAAACAGAAATCCCTTCCAATTCGAACACAATCAATTGGAAAACATCAAATTGACCAAGAACGGGGAAATTGTGGACGAATACGACGTCGATTTTCCCCAGCGACAAGCCATCGCACCTTACCTGGATTTGATGAAACGGGTGGCCGTCTTAAACACCCGAGAAGACCTGGACCTCCCTTTCAACGACTATATCAATGGGTACACTTTGTATTGTTTCGATTTGACCAACGACCACGGAGCCGACGGTAACTACTTTCATCCCAAAGCGGCGGGTAACCTGTCTTTGGAACTCAAGTTCGGTGCAGCCCCGACCAATCACCTCAGTCTTGTTCTGTTTGCCGAATACGACAATGTCTTGGAAATCGACGCCAACCGACAAGTCATCACAGATTGGTGAGGCTCTCTCCAATCGACAACTGACACGGGCTTTAGAAAAACACCTCCCCGCTAACGTGTTCGGGGGCGTGTGGGCTCGTAATCATCTGGATAATATCCAGTGGATATACTGCGCCCGACCTCGTACCCCAAAGCCTACGTCATCAACACGGACGACGAAGACCAACCCGGTAGACACTGGACCGTGTTTGTGTGCGAAGGACCAGATCACATTACCTTCTTTGATTCCTACGGGTGTCCCCCTGATGTTTACGGAGAAGCCTTTCGACGTTTCGTCCAAGATCTACAACTCCACTACCAACCCCGATGGATTCAGGGACTCGAGAGTGTCGTCTGCGGCCATTATTGTTTGTATTATTTGTGTCATCGGTTTCACGTTCCCTCCCCGCACGCCCTTTCGGTGTTCGGGCACGTGTATCGTGTGAACGATATACTCGTCGAACAATGTGCTAGGGATCATTTTCCCGACTTGCAAAAAGACCAGAAGAAGGGACAACGATGTCGATGCTTTTTTGCTCTGTAAATATGTTTTTTGTGTTCAATTCAAGTTCAATTAAATTTGTGTTCTATGCCTTTGTGTTCAATTTTGTGTTGAATAAAATACTTTGTAAATATGTTCAATAAAATGTCGACAACATATCACGTGTCTGTTGTTTGTGACGTCATGTGACGTCATGCTATTCTGATTGGTTGGAAAATGGTATCGTCCCAACACCTTAGACTCGTCCCGTCCCGAGCTATAAATAGGAGTGTCAAAGCCCAAAGAAGTCACAAGCAAAATGGATCGAAACGATAAAAGATATTGCGCCACTTGTGGGGGGTATTACCCTTTGTCTAAGGGGAACAGTCCGGAGGTCGATTACTTGGTCTGCTTCTGGTGTGGGGTAGATGTGTCGAACACCTACCAAAGGCGATCGAAGCATGCTGTAAAATGTGAGAAGCGACCTGTTCCACGGTACTCGGCGGATCATCCAAGATGTTCCTGTTAACCCTCTCATTGAGAGGACAACGGCCCTTTTCAGGGCCAACTTAATCAATGTAAAAGAGTTGTTTCCCCTTCCCTCCCTCTCTTCCCCTTTCTTCTTCTTCTTCTCTCTCTCTCTCTCTCTCTCTCTCTTTTCCCGCGCGCGCGCCCCTCTCTCCGTACGTGCAAGGGGTCACGCACGTGCAAGGTCACGCAAGGGGTCACGCACGTGCAGGGGGTCACGCAAGGGGTCACGCACGTGCCAGGGGGTCATCCAGTGCAAGGTCACGTGCACGCGCATGTACGCACATGCACGCACGCGCATGCGCGCACGTGCGTTGCCAGACAAGCCCCCTAACTACTAAAACATATACTTAATGCTTCATCCAAATATGAAACTGTTGTCTGGAGGGGGGGGGGGTCCACAACCTTGGTATACCACATTTTTACACTATTTGCGTACATTATGTCCTTCAGTTTTGGTCCGATTTTCACGAAATTCAATCTCAGCCATCATTAGTGTATAACATTGATATATTTACAGGTTTTTTTGTTTTTTTTTTATATAGGATAAAAAAAAAAATATATTGTGGTCTGTACAGGGACCACAAGCTCCAAAACGCAATTTTTCATGCAAACAAGGGCTATAATTCAGGAAAGTACGATCTGAAATGTGCGAATATCGCAAAGAACCACAATCGTTGGATTCTAAACATGCATTTCAAGTTTCATCAAAATCTGATCACAATTGTAACCTCTAAAGGGTCCACAAACTAAAGTCGTGATTTTTCGTACAATCATGGACCATAATCCATGAACTTATGATCCGATACATGCCGATATCGAAAAGAAGTTTAGTCAAAATCGGATAGACATTGTGACCTGTAGAGTGTCCACAAAGAAATTGTGGACGTATATCCGAACGGACAGGGGCGACGACAACATACGTGCACTTGAAAATGATAACATATTATACTCACGAGTTGAATTTTCCTGCTTGAAGCTTGTCTATAAAGTTGTAGTACTTGTGTGCTTTCTGACTTCTTCTGTCTAAAATATATCATACAGCGAGTTTATATTCAGCTCGTCGGACAATGAAACACATCGCCACGTGAATATAATTTCTGCCCACGTAATTTAGTTCAATCATTACATGCCAGATATTTGGTTTTGCGCGTATAGTTTCAATCAATGAAAAACTAATGGGTCTATTGCAGCGCGCGGATATCTACGTTCATAGTATTTGTTCAACCTCGTAGGTCCCCCCTCCCGCTGCTAAAGACCCATATGCTCAAGCGAATTATTGAAATAAAATTGAACCATGTGTCAGTCCTAAAATGACTGTTTGTGTCTCGAGTGGATCTTTACCCTCTCTCTCTCTCTCTCTCTCTCTCTCTCTCTCTCTCTCTCTCTCTCTCTTATAGTATATGAATAAGTCCCTTGGCTAACGAATTTAAAGCATTTATTAAAATCAGCACATGTTAAATAAAGTACTTTGTCGTCATTTATCAGATTTGAAATCATACTCATTAAGACATCCTAGCAGTTTAAGGTCTGGCACTATACATAATATCCACTATTTAACTTAGTTGTTGTAACCAAACTATTTTAGTAGTCTACCTACTTCAGAATTAAAATAGTTTTTTTAAAATCTTTTATGTACAGGTTTAAGGTGGAAACCAGCACACGAGCTGTGAATTTATGAGACCAAGTTTTTCTAGACCGGTGTTTTGTTTAGATTCCGAATCTGGGTGGTGATCAGGCGTTTGAGGGCGCGTTTTTGAGATATAGGGAGTCAAATATCTACAATGTGTGTGTGTAGTGGGGTGGGGTGGGGAACGTCATGTTGACATAATATATTAATAAAACATAAATTTCTAGGATTGTCCATCTTTACATAAGTGTTTATGATGCCTCTACACAACTGTTTTGATTTGTGGGGAGGTGGTGTGGGGGTAGCAGGTGTAGGTGTACGTGTGTGGGGGATCATTATTTTAATATAAATGATTCCCGCCTTAAACCTGTACATAAAAGATTTAAAAACCAGCGGTTGCCATGCAAGATAAGGTCTAATCTTTCAAAAGATGAGTAGTGAACAAGCTAAAAAAAAGGGCATTTTTTCGTACAATAAAGAGCCATTAACCAAGTTATGGTCTGAAATTCGTGAATATCGAAATGGACTGAGATATTTGGGATATAAACATATTTTAAGTTTCATAAAAAAAAAATCAGATAAAAATTGTGAGTTCTAGAGCCACAACATTAGTATGACATACTTTTTCACTATTTGCATACAATCAGTGGCCATTTTGTCGAGCAGCTTTAGTCCGATGTTCCAAAATTCGAACTCAACCGACCTTAGGTTGTAACGGTGATACATATAACGATACAATTAGTGGCTATAATCAAAAATATGTGCAAATATCGAAAGGAACCAATATCTGTGGATTAAAATCATACATTTCAAGTTCCATCAAAGTCGGATAACAATTGTGAATTTTAGAGTAAGTGTCCACAAATTGTGGACGGACGGACAGGGGCGACGACAATATACGTCCACATGAATATGTTGGCATATATAAACATACAAAAACAGACAGACGTTTGGTATGGTACTGTCATCGTATATATCTCTGCCTCGCCCAGCATATCTACTGTGGAATTTGGATATTTATGCTGACTGTACACAGCATGTAACATATGTACGGTATCTCTATTGATTTTAAGGCAATACTAAACACTGGAATGTAAAATGGTAAAATATTATTAAATTATCATCTACTGAAATCAATTATATCTGTTATCAGTAACTGACAATCAGCAATGACGAATGTACAGGTGATTCTAAACCATGTTGACACATGGTCTTTCTGTATTGGTCTTGACGAATCAGGACAAGGGAGAAAAATGAGGTTTAACGTCCACTAAACACAGAGTGGGTCATGTCTTAAGAGAGAGAAATGGGGTTTAGCGTCCACTAGACACTAAACACAGAGAGATAAATGGCGTTTAACGTCCACTCGTCACAAAGTAGGTCACTTCGAGACTTACATATTTCAAACAAATCACTTGTGCGTAGTGGTCTTTAGCAGTTGGGGGAAACCGGAGAAGTCCCACGAGGGTGGACAGGCGACCCAACCCCTTGTCACGAACAAACGGGGAATCGAAGAGAGAGAGGGAGAGCGAGAGAGAGAGAATGATAAAACTTACACATGCTTTATATAACATTTATATGAAGATATTTCCTCGAGTTCACGAAGGATTCTCAGAGAGAGAGAGAGAGGTGAGGTTTTAAGTTCACTCTACACAAACTAGGTCTTTTCGTGACTAACATATGGTTTAATTTCATTTCAATAATTCGCTTGCGCGTAGGGGTCTTTAGAAGTTGGAGGAAACTGGAGTACCCGGAGAAAACCCACGAGGTTGGATAGGCGATCCTACTCCTTGCCACGTACATAAAATCTAATTAATAAGAAAGCGATTTGGTTTACCTTTAGGAACAATTCTAGAATGTACACAATCATAACGACTATGTTATAATGACTATAGATATACCCACGTGGGATGAATGGGCCAATGGTGGTTTAACGACCTAAACCAAGTCCGAGGTTCGGTAACACTTGCTTTTCCATTTAAAACAACATTTTGAACAAAGATTATGTCAGTTGGAAATATTCTCCGAAATCCAATACAATGGCGGTTTAATCAAAATGAATACAGTTGGAACCATTGGCTATAATAATTGTATCCACAAGCCACGGTATGGTTTGAAAAATTCCGACAATTTCCCTTGGTCCACTCTACACAAACGAACACATATAGATGGTTCAGTTTTATTTCATTAATTCTAAAGCAGTGGGGGGAAGTCGGAGGACCCGGAGAAAATCCACAAAGTTGAACAGACGACCCTACACCTCGTCAGGTACAACCGGTTAATCGACACCATGCCAGTTGACGCAATGACAGACCTTATGATGCAATGCACATGCGCTAACAATTCGGATACCCACCACCCCCACGAAAAAACATGAATAATGCAAAAATGATGCGACGGTGATCGTCTACTGAGCGGCGTTTCTTGATGTTGATAATCTGCCTATTGACGTCACACAATTTAACAATGATAAGGGCGCTAAAGCAGTGCGTTTCTTATCTAGAACACCCGATGCCACTTATTATCGCACATAGGTATAGAATTGTTGTTGAACTAGGCTACGATATACAGCTTGTAGTGTCTATTTCTATATTTCAGACGGTGGGATACCAGTAACGGGGTAGTATTGAGCTTGTATATTTCTATATTTCAAACCATGGTTAAATGCACCTAGTAAAATACTGGTCTATCTTTACATTCATAAAATTGAAAAATTGGCTATGTTCAGGTTGAGAGCGCGCCCCTTTAATATGATTGTGTCAACCTTTACTAATGCGATTTATGAAGCTCAATTACCGTTCAGAATATATAGGATGAGAGCGCACCCCTTTAATATGCCTGTGCCAACTTTTATTAATAATATTTAGAAAGCTTATTCAATTACCTTTCAGAATATACATAACTGAATGCAGAGAGCTTTGTCCCATGTTCCGAATTTAAACTTAGAAAAAAATACTGGTCTAGCTTACATTTAGAATATTGAAAAATTGTTGACGTTCAGATTGAGAGTGCACTCCTTCAATATGATTGTACCAAGTTTTACTAATAATATTTGGAACGCTCATTCAATTACCTTTCAGAATATATATTTATATATAGCTGGATGCGATGGTCCGAATTTTGACTCGTAATATTTCCGATCTCTCACTTAAAAATATTGAAATATTCGCGACGTTTCGGATGAGAGTGCACCCCTTTAATATAATTGTGCAAACTTTTATTAATAATATTTGGAAAGCTTATTGTATTATATTTTCGAATATATATAGCTGGATGCTCAGAATGTTGTACGATGGTCCGAATATATGTAGTTAGATACTAAGAATTGTGTAAGATAACTTGAAATGCACCACAATTCTGAGCTAAAGGTACGGATAATATATTCTACTTTTGTTTTATACATGTTACGTTGGACTTTATTGGTTGATAAAAATAGACGAGCCTGGGCGATTGCGGTTTTTATTCTGAATAGGTTGCCAACGAACAGGTTGCCAGCTTGAATAGGTCGCCAGGCGAATAGGTCGCGAATTTGTGTTTGTTCAATTATCACGCTAAGCCATAATTTTATATATTCTTCTCTACCAGGATTTATGGGCCGTTCTTTTATCCGTATACCCGTGAGACTGACCAAAGATTATCTAATTGCGTATGTTATGTATGTTGGGCGCATTCTTCACTCTTCGGTAAGAATGAACTCTGTGCGCGCAGATTAAGTATCAAACTGGTGCGCGGGTTGTCAACTTTGCGCCGATTACTCCTCGATGAAAGTGGTGTGTCGCGCGCCCCAATACTGATCAGCAGTGAATATTCGCTAGGCCGCTACAATCATTGATAAGGATGACATCGGCGCGACTTAATGAACCACAAATATTAACTTTTTTCCTCCTACAAATCAAATTCTAAAACCTTTTTTTTTATGTATTATAAAATTTAAAATAAAGACGTTTGAAGTATTTGTAGGTAGAAATTATTTCCTATGTGTAAATGGGTATTGGAATCAGTAAAGGGCATCATTCTGCCCGAAACAGTAACGTCTTATGTACAGAATGCAAGTTCCATTAAGCAAAAGATTGACGCCGCGTGATGTGACGTCACGTGTTTCAGGCATTAATCTTTTACAGAGATGCTATTGTTGCGCCTGGGCAATTGTAGTGTCATTCGTTCGTCTAGACTAGAGCAAAGCCATTTTTTCGATTGAAGTGGGGCTAAATTGACTCTTTCATTTGTACCAAATACCATTCGCCCTGTATGGACTTTCCAGTCCATGATCAGGTGAATCCGAATTTGTAATTCAAGTGAATCCGAGGAAGAAATGTTACAAACACTTTAGGGAAATACATCATAAAAATGCACCAATTCGTATCAATAATACTTTAATCCATATTTAATCCCCGAATCACCATAATTGATACAAATACAATTTAATCAATATTTAGCCTATACATTAATTGAAACAAATATAATTTAATCCCTATGTAATTCCAGACTCATAAATAAGCAATAATTTATCAGCAGAAAAGATTCCTTGGCAGATGGAATTCGAAATAAGAGTAGGCCATAGCGCCACTGCCACTGTCAGGGCAAATGCTTCCTCTTAGCACACTTCAAGACGAATAGCAATCTTCATTAACCTAGTTCCTGGTAGGACATTCAAATCCATTATATTTCATTTCTGGTTCAGAATTGGTTATGTGACCCGTTTTTATTTTGTATATCTACTAGACAGATAGATTCATATTTGTCAGTCATTTATTTCACCGGCAACTTTTGTGGTATAGTCTAGATATGGTATCCACTAATCATTTTCGTTCGTAGTATATTTCACACCAAGTTTTAACTTTGAAAATAATTATCTAGATTATATTACAAAAGTTGCCGGACACAGAGTCTTCGATGTAAATACGGATCATATTACCATTTCTGACCAAATAGGAGAACTAAAATTCTTATCAAATGGATATACTATAAATGATTCTCACTCCGATGAAATTAAAATACCGAAGTGATCTGTGGTTTGTGATATTAGTAATTCCAGTTATACAAATAATGAATAAAGCTGCATTTTTGTGTCGTAAGGTTAAATTCTTTGAAAATCTAATTAGCTTACTGGTAAATTTTACAGATGTTCAAATGACTGCCAGGTGGATTCCTAAGTTGGTCAATCTCAGTTGCCCTAAAAAACTATTACAATTTGCTATTTCAAACCAATCCAAGAGAAAGATTGATGATTGTCCCTTTTCTTCCCGAAACAATCATCTACAACATATTACAAGCTATATCAAACAGCGAATTGACGATTAGCTTAGAAATCGATCATTATAGAGAAATTCCTGCCGCCATGTTGAATTTCCACCATCTTGGATTTTGAAAACTCTGTTTTTTTTAAGATTAATTTTAAGTTCAGTGGCACTGAAAACCCTTTAAATTATATATTACAAACCATATCAATTGCTAGCCTGAAATGATTAGGCAAATAGATGTTTTTGACACCCCCTATTTACACCACCTAGAGGACAGTCATTTTGTTTATGTTCTATTTTAGAGTGTTAATTAGTTTCCAAATGATTAAAGCTTGTAGTCATTACTAAATATCTGACTTCTACTATATCAAAACTTTTCTGTGTAGCGAGTGGCGTCGGTTGATAATACTATATATAACTTAGTAGGTCATGTATTTCTTGCATAATGACAAGTACAAAGTACAACCCAAAGATTAAAAGCAACAGAAATATGATTGTCACTACAAATATATTTACGATAGCTTCCCTAACATTTATACTTTTACTTAATTTGTCAAAGTAATTCCTTCTATGGTTTGCCACTAATCTTGCAATACCTCCCCCGTTTATATTAGCCCAAAATTCATGTATATAGACCAAACCTCCCATAACACGTGATACGATGTCTCCATCTAGTTGACCAGATTGATATTTACATAATCTTAAACTAGGCATACTGACATCACTGTCTACTGTATCAGTAATCGATTCTTTCCTTCATTTTACAGCTCGACGTGTTCGTCTATCTTGTCACATTCAGTATTTGTATTTTGGCGTGTTTCACGTATCTACTTGTTTATGTTATTTACATCTGTTTTTAATTGTGTTAACTTATCCTCCATATATGTTCTATTAATATCCAATTCGTTACCCACTTCCTTCAAATATTCCATCAAATCTGACGTAAAGTGACTGCTATGGTTTCGTTCTAAACATATATGACAGACGGCAACCGTGCAGTCATTACAAAAGACCCGTACTTCTTGGCGTCTGTGTATTTTGCAGTACGTGTTCTGCGCTAGTTTACTGCCACTGTGTCCATCTAATGTAAATATCACATGGTTGTTATTGTCGGCGAGAGCATCGTGGGTTGTCTTACACGGACGACACAAATATTGTTCACAGTTTCTACAGTTAAACACACAGGGCATAGTCTTATAGATACCACAAGATGACAGATCTAGAGACCTTTCTCGGATATAAAAATTCACAGGGAACTCCTTCACGCCGCCCTTTGGAATTCATATCTCCTGGCGACACAATGGACACAAAAAGTTGTTATCTGTGGCCGACATTTTGATATGATATTTCAGACATTGTTCACAGAATGTATGATGACAATCTATTATTTTAGGTATAGTAAAATCATTTAAACAAATGCTACACACATGTAAGTCGTTCTGTCCCACCATACTGGAAATAGAAAAAATAACCCCAACATTTGATTTTGAGCTTTGAGCTGCTCCCGGCTTTCGAAAAAGTGGGAAGGGGGGTTAGTGTAGTGTGGTTGGGGTAGGGGATAAGTTTTTAAAGTTGTGGGGCAGATTATATACCTCCCAAGTAACTAGGGGTCGTTTTAGAACTCGCGCGCACATGCTAACCATTCGACCCCCACCCACAGAGGTCACGTGTACACATTGGCGTGTACGTAAAAGAACCATTGACGGTTGGAATTCGAAATAAGATTAGAGCAATCGATGTAGATACGCAATACATTAAACCCCATTTAGTTTCTCGCGATTGATAATCAATAGCCAACATGTCACTCGAATAACATGTATATATCACTTATTCATCAAGTGACTAAAACTCGTATGAATATTCAATATCTGTTTCACAATACATTCCACCAATAACATGTATCTATCACTTATTCATCACGTGACTAAAACTCGTATGAATATTCAATAACTGTTCTACGAATAATTGTGATAGAGACACTAAGCGAATATAGTGTTCTTGGGTTTAATAATATTAAATAAAGAAGCGTGAGCATCGCTATCGATACAATATACGTCCACATTCCAGGATATACCGTCATAGTGGTATAAGGAATAACCAATTAAGAATTGTTGCCATAAGACACAAAAATAAGCCTAGCTCTGCCCCTGGGGTCGGGACATACACGAAATCCATAGTTGTCAACATATTCAACCAATAAATATGACTTTTAGTTATTTTAGTCCGTGGTGTTTTTCAAAAATGATTTCTCAGATTTTTGACTTGGAATAATTTTACATATCAAAATGTCCACAACATTTCAGCTAGCATGGTCTTACCTTACGGCGTTAGGGTGAATTTGGCGGGAAAAAGAACTACTACAGTTACTTCCCTTGAAAGCTTCGATCATCACAGGTACTAATCGCGGAGTTGACACAGTTTCAAGGGACAAAATATTTTCGTAATTTTTATCTGGTTTTCGGGCAAGGACAACGTAAGTTAAGATACTTCCATGTTCGGCGATGCTTAGACGTGTGATAAATTACAATATCTGGAAATTTGTGTGTTTAAATTATCTATTATATTAATAATAATATGCATTTTGGGACGTTCGTTTTTCAGATGTATGTTGGTATCAAACATCAAATTTGAAATTAATGCATAGTATTTTAAAAACTGTTCTATATTTTATCAATTTAGTTGTGTTCATTAACCGCAGAAAACGACTTGAAGACAAAATATTTTTCATAATTTGGGAAATTTTGGCCAATCTAACACGAGGGATAAAATGATGCACCGGATTGGTAGAATGACCCATGTCAATTTGAATAATTCATTTGCTTGTAACAGTAAAAATATAACCGGTGACGGTCTTTAAAAATGTTTTATTTTGTAAATCCAACACATATCACTAAACATATCTCCGCCTTTGCAAGATAAATGATTCTCCTTCAAGCCGAGAACCTCCACGATATATCACAAAAAAATTCCTTTGAAATTAGACAGATACGTAAAGGGGTGTACAAAAGGGAAGAGACAGGTACCAACTATAGTTGACATAATCTGATCCCTCACTTCATAGCAGCCCAGCAGCATATATCTTCGTCCCAAGCGTTCCATGGTCAAGTCTTTCTAGTCATATATCAGAGACAATTATATGGTAAGAAACGTTCCAGCCCAGTCGTACTTGAGAGACCAGCATGTAAGGGGACAACTGAACATGAGTATACCGAGTTTAGCAAAGCAAATTAAACAATCATTGATTGTTCGCCTAATGAATAGCATACGATTATGTTGAATTAACGGAACATTAATATATTTTCAGTATGATGGAAGTCAAATTGAACTCGAAAACGACCCTTATTGGGTACAAATGAGAAATCAACCCAATTTGAACTATAATATCCCTGAGAAATATTCAGCTAACCAAAACTAAATAGGATTAGATGCTATTGTTATGTAATAACAGATGCAATAGACTCTTCGTGTCATCTTGACATGTGAAAGCATAACTGATTTCAGTATCAACCTGTCTGCTATCGACATCCGTTGTGTCCTGGTGGCATTAATTACCATAATATACTATTCAAAAAAAGTAGGGGATATTTGATTTTGGGGGCATAATACTAAAATATGTAAATGACTACGAAAAAAGTCACTATAGAACCTAACAGAAGAAACATTTCCAGTTACATGTGACGCCCAAACGCACCAATAGCTACCCAATGGAATGCAGGTGATGCTTGGGATCATCATGGGGGTCCAACCCAAGATTTGCACGACTCTGACTTTGAATGTTACAGTCATTGTGGCATTGAATTCCAGGGTGGAAACATCAGTTTAATTGTTTTAGTGACCAGAAAACAAATTTTGATATGCGTCGGCTTACCCAAAATGAAAGGTTACGTGCCCTTGGCATGCTACAGATCGGCACAACACAGGCGGTTGTAGCGCGGACGATGAATGTTTCTCAGTCATAAGCAGGCTATGGTCCAGATACCGTGATACACAATCTGTACAGGACAGACCACGCTCAGGTCGACCAAGGGCGACAACTCAAGCCCAGGATCGATTTATCCGTACCTTGGCCTTGAGAAATAGTGTCATCACAGCAAATCAGATCAGCGCTCGTCTTCAAACAGACACTGGTGTGAGAGTGAGTGGCCGGACGATTCGGAATCGACTGCATAGGGGTCACCTTCGCACCCGACGTCCTCGCGTGATCCCTTGTTTGAGAGATCATCACATTCAGGCAAGACGTCGTTGGTGTAGGGATCGTCAACACTGGGATAATCGACGCTGGAGCAATGTGATGTTTTCAGATGAGTCAAGGTTCACTGTTGATTTTTTGGACAGACGTAGGAGGGTGTGGCCTCGTCTAAACGAGCGCTTCCAAGACGTTAACGTCATCAGACGTGATCGATTTGGGGGTGGTTCTGTTATGGTGTGGGGGGGGGGGCATCACTGTTGCTGGAAGAACGGCTTTACATGTTGTTGCAGTGCGTGTTACAGGCCAGTACTACCGGGACAACATCTTGGCAGTCCATGTTGTGCCGTTCGCACGACGTCATGGCCGCCGTTTCATCTTCCAGGATGACAACGCAAGATGTCACAGGGCCAGGATCGTTACAGGTTACCTCCAACAACAGAACATCACCACATTACCATGGCCAGCACTGAGTCCCGACCTCTCCCCCATCGAGCATGTCTGGGACATGCTTGGACAGAGGTTACGTCAACGTCAACAACGTCCTGCCAATGTCCAAGAACTTGCTGCTGCGTTGCAACAGGAATAGGACAATCTGGACCAAAATGACCTTAGACGTCTCATTAGGAGTATGCCACGTCGGATCAATGCTTGTTTGGCAAACAGAGGAGGATTTACCCGTTACTGACTTTGTTGTGATGCTGTGGTAACTTTGCTGTTTGACCCCGGGTATCATTTTACCCTTATAATGGTCAGTTTGTGCCTTACTTAGTCTAACAATCATTTGGAATAAGTCGATGAATGTGAACTTCATTTCATTTTGTCATTTGTTTCTTCGTCAGTTTCATTAGGTGACTTTAATAACACTTAAAAATCAAATATCCCCTACTTTTTTTGAATAGTATATAAATGTATGGCTGCCTAAAATATGTAATCTGTACTGAACGTTAAATCTGATATGATGCAGTAGCCAGAATGGAAACGAGATCGGTAGGCGGGAACTGGGAGTCAAGACGAGGTCAGACGAGTCTAGGCGAGGGCGTCTAGCAGCTAACTTGGGACCAGGCAGGTCTCGAGTTAAGACCGGACTGCGGCCAGACAAGTTAAGTAGGAATTGGCACTCAAGTATGTCAAACCAAGCTAGAACCATGCCCCAACCTCAGCACAAGTTAATTACGGAGTATTAAGTTTTATACATGTTTTGGTTGTAGAACATCAAAAGTATTATATGAAGTTAAAACCAGCGCTGTCGTCAAAAACTTGACTTAAAAGATCCAAAAGTTTAACAGCATACCAGTTACGTTTATTCCGATACTCAATTCATTAAAATCTTTAGACTGATTCTATGCATGTGACGTCTACCTAATGCTAGATTTTTACTTGACTTTGAATTTGCTTGCGTCAATAGACTCAACACATACATTTTGTTTGATATTTTTTCACAATCCCGTACGACCGTTGGCGTGTTAATCGTTAGCAGTACACCATAGACAAAACGGGAAATAAGGTACAAATAAGCATGGGATTGAAAACACGACACTTGTATCGGTGACAAATCTAAAGATCTAATCTACACGCGTGACAATCTAGTCTGGTGCGGTAAAAAGAAACAAGACTCCACTCAAGACAAAGTGGTATATGCAATATTTATTGGTTTGTTGTATTAATATCATATTTACCAATTGCAATTGTTATATTTCTGTAGAACTGAGAATTATTTATTTTTGGTGAACACAGCTGTTCTGCTGACATATCCCTTCATACAATAATACCTTTAAATTCATAAACAATAATTCCTGGTTTTGTCTAATATTGACTACGGGTCTGAAAAATAAAAGAAAGGTTAAGCTTCGGTTTGATTTTGTCTCTTAGCAATTCCAAATATCGCAAATGAAACCATTACTAGATCCGAGCTCACGTCTCTTACATCAACAACACAACGTGATATCCCCCACACGCCCTGGCGATTCCAAATATCGCAAATGAAACCATTACTAGATCCGAGCTCACGTCTCTTACATCAACAACACAACGTGATATCCCCCACACGGCCTGACTGACTTACCTCTATAGACATAGGTTAGTCTAAAACCTGTCTGGCACTCTTCGGCGTCACGGTTACTCACAAAACGTACTGTTGTTCCTTTACCTGTAGGTATGGTAATAGGTTTCGGGGCCACCCCACCACAATATCTGTAATAAAATCCAGTATTGCGATCAGGGAATATATACATATGTGATAAGATGGTGTATCCACTATGTTGGCGGATGAATGAAAGTGGGTTTAATATGTAATGTTTGAATGATGCATCAATAGGTGAAATAAAACTACGGTATATAACAAGAGATGGTGTCTTGATTGTATATTGACAGATGAAGGAAGGTGGTTTTAACATGAAGTAAATCTCCTACCTTTTTTCCTGTATCTCCACATAATCTTCCATACAATCGTTTCTAAGAATATCCTTACAATTACCATTAGTAGTTTCAATGCTAAACTCATCATCAAACGTAAGGACAAGTTCTTTCTCTGGAACACCATTTAGAATGAACAGTACGGTCGTGTGCATTATGTACTTTGCGGGTGGTGTTAATATTGGTGGAACTGTAACATTAATATTATAGTGACTGATGGTATCAATACATTATGTTAATACCTAGTCATACATATTAAAATATTATATTGGCTGATGGTATCAATAAATTATGTTAATACATAGTATCATGGATAATTACTGTTATTTAACTGTTTACCTGTTGTCATAAAATTCCATATATATTTATATATGACGGAAAATCACGGGAAGATACGGGTGGGATGAGTATAGTTCCATAAACATCACAGAAATTGATTCAGGATCGACCCAACAGAGTTTATTTTATCGAAATTGAGCATCCGAAAAGGCCTTTCCTTTAAACAAATAATATTTACTTTTGGTGATAGAGGTATTAACCCCTTGTAAAATATTTGTGAATTTTGTGTATTAAGGATAACCGAAGAATCCCAGCATATTTACATATAACCTAATTTATGAAGCTTGTAAAGCTGATTACAATCCAGTATTGGTGTATTAAAGTCACTGGAATAAAATTGGTTTTACTCACATTCACAATTAGCTCCTTGAAACCCTGGCATACAATTACAGGTTTGTTGTGCAGTGAGGGTTCCTCCATTTTTACAAGGGTTGGAATCTAGTATAACGTCTATATAAAATATATAATAGATAACAATGTATGTAATATATTAAGGCGTATTGATTTTTCTACATGGTTTATTTGTTTTCAAGAGTTTACTATACTGTGTTCAGGTTGTTTGGTTATGTCATTCTTTAGACAAATGGTATGTGGAGAGAGGGAGAGAGAGAGAGAGAGAGATAGAGAGAGAGAGAGAGCAAAATGGGGTTTAACGTCCACTCGACACAAACTAGGCCATTTCGGGACTATATTTTACCGTAACCACAGTTCAGGGTCCATATTCAATTGTGATCTAAATATGGTCCACAACCTTGATGTAACGTATTTTCACGCTAATCTTGTACAAACGGTTGCCATTTTGTCTGTCAATTTTGGTCCGATTTTCACGAAATTTGACCTCAATCTTCATTACCATGTAACAGTGATATAATCAAACGGTTTTTCTTTAAATCGGATAATAATTTTAACCTCCAGAGGGACCACAAGCTAAAAGGGTGATGGGTGCAAATATCGAAAGGAACCAAGATCGATGGGTTATAAACATACATGTCAAGTTTCATCAAAATCGGTTCAAAATTGTGACCTCTATAGGGTCCACAACCTTGATATAATATATTTTCACACTATTCGCACACAAACGGCGGCCATTTTGTCCGTCAATTTTGGTCCGATTTTCACGAAATTTGAACTCAACCTTTATTACCATGTAACGGTGATATAATCAAACGTTTTTTTTTTAAATCAGATAACAATTTTGACCTCCAGAGGGACCACAAGCTAAAAAGGGTGATTTTTCGGACAATCAGGGGCCATAATTCAGGAAGTTACGATCCCATGGGTGCAAATATCGAAAGGAACCAAGATCTTTGGGTTATAAAGATACATGTCAAGTTTCATCAAAATCGGTTCAAAAGTGTGACCTCTATAGGGTCCACAAAATAAAAACATGATATTTCGTACAATCAGGGGCCATAATCCACGAAGTTTCACTCCGATACATGCCAATATCGAAAGCAGCTGAGATCTTATGGATATAAACCTATATTTCAAGTTTCGTCAAAATCGGATAAGAATTGTGACCTCTGGAGAGTCCACAAACAAATTGTGGACGTCCGGACCGGACGGACAGGGGCGACGACAATATACGTCCACATGAAAATGTGGGCGTATAAAAAAAACTTTGGTAGACATTCCAGATATGGGGCAGACAGGTTTAATCCAAGATGGCCGCCGTACCCGATATAACTTCGTGTGATTCATGTGAAAAACGGTGGTCTTGTGTACACATTGGCATGAACATAAAACAACATCTGACAGTTGGTATGTTTGATATAAGAATAGGCAGTATTTGAATGATGTCCGTCGGACTACGCGGTTTGGAGTATGTCCGTCTCCAGTATCCCAGCTTGTGCAGACGTAGGACGTTAAACACATTGGAGTGGGTTGGTTCGAAAATAAATTAATGGAGTATTTTCCCTTCAACCATTCCACACTTAGCCAGGTGACAAACATTCTTTTGTTTGAACATGGACTTAAGGTCCATGGTTTGAACAAGATTTATGACAAAGCTGTATAGAGTTGGAGGGGGGGGGGGCTAAACTGTCGTGGTACAATTGAGCCATTTTTTAGGAACATAAAAAGAGAAATGGGGACTATATTTTGGACCCAAACTCATTAGTTATAGAAGTCACGGTATATTAAACACTAATTGTTCAGAAATAACCTTAGATATTTCATATCTAGATGAACCTAGTTTAATTTACGAAGGAAAAGTTTTATAAATTACGATTCTTCATTAGTCAAGTCGGTGAAGGAGTTCTTCATTTTTCTCTTACTTCTAATTACAATAATTTGTCTATACTATGTTTGACCCAGGTTTCATTTTTTAATGATCATCGCATAAATGTCAATATAATATAAATACACAAAGATGTGTGTATCTCGTGGCATATCGGCATCTACTCACCTATGTTCAGCCTTATTAAAGTACGTAGTTTACACACCCGGAATACGAACCAAACCATACTGGTATCAATACAAATTCACAAACAATGATATATTTCAGAACATGTGTTGTCATTGATACCATTATAGTAAAATTAACCTGGCCCCGAGTTCACAAACCTCGTGTGTTTTCTCCAGGTACTTGGGTTTTCCGCCACTGTTAAAGACCCCTACGCGCAACCGAATTATTGAAATACAATTAAAACCACATGTTAGTCCCGAAATGATCTAGTTTGTGTCGAGTTGACGTTAAAACCCATCTCTCTCTCTCTCTCTCTCTCTCTCCGAGTTCACAAAGTAGTCTCAGACTTAAGTTGATAATTTACTCAAAATTGAGTAATTTACTGAAAGTTGAGTAATGCTTTGCGAACATTGGGCCGATGGTACAAAAGCCAACCATCTGTCTATCTACGTTTGATTAATTTTATATACAAACATTAAATAAACTAAATGTTGATTTAATTTTTTTTATTTAATACTTACCTATGTATTTATAGGTCAATATGTAACCGGATGAACCTCCGAGCATGTCGGTAACAAAGCGTACTTGGATACCAGCACTAGTTGAAAGCGTAAAGTTTGCTGGAACCCTGTCACCACAATATCTGTACAAACAAAACGTATCAAAATACAGTTGTCTTAAAGCAACAAAAAGTCAGTATTAGATGTAGCCACAAGACCTTTTTTTATATCCATACCTCAAACCACTGTTTGGGGTAACCGTTATCTTAATGTACGACATCAAATCCCATTTCTTTTGTATGTAAATTAATGTATATTTCATTGTTTTGTAGTATAAAAACCTTACATTAAAGACCAGGGCCCGTTACTCAATGTTCCGTTAACTTTTAACGTCTCGTTAACATAAAGTTAACGGATTGTTATCTTAAACAGAGAGAAAATCTGTTGCTGAAAGCCTCGTTAACTTTAACACGTCGTGAACTTGCCGTTATATTTAACGGAGGTGTCTGGCTTCGTTATCTGTATACGTACCGTGTGCCTTCAATTTCCAGGTAGTCGCCCGTACAATTATCCGTCTTTTCAATATTAATATCACCAATGAATGAAATGGTTAGGTTTTTACCAGGAACTCCAGGTATATTGGTTTCTATATTCAGGCCATTTTCATAGCGCATTTGAGGTCTAATGAGTGACTTTGCTACAATAAATAATCAATATATGTTAATCTAGAACTGTTAGTCCTGCAATTATATAGAAGAATCGGGAACGTAGTGGAATTGTTTTGTGTCGGATTCATATTGATCTTACATTTTCAACCTGCCCATTCATCTATACACTGTTAGAAATTTTTGTAAAATTACAGTACTACAAGTAGTTTTAGTACCTTAATTGTCGGTATATTCGCCACAGTATAGTAGTTTTAATAAGTCTGGCGTATTTTTACGGCGTTTCGTGTATGTTTACGGATTTCCATGTATGTTTACAGAGTTTCGTGTCTCGTGACACAGTAAAAATACATTCTAACATATGTAATATTTACAAACAGAACGGAAAATGAATAAGCAAGCATGTAATTTTACAGATCTTAAGTTTATTCACATTATTTTGTAAACTTACTTTTAGGTTAGAAATATAACTTAAACGTTAAAAAAAACTAGATAATGTAAAGGGTATATGCCAAAAATCTCTGTTAAATTGCTCCACTCTGAACCGAGACATAAGCGGTTGAATGTTAGGCCTAGCCTCGATCAGTTTTACAACAGTCGGTACGATAAAAACATCGTCACGATTATCCTTTTGTGAATTTATTCACTAATGAAAATCTGACACCTAAGATGGCATCAAGAGATGAGTATGGTCTTTTCATGTTAATGGTCTTTTCATGTTAATAAATACCTAAGTCATAGTTTATATAAAATATCAGGTCTAAAGAAAGACCTGCCATAGGCAAATTAAGCATAATGTATTTTAAAATATTGGTAGTTGTCGTATTCAGTAAATTTATTGTCTCCCAGCATGCAACTACTCACATTATTTTTTAAACTTTCAGGTTAGAAACATAATTAAAATTACAGCAATTAAAATATTTTTTTTTTTTTGCCATAAAATATTTGGAATATTTACAAAAATGATGTATATTTACTAAGTTTCAGTCTCTTTTTACAACGAACTTCGATGAAATCAAAGGCACATTAAAACCCGGTAAAAATACATATTAAGTATTTCAATATTGCACTGAAAATAGCAAAACCAGAAGGTGATTTTGCAGATTTACGTTTTTCACATTATTTGGTTAATTTACTTATCGGTAAGGTAAATTTACTGTCTCGTATCTTATTTTAATCTTCCATAGCAACGAACCATTCCTAATAACTATCTTCTAAAAGTATTCATTCTAATTTATTAACCATAATATGGACAATCACATTTTGTGAAATTTTGTATACTGCATGTTATGTATATCTAATTTCCTTTATTTATACGACCTATAACGTGTATTATTATTCATCGCACATTAATCAGATTGTAAGTATGTTCATAAACGTATTGAAAATAATTTTACTTTCCGGCCGTAGGTTAATATAATGTCGTAGTCAAGGTCACTTGAAGACGCTTAATTAAACCGATTGGCCAGTGTTAGCTGGACTGTCTCTAAAGCAGTTTCAATGCCTGCAATAGACAGTATCGCAGGCTAACATCTGAATGCCTGGAACCGCCAACTATCATCGACGAGCGGCGGTTTCAACCTGTTCGTTTAGGCTTATATTAGGCTTATATTTTCGGCACACAGAAAAATCGGGGTTTCATATTCCCCTTATTCAGTTTATCTCTTTTACGGGGAATTGTTGTTTACCTTAAAAAGGGGGGGGGGAGTTACGGTCATTGTGTTGTTTTTTAACATTTGTCTGTAATTTTTCAATTACTGCTTTGAGGTAAATTTACATTTGGAAGTTAAAAAACAAACTTACTGTAACCGTTTATTTACAGTGTTGCGGTGAATTTACAGTCCAAAGTTAAAAAACAAACTCATAGTTATTTTCCATTTACTGTTTTCAGGTAAAGTTACACAAAGGGTCAAATTAGAGAAACTCTGTAATATTACAACTGAATGTTAATTTTCAGTAAATTTACTGGCAACTATTGCTGCCCGTAATTTTCATGTAAATGTACCAGATTTTTTCTAACAGTCTAGGCTGGGTGTACACATATATGTATAGTAGGGTTTTTTTTATCGTTGTTTGTCGTTAATTCATTTATTTGTTCTAACTTATCTCCAAAGCGATACACTATACGGCTTCTCCCTCCACCTCTATTATCGTCGATATAGTGGTTTATCGAATATCGTCAAAAACTTCAAATATCGAAAACAATTATCATAAAAATAGATAATAAATACACTATACAGGATTGGAAATTAGCTGACAGCAATAAACTATAATAATAAAACTAATGTTTTGAGAATCGTTAAATGTTGAAAACACTTGCGCAGTGTCCGCAGCGTTTTACCATGCATCATGTATGCGTTACTTTTACTTTGTTTTTAGTCGACAATAAATTCATTTGCTACTACATGTAAAGCTTAGGCTTACTAAACGTCTGAAATTTCCCACTACCGCGGCTAATTACCAGGCTATAAACAGGTTGTCATATTTTTAAAAAACGAATATTTTTAGAAAACTCTACGAAACTTTATTTCTGAATTTTCTTACACGAGGTCACAGGCAGAGGCGTTTTTAACATCAGCGGTTATTAAGTTAAGGAAAACTTAGCTAGTACCAGCAGACCCACAGAGGAAATTATGGGGGTGGAGGGCCTAGTTGAAAACGAGAAATTAGTAACAAAACGAAAATGTACAAGTCGTGTTTGGTGGTGAAACATTTTTATCCAAAAGGAAGGTTTTGTACATTTTAATAAATCTATATTACGAAAAAGCAAAGTTTAAAGTGTATGAATAAAGCAATGTTTACCCACAATTCTTACCCACGCTGTAATCAGCTTTAATGGATATATATTTAATTTATTAAATAGCAAAAGTAATATTATTATTAAAAATCGCGATATTTAACTTTATCTTTGAACGAAATACCAATAACGATATCGTACCTTTTTGATGTATCGTTCAGCCGTAGGTTCAGCATTTAGTTCACTATAAGTTGGAGAGAAAACCTCACAATAGAAATTGACAAATGACAGGTCCAACATTCAGCAGTTGTAAACTAAGTTCAAACTCACCGTTGCACCAACTATAAGTTGGAGAGAAAACCAGATCCATTTTAATACAACTACAGGAGTATCCACCGGGTGCTAAGATTGGTACACAAGGTGTTTTTACATTGGAACAGGTTGTTATTTCACATGGATTCACTGGAAGATACAAGATAAACATGATTTCATTTTACATGGAGGGACAAACAAGATACGAGTTACGTTTAACACCTCTATCCAATTATTACAATGACCATATTAAATACAACTGTAACCAATTTATACAATGGCCGGATACTGACCCTAATTTAAAATAACAACCACTTACCCCCACAATCCTCCCCGCCGTACCCTGGGGTACATTTACAAATACCTGATATACACTGACCGTCATTTAAGCATGTGATATTCTCACACAGATCGACTGAAATAAACAACAGTTACGATTAACAAGCGCACTGTTGTCAACAAATAAGACATCTTGACAAATCACACAATGTTCTAACATCTTGCAGATCTAGTTGACATCATATTCACAAGCCACACTTTATGTGAAATAAACAACAACAGGTAGGTTATCACACTTCTTTCAAAAAATAAGACCTTGACGAATCACACATTGTTCTAACATCTTGCAGATCTAGTTGATATCATATTCACAAGCCACACTTTATGTAATTATAAGTGTGTGGTATTAATATTGTCGATACAAATTCTTATTCGGCATACTTATGTTGGATTACAGTTGGATATCCACAATTAGTACTATTTATGTTCGCAGTGTCAGCGATCACATGTGGATATTTTAATATACACCGATCGATTACAATATCTGATGTAAAGTTATTCTCTTTTATCATAACATTTCATTTTTCTACACGCTATCCGAAAATTCATTGTGATAAATTCAACACCAGTAGACACGACATGGATTCTTTTTTCCAACGATTCCAGCCAATGTTTTCCCGTACAATACAATTTACTTATTAAGTTTAAGATAAAATTTTTGCTGATGCTAAACAGAAACGCCGACGATAAAATCGGGACGGTTTTGTGATTAGTTTCGTTTTTAAGGGTCAATAAAGAAAGCAGAACTACAAGGGATAGTCAACTAAACTAAATGCTACATTGATAAAATAGTATGAAATGTACGTGTCTGCTATCATTACAGATCTAGAGTCTACCACGACAACAACTTGATACTAGAACATCCGTCACCATGACAGGAACCTGTTGTATAGTCTACATACCATTACTTATGGCCCTTTAAATTAGGATCACATAGTCCAGGTATGAATGTTCTAACATGTAATACAATTTTATCCCACTTTAGGATGCATAGTTATATATTTAATTATTATTAATATTAAAACATACCTGGTTTTATCTTAGTTCCACAATCTTCTCCACTAAACATTGGAGGACAATCACATATACCATTTTTACATGGTGCATTGTTCAAACATCTGTTGTTACAAGAATCAACTAGAAATATACAATTTTAAACGATACTATGTCTTGTCTAAATGTTTGTGTGTATTGTGGTCGCTCGCGAGTTTATTCTCCTGTTTACCATGCCTGTCTTATATTTTTATAAACTCTATTTCATATTTATAAATATACTAATATGATTGACGTTAATTTTATTAAATATACTAATATGACGACACTTTTATTTTAATAAATATACTTTTAATAAATATTCTTTTAATAAATTATGACGTCACTTGTAATACACTTACGAACATGACGTCACTTTTAATAAATATACTAATATGACGTCATTTTTAATCGAAATACTAGAAATGAATATACTAATATTATTATGACGTTACTTGTAATACACATGTCACTTTTAATAAACGTGCTATATATAAACACTAATATGACGTCACGTTGAATAAATATCCTAATATTAGGTTTTTAAGCCATGTTTATTATCTTTAGTTAATGAAAAAAAAAAATACCTTTCACATTTACCCCCGTTTAGACATATTTAACTAAGTTGAAATCTAAAACAATAGTTTGTTTTGTAGAGAGTTTGGTCAATGACCAACTCTTAATCCCTCCGTTGTTAGACTTCAATGCCTATCTGACGTAATAGCCATTGGCTGGATTAATAACGTTCTATAGCCCAGGGGCCAGTCGATATCTGATTGTAAAGAGTTTTATTCTATCCGTTTTTACAAGGACAATATGTCACTCATGCCAGTGTCTGTTTAATTCAACACGTATTTTACATGAGATATAGTTAGGTAAATAAAATATATTTAAAAAACTTTAATGATAATAAAGATATGTTTACCAAAATGGGGAATATAATATTGGATTTTAATATATGGAACTCATATGACTTATGTCGGTCATAGAAGTATTCGTGTCAGCCAATGTTACGTATGTGATAGAACCCATTCGAACCATAATTTTAATTGTCAATACAGGTGTAAGTAGAGAATGTATAACACAATGTAATGTGCTGATTTCTTCTAGTCAACTCACGCCTATCATTTAAAAGTTGTTCTGTTTTTAGAGTTTTAAAACAAGCCCCTAGAGCGCACACAATTTCAAAGACGCTATAGGTGCTTACTGGTCGAGCTGTCCTCAAATCTCGCATTAGTGAGAAAAAATTCCTACCCAAGCGATTATTATTTCATATGAACAAGTAGGGTGAGTAGTCTTCCAGAAAAATTTTCCCCGTTGATCGGCCTTGGGGAAAATTTTTAGGGAGCTTTTTTGTTTGGACCCCCGAGTTAAAAGATAAGATTTCATCTAAAAATGGTATATGATGGTGGATACCCTGTGTATTGTCTACAATGGATGCTATGTGGCCATAGATATAACCCATGTATTGTCTGCAATGGATGCCGAATTTGGATACATTTTACATTCATCAATATGCAGGAGGATGGCCCGACAAGGACAGCTGTCTAGTCGTTCGGATGGGACAAAAACGAAAGTCCCTTGTACACATTGGCGTGCACGTTAAAGATACCTTGGCATTTTGAATTCGATATAAGAGTAGGCCGTAGCGCCGCTGCCCGGTCAAAATCTCCCTCATAGCACACTGCATGGCGTATACCCGCCTCCATTAGCCCCGGCTAGGAGCAGAACAGTAGGACGTTAAACCCTATTTCATTCATCACACCAATGATCGGTAATAAACCATTTATTGTTAATCTGATAGTCCTCCCGTATTTTTAGAGATAAAACTTTGACAATATTAAAATATCTCAAATGATCACAAGAGCCTATAATTTAGACATTTCACATGTTTGTGATGATAACTGTGAATTATCCAATATCCTACAATATCGAAGACTAATTTCAATTTGTTGATCAAACAATTTTTAAACCTTAGAATTAATTTCAATTTTTTATTACAAATCTAGTTATAAAAAAGAAAGGATAAGCATACCATTTTGAAATTACTCCCGTTTTGTAATAAATTCCAAAGTAGTTCTTAAATGGTTGCTTCAAGAACTCTCTCTCTGTTTGAAAATTATAATATGATATTTTAGTTATACTAAGCTTAAAGTTCCAATAGTATATTTTTAAATTATATTTTTAAAATGTTTGAAAATAAAGCCCTAAAATAGATTGTACCTATAAAAAGTTCTACCTTGTTAAAGAATAATCCTATTAATCCTATAATTCACTATTGCCAGTTGAGAAATTGGCAAAAATATATTTTTCAACTTCAAATTCAAACGTTTGAAGATGGCCGTCCATGGAGAGGAATGGAAAAACAAGGGAGGTAATTGTGTTACTATTTCCCCAATCAGCCTGTGTCAGCCATTTTAATGCCTGTGAAATTTTGCCTATGATTGTATAATAGTGAGTTGACAACCTTTTGAGCAAAAGACATATGAATAATTATGTTTTGACTTTCTTAGAAAATATGAAATTGGAACTTTAATTAGCTTTGCTCTGACCTGGTTAATTTTTGTCGATATATATTATTAGCTTGGCGATGCCTTTGTTAATTCTTAATCAAATTTTATAAACAACAAGACTTAAATTTCAAAATTAAGCATGCTTTCTAAAAAGCCGTCGATTAAAAAAAGGATAACCCATTTATATCTAAATGGCTTTCAGAGACAATTAATACTGGTTTCCCAACAGAGAAGGTGTTCAGTGAACATCCACGAAGCAATTGCTGATGAAACGGAAAACCACAGAGTGAACATTTGCTAAATTAAACAATAAATATCCAAACAACATATTGAAAAAAAAAAGTTAAAAATAAAAGTATCTCACCATTGCAGCAGGAATCGCACAAATTTTGCTTTATAATCATCTGACAGCTTGTATCGCGTAAGTTGTGCCATTGTGCTGATAAAGTAAACTTCTCCTTGTGACAGGAAACCGTCCTCACGGTGGCCAATATACAAACAATCAATAAAGCATACATTGTATGGTTGTTTATATTAACTTGTAATAAGTTAAATAGAATGACTGTATAGAGAGTATGCTGTATTTATACACAAACAGATATTACTTCATTGTCTCTGACGCATTTAAAATTAAAATGCATAATCGTTTTTAGATTGTATTGCGTAGTTTTATTTCATATCAAATTCCTACGTGTTAACTATCGGATAACCCGGCACCCGTAACACCGGAACTGAAAGCGATAGGCCCATAGAGAGAGATGGGCGTTCAACGTCCAGCAAGGCCATTTTTAGACTTACAATCCCACCTAGCCCAGAGATAGAGATGGGGGTTCAATGTCCAGCAAGGACATTTCGGGACTTACAAATGGTTCAATTTTATTTCATTACTTCGCTTGAGCGTACAACAGAGGGTTAATACCGGGATAAACCTTTAACGTAAAGGCCTCTTTAACAGCTCAAAGCAGAGGCAAGGTAACAGGTACGTCGAAACAGGAAAGTCTACGAACGCAGCGTAGTGCGGTGTGTCTATGTTTGATCACCAGCCTCGAATATTTAGCCAATATAGCGAAACCCTTTTACCCAAAACAAGAGAACCCAATGCAGTGTGGTTAAATGATTCATATGTCAGACAACGTTATACCATTCGGTCGAATTCCGCCAAGGCGAAATAACGTAATTGACCTAACTCGTAGTGTGTGTTAGGGGTGGGAGAATTTTTTACAATTCGCCAAGCAACAAGAAGTTGTAGTGGATAAATGTGCCGAACAAATGAATGTTAAATGTATTGTTAACGTCGAGGGGTTAATGGCTGCCATTTTCTCGTATTACCAGAGAGAATCGCAATATGTTACGTTTACTGAGTCTGTTATATATGATGTTCGAAGCTAATTTCAAAAGTGTCTCCCAATTGAATCCGATATTGTGGCATTTGTTCCATATAACCAGCGAAAATATCGTAAGATATGATCTTTGGTTTTTTTATATGTTTTTTGATGTCTTTGAATTTAAAGATATATTTCGAAAATCGAGCATGGCAGCAATTCAAAATTAACTCAAAAGGCCGGATTTTAAGCTAATCGTCATTTTATCCTGATATCGTATTCGTTGTGTTCAATTCTTATCTCAAATATAAATTTCGAGAATGCATAGTGGCAAAAATGAAATCCAAAATGGAGGGATCCTATAATTTTAATCCTCATTTGTTTCCATTAGATATGGCTTGTAATATGTCTTATGTGAGGGTTGTGGGGTTGATACGTTCTTTTTCAGTAAAAATAAAATGGCAATCAAATTAGAATCCAAAATTGCGATTTTTGTTCATGTTGATTAATACTGCTTGTAAAACATATGTTTAGTTTTTCGACCTTATGGGATTTTAACACAAAATTAAACAGTTTTACTCTCTAGAATATTATCAGGATTGGCCCTTTAATAATCAGTAAAACTACGCCGTATAAAATGATAATTTGTATATTATTTCACAGTTTCAAATTTATCTAAGAATATCTTGTCACGCCGTGTGGAAAGATAAAACGTTAAAACATCTTGCAAATTTCCGTATTACATGGTAGACATGAACGTATCAGATACCAAATTGCAGCTTATATATTATCTTACAGGTATACAAATTGTTTCCGTTTTATACAATGAACAATTTATTGTTAATTCGTGGAGAAATGTATGCCGTTAAATTGCTATCTCAGTATTGTACAGCTGCAATGAAGTTTACGTTAAATCGAACATTCTAATAAACAGGGATGAAAGGAATGTGCTACAGGTGGTAGACCATATTTAAATGATGATTAATCGTGTATTGTCGTAAAATTCCAAAAAATAATTTATGTTCAAGTTGGAGGGAGGGGTCCCGACGGTGGCCAATAACCCAACAATCAATAAAGCGTACATTGCATGGTTGTTTATATTAACTTGTAATAAGTTAAATAGAATGACTGTAAGCCGTATTTATACACAAACAGATATTACCTTATTATCTCTTACACAATTAAAATTAAAATGCATGATCGTTTTCACATTTTATCGTGTAGTTTTATTTCATATCAAATTTCTACATGTTATTTCCAGCGAAGACCATGTCCTCTTTTCACGTTGCATCACATTGTTTTATTTCATTTCAAATTGATTTGCGTTGATTTATTCCATGTGCAATTAAGACCATACGCTTTAAAACACTTACGTGAATAATAAGAGCAGTACTTAAACCCTCATTACCTTAAATTTATCTAACTTAATATAGCATTCACACAAAAAAAACAGTAGTTTTTATCGCAGGGTTTCCTCAACATATTTACTTTATTATTACTACGGGACGATCATATATGGAATGTATTTCACGTCATTGTTACAGTAGACCGCTCATTGCAACACTAATATTCATCACTACTTGCCGACATATTGTTGTATTTCTTAACTATCGGATAACCCGGCGCTAACGGGCTGTGCCCCTAACTCCGAAACCGGAAGTGGTAGGCCAATAACATCTGTCATGTCAAATTCACGATGGTGATTTGATTGAGTCAAGCCTATACACATCAAAATATGATAATACGCCAATATCAAAAATTCAGCCCTAAAATTGCAATTGTCCGTCATTTACATAGGTCCTCTTCACAGGTGCAAACCATATTTACAAAAATGTTCTTCGGGGAGAGCACCGACAAGTGTAGGTACATCGGCGCCCACTGAAGCTCTCGCCCCACCTCCTACATTAATGGGCTAGCTACGGGCCTGACTACACACAAACAAAACCTGTGTACAATCAATAAACATGATAAACAATACATATCTAATCAAGTAAAGGTCAATACCAGACCTTGATTTTTCATCTCATCCATCCGTATTGCGCCTCGGGACGTCCAGGTTATATAACCAACGTCGTAATCACGGAATTTGAAAATTATATGCCGTCGATGTCATTCCAAAACCTCGTAAGTCGGCATTTTTTCAAAACCACTCAATTTAAGAACAAAATAAAATATATCATAATGCATAAAACAAATAGTTTTCATTTTATTAGCCCGTGACCAAACCTCGTATCTCGATGTCAAGCACCTTAAGGTTTTGTATATGGCACAGATTCGCAGAATAATTATTGTAATATCATAAGATGTTTTATAGTAGGCATAATTTATAGCGAGTAAATAATAAGATTTCATGTATTGTTTCTATAGGTACACATTTTCACGTGGACCTATAGTGTCGTCGCCCCTGTCCTTGTTTCGTTTGTGGACACACATGCCACAATCGAAGTTTAAGCCCTTGGACCCCCCCCCCCCCAGTCACATTTATTTTATCCGATTTCAATAAAATGTTTAAATAGTAATGTATCACAATTACACCTTATCGACAATTGAGCTCGGATTTCCAGAAAATTGGACCTTCTAGAGGTCACAATAGTTATCCGATTTTAATGAAGCTTAAATTATAATGTGTATATCCAAAATGTCTGGGCTCCTTTCAATACTTGATAGAAACTACAAAAGCCACTGCAGCAATAATAATGGGACACACAACATATCTCTTCGAAATAAAGCACAATATGACTTGATTTGTTTCAAAGTTTTTAAAGCCCCAATAACATTCTTGTTGTATCTGAATAACATGTCCCAATCTTCATTCTGGTCAACAAATCGTATTATTTTACAATATTCCAATTATATTATGATATAAATTTCATCTTAACACACCTATTTTGAAAAATTGGAAAAATTCAACCAATTGATTTGAAAAGTCTAACGTAAACCTTTTCAAATGTGACTTGGATTTTAAAATATTTTCGAACCCTCTGGACAAGTAAAATAGGTTGTAATGGATAATTTACACAACAGGTAGGACACTTAAACATCTAGTACTTAGAATAAAGATATTATTTATTTTCTGCAGGTAGCAAGAATGTTATTGTCCCTTTAAGCAAAAACATCTCGTGAAATCAAGTCTAAAATTCTCATATTGCTGTCAATACCCTTAATTACTGTCAATACCCACTGAGTATCTTGACGTATCTGTGCGGGCAATATCCCACAGGTACATTACCCAACTTGTAGACCTACCTGTAGACCACGCCGCTCAAGTAAGTTACCATACTGATCTATCTGTGGGTAACAACTTTCAAGTAACTTACTTGACTAAGTGTCTAGACCTACCTGTGGGCAGTACGTCTCAAGTAAGTTACCCTACTGAATTTCTAGACCTACCTGTGGGCAATACACACACATAACTTACCCAATTGAGCATACACCCATCATGTAAGTTACCCCTTTTACTACCCCACGGATATTCGAACAAATCAAACGTAAAAAAAATGTCTTATCATCCAAGTCTTATCTTTATTCACCGCTTGAAAAACAATTTGCTTTACTTACCGACAATACGTCATTTAATAAGTTTTCTACTGCCAGGGGATACTTTGCAATCCATTATTCAGTTGTTATCTAGTTATCGTTTTGAATTAAATCTAGTTATCGTTTTGAATTAAATCTAGTTATCGTTTTGAATTAAATCCTAATATCCTTATTAAAGACTCTTGAACACCTTCATGTGTGAATCTCGAATAACGAGGTGAAAAACGAAAAACAAACATCTCGTTATTCGCTGCCTGAATAACAATGTGGACTATTTTTCGTATAGAAGTCGCTTTGCCGTGTTTTATACTACCGGGGGATACTTGGCAATGCATCATTCCAGTCATATTTGAATCCCAAAGAAAAAGTTGACTAACGAGAATCCCTGACGGTAGAAATGAAATCCAAAATTGAGGAATAATATTTAATTGTCATTTCTTTCCATTGGGTATGACTTATAATATGTAATGTAATATGTCTTATATTATGGTGGTTTTGATGCTGCAAAAACATTAACCAGTTGCAATTTCCCGCATTATACCATTAAATTAATTATCATACAGTATTACCAACACTCTTATGAAAAGTATTTTAAGTTGAAAATCTTGAAAGAAAAATATCTTGTGGAACTCTTGTGGTGAAACAGCACAGACCCGATTAGATATTCCGTATTACATGGTAGACCTAACTTATCATAAAAATTAATTGATATATTATTTCACAGATATAAAATAAATGTTGCCGTTTGATCCACTGAACAATTAATTGTTAATTCGCGTGGAAAGATATAATATTAACCATGTTGGAAATAACCGTATGGTGTATGTAGTACTCGGGTATTATACAAGTACAAAGAAGTTCACGTTCAATCATCAATTCCAATAAACAATTTACTTTAAGTTGAACTGAGAATCCTACATGTGGTAGATCATATTAAATGTCGTTTAAATGTGTGTTTTCATAAACTTTATATGTTCTCATGTTGTTGTCAATATCCGTAATGTAAATCACCTCACTGAGTATTTTGACGTATCTGTGGGCAATATCTCTGAAGTAAGTTACCTCACTAAATATGTAGGCCACATGTGGGCAATACCCACACTAGTAACTTACATCATGGAGCACCTACACCTACCAATGAGCAATACCCCTCCCGTAGTTTCCCTTTACCCCACTCTAGACTTAGGATATTCGAACAAAACATTACTCGAACAATCGACTATTGACAGGAATGGGCAGTCGATATGAAACAATTATATGTTAAACTGTAATTAAACTATATATGCATAGGTAAATATATGCAAGTCATTCCACAGATGAATTCAACAGTAGAATATGCTCTTTCGGGGGTCACATTGATGGATGATATACCCGAATGGTCTTCATATGGTCATGTATGATCGTGCAGTAAGTTATCAGGATAACTCAGCTTTTCTCCCAAACATAACCAGAGAGAATCGCGTTATATGTGACTTTTACTGTCTTATATATGATTTTCGATGTCTCTTAATTTAAAGATAATTCCAAACCTTCTACATGTTAATAATTAAAAATGTCAACCAAAATATAGTTCAAAAAGTTAATAGCCGTTTATTCCTGTTGGGCATGCCTTGTAACATGAATTTCGAGAATCCATGATGGCAGATATTCCAAAGTATTATGATCAGGGAATATATAGACATGTGATACGATTTTGTCACCAAATGATTTAGCAATAATTGGTGTCATTTTTTAATCCAAGCGAGATGTTACATGAATAAGAATACACCATTTAATAGACTATATTATATACTGAGCGCCATGGAAAACGCATCACTTAGTTTTTCGTATAACAAAATGATCCTGGAAACATATCTTTTCTCAAACCCCCTATATTCCTGTGTGGTACCACATTCTACAAGATGTTTGACTTGGAATAATTTTACATATCACAATGTCGACATCATTTCTGCAGTAAATTGAAACACCTAGCGAATATCGAGTTTTGGGGTGTAATAATATTAAATAAAGAACGAGAGCATCGCTATCGATACAATATACGTCCACATTCTATCTTTGATTCATTTGCTACTGATTAAACTAAAGAAGGCTAGGTCTTGGGTTGGTTTTGCCAAATTTACAACCTAAATTCAGCAACACGTGGATGTGACACCGCCCCTGGGCGTAGGGGCGTACGCCCAATCAAATAGTTACCATTCTTACGGTGTAAGGAATTAATATGCCAATTTGCAAGATGATTCATTCCGATTCGGAATTTTAGTCTGTAGACAAGAAACCGCAAAATTTGAGCGTGTCTCGCTCCTTGGGGCTGGAAATGGACCAATATAATTAGGTACAACCCTATGATGGATCATACTGAATTGGATCCAAATATGTTAATGATTGCAACCTGTAGATCATTACATACAAAGTATTAACAAAAGGCGGGTGTGGCACCGCTCACGGGGGCGGACCATGTACCCAAATCAATAATTGCCGTTATTGGGGTATAAAGAGTTTCAAAGTTACAAGATATCCCATTCAGAATTGTGGCCTTAGACAAGCGTGACTCTGCCTCTGGGATCGGGACATGCATCAAATCATTAGTTGCCGCTCTTAGGCTATAAGGAATATGTATGCAAGGTTTGAAGATGGTCCATTCAGAATTGCGGTCAGTATACGATAAACACAAAAAATGGGCAAGTCTCAGCTCCCAGGAATCGGTTCATGATCCAAAATCAATAGTTGCCGTATAACGAATGCTTATATGATGTTCCAAGACGACTTATAAAAAATGTGGTCTGTAGGCAACACACAGGCACACAAAGTAAAAATGGATGTGGCTCAGCCCTTGGGATTGGGCATTCCCCACAAATACCAGAATCATCCTCGTGGTATAATGAATGGGTGCGCAATTTCAAAACGATCTATAAAAAAATGCAGCCTGAAGGCGACACAAAGATATACACGAAATATGGGCGTGGTTCTGTCCCACGGGACGAGCATACACCCAAGATAATAGAGGTCATCCTTTGCGTATAGGGAATAAGTATGACCATCCCTTAAGAAATCCGGTCTTGCGGCTACACACAAAAAGAAAACATGCGTGCCTCTGTCCCTTAGAGTTGAGCATGCACCATAAACAATAGGGGTCACCAGTAGGGTCTAAGGATTAGTTACCCAAAGTCTCAAGATGATCAGTTACGAAATGCGCCATGTATATGACAAACAATAAAATGCAATAAATGGGCCTGAATCTACCCCTGGAGACCGGAAATGTTTCAAAACAAGCAATTAAGAATTACGTCCTGAAGGCGACCCACAGACATGCAAACCAAATCAAGGGTTTTACCATCATTGCACATGGGCATCTTCACCCATCTTTTATATGGAAGGCAACAATTGTAATGTCGGGGCACGTCAGCATGTATTTTGATATCATAAATCCTTCTCTCGTCTATTTAAAGGGGGGCATTCCAGGTTAAGGTAACAGCAATGCGAAAAACATGGTTAGAGACTGGAACCCCTCGAGATCACTATGGGATGTCACCCGAACTGCGAGGGTAGAGGCGATGTCTATGAGCAAACATATACAGGTCCGTTACATACCATTGATCGGGATGATGTATATAGATGACTACATATACTATGTAGATATACCATATATACGTATGATGATCTGGTATATTGATCGGGTATATAGTCTTTGAAGGGTGTATACGGGCGAGCATATAGGCCTACTATGGTATATTAAAACGCTCATTTCCAGTTCTCTCTTTCAGACACTATTTGCATTGGTAAAACAGGCAAATGACGGAACAGAGCGTTGGTAACTACCTGATCAAGATTTTATCATTTAAAATAAATGACAAATAAATTTATACGCCTATCATCTCTATTAGTAGTAAGTGAAGGGGCACTGCACCACACGTAATTTAAACAAACACAAATATATGGACAGGACATCATACTCAGAGACCACAAACAAACAATTCAAAAACAGTGAATGGATCCGGGGGATAGCCGTAAGCGTCCACGACCCTGTACAGTCGCGGGTCTGTGGTGACTTCACTCATATTTGAGAACAATAGGGAATACACCCCAAAGAAACATTGTATAATGTCAGCATGAATCATGATCTGTCATATGCTGCAAGAAATACGAATCCAAGCATATTCCAGTAATTTCGTTGTGCAAGTAACCACACCGGTGAAATGTATCAGAGAAATAGTCCAAAAATCTAAATGCACCATATCAATAAAGAAACGTTTATGCATTCAAAGGAATCGAGATATATTAAACGCATTTAGGGCACATATTCCATCCGTCACAGAAACAAACAAAACTGAATACAAGGAAGCAAAGGAATGTAGACCGTCTCGGAAGACAGCAGTCTAGTGCTATCTGAATGGCGTGACGTAAAATAGATGTTATTGTGGTAATGACGTCGTAACGTGGTAAAGTTTCCCAATAAAAGGGCGACAATTGAGATAAAATAACATTAAAAACTATTAGTTTTAGCGACCAACCGGAATTATTATTAAGTTATGTAATTGTACAAACCAGTATATATATTATATAATACCACACGCAAGAAATGCAAAGCAGGAATGATGACAATCTCTACATATTCAGCGATTGGAAACATTACATAACATAGGCGGCGCTCGATTCACAGTCCAGAACGTCCCGAATTGACAGAATTGCAATCGAGTGACACGGGATTGAATTCTGTCACAGTTCCGCCAGTCCCGATAAAGGAGGTGGTGTGAGCAGAATTGTGACGTATTCTAAGATGGCGACCAATATAGCAGGTGCGGAGACTGCCACAAAGATTTTGCTAACATGCAGCTATTTGCACTACACACGTGTGTTTTGTCACCAGGTAAGTTACCTTTTATTCGATAAACGTGCTATGTTTGACTTTGGCGGGTTTTCGGTGTTTTGAATCTTAAATACAGCCCATTTTGAATTTATTTTACTGTCGGTTCAAGGACAGGTAATATTTTGGTAAAAAAAGAGTTGTCTCTCTTAGCTAAAATATTCTTGATTTTAAAATTTGAAAGACACACGTCGCTTGATGGTGGCTATCTTTTATGATTTGCCTGTTCAATTCATTAATACCGGTTCTAGTTAAATTGTTTCTTACTGAATATATCATATCATGTTTACTCTTGAATTAACAGCACCGAGGACTTACCTTATTTACCGAGGCGGGAAGAGGGGGGGGGGGTCGTAGGCACTGTATCAAAAGGTCTGTTTTTGAGGCAATGTTTGACTTTGTTTCAATTCCCCGGTTGTACGTGACAAGGGGTAGGATTGTCAGTCCAACCTCGAGGCTTTTCTCTGGGTGTTCCGGTTTCCTCCTACTGCTAAAGACCCCTAGGCCCTAGCGAATTATTGAAATAAAATTGAACCATGTCTTGAAATAACCTATTTGGTGTCGTGTGGACGTTAAACCCGATTTCTTTCTCTCGCTACCAAGTAAGTAATAAATGAGTCCAGGTAACGTTAGCACAAACATGAATATTTGTCATTTCATATATATATGGATCCCTCTTAAGTTTTGACTTCAGTATTTATGAAACGGTATGTTTTAAAAGCTGTAGTTTTCATTTATTATAATTTCAGAAATTGGTAAGGATTTTGATAAATCGCCTTCACAGTTACACAACCCAGTCCCCAATAAATCAAGAAGCATGCCAACTCAACCAACTAGGAACATCGCTTTGTCGACAAGCAGGTACAACAAACAAATTGGCTCCAAGACTCGCAAGTAGGAACATCTATGTGGTACCGTCCAGCACAACAAAGCGCATTGCACCAACCCACACGATCAGTACAGCGCCACCCACAACAACGAGTACAAATGCAGATATTAATGATAATGCTGCAGGTATTATTGATGAGAATGTAGAAATTAATGCTGAACTGAATAAAAATGAAACTGACGAAGCTACTTTTGGGATTTGGAGTCGAGCCCCTACACTATTTCTATTAGAAACATATAAATCCAAAAAGGCGTCGTTGGATAGTGGTAAACTTCGCAAGAAACATCTTTTTCAGCTTATATCTACACAACTGGCCGAAAAAGATGAAGCATATATATTTACACCAGAACAAGTGATGGGGCGATGGAAAACCCTTTGCCGAAACTACAGATGTGTCAAAGATAACAATAATAAATCAGGTGTGTTTATTTGGGCCATTCCTATTTAACCAGGATACAATTTTAGACCAATAGTTTTATCACCAATATTGGGGGTTGGATGGGCGAATGGTTACCACGTGCGTGGTGTATCATAAAGCCTGTCACGGAGTTAACGGGTGTGGTTTAGAATCCTTGATTGTACATGACAAGGAGTAGGGTTGCCTGTCAAACCTTGTGGGTTTTCTCCGGGTCCTCACACTGCTAAAGACCCCTACACCCAAGTGAATTATTTTTACCATTAACCCATAGTGAATTAAAATACACAATTTGTAAATTGGGCTGCGTTCTGAGATTAATAATCAGACTAATCACAAACATTTCCGCCATATAATATCATTCAATACTTTTATTGGTCTGACAATTTTACCTTCTATATTCAGGAGCTGGGCGAAAAGATTTTCCTTACGTGGAGGAAATGGATAGCATTTTCCAAAATGATCCAGCTATAATACCTACCTTTACTTTAAATACTGGTACCAAGGCCAAGCGATCAACTGAATGTGATTCGGAACTTGACCCAGAACTCAAACCAAAAAGACGTAGCGCATCTACAGAAGTTTTGGAATTCTTATCCAACTTAGCGTCCAAAGAAGAACAAAGAAGAACAGAGGAAATACAAATGAGAGAACGGATGCATACAGAAAAAATGAATCTTTTAAAATCATTGCTAGAAACAATGAAAAAATAAAGCTGTATTTATACCATAAGATAGTTTGTACAGAGCTACAGATATCTTATACTGTTTTTATATTTTCATATGAACACACTGAAGTTTACGGTGTTAGTTTATTTTCATAGCCTTTTATATCTTCATCACTACATCCTAAATCGGGGGGGGGGGGGGAGTGGTTAGCGCGGGTATCATCAGGTCTGTCATTGAGTCAACTGATGTGGTTTCGATTCCCCGGTTGTACGTGACAAGGAGTATGGTCGCCTGTCCGACCGTGTAGGTTTTCTCCGGCCATCCGATTTCCCCCTATAGTTAAAGACCACAACGCGAATGCAAATTAGTGAAATATAATTTAACCATATGTTAGTCCCGGGAAGACGTTATCCCCCCCCCCCAACTCTCTCCCCCCACCCTCTCCCATTCATTATAAATCAGCATTTTGTATACCATATTTCATAAATACGACTGATTTGTGTATTTTTTTACCTGTTAAATATAATGTTATACAACATCGTCTTTGTTGTGTTAGAGATTTTATTCTTTAATGATTTATATAATATATGTTTAATACGAAATAAAGAATTACTTTATCTTTGTAGATTTGTGGCTAGATTATCACGTTTTAATCTAGCCCCAATAGCATCTGGATCTGCTGTATTGACTTGTAGATTGGGTAAATCTTCATCACACCCAAAGAATTCATCTACACTGTCAGCGTTTAGAATACATATATTATGGAATATACAACATGTCATAATAATCTTAACAGATGTTTCAATCTTAGTTGTATCTAAATATTGAAGATGTGAAAATCTACCCTTGAGAATTCCAAAAGCACGTTCAATAATTACTCTATTTGAAGAGTGTAAAGTATTAAAGTTTCTCTGGTTAGCGGTGAGATGACCGTTATCCCTATAGGGTGTCATCAACCAGTTTAAAAGAGGATATCCCCCGTCTGCTAATATATGTCCTTCTTGACAATACTCTGGTCCTTTCGTAAATAAATCTGAATTTCTAAGAATGCGAGAATCATGACAGCTACCAGGAAATCCCACAAAACAATCAATGAAACGCATATCTTCACGGCATACTGCTTGCAATTGTATTGAGTGATATCCCTTACGATTGACGTATGATTTTGGATTATGTTTTGGTGATGTTATCCGGATGTGGGTACCATCCAGGTAACCAACAATTCCAGGAAATCCATTCCTCCATTCAAAACGATCCTTTACAACTCGACGTTCATTTCCAACTGGTAATGTTATATATTTGTCCATTAAATGCACGACCGAAACAGTCAAAACTCTATCTCTACAATTCAATATTGTTGATTCAGAAATACCAAATCTATCAGATATTTTATGAACTTTGTCTCTACTTCCCAAATACCATAATGTAATTAAAAGTTGTTTTTCAACTGAAATTGGTTCTCTGCCTCCCTTTCCCTTTATAACAAATTCTGGATAATCCCTGAAGTGATTTGCCAAAACTTCAAATGATGACGAAGACACCCTATACATTCGTTTGAAATTAACCTCACTATACTCTGGCACTATGGACTCCATATATCCTTTTATCCTTACCCGGTTTTCTCTCATTCTAAAATAGAAATGTATGTATTAAATGAATGTTAGTTTGGTATGCAATAATAAGGGATTCTAAAGGTGCAATAACAGAAACCGCTGCTGAGATTTCAGATATTCCATTTTTGGCGATTCATATTCATGGTAATTATTAATCGAGGTAAATAGGCATGTACGTTGTTCATCTACAAAACTATGTGTGACACACAGCATCCATACACACACAACACACGCCGTTGTATTAGTAAATAAACCAGGCGCGGATCCAGGATTTTTTGCAGGAGGGGGTCTAGGTTTGATAATTGCTTAACTAATTGCGCTCAACCGATTAACGGGGGGTTTGGGGACCCTCCCCCAGAAAAATTTGGTAAATTAGATTCAATTTGGTTCATTCTGGCTTATTTCCGGAAGGTAAATTCCAAAATTATAGGTCTAAATCGCCAATAAAATCGCATAAAAATTTTCAAGTTTGAGCGGGGGGGGGGCGGACCCTCAGGATCCCCCCCCCCTCTGGATCCGCGCCTGTAAACTTACAATGAAGCGGCTAATACAAATGCCGAAACAGTAGCAAAAGTATATTTATTGTCCTCATAATCCTCTTCGACAAGTAATTCATCAATCATAAACAACAGGTTGGCTGCCATTTTGGATAACTCCTGCAAATCCCGTGATACTCGATTGTCACTATTTATGGGATTGACAGAATTCAATTCCAGAACTGTGAATCGAGTATCCCCTATAGTTAATCTTTCAACATGGAATAGTTCTATGATGTTTTATGTAGTGTCCAGGAAGACCAGTCGGAATTCAGAGACGTGACAATTGTGTAGGTGATCTTTAAAATGTTCCTGATTGGCGTGTAATCGTTACCTTAAACCCTTACGTTCAAATGTTAAACGTTATTATATACATTGATAGAGAATAATATATATCTCAATCATCAGAGAATGAAGAAATGTTTTCTGATTCTTTCCATAATTAGAGTTATTTCCCTTCATTCGATCCGTTACGGTGCTATTAGTAACACGACCACATTCACCGCAGTCTGACGTTAAACTTTTTACTTTAACAGATATTTCCCTTCCCTTACGGTGCTGTTAGTAACACGACCACATTCACCGGAGTCTGACGTTAATCTTTTTACTTTGACAGTTCAACTGCCCTGTGATAACAGATCAAGATAAGAAGGTCAGTTCAGCACCGACTCAGTAAGACGTTGAATTACTAAGAAAGGGCATCGGGATGTCCGGCGTGGTTTCACCTTTTCAGTGATGCAGGGGACAGATGACCTGGTATTTGAAATCATATAGTCCTTCGGATAATATGAAAACCCCACGTCCAGTGCACACTGTATGGCGTATGGCCGTCTCCATTATCCAGTCGGACGCTAAACCCAATTTTATTAGCAGTACCTAATACCTCAGGTGATACCCCCACTCAAGAAATGCTTCCCAAATGGCTTAAAATTTGTGACATGCCTGAAAGTGTCATCCCTTTGATTTCTTCCGTTAGAATAAATGACTAAAGTCCGATAAAATCTAGTATGAATACATGTTAAAACATCTATCGGATCAGAATTTTGATTTCGGACACTACTTTCATCTGAATATGAGAAAAAGTGAAAAATGAAAGACTATGGACATGGAAATGAACACGATAGTAGAGAGAATACTTCTCCCTTTTCCAAAATGAATACATTTCCAGATAGCCGGGATGGGGATCAGGTGTGTTTGCAAATGTCGCAATTTCAAATTTTGCTTTTGACGTTTCTCGTGTCGACAATGTTGTTTACGGGTGCAAAATCGTATTTGACCGAATTTAATGATTTTTTTCTTGTTGAGATTCTTGATATGACACATGACTGTGATCTAGTTATTATTATTGTTATAATACCAAGGAAGGAACGAGCAGCTTACGACATGTCTCAAATGTCAAGAGGTGTAACTTGGAATACGACAATATTACTTTAGTAAATGATAATCCTCCCAAATTAATCTTCCTTTAGCGCTGCCCTTTAGTTGTCGAGAAAGCAGCCTGGTCCAATAGAATTACAAAACAGCTGCGTGTGTGCCTCTGTCTTGCGTCCCTGTCCATGTCTGTGAAATGCGAAAATAGAACATTTCCTAATAATTCTGTTTGTTTTTTAGTGAACTATTGTTCCTATTGTACAGTAAAATGTAAGTGTATGAAATACCAATATTAGAGACTTTTGGCAAGCGTAAATTCCTAGTGCGTATCCGTATGAATTTAGTGTGTGACGTCACCAATGTGTGTATTTCTCATACGTGATACGGCACACGGATACGGCAGTCCGTATCAAACAGCTTTCATACGAAGATGGTCCGTATCACATTGTCGTCTTTTTAGACGCTGAAATGTTGTATCATAGCGTTTTTATGAATCTATGTGTATCTTAGAATAGTGCTATGTGAATTTAATCACAATAAAGACTGGAATTTAATCACAATAAAGACTGGAATTTAATCACAATAAAGACTGGAATTTAATCATTATTTTTGTGGGGTTTTTTTCTCGGAATTTTCATACTTTTCCTGTCTGTCTGCACGCTGGTTGATCTACGCGCTAGTTTTAGGTAGATATGGGACCTTGCAAATCTGTGAATTATCTGATTCTATGGTTAAGGGGTGTCAATGATAAATTAGTGGAAACAAAAATTGCTGTCGAGTCAAAGTCAAAGATTTTTTTTTTTGAATAAGTTCCAACATTATTTTCTTAATAGCTCAGCGACTGTCAAATGACTTCACGCACTCCGAGAAATTGTAGGCAAGGTACTTGACTAGTACTGATAGCGATCTTGGTAGATACCTGCCATCATGCTGTATAGAACTAAGCTCAGCTCAGTGACGCATACGTACGCGACGCAAGAATCTGCCAAAACTCTAAAAGTACGGATTCGTGATACGGACAGGGAAAATGCCACTTGCCAAGAATCGTCTGAGCTCGTGGCGGTCAGTTCTAGCTACGAATATGCGAACTGAAACAGATTCCATGTGCTACGTTGGCATTTGATTGTCCCACCTTTGCCAGGACCTGCCAATTGGCAATGGAGTATCCATAGCAAATCCCTGTAATATTATATCTTGAGTTCACAAAGCATTCTCAGACTTAAGTTAAGAATTTACTCAAAATTGATCGCCTTATTTGAACTCAAATATCGTCTTTTATAAAAACTTTGCTGTTTTAAAATATCAAATAGGTCAACAACAAAAAAAAAACAAACTATGTGCAAAGTTTTATGTTTCTGAATCAAAGATATGCTTTATAAACAGTGATTGAAAATTGAGTAAATTCTCAACTTAAGTCTGAGAATTCTTTGTAAACTTGGGGCCTGGTTGGGAATATACAATTTATGGACGCTGATGGTGTCTTTGAAATACATAGATTTTACTGATTTTTTATCCTCTGTGTTGTTATTGTTTACGAATGTAACGTCCGATACATAAGATATGATATAATGAACAGGTTGATTAAATTAAATTTTTTTGCATATGAAGGTATAGAAAATGAGTAAAAACACTACAAAATAAACAGTTCTTGTATATCAAAAAGTCACTTTAAAACACAGTTTTAAAATTGCTGTCGTGAGAAAAGAGGGTGGGTCAATTTCTCAGTTTATCATAATGAAAACAAGTCGACAAAGGAGGCCAAGCTGTTTGATACCATCGCTGCGGATTGAAAAATCCGCTGTTTAATGTGGAAAAGCGAGATTCTCGCAGTAAAAACCATATAGGTGGAACCGGAGTATCTGCACATAAAAGTGTTCCATAGAATGAAAAGTTAGTTTAAAGTCCTTTGACACTGATCACAACTTTGGTGTATAAAATCTTTCTGCAGTTCATGAAAATGTTTCTTTTTGTATGACTCTTCCCAGCAGCAATACAGAGCAGAACTACTTAAACATTTAAAATAATAATACATTTCACTACATTTTTACATACAAATTACATATATTTATCAGTACTGTCATGGTTAAGAAAAGATTCTGTAGGTCCCCATCACTTTTGTCATTATTATTCGTTGATATACTATTAATTATATTATACAGTAGACTGAACCGCCATACTGTCCTACAACAACAGTTCCGTACTTTGAATCCATATATGTAGTTACCTACCTTAACAGTTATTTATTATGATATTAATTAAATCATCCAGGTGCCTAGCAGCTAAACCTATACACTGTCAGTTATTCTTCCACAACTAGCCTATTTATTTATTCTGATATTAAATCATCCAGGTGCTTAGCCGCCAAACCCGGTCTACACAACCAGTTATTCTCCCACAACTAGTCATGGAGTGCTCTATTTTGAGTAATTAACTGAACAGTTTATTCCCGATACAGCTATAAATTTTGAGATTGCCGCATTAATCTTCTTTGACTGCGATATCACTTCTCTGGAAGCGGACGTTAAAACACCAGGTAGTAGTAGCATAAATCTTCTGACCTATTCCGAAAGGGAAAGGGTACATTTTGGATATTATATAGAAATTTGACATTTCGCTTTTCTTTCAATTTATTGCATGCATTAACCATTAACATCTGGCGGCATTCGTACTTAACTGGTTTATATTTACGATCGGTTATTAAATCTTTAGTTCTCAGTCATGTGACCAACCCAAATATCTTGGGCGACGGGTGATTGACCTCCGTTTTTACAACCAAATCGTTATTTTATTTGAATCTATAAGTATTTGCGTTGGTTAATTCGACTTTCCATTCCGATTGAATTTTAGTTTTAACAATGCTGTTAAATTCTTGCGCGCTATATTTTAAGTCTTAGCGCGCAATGTGTGCAAGACTGTCTGCTGATGCATTTTCTACCATTCCGACATGGGATGACATCCATGCAAATTCTACCGTTCTGTTTTTGTTTTGGAGAGATTCGAGATTTGCACGAATATTTCTGTGCTTTTTGTTGTTGTTGTTTTGTCGTGTATTGCATCGAGTCATGCTTACTGCTTTAGGCTTATATATAAACAATCAGTTGGATGGTTTGTATATTTGGTATCGTGATTTCCTATTGTTTCTATTGTCCTGAAATGCAGAGTAAATCTATTAAAAGCCATGCTTAGCCTACTGATTCAATTGTTTAGGTTATCAGTGGCATAGGTAATGAAAGAACCTTTCAAATTGATCATACTGATTTTATCATTTAATTAGTCCTTAGTATCTGAGTTAATATATATTACGTGACGATTATACTAATTAACCCAACAAGTCACGCATGCTTAGCCTACTGTTTCAAGTATTAAGGTAAGTAATCAATGGGGTAGGTAATGAAAGAACGCGACATGTTATACTGATTAAATGAAAGAACATGTCAAATTGATCCTACTGATTCTATCATTGAATTGGTCCTTAGTATCTGAGTAAATATATATTATACTAATTAACCTAACAAGACACGCATGCTTAGCCTACTGTTTCAAGTATTAAGGTAATCAATGGGGTAGGTAATGAAAGAACGCGACATGTTATACTGATTAAATGAAAGAACATGTCAAATTGATCCTACTGATTATATCATTGAATTGGTCCTTAGTATCTGAGTAAATATATATTATACTAATTAACCTAACAAGACACGCATGCTTAGCCTACTGTTTCAAGTATTAAGGTAATCAATGGGGTAGGTAATGAAAGAACGCGACATGTTATACTGATTAAATGAAAGAACATGTCAAATTGATCATACTGATTTTATCATTTAATTAGTCCTTAGTATCTGAGTAAATATATATTATACTAATTAACCTAACAAGACACGCATGCTTAGCCTACTGTTTCAAGTATTAAGGTAAGTAATCAATGGGGTAGGTAATGAAAGAACGCGACATGTTATACTGATTAAATGAAAGAACATGTCAAATTGATCCTACTGATTATATCATTGAATTGGTCCTTAGTATCTGAGTAAATATATATTATACTAATTAACCTAACAAGACACGCATGCTTAGCCTACTGTTTCAAGTATTAAGGTAATCACCGCATAACTCTCTTAAGTCTTCAAGAGATGTTATGCGGTCTCGGGATTTAGAAGGCAGTTATTTGGAAGAGATGATTGACAATCTCGCCTCACGGGGTGTTACATAAACCAAATGTATTTCCATCAGCTGTAAAGTTAACATTATCCAAGCCAACACCTATATGCCGACCTTTTAAAACCCAGATCTTCCAAGGATGATCAAAGCTGATTATCCTGCCATTTCAGTTACCCCTTACATTCCATATCCTTTGCGTTGCTTTTATTGCCAACGCTATGGGTACTGTTAAACCGTGTGTAAGGTGGGGGAGATGTGGGCTTAGAACAAGATGATCACAGCAGCAAAGGGCCTCATTTAGCTTATTCTAGAAGCTGGCCAATATGGAAGAAAGAAAAACAAGTTCAGCAGGTGAAAACATGCCATATCCCGAAGCAAGGAAGCTTGTAGAGGCCGCAACCCCAACATTTGCACTGTCCTTTGCAAGTGCAGTCAAGCCGATGACCACTTCTATTGCTTGACAAACACCTGCTGAATTTCCAGTTGAGACGGGCGATATCTCGTCACAACTATGCGATTCTAGTAAACGAGCTATGGATACTGCAACTGGTCCAGATGAAATTCACTATCGGTACCAGCCTTTAAAACATCTACTCTGGGAATCCCCCACCCTCGTGGTATGAAGCCACAATAAATCCCATCCCTAAACTTGGTCAAGATCATACTAATCCTACCAACTATCGCCCGATCGCTTTAACTACATGTATTCGCAAAAGCATGGATCGATTGATCAATCAAAGGCTTGGTTGGTATCTTGAGTTCAGCAACCTCATTACAAATGAGCTCAAAATTAAAAACACTACTGACAATGACAATTAAGCTTCCTACTTGGCACTGCGTTCCGATTTTGACAATTGTCATAAACTGGGTGTTACGTGAAGACTTTGACTTTCCGATTCTTAACTGTCCATTTATCAGTAGTAAAATTCCAATATCACCAGCTTATGAAGTGTTTATGTCTCCGCTAATTCGTTACGCAAGGGCATGTTACTTTTATTCTGAATTTGTTTAAGTAGATCGAGGCATTTGATATTTAAGCCTCAACTGTGAACTACAAGGGTACTTGCGCACTAAACTTATAAAGACCTTTAAAAAGTTTCATGGCCGTCATAGTGACTTGATTGGTGAATATAACATGTCTCTCTGGGCTATTATTCTAGATATATTTAATTGATGTGTATACTATTACAATCGTGCATTTTGCTACATCTTTAACACTGTTCATCACGATTTCGTCTAATAGTTTGGATGCAGTTATGGTTTACTCTTCCGGACACCTGTTACCGCTGTTTGTCGTGTATTTTGTACACGGTGAACAGTCCATTTGCTGATTACACTATTTTGCCTATAACCAGGTTGGAATAAGGCTTTGATAATGTTCTTCTAACAACAGAATATGCAATTGTGAATAGACCAATAACTGCGAAAGTCACAATTTCTGACACATTTTATTACGGAGTAGAGAAATCGACACAATCCCATATTCCTATTACTCGTAAACAAGCTTTCTGTCATACTAAAGACGATATCTGTATTTCAACAAACGACCAACCTCTACGTACTTCTGCCCGTCCGTTGGTTGTTTCTTGAGATTTTTATTACAGAGAGAGAGAGAGAAATGGGGTTTAACGTCCACTCAACCCAAACTACATCATTTTTGGACTAGCATATGGTTTCAATTTTATTTCAATAATTCGCTTGCGCGTAGGGGTCTTTAGCAGTGGGAGGAAACCGGAGTGTCCGGAGGAAACCCACGAGGTTGAGAAGGCGCCCCTATCTCCATGCCACATACACTGACACCAGGGATCGAAACCACAGCCGCTAGCCAGAGGTGACCGGCCAGCTAGAGGTCGAAGCGCGGCACTCTAGACCACTAGGCCATCCCAACCCCCCTATTTTTTTTATTACAACTGCCATTATAGTTATATTGTTATGAAGTCAAAGATCGCCGATCTGTTGTTCACTTCACTGCTTCGTACTGCAGAGACTATACTTGTTTGAAATTGATATTTATTTATGTTTTATTATTTTATATTCAGACGTTAAACGACGGAGACGTTGTTTTCTCGGACAACGAACAACTCGCAACAGGTACTTGCAACAATTGTACTGGTCAGTGTGCACCATTTTCATTTAACCCATTACTGCCGGCGAATGGGACAGGAACTATTATTTTAGTTTTTACATGACTAAATATCTTTGATTTGGTTGACTAGTAAACCCCACTTGTATTACTGTGCTGAAAATATCGATCTAATGTGATTTTAAATGTTGATTTGGTTTGGTTATTGTGTTACACATTTAACGTCGGTTGATCGTTCATCCCACTCGTTTAACAAGTCGACTTTTGCCTACGTATTTCGAAACAATCATTTCATATGGTCATAAATCCAGAAGAATGGCTTCCTGTTCCAAATGTTCCACGGGCAATCACAGACTGAACAAGTGATGTTCAGAATATTAAGTTCAATTCATTCATTCCTGACGCAGAACAGTATGATATGGTCACCCTGTTCATCCATTCCTGTATGCTACATGTTGTTTTAAATATAGTTTTTCTACTTTCACTTCAGATATCGATTATACCAACACTACCAAACCAATATGTCTCCAAGATCCTAGATATTCGAGGTTGGGATACCAAAACTAAACGGAACTGATAGCCATTTAGGAGTTTTATTGTTATTTTCCCAAGATAGACTTGGCCAATAATTAGCTTTGGGGTCTAAATAAAGTTTCAAATAGAACTGATGTTGCTGAATGTTTTACTTAAAGAAAATCCTTGTAATAAAGGTGTGTGAGAATTGCGATGGAAAACTTTTCAAAGCCTTAGCCTTCTTTAGCGTGCTTTTATGTTGACATTATTTGATCAAGATTTCCTATAATGTTAAAGATGCAGCTATGACGGGTGTGACGTCAGATAGAGTGGTTTCAGCTGATTTCATCTCGTCCACACGATTGGGCGCCTTTCATTGCTAGGTCATCCGCCCTCCAACAAATGATGTGTTCAGTAGTTGGACTAATTGATGTAGACTCCATCAATTTTCTTATTACACGACAAAGTTTCCGTGGCAACCAGAATGGCTCAGAGAATTAAGTTGGCTTTCTCTCCTGGAGTCTCCGTGTTCTATCCCTGTCTTGACCTAGAAATTTCATCGGGACTTCCCGGTGTAGTTCCCTCTTGTCAGTGATGCACGGTGGAGGGCCCAACACGGGACAACGTACAGTCGTTCGGAGGGGACACAAAAACGAGGTCATGTGTACACATTGGTCTGCACGTATGGTTGGATTTTTACAGGGGCTTGTTGGAAGTGGTGGTCTGGGGATTACCCGATCAGTAGCTCCAACATTATATTATTTCTCATTAGGTGCATGCATGTACAGGATGATAATATAGTGAGACAAATGTGACAAAGTGATCTCTACATCATATTGAAATATAAATATACAGATAGAACTTTCTGACCTCTGCTGATTTTTGATCATTAATGATATTGACGTGTTCAACTCGACACAACTTCTTCAAGGCTTGGACTTAATAAAACATCTAATGTGTTCAATATGTTATTTACGGACTACACACGAATGGCCTCTGCTCGTTTTAACAAAAGGCACGATCTCATTAAATATGCAGTGCAGTTACAGATACTATAATCTCATAAATAAACAATGCCAAATATGTACATCGCTTGTGTATCACTTTTCTTAATTAATTGTATGCTTTATAAGCCAGAGTTAACTGTTAGTTACAGAAGACTTGGAATGGCGCTCCTCCCGGAGTATGCCTATTTCATGCTCTCAATAAAGGTCTATCAACTATGCTGATATTCTGTTATCTGTATGTAGTGTTACACAAACGTCGGATACTACAAGAACTATACCCGTAAAACAAAGAGGTATCTGGTAATATAAAAACTGTATTCACTCGATCACCAATCGGAATTAGTCGATGAACTTGTTTTAAGCGTAAGAACTGTGATATTTATTTTTACTATTAATGTGTAAATAGTGATGTGTGTGATATCATTTAGCCCGTATCATATTGTTAACTGTATGTTTGGCGCAACATTTAACCATATGCTTAACGCGCAACATTTCCTTGACAAAGGTATGTATACAACTGTCCGAAACGTTGGAAATTTTCCATATTGTGTGAACCATCATGGGCACTGTCATTGATATTTTAGCGTGATAATTATTCCGTCCTACCCCGTAACGGGAGTGCACGTTTGTACGACTTCATCCACAGTTGTTATATTGTTACCCCCCCTCCCCCTCTCTCTGTCTCTTGCTCTGGTAAATGCGAAAATAATTATCATAGAAAGGGTGGCATGCGCTCCAACAGCACAACTTTAAAGCGCAATAATAAAAGTAAATTACCTATACCACTTTAAAGCGCAATAATAAAACCTAATTACCTTTACAACGTGATTGTCTTGTTTAACATTCCAACAATCTTGAAATGCCTTCCTTGTTCCATGGCTTAATTATATTACTTGAAAATTTATATTTCTTTAGAAAAGATTTGTTATATAGCATCGTAGTTCTGGCGTTACCATTTTTTTTAAGTATGAGAGGAAATGGTCGATGAATCGTAACCCATGACAATTCATACTGCATTACGTTGACAGTCAGTTAAAACTATCTTTTTTTAATATCGTGAACACACCGACTTGACTTTCAAGTATTTGATTGGGTTTGTGTTATTGGATTGATTATTGTAAATCGAAAAAAAATACAACTATAATCTGCAACCAAAACAAAACAAACCTGGTCCGTTGTTTATATATTGATTTAACTTTTAACTCATATCAAGAGAGAAATTGGGTTTAACGTCCAGTCGACACAAATTAGGTCATCTAAAATATGGTTCAATTTTAATTCAATAATTCTTTAGCACTGGAATCAATCCCACGAGGTTGGACAGGCGACCCAACACCTCGTCACGTACAACCAGAGAATTGAAACCACGCCAATTGTCTCAATGAAATACCTCATGATAAAGTGCGCATGTGCTAACTATATGAACGTCAAATACAAGCTTAATCACAGAACAGGGCCGCTTTATCTTCAAAAGATAACAGGTTATCATAACGTAGATTTAGTAACGACATGGTTCTATTATCCAATGGTAACATGTAGATAGCTCTGTATCCAATTACACCTCAGTGGTATTTGTAAATAGTTTACATTATACTGGGGGGAGATTCGTAAATTGTATATATTTGCAAATAATAATATTGTTTAAAAAGAATAAAACATTAATCTTATGGTGCATTATATAGAATTTAGATAAGAGCTGGGCGTCCTAATAGTTAAACACAAAATAACGAAAGGTGAATATAATAAATTACTTTATTATGACCGTTTACGTATATGTTTCTATTTGCAAATAAACTATATTATTTATAATTCATTTACCATATATCAATTCACAATTCATCAAATACGCGATAGTCAAGTTGAAGTCGTAACGGAAATACAACAAACAGACGATCATTTCTTCTTACCCTAAAAAATACAAATTCGAACTAATTAATCCATCAAAATATTGCTTCAAATGCTGAATATTTAAACAGAAATATCGAATTCTAATTAAATTCTCGGATTATGCACTGCCCAAGTCTTTTCCATGTTTTTTTTATCTCAGATATTGGTGTACGCTTAAGCTCAACATCAAAAATTTATCAAAATATACATGAAATGCTCACAAACGCGGAAATCTTTACGTTCAACGTTTGACGTCACTTGAGCAGACATTTGAGTCCTGTATTCACTAAATAGCAGGTGCTCGGGGAATCCAGTATTTTCAAGTACGATTGGTTGTTTCGGCTTTCCATATATAACAATGTTGCTATACTTTTATTGGAAATAACCATCCGATAAATATTTTTCTGGGAAGGTATCTTTAAATAATTTGGTAGCCTCGGAACTATGATGCTATATAACACGTAATGTCTACAGAAATACAATTGGCCCACTGAACAAGGAAGACATTCGATGACTGTTGAAGATTTAATGTAGTCACGTGGTACAGGTAATTAAGTTTAATTATTGCGCTTTTAAAGTTCAATATTGATATTTCATACTTTACAGTACAATAGTAACCATAGTTGTCCAATACACAAACAGCATCATCAGGAGAAGGTGTCTTCTCACAAGCTATGAACTGAAAACGTAAAATAAAAAAGAAATTTAACATTGTACTCTCTCAGTACTGGCTGGGCGAATGAAGAAGGGACCAGAGAGAGAGAGAGAGAGAGAGGGGGGGGGGTGCAGAGAGGGAGATCGAGCACGTATTAAATCATTCGGCCACCCAACAAAAACAGTATCAATATAACATCTGTGAATGATGTCGTTCACGGTTGCAGGGTTTGGACGTATACAGCCGTTACAGGACAAGACAAAATAATAATTTTTTCTTAGTCATTCTAAAATAAATAAATAAATTATGGTTAAGCCTACAGAAAATAAATACGCGGTTGAGTTTCAACGTTTCGGTCTGACATAGGTATAGCTTTTTCAAGAAAATGAAATGCTTAGGCGCGGCGGTAAAAAGAGACGGGGAAGTCTCGCCCGATACATGCCAATATCGGGATCTTGAAAATGGGGGCGTACAAAAGAACGATATATTTACTGTTATCTTGCTATACAAGATGCAGCTGGTGCCCGAGTTTTCTTTATTTAATATTAATTCAAGGGGGTTTATTTCACTTGTATACTTGTTGAAATTTCTGTTATTATTTATATAGTTATATCATCATCAATGTATAGGAATGTGAAGTTTAGACTTTTAGCGACGTTATAATCAATATTTCTTCGTGTTCCTGAAAGCTAAATTCATATGTAAATAAACGTGCATTACCTGTGAATAGGGTGTGATCAGTTCCCAGTGGTAAGCCAATCATTTACTGTATTATCTAATCCCTATGAGAAAATGTGGCGTTGTCAATAAGAAGAGGATGTGTATAAATATATCAATTCTATTACAGGATATTAACTGGTGATGAATTATTCTGTGTCGATAACTTGACTTGCGTTGATTTGTAAGTTTGGATAATTTACTGTGAGAGACAAGTTTTTAAGTTGGTTGTAACATGTAGGTGAGTAATACTTACAGTGTACATAATAATGCATTTAGCAGTGGGAGGAATGTAGAAGTCCCAGCGAAAACAGGAGATTTGACATGCAACCTTACGCCGTGCCAAATGCAATTGCAGAATCGATCGACAGACTTTACAATACAAAGCGTGCGCGTTTCGCTTAGCCTGTAACATACACTCCGGTTTCCTCCCACTGCTAAAGACCCCTACGCACAAGCGAATTATTGAAAAAATTAAACCATATGTAAGTCCCGAAATGACCTAATTTGTGTCGAGTTGACGTTAAACCCCATTTCTTTCTCTCGCACAAGCAGTCGGGTAATCGATCGAAAGACCTTATAATACACTGGTGGCTAATACTTAGATTAGCCGTCTAAATAATTTGGGTTTGATTGTTTTTATATTGAATTTGTTTATAGAAAGAGGAACGGGAATGTAACACCGGATCAAAGGTGTGTAATGTTGTCTACTATTGGGTTTCTGGTTTCTCCTCGCCGCTAACTACCCCTGGAGATACGAAATAATTTTTATTTACTTTCATATTCAGGTTATAACAGGGATGGCATTCTGGATCACGTATATGGCGGTATTTGTCGGGGTCATATTGTTTGTTTTACAGAGCTGTGTTTGTTCTGAAATATGTAAGTTTAATTATATCTGTATAAATATTTTGTTTATAAAATACCAATGGAGGTGTCTACAAAAGGAAGTGACGAACACAAAAGGAAAAACACGAGTTAAGTTTCGATAGAACTGACTGAAGTAACGAGTGATAAAAATGCTCACTTATATTTCCTTCAAAGACCAAAAGTTGATCTTGTAAATTTTTTATTTTGCGTGTAGTGCGGTCCTCCTGCACTTACTATTAGAGACTGCGAGATGACATCATAAATTGACTGTGAATAACCAGAGAGAAAAACACACATGTTTATTTTATTAATGATTTAAGCAGTTGGTGATTATCTAATAATTATTTCTGGTTTCGTTTCCAGCCCGAGGTCTCAATCAACGAAATGCTTCATATACTAAATATGATGTTGTAAATAGCACCTATGTGCCAGATACATTTCTTGAAACTTTCTGTACGCTTCGGCAAATGGATTGTGCTCGGGCCTGTACAGAGAAAGCTGAGTGTGAGCGATATTTGTATTGTTCACGTAATTCATCATGTTATTTATATCAAGATGGTGGAGATTGTTTTATTTCTGGTGATACAACTGGTTGTTCCTGTTTCAGACAAGTTAGTAGTTAACATTAACCCAACCACTGAGTTCTCGAATCAGTACTGATTTACCTCCACCCCCCCCCCCCGCATATATTTTACTGTATTAGACTACAGGATGTTAACAGTCCCTGGTTGTGCCAACATGGTAATCTGTTTCACAGAGGATGACGAAAATCTTCTAATATCTCTGTAAAAGATGACTGCCTTCAACATGTGACGTCACAGCACGCGGCGTCAATCATTGGCTCAGTTGCGCGCACGAAAAAGGTAAACAAATTGGACGGAGTGAAGTAATCACATCTAGCTCATTGTGGGTAGTTTAAAGGCTCGATGTCTTTATTTGCTTGGAACCTTGAAAAAAACGAAACAGGATCTAAAAGCACATATTAATGTAATGTGAATGTATTGAAAGTCTTTTATATTCCTAGATGTAATAAACGTTCTGGTGAATATGTTTCTCCGTCAGGGCAGCTAAAATGTAGAATGATCTTCTAAAAACTCTTAAAGACGCACATAAAATCCTATTAATTTCAAAAATGTTTTGAACTGTTTTGTTGTGAATGCGCCTAGAAACACACATGTCTAATAAAGCGCTATATAAACCGAATAATAATATTCAATATTGAGATTTCCAATCAATTACATATCGTGAAATATCCTAGATATTTTTTAATAATCATCATTTATTTATATGTTTGTATTTGTTCATTACAAAACCATACAGTACGACTCGTGTACTGAATATTAAATATTGGATATTAGGATCAGATATTTTCACGACAAAACAACGATATCTGTTTTTATTGAAATTGCCCAATATTCAATTCTAATTGTTGTTTTTAATTCGGAATATCATGGAAAATATTGAGTTCCATAATTAGCTACTTTAATTAATATAATAACAATATTTTGGCCATTTAAGTTTGTTTGGATATTTGGTAATATTTGAACATTATTAATCATTTACGCAAATTAATAGTTTCATTTTATTTTCCCGTTAGTTTTAAAGCTTTGTATCTTTCGTGGGTCTTAAAATTGTTTTTTCTTATTAACAGACAATGCGGTGTGAGGACTCGAATTGTACGTGGTCACTGGGTAAGTATGGGGAAGGGTGTCAAGATATTATCTCCGGTAAAGTCAAAGTATTGAAATAGTTCTATAATTAACACCCAATTCTTACTTCATGTTTTAAGATGCGGTTTAACGTCCTACTGTTGTGATATTAGGACATTATTACGTCTAAACCAATTTGTACCCTAGACCTCGGTTTTTAGTCCCATACGAACGACTATAAATTAATAGCCAATGGTTACTCATGTTTTAAGATGTGGTTTAATTTCCTACTGTTGTGACATTCTTACTTGCAAACCAATTTGTACAAGGGACCTCGGTTTGTAGTCCCATACGAACGACTATACGTTGTTCCTTGGACCCGTCCATCACCTGCACCACTGACATAAGGAACCCCACCGGAAAAGCCGATGAACGTTCTAGACCAGCGACAGGATGGCAAAGTATCATGCAGCCTTCTTGGAGCGACATAAAGTTAGCTTGTGATTCGTGGCTTGTTATTCACCAATAATGAATCACGATTTAGTTTGTGGTTCTTTATTCACCACATACAGAATTAGTAATATAAGAAAGGCGCTTTTATAGTGAAATGAGCCAGGTGAATAGAAGGCCTTTTGCACGTATCGGTGAAATAAACTTCTTGTAATGAAGTGCGTTATCCGACACCTCTTACACACTTTTCATTTCCCCGAGTTATAATTATCCGATTCCTTGAGTCAACTCTAAAATCTTTAGGAAGTAAAATAACATTTGTATTTTCAGATTGTATTACCCCCATATCACCTTATTCTGATGAACATGTAATACCAGAATTTGACCAGTCTGTTAGTCGTTGGCGTATTGGTACCAATCTAACATACACATGTTCTCCGTCCTACTATCCTAGTGTAGACTGGACATGTAATATCAATGGTACTTGGGAGGAACCAGTCTGTAAAGGTAAGGGGTGCTGATTCATCTGTACTTTCCCTGAACAACGTCAAGGTGTCGTGTATCCTTCAGAGTTATAGGGGGTGCTCGATTGAGAGGAACCAGTCTGTAAAGGTGAGAGGCACTGATTCATATGTACTTTCCCAAGACAAATTCAGGATCCCATGTATCGCTTAGAGTTACAGGTGGTGCTCGATTGACAGCCCGGAACGTCCCAAATTGACAGAATTGAAACACGGATGTTTCAGCTGTCATGATTGGTTGAACACCCTTTCACTCGATTAACATTATTTTTGGAATTGAGAGATTTTAATTGGACCGCTGAATCGAGTATCTGCATGGCAGATGGCCCGTCTCATAAGAATCGTTTTGAGGTCGGATGGGAGCTGGTCCGTATATTTGTCGGTATCAACGTACAAATAAACATATATCCAAATATTGTCTGAGGTCATTGTGAACAGTTATAGTTATAAATATACGAATTTGAACTGATTTCCGCCTCATATACTATTCAAAAAAAGTAGGTGATATTTGATTTTGGGGGTATAATACTAAAATATGCAAATGACTACGAAAAAAATCACTATAGAACCTAACAGAAGAAATATTTCCAGTTACAGGTGACGCCCAAACGCACCAATAGCTACCGCATGGAATGCAGGTGAAGCTTGGGATCATCATGGGGGTCCAACCCAAGATTTGCACGACTCTGACTTTGAATGTTACAGTCATTGTGGCATTGAATTCCAGGGTGGAAACATCAGTTTAATTGTTTTAGTGACCAGAAAACAAATTTTGATATGCGCCGGCTTACCCAAAATGAAAAGTTACGTGCCCTTGGCATGCTACAGATCGGCACAACACAGGCGGTTGTGGCGCGGACAATGAATGTTTCTCAGTCTGTCATAAGCACGCTATGGTCCAGATACCGTGATACACAATCTATACAGGACAGACCACGCTCAGGTCGACCAAGGGCGACAACGCAAGCCCAGGATCGATTTATCCGTACCTTGGCCTTGAGCAATCGTGTCATCACAGAAAATCAGATCAGCGCTCGTCTTCAAACAGACACTGGTGTGAGAGTGAGTGGCCAGACGATTCGGAATCGACTGCATAGGGGTCACCTTCGCGCCCGACGTCCTCGCGTGATCCCCTGTTTGAGAGATCATCACATTCAGGCAAGACGTCGTTGGTGTAGGGATCGTCAATACTGGGATAATCGACGCTGAAGCAATGTGATGTTTTCAGATGAGTCAAGGTTCACTGTTGATTTTTTTGACAGACGTAGGAGGGTGCGGCGTCGTCGAAACGAGTGCTTTCAAGACGTTAACGTCATCAGACATGATCGATTTGGGGGTGGTTCTGTTATGGTGTGGGGAGGCATCACTGTTGCTGGAAGAACGGCTTTACATGTTGTTGCAGGCCAGTACTACCTTCACAACATCTTGGCAGTCCATGTTATGCCGTTCGCACGACGTCATGGCCGCCGTTTCATCTTCCAGGATGACAACGCAAGATGTCACAGGGCCAGGATCGTTACAGGTTACCTTCAACAACAGAACATCACCACATTACCTTGGCCAGCACTGAGTCCCGACCTCGCCCCCATCGAGCATGTCTGGGACATGCTTGGACAGAGGTTACGTCAACGTCAACAACGTCCTGCCAATGTCCAAGAACTTGCTGCTGCGTTGCAACAGGATTTGGACAATCTGGACCAAAATGACCTTAGACGTCTCATTAGGAGTATGCCACGTCGGATCAATGCTTGTTTGACAAACAGAGGAGGATTTACCCGTTACTGACTTTGTTGTGATGCTGTGGTAACTTTGCTGTTTGACCCCGGGTATCATTTTACCCTTATAATGGTCAGTCTGTGTCTTACTTAGTCTAACGATCATTTGGAATAAATCGATGAACGTGAACTTCATTTCATTTTGTCATTTGTTTCTTCGTCAGTTTCATTAGGTGACTTTAATAACACTTAAAAATCAAATATCCCCTACTTTTTTTGAATAGTATATAACAATTGTAAGTAATTGTTAATAGAGCTCATATGGAGCGATTCCACTCTTAACTGGTATATTATAGTCGCATCACTTCCGGAACCGGACATGAAATATCCATAACAAATCTGTTTAATATTATATCTGGAATTTGGTTGCGTATATAAAATTTGTGGACGTTGGTGTTTTCTATTAAATATATATCTCTATATTTAGAGGGTGATTATTAACTTTTTTTTTCAAATTTCAGCTTTGTCAAGTTGTGCAGAACTGTTTCAATGCAACCCGACTTATTCAGATGGGAAATATGTATTTAAATATCCCAGTTAGTATCTTTCTGTCAATTAAAGCCCGTCTTCATTACCCTTGCCGGCGCCTCATAGTACCTCATAGTACGATGTTCAACCCCATTTTATTTGATAATTTAGATCATATTTTATCGATACTTTATACAATTGTGATTGGTTTTGCTCGAAGGTGACGAGGCGAGGTTGTCCATCTGAAATGAAATTGTCGTATTTTGTCATCAGCTAAACGTGTGCAAATGTATTGTGGTGCATAAGGAACCATACTACGTTTGAAAAATACTGTCGACAGCACAATAACAGCCAACGAGACATGCATTTTAAATCCAAAAGTTTTAAAAAAATCGCACAAACAAAATTTACAGACAACAGTGATCCACCGTGCATCGATATGTCACGCCACGGTCTGTGTTCCCAGTTGTCTCTGTAAATATTTTAATTCGATAGATTCGTGTCTGTCGTACAGAAGATCTAATTATGTTTAAGGAAATGTATCTGTAAGTATGTTGATTATTCCATGAACTGTACTGTGTTTCTCATCTGTTGTTATTTCAGCAACTGACCATGATATGATAGTACAGTGTTTCGCAACATTAAGTACAACTTATGTATCTGTACAACCTAATACCACGTTCAGTTATTATTCAACTAATTATTCAGCATCTTGCCATCCAGATGAGAAAACATGTGGTTACAGATACTTCACTGCTATTCGAATAGTGATCATTCCCACTGTAAGTTTGTTCTAAATTGTTTATGCTATATGTTCGTTTTAGTGAAACAACTTTGGCTTATCTACAAATATTGCCAATAAATTAAATCAAGTGTTGTTTTTATCAAAATTATTACGGCCATTTGTAATTACGTTGTGTTATTCCTTGCGTAATTGAATTCACGTTAATACTTTGATTGGCTATTTGACTTTGTGGTGTTGTAATGTATTTGAATTTATAGAATTGTAATTTTGACTATATAGGATTGTAATGTATTAGATTGTGTAAGAATGTAATGTGTTTAACTTTATGGTGTTCTAATGTATTTGAGTAATGTAATACAGAGCGTATAGATTAAATTTTCTCTGTATCAAATCAGTGCCTTGAATGTCGATCCTGAGTTACGGCAGCTAAATCAAATATCTAGCACAACAGGTCTTTCTGTCACATCTTACGTATGCTGGTTTTCTAGATTTGAGTTTGGACCTTCAATTATCTAGTTAGTAAAAATATGACGTACGTAATAGAGATTGGTCAATCAGCCTAATGGCGTCCAAAACCACCCTTATATGGATAGCTGAAACTTACACTAGACACGTCATCCGTGGTATCTGTAATCAACATAGACGTGAATGTTTACGAAATTATGACTCTTTTTGTATAACAATCTGTCGCTCATTCGCTCCTGTTCATTTAAGTGCATATTAGACAACAAGACTTCTATACAGTGTGTGAATCTAATCATTAGTCAAAGATATTAATAAATACAATATACATGTAATATTATTATTACTTCAAAGAGCAGAAATTCTAGCAATATTGCTAAATTCCGCGTCCTCCCATCACACCCACCACTAACAACACCCTGATCTTGATGTAGCTATTATTGTGTTTGTAGAAAGTTTTGGCAACAACAGACCTAGCCTTTACAACTACTGACTGTGATGGTCCTTATCTGCAGAAAGCTGGTAAAAACTGTGACCCCGGGTGTGAAATCCCGGAACCTGGTATATTTCAGATAGATCTGCGTGGTACTGGTCTTAAACATAATTTACTTGTAAGTAATGTATTAATGACCGATTAATTAATTAACTGTGAGAAACATAACTGCTGATTTTCAGATTTTTTCAAGACTTGTCAATGATTTGTTTTATCGCAACTGATATAGCTATGCCCAATTGTTATCAAGTGTATGACCTTCGATCTGTTTTTCACTTTTCTGTTTATAGTATACTAGAGGCTATAATTGTTTGATATTTATATTTTATATTTTATTTAGGCGGTACACGCTGGACAAGTTGGTTTCTCGGATAATGAACAAGTAGTAACATGTAATTGTAGTATTTGCCATGATCGTTGTTACGCTATTTCAATTTTAAGATTATTGCCGGCAAATGGAACAGGTACTATTAGTTCATCTTTAATACGACTTAATATCTTTGATTTGGTTGAAAAGTAAGACGTTAACCCTCATTGCTTTTTATTGTGCTGAAAAATGTCGATTTGATTTTATTTGGTTTGTGGTGTAACAATCAGTCCTCCGTTAAGCAGTTCGTAAACAAGTCGACAAACGTAAGACGTTTTAGATGTTGATTTGGGTTGTGGTATGAAATTTTACGTCGATTGATTGGTCACCCAGCCGTCGAATCAGTAAATGAATATCAAAATACAATTCGTAAGCAAGTCGACTGTTCAAGAATTATTTCAAAACAAACATTTGATATGGTTGAAATCTGGGATAATAAGTTCCTCTTAGATGTATTTATACAAATTCAACATGTAATTACAGACTGACCAATCGAGTCTATAACTAATGGTGTTCAGATCATCAAGATCAATTCAATCTGTCACGTATGCTACATATTCGGTTAAAGTTGTTCTACCGCATCTTAAGATATTTTAGCATTCATCAGTCTGGTTGGTTGAGAACAGCATGATGTTCACCCTGTATGTTCGATATTCATTTGAAGTTGTTCTTCATCAGTCTGATTGGTGTAGAACAGTATGATGTTAAATCTCTGTCCATCCATTCCTGTATGTATGGTAAATGTTATCTCAAATATAGTTTTTCTACTTTCACTTCAGATATCGATTATACCAACACTACCATACCATTCTGTCTTTCAAGATCCTAGATACCAGAGGTCAAGAGATTAATACTGAACGGAACTGATAGTCATTTAGGAGTTTTATTTTTATTTTCCCAACATAGAGTTGGAAGCAGACTAAAGGACCTACCAATCATTAGCTTTTGGGTCTAAATAAAGATTAAACTAGAACCGATTTGGCTTGCTGTTTTACTTCCAGTGAATCCTAGTATTTAATATTCCCTTGAAAATCGTGCATATGGTTTTAGCGATTGTGTGTCTGGGAGGGGTGGGAGATTGCGAAGAAAACATTTCAAAGCCTTAATCTTATTTGACGTGCTATCCTGGAGGCTCCGGGGACGCTCGATTCAGAGTCTAGAAGGTTCCGAACTGACAGAGTTAAAATCGAGTGACGCGGAATTCAGTCCTGTCACAGTTCTGCCAGTCCGTACAGCTGATGTGGAGTGAGTAGAATCATGACGTATTCCTAGGTAAAAAATAAGTTTCAGCTGTCATGATTAGTTGAGATATTTTTTATACAGTCGGCACATGCGCTGTACTTCGAAATTCTCCTTTTCACTCAACTGACACCAGGTTTGGAATTGAGAGACTTAAATTCCGGAACTGTGAATCGAGTATACCCAGTGTGTTCTATCCCTGGGTTGAAGTAGAAAGTTCATCGGGACTTCCCGCCGTGATTCACTCTTGTCAGCGACGCAAGGGACAACGTGCAGTCGTTATGCTGGGACATACAAACGAGTTCCTGTGCACGTAACTTTGGGATTTTACAGGGGAGTGCGGGTCTCGAGGATTACCCGATCAGTAGCGCCGACAGTATATTATTTCTCATTAGCTGAATACATGTACAGGATGAGAATAGAGTTTGGTAAAAAGGGCAACAATGTTTCGAATACCCCTTCACCGTGGATTTCTGTGGGCAAACAAAGGACAAAGGTAAAATAAATCCTGGGTCACTAACAAAATCAAAACCAAACAAAAATAATACTAACTCACATGTAGTTAACAACTCGACTTAATTTTACGAAATCAAATAATTACTTCTGCCTGATACATCCAATACAAGAACTGCATCCGCTGAATTTTATTACATAATGACAGATGCTAGAGACGCATCGTACCACCTTGACACGTGATATCAACCTGCTATCGACACCCCTGGTGTTCTTGGTACAATTCCTTTTGTCATTATGTAACCTTAACTTGTTTTATTTAACTTTCATTGATAAACAAACTCTATTGAATGTGAAACCCGATATGATACATTAGCCAGGTGTCTTAATACGATCCTTTGTCTTGGAGGGTTCATAAACCAAGAAGGAAAACGACATTGTTAGTCGGAGGCTAGGGGGCGCCTAGGAGGTACCTCATGGGCGCTAGGCAGGGTTCGAGGAGATGAGACGAGGCGGGAGCTTCCGGAGTTAGCACACTTATGCCAAGCCAAGCTAAGACATGACTCCCTCCATACAAGTTAGTTCTGGGGTCGTTTACATTACGATGTTTGTACCAAATATGTAAGAAACAGAATCAAGGTATTATTATACATTATACCAGTGTTGTCATCATAAAAGTGATCAAAGACACAATTCTGTCACGCACCTGACTCTATACTCATTGGACGTGCAAAATCCCCCCTCTCTCTCTGAAATGTGAAAATAAATCGTTTCGTAATTATTCTGCTTGCGTATTGTGTACTTTTGTACTGTAAAATTTATACTTGAATAAGCATGCACTTCAACATCACCACTTTAAAAGCGCAATAATAAAACTTAATTACCTATACCACGTGACCACATTGTCTTGTTTAACTTTTTTTAACAATCTTAGAATGTCTTCCTTGAAAATCTATATTTCTTTAGAAACGATTTGTCGCATAGCATCGTAGTTCTGACGTTATTTACGCGTAAGAAGAAATGGTCGATGAATCCTATAGTCATTTTATGTTATTTCTGTTACGACTTCAAATTGACTGTAAAATATTTAATTTACATTGAGTAAAGTGGGTAAGAGGAAATCAACTTGACTGTAATGTATTTGATTAATTATGAGTAAAATGAGTAAGACGAAATGCTCGATGAATCATAACCCAAGACAATATATGCAAAAGCAATAAACAAAGTAAAAGTCAAAGTAGACCTTTATGACGATCTACAGTATCTATTAGTCTATAGTACGAAATGAGAGATAATACTCAAGTAACATTAGAGATTCAGCCACATGTTATGTATCTCTCTATAATTTAATTTAAGCTATATAATCTACTTTAGCCAATATAATTTGAACTTTAAAACTTTTACTACACCCTATTGTATGACCCGAACTAAAATACCCGATTTCCCGTTAAAGGCTCAATACCACCCTTGTTGTAACTGAATAAACTGTCCCAATTTTTATTCTGGTCAACTAATTGTATCATTTTACAATATTCCAATGAATTGATGATACAAATTTCATCTTAACACACCTAATCTTAAAAATTGGAAAAATTCAACTAAATGATTTGAAAAGTCTCGAACGTAAACCTTTTCAAGTGAAATAGGATGTAATGAATCATTGACACAACAGGTAGGAGACTTTGATGTCTAGTACTTAGAATAAGGCTATTATTTATTTTCTCTAGCTGCCAAGCCAGCAAGAGTGTTATTGTCCCTTTAAAGTTTGTATCTTATCAACCCCCTTTATTTCTGCATCTACGAACCTCAGAACTATTTATGTATATAATTGTATCGAACAAAGTTACGTTCCGATCTTCCACCAATCTTGTCCTGCTAGAAATAACCTACTTTCACAATGGGTTAGGTTTAACAGCTTAGTGCTAGTTCTTTTCATTAGAGCATTCTGTCCATGATTTCACATCTGTGGATATGGACGTACATATATGTGAGCAGTGACATCCCTAGACAATCACCAATGGCTGTCAACTGCTCTAATTTCTAATTTGCCAAATAGAAATAGATTTGGTTAACAATTTGGCTAAAGCAATTCTGCACTTTACACATAAACAATGGGAAAAAATAAGAAAAAACTCCAACTGACTAAAACATATCCAAAAATTTTCTTGATTTGGTGAACAATTTGGCTCATGAATTCTTATGTCAAGGGCAGTCACTGTATATGGGCATTGATGTTAGACTAAAGCCTCTGATTTAAACTCGCTAAATACCCCCAAATAGCAAAATATAGCCTCTCTATTTCTCTCCCAATACCATACGTATACAATTACTAAAATGTATTCTTTCATATTTTGTATTAAAAACGAATCCAATTTGTAAATATTGAAAATAATTTCTGTTTACACATCGCGATTAAACAAGTGTTAAATGTATCGAACACTTGGTCACTCCAAATGCGTAATCCTACAAGACATGCACATCATTGATACACACATTAGCAATCGATACAAAAAAACAGTTTCGACTGGTTTTATTTTCGTATTATATGACATAAATTTTAATTTTTACAAATTAGCTGATAGCAAATACCGCTAAGAACTATCTAAAAAAAAAACACGTTTTGTAAACGAGACATGTTTGCCAAGCCTCGTTCTGAACAAAATACCTCGTTCCAATAACGTGGCAATTTAAAAAAAAACTCGTTTCGGAACTCCAGACAAACGAGGCAATCTTTTTACCTCGTTTGGACAGATATGCCGTACGAGGCATTTTGAGGTTTATAGTGCTAGACTGTCGTGCAACCAGGCGCCACAAACCATGACGTTGCGCCCCGCAATATTCAAAGGAACCAAGATCGGTGATTTATAAAAAAAAGAAGTTTTAAAACTTGTGATTGTTCGTAAAACCGTACCATAATCCTTGAAGTTACACTCGATACATGCCAATATCGGGATCTTTGGGATATAAACCTATATTTTTAGTTTCGTCAAAACGGATAAAAATTGTGACCTGTAGACTGCTCACGGACAGGCATATAAAAAGGAAGATAAACGAGATAAGACAAGGCAAAAAGGGTTATAATTAAAATTTAGGAAAATAAGGTATTATTCAACTATTTGAATACCAATCCGAAATCAATGTCACATACAAACTGAAAAAAGTTATTGAAAATGCTTGTTATTTTTCGTAAAAACGGATATGTCACATCTATTTGCTGATTACACAATTTTGCCTTTACCGTTTTTTTAGGATTTCGAATTTTGTTTAATGGTTTGGATTATTCAAACTTTTTTTATTCTATATCTATAAGAAATTAAAACTGTGTACGTTGAAGAATGAAACCAAAGAAATGTATTTTAATAAAAACGTATAATAAGGGGATAGTCCAGACAGAATTAAGAAAACACTAAAATGATTTTAACGATTAAAGAAATGCTAGATTATGACTCGAATAACCAGTATCGAGGTAACGATGATAAACAATCAATGCACACACCCTCTCAAAACTAAAAATACCACTAATTTCTCAAATAATGAAGTTATTAGACTGAAATTTTAAATATATTCTGAATGTCGCTTAGTATTAAACCCAATAATTGTGTGTCCATAAAATTATACCTTGTGCTAATATTCACTTAGCATAATCTTGAAATAGTATATTACAAAATGGCAGTTCTTTATCTAAATCTTACATAATGCATCTTTAAGTAACATATAGGTGTTATTAAATTATATCATAGTACAAAATATATACTTCAAGTATGTCAAACATGGTATGTTGATTTTTTTATTACGTAATTGTGTCCCGAACATTGGCAGTGTATGTTAAATAAATAAATCTTATTCCAAAAAGAAAAAGTTCTTTACCGTTACTTATTGATACAAATCGTAATAGCTGTGAAAATTGTCAAGAATAGGATACATTATATAAAGTAATTTCATGTTTGTTACTATAAAGGAACGGACGATTAAGAACTTCAAGACTCAATCTGTCCGATATTAAATTTACTGTTATTATTCTTAATATCAATGTGAGGAAAAAATACAGCTCTTGTTCCCGAAATTTCGTTATTAAATATTCATTCAGAGGGGTATAATTCACTTTTATACAGAATTTTCCGTTATTACTTATACTTTGTTATATCATCAATGTGTCGGAAGATGAAGTTTAGTCTTTTCGCTATTTTATATTCAATATTCTTTATTTATGTTCCCGATAGCTGAATTAATATGTATCTGAATGTACATTAGCCATGAAAAGGGCGGGATCGGTTCCCGTTGGTAAGCCAATCGTTTGCTGTATTATCTACTATGTTGTTGCCAATAATAAGACGTACACCATTCGCTGGTTTATAAATATATTAATTCTTTTACAGGATATACGCTGTGAATAACCGGTTCTGTGTCGATAACTTGACAAGAGTTGATTTGTATGTTTGGATAATTTATTGGGTGAGACTAGTTTATATGTTTGTATGTTTGGATAATTTATTGGGTGAGACTAGTTTATAAGTTGGCTGTAACATGTAGGTGAGTATTAATTACGGTGTTCTTAGAGATTTTCCTAAAGATAGTGGGACACGTGTGTGTGTGTGAGAGAGAGATGGGGTTTAACGCCGACTCGACACAAACCAGGCGTTTGTCCTGTTTTTGCATGACTTAAGGTTTTAAAGTTAAAACAAATAACGATGAATAAAAAAAAGTTAAAGTATAAATCGAGAATACCCAAAACAAATCAGAAAATTAAAGACGAAATTATTTTGAACATTAGACAGTATATATTACTTTAGGTTAGTTTGTTGCATATCATTAAACACCAGGAATATGTAAGTAAGCGGTTTAGAAGTTGAGATATTTGTAGATATAGGTTCTTAAATAACGGAAGTTTCGAGAGAGAAAACCCAACACAAACTAGGTCATTTTGGGACTAACATATGGTTTCATTTTATTTCAATAATTCGCTTGCGCGTAGGGGTCTTTAGCAGTGGGAGGAAACCGGAGTGTCCGGAGGAAACCCACGAGGTTGAGAAGGCGCCCCTATGTCCATGCCACATACGCTCACACCAGGGCTCGAAACCACAGCCGCAAGCCAGAGGAGACCGGCCAGTTAGAGACGGAAGTTTGGACATTAAACACAGCCACTATAATATATGTGTGGCAAATGGTTCCTATGCAAATTGGAAAACCCAGGCAATCTGTAACATCTGGTGAAAAGTAGTGCATTTGTCCGCAGGATGCACAACATGTTGCTAACCTATGTGGATGTCTGTTTTAAACTGAATCACCAGATTAAACTTATTCATATACAGACCATATATCAGACAGCTGAAAATCGTCTACGTAGTTGTTGCTCGAAGGGCCGGTTGGACACAAAATGGAAAAAAAATTGTCCATTTTGTCCAAAACGCTTTTTCTGCTGAACATAATATGGGGGAGAGGCGGGTATTGGACCGACCATAGAGCCATGATGATCATATTGTATGTGGCCGATGGCTTTAACGGGCCGCCACGCCATCACTGGAGTCTGGAATGGGATGGTACAATAGACTTTCTGTGTCAAGTGTGCTGGGTGTGTCATAATTGGGAATCCTAGAATTCCGAATTTCAACCGAAAATTTCATCGAATTCACCCAAAACTGTCTTCCAAAAATGTACTAATAATTATTAAGTCACCTGCACCCTGTTTGTGGGGATACGCAAGAATCCAAAATTCAAAAACAGCTTTTATGATTTTCATTTCCCTGTATCGTGGCCTTCCATCACAAGAGGAATCAACTAGCGCTCCCGGCAACACAAATGGGACATTTTTCAATGGAAATATTCCTGCTGATTCAATAGTCCTAACTGATTAATCGAATGGGCAAAATTTTCTTAACAAGTCCCATTTTTAACAAGTTACATTCTCTTGACTCTTTACGGTACAATGATAATACGTTAATTAAAGGTGTTAAATGATCGCTAATATTTCAGACCTAGAAATTGACCCAAATGGGTCACAATGCATATAATAACGTGCACTGGTTGTATATGAAATGATTTACATTCAATTGTTTTCATATTGACTCTAATGTCAAATCAATTACGTCCAGTGAAATACAGCATGGGCCTCAACCCAATAGAAAATTTTCTAGTGTCTGGTTATTCTAGTCTATTGCGCATGCTCTCTAGATAAGTTATGCTATCGCCGTTTCACTCGGCAAACCTCGGAAGATTTCGGACAATCTAAATTCGGCTGTATGATGAATTCCGCCATATTGGAACTACTTTAAAGGTCCCGGATGAAACATGGCTGCGCCCATTCCGAACACAAGTTGGCGACCTGTTTGGCTAGCGACCTATTCGAACGAAATTACACTTCTATTCTGACCTAAAGGAATGGATAAAAAATAATATATTCTACCTTCATTTGATAGACATAACGTTGGATTTTATTGGTTGATAAATAGATGAGTTAAGGCGACTGTTGTCTTTATTCTAAATAGGTTTCCAACGAACAGGTTGCAGCTCGATCGGTCGAATAGGTCGCTAGCCGAATAGGTTCCCAATTTGTGTAATAGCGTCAAGTTTTCCTGTTAAAGTAAACCGGTAGCCGCATCGCAAATGTATGGGCGTAGGTATATATCACTTACTGTCAGGCTAGATGTAGTTTACGGAATCTGCCGAGATTTGCCGAGTGATCGCCGTTTGAGTTGGAGTCGTGGAATTTAATTAGCCTTGTTCATCCTGGTCACTTGTTACAAGGGACGCTGACGCGTACTATGGTAAAGGATTCGCGTACCAATGGTAAAATGTTTATTTTTCTTAAATATTGGATATCAGAAGCCTACTTTTCCAAGGTAAGATAACAACATCAATGTTGATTTGAATTGAAAAATAATTCGTGTTTCCAACGTGTAAGAATTTGGATGATATTGAATTAGAGACTTAGCTACTTTAATATATAATATGACGATATGACAATTTCACAGGTTGGTGGTTGTAAATTACTTGCAGGTCGGGGTTTTGGCCTAAGTTAATTGATTTATGAAATAATTATTTGACAGATTATAATCAGGGGCCTATTTCACGAAATTTTAACTAAGATAAGATCCCAATTTTAGTAATTTGATTGGATAATATTAGATTGATTTTAGTGCTTAGCCAATCAAATTTTAAGTATCTACTAAAATTGGATTTTATCTTAAGTTAAAATTTCGTGAAACAGGCCCAGATGTGCCACCAAATCGCACATTTAGGGTTCAGTTTTCAAAAATTTCAGGGGCCAGAGCCAAGCGCCCCCTCCCCCACGTCCGGGCTCCTCGGTCAGTAAAAGGGACCGCTCCGACACGGGAGCCCGGGCCAATCCGACCCTGGTTGTTTCTAAGGTAAAACAATTGATTACCTTCCTTTATGACATCTTTAAATCTTTGCTAAGGTTCAAACATGGCACACATGGTTATATTAACATTTAATTTAAGACATTCCGTTTACCAATTGGTGAACGTCAACATTATCTTTGTGGATATAAAATCATGCTGTTATGTTATACATAGCATGTAACACACACTGGTGGCTAAAACTTAGATTAGCTGTCTAAATACTTTATCTATGATTGTATTTATATTGATTTTGTTTTTAAAATACTTTGGCTATGTTTGTAATAATATTGATTATTTGTAATAACATTGATTAAGGCGCGGACATCTAACAAACGATCTAATGTGTGTTATGATGTTTTCTGTAACAGCTTTTCTATTGGGTTTTTAAAAAGAGGAATGAGAAACGAACACCTGATCTACGGTCTGTCATGTCGTCTGCCTTTACGACTTTTCTATTTGGTTTCTGGTTTCTTCCCACCGGCCACTAACAACCCCTGGAGATATGAAATACGTTTATCCAAAAACATTTGTATTTACTTCCATATTCAGGTTATAACAGGGATGGCTTTCTGGACCAAGTACATGACGCTATTTGTCGGTGTCATATTGTTTGTTTTGCTGAGCTGTGATTGTTCTGGAATATGTAAGTTTAATTATATCTGTATATTTTGTTTATAAAGTAATTAATGAAGATGTCTACAAACGGAAGTGACGAACACAAAAGGAAAAAACGAGTAATCTTTCTATGGACATGACTAAAATGACGAGTGATAGCAAATACTAGGGCGAATGGCTGCTCACTAATAATTCCTTCGAAGACCAAAAGTTGTTAGAGACTGTGAGAGGGTATCGGAAATTGACTGTCACTAAAACAAGAGAAAATGTATGTGTATTTTATTAATTATTTGAGCGTATTAAATAAACAATAACATTTCTATCAATGGTAAATAGTGGGTGATTTTCTCGTAATTATTTCTGGTTTCGTTTCCAGCCCGAAGTATCAATCAACGAAATGCTTCATATAGTAAATATAGTGTTGCGATTAATAACTATGACTCGAGTAGATTTCTCGAAACCATTTATACGTCTCGGAAAATGGATTGTGCCCGGGCTTGTACAGAGAAAGCTGAGTGTGAACGATATTTGTATTGTTCACGTAATTCATCCTGTTATTTATATCAAGATGGTGGAGATTGTTTTATGTCTGGTGACACAACTGGTTGTTCCTGTTTCAGACAAGTTAGTAGTTTAAATTAAAATGAATCAACGATTGGGTTCGACTCATTATTAATGCCCCCCCCCCCCCCGTGATTATTGAAATTGACCAATGTTCAATTTTAATTGTTTTTAATTTTGAATATTATGGAAAATATCGAGTTCGAGATTTAGCTACTCCAATAATATAATAACAATGTTTTGGCCTCTTCAGCTTGTTTGAATATTTGGAAATAATTGAAATATTATTATCAATTACGCAAATTAATAGTTTCATTTTATTTTCCCGTTAGTTTTAAAGCTTTGTATCTTTCGTGGGTCTTAAAATTGTTTTTTCTTATTAACAGATAATGCGGTGTGAGGACTCGAATTGTACCTGGTCACTGGGTAAGTTTGGGTAAGGGTGTCAAGATACCATTTCAGGTAAAGTCAAAGCATTGGAATAGATTTAGAATAAATATCCAATGCTTACTCATGTTTTAAGATGTGGCTTAATGTCCTACTGAAATTCTTACGTGTAAACCAATTTGTACAAGGGACCTCGGTTTCTCATGCCATACGAACGACTTGCCAGCTCCTTCCTCCTGAACCAATGATAAAAGGAACCCCAACGGAAAACCTGATGAACGTTCTAGGCCAACGCAAGGATCGAACAAGGTATCCACAGTTAAACACCCACTGTGACCCTCTCCAAAGATAAAAAGACAGAAAAAATACCTGGCTTGTTTATTCACCAAAAACCTGATGAACGTTCTTGGCCTCGAAGGTTTAACCGAATGGTATAGCGTCATGTAGCCTTCTTTGGGCGATGTAAAGTTAGCTTTTTATTCACCAATGACGAATCAGGATTTAGTTTGTGGTTCTTTATTCACCAGATACAGAATAAGTAATATAAGACAGGTGCTTTTATAGTGAAATGAGCCGGGTGAATAGAAGGCCTTTTACACGTATTGTTAAAATAAACTACCAACAATGGCGTGCGTTATCCGGATCTCCCAATACACACGTGCCATAACACCGATTTATAATTATCCGAATCTTTGGGTCACCTCTAAAATCTTTGGGTACTAAAGTAATATTTGTATTTTCAGATTGTGTTACCCCCGTCTCACCTTATTCTGATGAACATGTAATACCAGAATTTGACCAGTCTGTTAGTCGGTGGCGTATTGGTACCAATCTTACATACAGATGTTCTCCGTCCTACTATCCTAGTGTCGACTGGACATGTAATACCAATGGTACTTGGGAGGAACCAGTCTGTAAAGGTGAGAGGCACTGATCAGCGGTACCCCCCCCCCCCCACACACACACACATCAAAGTTATAGGGGTGATTGATTGTCAGGTCAGTCCGGAACATACCCAATTGACAGAATGGCGATCAAGTAATACGGAATTCAGACCAGTAAGAACGGTGTGAGTAGAATCGTGACGTATTTAAAGCTTGCGATTTTTTTATTCAGTCGACACATGCGTTCCACTCCCAAATTCTCCTTTTCACTCTGACCGTTTAAACGAGTATCTCCATAGAGTTGAATAAAAGGGCAAATACCTTGTTTCAGAAGAATCTTTTATCGTTTCAAGGTCGGAGGTGGGAAGGTCCCTGTTGTTGTCGGTATTAACGTACAAATAAACATATATCCAAATATTGTCTGAGGTCATTGAGAGCAGTTATGGTTACGAATATACGAATTTGAACTAATTTCCGCTCATATAACAAGTAATTGTTAATAGAGCTCATGTGAAGCGATACCACTCTTAACTGGTATATTGTTGTCGCATCACTGATAATTAGTCACGAAGTATCCATAACAAATCTGTTTAATATTATATCAGGAATCTGGTTGTATATATAACATTTTTCGACGCTGGTGTTTTCTGTTAAATTTATCCTCTATATTTAGATGGTGATTATTAACTGATTGGTATAATTTATATTTAGATGGTGATTATTAACTGATTGTTATATTATATATTTAGATGGTGATTATTAACTAATTGTTATACTCTATATTTAGATGGTGATTATTAATTGATTGTTATACTCTATATTTACATGGTGATAAGTAACCATTTTGTGAATTATGACTGTTCTATTCCAGCTTTAACAACGTGTACAGCATTGTTTCAATGCAATCCGGTATATTCAGATGGGAAGTATGTATTTAAATATCCTGGTTCGTATATTTTTACAGATAGGTAGTACATTATTCCCCATTTTATTGGATAATTTAAATCATATTCTATTGGTACTGTATACAATACCCAGGGGTCGCTTTCAGTCAATGTCGATACACTTCAGTTTGGGGCATTGATTCGGTTCCTTGCGCTTAAGTTTCGGGTATTTAGTCAGATTTTATACTTACGCTTGAGGCATTTGTTTGGTTCCCCAGACTTAAGTCTGGGTTATTGGCAAGTTCCTTACACATCAGTTTGAGGGATTGATTTTTACCTCAAGCCAGGCATTTAAATGATATAAGATCCAAGATTGCAGTGGCAACCCCGAAGTTATGCTGGGAAAATATAGCTGGGGTCGTTTAATGTGGATTTGCCTTTGTTCATCAAACACCAGGAAGGAGGCTTTATCTTACACATGAATCCCAGATTTAATTGCTAAAAGATCTCAGATAGAAGCGACAACCCCTAGGTTATGAAATTGTCTTTATTGTCTAAAGAACAAGTTAATATGTTCGATCGTTAGTTTTGTGTGTGTCGTACAGAAGACCTAATTATTGTGTTGATTATTCCAGGAACTGACCGTGACATCATAGTGAAATGTTTCACAACATTAAGTAGAACTTACGTACCTGTACAACCTAACACAACGTTCAGTTTCTATTCAACTAATTATTCAACATCTTGCCATCCAGATCAGTATACATGTGGCTACAGACGCTTTAGTGCTATTCGAATATTTCTCCGTTCCACTGTAAGTATGTTCAAGGATTCTGTCTAACCTATTTTTACTATATGTACGTTTTGAACTTAAAAAAATGCTACAGCAACATTGATTAGCGGTTTGCCGAAAGTCATTTGCCGGCTGTAATGTATTTGACTTCAAAGTTGTAATTCTGACTATATATTATTGTAATTCTTACTTTATGTAATTGTAATTCCTACTTTATGTTATTGTAATTCTTACTTTATAGGGTTGTTTTTACTACTATCAAGTCAAATACATTACAACCCTACCAAGTCAGAATTACAACCCTACCAAGTCAGAATTACAACCATGTAAAGTCTGAATTACAACCATGTAAAGTCAAATACATTACAACCGACAAATGACTTCCGGAAAGGTCAATATTAGGCCATTCGTGGCCGCCATCTTAGATTTTCGGCTCTCCAGGAGATAGCCGTAGATTTAAGAGGTAGCAAACTACAAATATCTTCACTTAGGTCCCTTCTAACAGCAACCATCGTCAAACCTTGTTCCCCGACAATTGGTCACGGATCTGGGAGTAATACACTTTTAAGCGTATAGTTTAAATTTCCGCCGTGTCAGATCAGTGTATATAGAATGGGACTGCTCCACCCCTACCACAACATCGCCACCCCAACAACACCTTTTACCAACACGACCACAAACGTAAATCACTTCTACGCCCCTGATTTAGATTTAGCTGTTACGAAATTAGTTTATTAATGTTTCTTTTTATAGGGTGTGCTTTTTACTACAGACTTCAACTTTACTAATACTGACTGTGATGGTCCTCATCTGAATATAGCTGGTAAAAACTGTGACCCTGGGTGTGAGATCCCGGAACCTGGTATGTTCCAGGTAGATCTGCGTGGTACTGGTCTTAAAAATAAATTATTTGTAAGTGATGTATTAATATTTTTGTCCCTGACAGCCCGACAGAGAGAAGGGGGAGAGAGAGAGAGAGAGAGAGAGAGAGAGAGAGAGAGGGAGACAGAGTGAGACATCGAAACAGCCACAAGATTTTATCGTGGTATTACTTGTAAACTAGTTTCAGTCGTACTAAAGACGGTATGACTGTATACGCCCGCAATGAAATATACCGCCCAGCTGTATGTACGTAAGCCCGCCTGTCTATTAGTTGTCCCTTTCTAGCGCAGTATAGAATGGGTATCTGAAATTGAGATTTTTATCTTTTTTTTCTAGAATTGTCAGTGATATATGTCCAATTATTATCAAGTGTACGACCTTCGATATATTGTTCACTTTTCTGCCTAATACTCTAAAGACTTCGCGTGTTTGATATTGATATATATTTTTTATTTAGACCTTAAACTCTGGACAGGTTGTTTCCTCGGACAATGAACAACTATTAACAGCTACTTGTAATGCTTGTGTCGATATCTGTCATGCTATAACAATCGAAAGGTTTCTGCTGGCAAATGGAACAGGTACTTATATTTCAATATAGTTCATTTTTCATACGATAAGGCGTGTTTGGTTTGGCTGAGAAGTAGGACTTTAAACCCCATTTGTTTTAATGTGCTAAGAACTATCGATGTGATTTTATTTTATATGTTGATTTGTTTTGTGGTGTGACAATCAGTCTTCCGTTAAATCTGTTATACCTATTGATGGTTCGACCGACCCACTGTCGAATAAGTAAATGAACACGAAAATACAATTCGAACAAGGCGACTGTTGCATACTTATAGAGACAAATCCATGAGAATGAGCTGCTGTTACTTTATCTTGGGAAATGTCCGTTTTCATGCTACAGGTTTGGTTAAAGTTTGACTTTAGCTTTAGACATGTCTGTCGTCATCAGCCTGGTTGGTGTAGAATAGTATGTTGTTTAATCCCACTGTCTACTTTCACTTCAGATATCGATTATACCAACACTACTATACCAGTTTGTCTGTCAAGATCCTAGATATCAGAGGTCAAGATACCAATACTGAGCGGAACTGATACCCATTGAGGATAAAGCACATACCCACTTATAACATTTGGGTCTAAATAAAGTTTAATTTCAAGTTAAGTCAGTAGAATAGATATCAACACATTAAATAAGAACATCTGATTAATCAATTTAATTAAAGCATCAGAAGTTCCTATATAATAATCTCCAACCCACATAAATTATTAATCAATCTTTAATAGTCTGGTTTCTTATAAACATTGGTTAATTCGGAGAAGTACACTGGAATTAACCATCTGTGTCGTGCTTTTGACCCCCCCCCCTGTCTTTGTACCGTTGATTACAGAATAAACATCCATAAGTGTACAAATGTGTTGTTATTGATATGTTCCCATTTGAATATTGTTCACTATAAGAAACAAAGTAAATAAGATATGTTTACAGGATCATTTTGTTATACGAAAAACTAAGTGATTCGTTTTCTATGGTGCTCAGTATATCTTCTATACATTTTTGCAATTTAGACAGAGAACCTGTAGCCGTTTTAGAGTCCGTTGGTTTAAACCCCAGATACAGTTTGGATAGAGATGAATGCAGTTGCACAGAGATGAAAATCTAATCCATGTCTGCGAGCTAAGTCACCAACTGGAAGCGTATAGAACTGTAAACAGAATTTGACCCAATAAAGACCCCTGTGGGACACCTTTATATAAGACTGTTGGGGTTTGTTTTGATGTTATCAATGATAACTGATTGATGGCGATTACTCAGATATGAAGATAGCCATAGGAAGGCATCACCGGTAGCGTAGCTCCAACACGTTCTTTAAGAGTTTTAAGAAGAACTTGACGGTCAGTTGTGCTGAAGGCTGTTGAGAGGTCCAACAAAACTAGAATAGCTGCCCCAGTGGCATCTCTTGAGTGAAGGGCTGTTTCAGTACTGTGACCTGTTCTGTATGCAAACTGCGTGACAAATTGCATTCATTATATACAACCACTGTATCTGTGAATAATTAGTTCATGTTACTCCATCTTAGGGAGTTTTATTCAATTCACTCGCAACACGATCATCTAGTGATCTAGAGAAAAAGTAAATTTTGACAAAGGGACATTCACCATGATGACAGGTTATCAGGGTTGTCAATGTTGCTATCTACCAATTTGACAATGGTGTGAGTCTAGTATAGGAGACCATGTAGTATTGTATATTTTATAATGGTCTGACGTTAGCATATGTGACCATATAATATTTTATATTGAAGCAAGTATAGAAAACCATATAATATTGAACATCGAAGTAAGTATGTGCAGAGGACCATATAGTATTGTTTATTGATGTAGAGCGTGCTAGCAGGTACACCGAGAACCTACTGGCTTGCTGATAACCAGTTGTAAAATGAAAGCATATCCGTTCAAACTTGAGTATCAACAATAATAACGTATTTTCACAACACAAGATAATGTGGGGAAACGTAGTAAACTATGTGTAATGCAATGGCTGTTTGTTCTTTCTTTTTCTTCTGCTAGCGATTAGATTACCCGATTGTAACTCAAGGGTGTTTTCACCTTAACTGGCCTATATCGTTCCAAACTCCGACTGGCCTTCTACATTTAGCTCCGCCTTTACTTTCCGTGTATATATTCAGACCGCAAGATCGAAGAGATTTACAGTTATAGGTTTATAAGCATCGTGAAATTCCTAACTAGGTAAGCGTCACACTAGTGTCACGGACCGTATTCTGGGAGTTTCTGGTTAGTCACGAGACATGCATTTTAAATCCAAAAGTTTTAAAAAAATCGCACAAACAAAATTTACAGACAACAGTGATCCACCGTGCATCGATATGTCACGCCACGGTCTGTGTTCCCAGTTGTCTCTGTAAATATTTAATTTGATAGATTCGTGTCTGTCGTACAGAAGATCTAATTATGTTTAAGGAAATGTATCTGTAAGTATGTTGATTATTCCATGAACTGTACTGTGTTTCTCATCTGTTGTTATTTCAGCAACTGACCATGATATGATAGTACAGTGTTTCGCAACATTAAGTACAACTTATGTATCTGTACAACCTAATACCACGTTCAGTTATTATTCAACTAATTATTCAGCATCTTGCCATCCAGATGAGAAAACATGTGGTTACAGATACTTCACTGCTATTCGAATAGTGATCATTCCTACTGTAAGTTTGTTCTAAATTGTTTATGCTATATGTTCGTTTTAGTGAAACAACTTTGGCTTATCTACAAATATTGCCAATAAATTAAATCAAGTGTTGTTTTTATCAAAATTATTACGGCCATTTGTAATTACGTTGTGTTATTCCTTGCGTAATTGAATTCACGTTAATACTTTGATTGGCTATTTGACTTTGTGGCGTTGTAATGTATTTGAATTTATAGAATTGTAATTTTGACTATAGAGGATTGTAATGTATTAGATTGTGTAAGAATGTAATGTGTTTAACATTATGGTGTTCTAATGTATTTGAGTAATGTAATACAGAGCGTATAGATTAAATTTTCTCTGTATCAAATCAGTGCCTTGAAGGTCGATCCTGAGTTACGGCAGCTAAATCAAATATCTAGCACAACAGGTCTTTCTGTCACATCTTACGTATGCTGGTTTTCTAGATTTGAGTTTGGACCTTCAATTATCTAGTTAGTAAAAATATGACGTACGTAATAGAGATTGGTCAATCAGCCTAATGGCGTCCAAAACCACCCTTATATGGATAGCTGAAACTTACACTAGACACGTCATCCGTGGTATCTGTAATCAACATAGACGTGAATATTTACGAAATTATGACTCTTTTTGTATAACAATCTGTCGCTCATTCGCTCCTGTTCATTTAAGTGCATATTAGACAATAAGACTTCTATACAGTGTGTGAATCTAATCATTAGTCAAAGATATTAATAATTACAATATAATATTATTATTACTTCAAAGAGCAGAAATTCTAGCAATATTGCTAAATTCCGCGTCCTCCCTTCACACCCACCACTAACAACACCCTGATCTTGATGTAGCTATTATTGTGTTTGTAGAAAGTTTTGGCAACAACAGACCTAGCCTTTACAACTACCGACTGTGATGGTCCTTATCTGCAGAAAGCTGGTAAAAACTGTGACCCCGGGTGTGAAATCCCGGAACCTGGTATATTTCAGATAGATCTGCGTGGTACTGGTCTTAAACATAATTTACTTGTAAGTAATGTATTAATGACCGATTAATTAATTAACTGTGAGAAACATAACTGCTGATTTTCAGATTTTTTCAAGACTTGTCAATGATTTGTTTTATCGCAACTGATATAGCTATGCCCAATTGTTATCAAGTGTATGACCTTCGATCTGTTTTTCACTTTTCTGTTTATAGTACACTAGAGGCTATAATTGTTTGATATTTATATTTTATATTTTATTTAGGCGGTACACGCTGGACAAGTTGGTTTCTCGGATAATGAACAAGTAGTAACATGTAATTGTAGTATTTGCCATGATCGTTGTTACGCTATTTCAATTTTAAGATTATTGCCGGCAAATGGAACAGGTACTATTAGTTCATCTTTAATACGACTTAATATCTTTGATTTGGTTGAAAAGTAAGACGTTAACCCTCATTGCTTTTTATTGTGCTGAAAAATGTCGATTTGATTTTATTTGGTTTGTGGTGTAACAATCAGTCCTCCGTTAAGCAGTTCGTAAACAAGTCGACAAACGTAAGACGTTTTAGATGTTGATTTGGGTTGTGGTATGAAATTTTACGTCGATTGATTGGTCGCCCAGCCGTCGAATCAGTAAATGAATATCAAAATACAATTCGTAAGCAAGTCGACTGTTCAAGAATTATTTCAAAACAAACATTTGATATGGTTGAAATCTAGGATAATAAGTTCCTCTTAGATGTATTTATACAAATTCAACATGTAATTACAGACTGACCAATCGAGTCTATAACTAATGATGTTCAGATCATCAAGATCAATTCAATCTGTCACGTATGCTACATATTCGGTTAAAGTTGTTCTACCGCATCTTAAGATATTTTAGCATTCATCAGTCTGGTTGGTTCAGAACAGCATGATGTTCACCCTGTATGTTCGATATTCATTTGAAGTTGTTTATCATCAGTCTGATTGGTGTAGAACAGTATGATGTTAAATCTCTGTCCATCCATTCCTGTATGTATGGTAAATGTTATCTCAAATATAGTTTTTCTACTTTCACTTCAGATATCGATTATACCAACACTACCATACCATTCTGTCTTTCAAGATCCTAGATACCAGAGGTCAAGAGATTAATACTGAACGGAACTGATAGTCATTTAGGAGTTTTATTTTTATTTTCCCAACATAGAGTTGGAAGCAGACTAAAGGACCTACCAATCATTAGCTTTTGGGTCTAAATAAAGATTAAACTAGAACCGATTTGGCTGGCTGTTTTACTTCCAGTGGATCCTAGTATTTAATATTCCCTTGAAAATCGTGCATATGGTTTTAGCGATTGTGTGTCTGGGAGGGGTGGGAGATTGCGAAGAAAACATTTCAAAGCCTTAATCTTATTTGACGTGCTATCCTGGAGGCTCCGGGGACGCTCGATTCAGAGTCTAGAAGGTTCCGAACTGACAGAGTTAAAATCGAGTGACGCGGAATTCAGTCCTATCACAGTTCTGCCAGTCCGTACAGCTGATGTGGAGTGAGTAGAATCATGACGTATTCCTAGGTAAAAAATAAGTTTCAGCTGTCATGATTAGTTGAGATATTTTTTATACAGTCGGCAAATGCGCTGTACTTCGAAATTCTCCTTTTCACTCAACTGACACCAGGTTTGGAATTGAGAGACTTAAATTCCGGAACTGTGAATCGAGTATACCCAGTGTGTTCTATCCCTGGGTTGAAGTAGAAAGTTCATCGGGACTTCCCGCCGTGATTCACTCTTGTCAGCGACGCAAGGGACAACGTGCAGTCGTTATGCTGGGACATACAAACGAGTTCCTGTGCACGTAACTTTGGGATTTTACAGGGGAGTGCGGGTCTCGAGGATTACCCGATCAGTAGCGCCGACAGTATATTATTTCTCATTAGCTGAATACATTTACAGGATGAGAATAGAGTTTGGTAAAAAGGGCAACAATGTTTCGAATACCCCTTCACCGTGGATTTCTGTGGGCAAACAAAGGACAAAGGTAAAATAAATCCTGGGTCACTAACAAAATCAAAACCAAACAAAAATAATACTAACTCACATGTAGTTAACAACTCGACTTAATTTTACGAAATCAAATAATTACTTCTGCCTGATACATCCAATACAAGAACTGCATCCGCTGAATTTTATTACATAATGACAGATGCTAGAGACGCATCGTACCACCTTGACACGTGATATCAACCTGCTATCGACACCCCTGGTGTTCTTGGTACAATTCCTTTTGTCATTATGTAACCTTAACTTGTTTTATTTAACTTTCATTGATAAACAAACTCTATTGAATGTGAAACCCGATATGATACATTAGCCAGGTGTCTTAATACGATCCTTTGTCTTGGAGGGTTCATAAACCAAGAAGGAAAACGACATTGTTAGTCGGAGGCTAGGGGGCGCCTAGGAGGTACCTCATGGGCGCTAGGCAGGGTTCGAGGAGATGAGACGAGGCGGGAGCTTCCGTAGTTAGCACACTTATGCCAAGCCAAGCTAAGACATGACTCCCTCCATACAAGTTAGTTCTGGGGTCGTTTACATTACGATGTTTGTACCAAAAATGTAAGAAACAGAATCAAGGTATTATTATACATTCTACCAGTGTTGTCATCATAAAAGTGATCAAAGACACAATTCTGTCACGCACCAGACTCTATACTCATTGGACGTGCAAAATCTCCCCCTCTCTCTCTGAAATGTGAAAATAAATCGTTTCGTAATTATTCTGCTTGCGTATTGTGTACTATTGTACTGTAAAATTTATACTTGAATAAGCGTGCACTTCAACATCACTTCAACTTTAAAAGCGCAATAATAAAACTTAATTACCTATACCACGTGACCACATTGTCTTGTTTAACTTTTTAACAATCTTAGAATGTCTTCCTTGAAAATATATATATCTTTAGAAACGATTTGTCACATAGCATCGTAGTTCTGGTGTTATTTACGTGTAAGAAGAAATGGTCGATGAATCCTATAGTCATTTTATTGTCTTTCTGTTACGACTTCAAATTGACTGTATTTAATTTACATTGAGTAAAGTGGGTAAGAGAAAATCAACTTGACTGTAATGTATTTGATTAATTATGAGTAAAATGAGTAAGACGAAATGCTCGATGAATCATAACCCAAGACAATATATGCAAAAGCAATAAACAAAGTAAAAGTCAAAGTAGACCTTAATGACGATCTACAGTATACAGTATCTATAGCCCGAAATGAGAGATAATACTCAAGTAACATTAGAGATTCAGCCACATGTTATGTATCTCTCTATAATTTAAGCTATATAATCTACTTTAGCCAATATAATTTGAACTTTAAAACTTTTACTACACCCTATTGTATGACCCGAACTAAAATACTCGATTTCCCGTTAAAGGCTCAATACCACTCTTGTTGTAACTGAATAAACTGTCCCAATTTTATTCTGGTGAACTAATTGTATCATTTTACAATATTCCAGTGAATTGATGATACAAATTTCATCTTAACACACCTAATTTTAAAAATTGGAAAAATTCAACTAAATGATTTGAAAGGTCTCGAACGTAAACCTTTTCAAATGTTACTTGGATTTTACTATATTTTCGAACCCTCTGGACAAGTGAAATGTAATGAATCATTGACACAACAGGTAGTACTTAGAATAAGGCTATTATTTATTTTCTCTAACTGCCAAGCCAGCAAGAGTGTTATTATCTCTTTAAAGTTTGTATCTTATCAACCCCCTTTATTTCTGCATCTACGAACCTCAGAACTACTTATGAATATAATTGTATCGAACAAAGTTACGTTCCGATCTTCCACCAATCTTGTCCTGCTAGAAAAAACCTACTTTCACAATGGGTTAGGTTTAACAGCTTAGTGCTAGTTCTTTTCATTAGAGCATTCTGTCCATGATTTCACATCTGTGGATATGGACGAACATATATGTGAGCAGTGACCTCCCTAGACAATCGCTCTAATTTGGTAAATAGAAATAGATTTGGTTAACAATTTGGCCAAAGCAATTCTGCACTTTACACATAAACAATGGGAAAAATAAGATAAAACTTCCAACTGACTAAAACATATCCAAAATGTTTCTTGATTTGTCAAGGGCAGTCACTGTATATGGGCATTTATGTTAGACTAAATTGCTTGGATACCTCTGCCATAGTGTATCTTTGTATATATTTTATTATATGATTTCTGTTAATGTAGTAATTGACCAATGTCTCTTAACTGTTTGAGTTTAAACTTAATGTAACGATATATATTACGTAATTATAGTTAACACGCGTTCTTGCTATGTCCATATCTTCGTCTGTATTTAAACATCTCTTTCCTATGTGCAATTTAACATCTTATCAAATATCATTATATAATTATTTTGATCCTAAGCTTGTATATATGTTCTATATTCTACTGTAACTTTAGTCTGGTGACCGGCTCGCCCTAGCGATACCTATCTCGTTATTGTGATCGTTAGCTAGAAATGGTTCCACTACTGATGCCTTCCGTCATACTTCAGGCACAGTAGTGGCTTTTTCTACAGAGTTCCTTTGCGCAAGTTCTTTAGTCAAATGACTACAAAAAGTTTACTGGCCTATAGCTCCCTTAATTTACACAGACACTAACCCAAAACTGTACAGCACATAGCTTAACATATAATAAATCAGTTCCCCATTGAAATAAAGGTGAAGCCTTACCGCATAATTATATTATTTGATAAAATCCAAACGCTTCGTGTAATTTCTCAAGTTCTGAAATTATAATGGCCGCCCAGTCAAATAGAGCATGCCCAATCCAACTCACGTGATCATACGCCCCTTTCCATATATGGCATATGGCTATAATTATATGCTAATGACCTTAGCGTGGGAAATAAATGTCAGAAACAATAATAGACCGCGTGTTGGGGAGGATGGGCATAAATTTTTCGCTCAAACCCGAACAAAAACTGATAATAGATTTTATTGTTCAAAAAAAGGATGTAATGCAATGGACGTCTTGCCAACGGGATTTGGCAAATCTTTAACATTTACCATGATCCCATTAGTTTTAGATGAGGTAAGAATTTTTCGTTAACAGTTAACAAATATAAATTAATGAATGAATGAACAAAATGGGGTTTAATGAATTAATTTTTGATAATTAATTTAATAACTGAATATGTTTTAAAAAAACTTTCAATTTTTATGTGTATTGATTTTTGTTTTCTCTTTTTATGATAGATTGATTTATTAATCTTTACCCATAACTTTTAGTAGCTGGCTTGCTACTTGTGAAAGGCTTTCCACAGTTGCAACATCCATCCATGTTGGACAAGTTTAGTTTCGATTTCAAAGACACATGATTCCTGTCAATGACATTTCAGCCGAGATTCTTTTATAGTATTTGAGCTGGTCAGCATATAGTAGGCATTGCCTTATATGGAAAGCGATGGGCGGAGTTAAGGCGTCGCGTTTTGGACACTCGTTTATTAAAAGCACAATTTTAACTATCTATCTGAGTTTCGTCCTCAGTGTTGAATTAAGCTACAACCCCAGAAAACAACACTTCGGCACCTATAACGAATACCATAACGTGTAAAACATTCTTAGCAAAATATTGACTCATGAAGTAGAGGGTATTAAGAAATAAAATTAAATGTTACGAATTTGGCAAAAAAAATACAAAATACTTCTTAAATTTAGAAAAACAAAGAAGTAAAAAAAAACAAAACAACTATCAATAGATTAAAACTATAAACGGAAATACATCAATTACAGACAGAAAATGCATTTTAAACAAAGTTCGGTTCTTTTATGAAAATCTATACTCTGAAAAATGTCAATCATCTAAGATAACTAACCATGATGCACTTGATTACTAATATCTTCCAAAACTACATATTGACCAGGCAGAAACATTAGAATATGACATAAGTAATGACGAATGTAAAAACGCAATATCATGTTTTAAAAAGAATAAATCTCCTGGAAATGACGGTATAAGTATTGAGTTTTACGAAGCATTCTGGCCAAATATAAATAAATATATTACAAAATGGCAGTGCTTTATCTAAATCTTACAGAATACATCGTTCAGTAACATATAGGTATTATTAAATCATATCATAGTACAAAATATATACTTCAAGTAAGGTCAAACATGGTATGTTGATTTTTTTTATTGCGTAATTGTGTCCCGGACATTGGCAGTGCATATTAAATAAATAAATCTTATTCCAAAAAGAAATAGTTCTTTACCGTTACTTATTGATACAAATCGTAATACCTGTGAAAATTGTCAGAATAGGATTTATTATATAAAGTAATTTCATGTTTGTTACTATAAAGAAACTGACGATTAAGAACTTCAAGACTCAATCAGTCCGATATTAAATTTACTGTTATTTTTCTTAATATCAATGTGAGGAAAAAATACAGCTCTTGTTCCAGAATTTTCTTTATTAAATATTCATTCAGAGGGGTATAATTCACTTTTATACAGAATTTTCCGTTATTATTTATACTTTGTTATATCATCAATGTGTCGGAAGATGAAGTTTAGTCTTTTCGCTATTTTATAATCAATATTCTTTATTTATGTTCCCGATAGCTGAATTAATATGTATCTGAATGTACATTAGCCATGAAAAGGGCGGGATCGGTTCCCGTTGGTAAGCCAATCGTTTGCTGTATTATCTACTATGTTGTTGCCAATAATAAGACGTACACCATTCGCTGGTTTATAAATATATTAATTCTTTTACGGGATATACGTTGTGAATAACCGGTTCTGTGTCGATAACTTGATAAGAGTTGATGTGTATGTTTGGATAATTTATTGGGTAAGACTAGTTTATAAGTTGGCTGTAACATGTAGGTGAGTATTAATTACGGTGTTCTTAGAGATTTTCTTAAAGATAGTGGGACACGTGTGTGTGTGTGAGAGAGAGAGAGAGAGAGAGAGATGGGGTTTAACGCCGACTCGACACAAACCAGGCGTGTGTCCTGTTTTTGCATGACTTAAGGTTTTAAAGTTAAAACAAATAACGATGAATAAAAATAAGTTAAAGTATAAATCAAGAATACCCAAAACAAATCAGAAAATTAAAGACGAAATTATTTTGAACATTAGACAGTATATATTACTTTAGGTTAGTTTGTTGCATATCATTAAACACCAGGAATATGTAACTAAGCGGTTTAAAAGTTGAGATATTTGTAGATATAGGTTCTTAAATAACGGAAGTTTCGAGAGAGAGAAAACCCATCACAAACTAGGTCATTTTGGGACTAACATATGGTTTCATTTTATTTCAATAATTCGCTTGCGCGTAGGGGCCTTAGCAGTGGGAGGAAACCGGAGTGTCCGGAGGAAACCCACGAGGTTGAGAAGGCGCCCCTATCTTCATGCCACATACGCTCACACCAGGGCTCGAAACCACAGCCGCAAGCCAGAGGAGACCGGCCAGCTAGAGACGGAAGTTTGGACATTAAACACGGCCACTATAATATATGTGTGGCAAATGGTTCCTATGCAAATTGGAAAACCCAGGCAATCTGTAACATCTGGTGAAAAGTAGTGCATTTGTCCGCAGGATGCACAACATGTTGCTAACCTATGTGACTAAACTTATTCATATACAGACCATATATCAGACAGCTGAAAATCGTCTGCGTAGTTGTTGCTCGAAGGGCCGGTTGGACACAAAATGAAAAAAAAAATGTCCATTTTGTCCAAAACCCTTTTTCTGCTGAACATAATATGGGGGAGGGGGCTGGTATTGGACCGACCATAGAGCCATGATGATCATATTGTATGTGGCCGATGGCTTTTACGGGCCGCCACGCCATCACTGGAGTCTGGAATGGGATGGTACAATAGACTTTCTGTGTCGAGTGTGCTGGGTGTGTCATAATTTGGAATCCTATGATTCCGAATTTCAACCGAAAATTTCATCGGATTCACCCAACACTGTCTTCCACAAATTTACTAACAATTATTAAGTCACCTGCACCCTGTTTGTGGGGATACGTAACAATCCAAAATTCAAAAAACAGCTTTTATGATTTTCATTTCCGTGTATCGTGGCCTTCCATCACAGGAGGAATCAACTAGCGCTCCCGGCAACAAAAATGGGACATTTTTCAATGGAAATATTCCTGCTGATTCAATAGTCCTAACTGATTAATCGAATGGGCAAAATTTTCTTAACAAGTCCCATTTTTAACAAGTTAAATTCTCTTGACTCTTTACGATACAATGATAATACGTTAATTAAAGGTGTTAAATTATCGTTAATATTTCAGACCTAGAAATTGACCCAAATCGGTCGCAATGCATATAATAACGTGCACTGGTTGTATATGAAACGATTTACATTCAATTGTTTTCATATTGACTCTAATGTCAAATCAATTACGTCCAGCGAAACCAATAGAAATTTTTCTAGTGTTTGGTTATTCTAGTCTATTGCGCATGCTCTCTAGATAAGTTATGCTATCGGCCGTTTCACTAGGCAAACCTCGGACGATTTCGGACAATCTAAACTCGGCTCGGAAGCCCGGGCCAATCCGACCCTGGTTGTTTCTAAGGTAAAACAATTGATTACCTTCCTTTATGACATATTTAAATCTTTGCTAAGGTTCAAACATGGCACACATGGTTATATTAACATTTAATTTAAGACATTCCGTTTACCAATTGGTGAACGTCAACATTATCTTTGTGGATATAAAATCATGCTGTTATAAAAATAAAATAAAACCAAGTACGAACAATCCAAACCATTAGGCAAAAATCGAAGTCCTAAAGAACGTAATAGGCAAAATAGTTAGGCAAAGTAGTGTAATCAGCAAATGGACTGTTCATCGTGTACGAAATACACAACAAACAGTGGTAACAGGTGTCCGGAAGAGTAAGCTTACCCTGCCTGGCGCGCCACACCCGCCATCGCTGCATCCAAACTACTAGGCAAAATGTAGGTAAAATAACGTGGTTGGCCAATGGACTATAGGTATGCAAAATGCACGTGATGAACATTGTTAACGGTGTAGTAGACATAATCAGAGAGATAGTAAATAGGATACGCGTCAATTAAATATATCAAGAATAATAGCTGAGAGCGACATGTTATATTTACCAATCAAGTCAATATGACTTAGTGCTTAAGTATCTTTGTAGTTGAAGCTTAGTTGACAAATGTCTCGATCTACTTAAAAAATCAGAATAAAAAGAACAAGCTCTCGCGTAACCAATTAGCTGAGACACAAACACTCCATAAGCTGGTGATACAGGAATGTTACACATAGCATGTAACACACACTGGTGGCTAAAACTTAGATTAGCTGTCTAAATACTTTATCTATGATTGTATTTATATTTATTTTGTTTTTAAAATACTTTGGCTATGTTTGTAATAATATTGATTATTTGTAATAATATTGATTGAGACGCGGACATCTAACAAACGATCTAAGGTGTGTTATGATGTTTTCTGTAAAGGCTTTTCTATTGGGTTTTTAAAAAGAGGAATGAGAAACGAACACCTGATCTATGGTCTGTCATGTCGTCTGCCTTTACGACTTTTCTATTGGGTTTCCGGTTTCTCCTCGCCGCTAATAACCCCTGGAAATATGAAATAAGTTTATCCAAAAACATTTGTATTTACTTCCATATTCAGGTTATAACAGGGATGGCTTTCTGGACCAAGTACATGACGCTATTTGTCGGTGTCATATTGTTTGTTTTGCTGAGCTGTGATTGTTCTGGAATATGTAAGTTTAATTATATCTGTATATTTTGTTTATAAAGTAATTAATGAAGATGTCTACAAACGGAAGTGACGAACACAAAAGGAAAAAACGAGTAATCTTTCTATGGACATGACTAAAATGACGAGTGATAGCAAATACTAGGGCGAATGGCTGCTTACTAATAATTCCTTCGAAGACCAAAAGTTGTTAGAGACTGTGAGAGGGTATTTGACTGTCACTAAAACAAGAGAAAATGTATGTGTATTTTATTAATTATTTGAGCGTATTAAATAAACAATAACATTTCTATCAATGGTAAATAGTGGGTGATTTTCTCGTAATTATTTCTGGTTTCGTTTCCAGCCCGAAGTATCAATCAACGAAATGCTTCATATAGTAAATATAGTGTTGCGATTAATAAGTATGACTCGAGTAGATTTCTCGAAACCATTTATACGTCTCGGAAAATGGATTGTGCCCGGGCTTGTACAGAGAAAGCGGAGTGTGAACGATATTTGTATTGTTCACGTAATTCATCCTGTTATTTATATCAAGATGGTGGAGATTGTTTTATGTCTGGTGACACAACTGGTTGTTCCTGTTTCAGACAAGTTAGTACATAGTTTATATTAAAATGAATCAACGATTGGGTTCAACTCAGTATTAATGCCCCCTCCCCCCTTGATTATTGAAATTGACCAGTGTTCAATTTTAATTGTTTTTAATTTTGAATATTATGGAAAATATCGAGTTCGAGATTAAGCTACTCCAATAATATAATAACAATGTTTTGGCCTCTTCAGCTTGTTTGAATATTTGGAAATAATTGAAATATTATTATCAATTACGCAAATTAATAGTTTGATTTAGTGACTTTTTCTCATTAGTTTTAAACTTTTCCAGTCCCAATAATTTCCTACTTTTGTATCTTTGGTAGGTCTTGACTTTTCTTATTTTTATTAACAGATAATGCGGTGTGAGGACTCAAATTGTACCTGGTCACTGGGTAAGTATGAGGAAGTGTGTCAAAATATCATTTCAGGTAAAGCATTGAAATAGATTTAGAATTTAAAATATCAAATACTTAGTCACTCATGTTTTAAGATGTGGCTTAATGTCCTGTTGTGAAATTCTTACGTGTAAACCAATTTCTACAAGGGACCTCGGTTTCTCATGCCATACGAACGACTTGCCAGCTCCTTCCTCCTGAACCAATGATAAAAGGAACCCCAAGGAAAACCTGATGAACGTTCTAGGCCAACGCAAGGATCGAACAAGGAATCCACAGTTAAACAGCCACTGTGACTCTCTCCAAAGATAAAAAGACAGAAAAAATACCTGGCTTGTTTATTCACCAAAAACCTGATGAACGTTCTTGGCCTCGAAGGTTTAACCGAATAATATAGCGTCATGTAGCCTTCTTTGGGCGATGTAAAGTTAGCTTATTATTCACCAATGTCGAATCAGGATTTAGTTTGTGGTTCTTTATTCACCAGATATAGAATTAGTAATATAAGACAGGTGCTTTTATAGTGAAATGAGCCGGGTGACTAGGAGGCCTTTTACACGTATTGTTAAAATAAACTACCAACAATGGCGTGCGTTATCCGGACCTTCCAATACACACGTGTCATAACACCGAGTTATAATTATCCGAATCTTTGGATCACCTCTAAAATCTTTGGGTACTAAAATAACATTTGTATTTTCAGATTGTATTACCCCCGTCTCACCTTATTCTGATGAACATGTAATACCAGAATTTGACCAGTCTGTTAGTCGGTGGCGTATTGGTACCAATCTAACATACAGATGTTCACCGTCCTACTATCCTAGTGTCGACTGGACATGTAATATCAATGGTACTTGGGAGGAACCAGTCTGTAAAGGTAAGCGACACTGATTCAGCGGTACACCCCCCCCCCCACACACACACTAAAGGTATAGGGGTGATCGATTGTCGGTCCGGAACATCCCCAATTGACAGAATGACGATCAAGTGATATGGAATTCAGACCAGTAAGAAGCGGTGTGAGTAGAATCGTGACGTATTTTAAGTAACAAAAACGTTTCAGCTGTCATGATTGCTTGAGATTTTTTTATTCAGTCGACACATGCGTTCCACTCCCAAATTCTCCTTTTCACTCTGACCGTTTAAACGAGTATCTCCATAGAGTTGAATAAAAGGGCAAATACCTTGTTTCAGAAGAATCTTTTATCGTTTCAAGGTCGGAGGTGGGAAGGTCCCTGTTGTTGTCGGTATTAACGTACAAATAAACATATATCCAAATATTGTCTGAGGTCATTGAGAGCAGTTATGGTTACGAATATACGAATTTGAACTAATTTCCGCTCATATAACAAGTAATTGTTAATAGAGCTCATGTGAAGCGATACCACTCTTAACTGGTATATTGTTGTCGCATCACTGATAATTAGTCATGGAGTATCCATAACAAATCTGTTTAATATGATATCAGGAATCTGGTTGTATATATAACATTTTTCGACGCTGGTGTTTTCTGTTAAATTTATCCTCTATATTTAGATGGTGATTATTAACTGATTGGTATAATTTATATTTAGATGGTGATTATTAACTGATTGTTATATTATATATTTAGATGGTGATTATTAACTAATTGTTATACTCTATATTTAGATGGTGATTATTAATTGATTGTTATACTCTATATTTACATGGTGATAAGTAACCATTTTGTGAATTATGACTGTTCTATTCCAGCTTTAACAACGTGTACAGCATTGTTTCAATGCAATCCGGTATATTCAGATGGGAAGTATGTATTTAAATATCCTGGTTCGTATATTTTTACAGATAGGTAGTACATTATTCCCCATTTTATTGGATAATTTAAATCATATTCTATTGGTACTGTATACAATACCCAGGGGTCGCTTTCAGTCAATGTCGATACACTTCAGTTTGGGGCATTGATTCGGTTCCTTGCGCTTAAGTTTCGGGTATTTAGTCAGATTTTATACTTACGCTTGAGGCATTTGTTTGGTTCCCCAGACTTAAGTCTGGGTTATTGGCAAGTTCCTTACACATCAGTTTGAGGGATTGATTTTTACCTCAAGCCAGGCATTTAAATGATATAAGATCCAAGATTGCAGTGGCAACCCCGAAGTTATGCTGGGAAAATATAGCTGGGGTCGTTTAATGTGGATTTGCCTTTGTTCATCAAACACCAGGAAGGAGGCTTTATCTTACACATGAATCCCAGATTTAATTGCTAAAAGATCTCAGATAGAAGCGACAACCCCTAGGTTATGAAATTGTCTTTATTGTCTAAAGAACAAGTTAATATGTTCGATCGTTAGTTTTGTGTGTGTCGTACAGAAGACCTAATTATTGTGTTGATTATTCCAGGAACTGACCGTGACATCATAGTGAAATGTTTCACAACATTAAGTAGAACTTACGTACCTGTACAACCTAACACAACGTTCAGTTTCTATTCAACTAATTATTCAACATCTTGCCATCCAGATCAGTATACATGTGGCTACAGACGCTTTAGTGCTATTCGAATATTTCTCCGTTCCACTGTAAGTATGTTCAAGGATTCTGTCTAACCTATTTTTACTATATGTACGTTTTGAACTTAAAAAAATGCTACAGCAACATTGATTAGCGGTTTGCCGAAAGTCATTTGCCGGCTGTAATGTATTTGACTTCAAAGTTGTAATTCTGACTATATATTATTGTAATTCTTACTTTATGTAATTGTAATTCCTACTTTATGTTATTGTAATTCTTACTTTATAGGGTTGTTTTTACTACTATCAAGTCAAATACATTACAACCCTACCAAGTCAGAATTACAACCCTACCAAGTCAGAATTACAACCATGTAAAGTCTGAATTACAACCATGTAAAGTCAAATACATTACAACCGACAAATGACTTCCGGAAAGGTCAATATTAGGCCATTCGTGGCCGCCATCTTAGATTTTCGGCTCTCCAGGAGATAGCCGTAGATTTAAGAGGTAGCAAACTACAAATATCTTCACTTAGGTCCCTTCTAACAGCAACCATCGTCAAACCTTGTTCCCCGACAATTGGTCACGGATCTGGGAGTAATACACTTTTAAGCGTATAGTTTAAATTTCCGCCGTGTCAGATCAGTGTATATAGAATGGGACTGCTCCACCCCTACCACAACATCGCCACCCCAACAACACCTTTTACCAACACGACCACAAACGTAAATCACTTCTACGCCCCTGATTTAGATTTAGCTGTTACGAAATTAGTTTATTAATGTTTCTTTTTATAGGGTGTGCTTTTTACTACAGACTTCAACTTTACTAATACTGACTGTGATGGTCCTCATCTGAATATAGCTGGTAAAAACTGTGACCCTGGGTGTGAGATCCCGGAACCTGGTATGTTCCAGGTAGATCTGCGTGGTACTGGTCTTAAAAATAAATTATTTGTAAGTGATGTATTAATATTTTTGTCCCTGACAGCCCGACAGAGAGAAGGGGGAGAGAGAGAGAGAGAGAGAGAGAGAGAGAGAGAGAGAGAGAGGGAGACAGAGTGAGACATCGAAACAGCCACAAGATTTTATCGTGGTATTACTTGTAAACTAGTTTCAGTCGTACTAAAGACGGTATGACTGTATACGCCCGCAATGAAATATACCGCCCAGCTGTATGTACGTAAGCCCGCCTGTCTATTAGTTGTCCCTTTCTAGCGCAGTATAGAATGGGTATCTGAAATTGAGATTTTTATCTTTTTTTTCTAGAATTGTCAGTGATATATGTCCAATTATTATCAAGTGTACGACCTTCGATATATTGTTCACTTTTCTGCCTAATACTCTAAAGACTTCGCGTGTTTGATATTGATATATATTTTTTATTTAGACCTTAAACTCTGGACAGGTTGTTTCCTCGGACAATGAACAACTATTAACAGCTACTTGTAATGCTTGTGTCGATATCTGTCATGCTATAACAATCGAAAGGTTTCTGCTGGCAAATGGAACAGGTACTTATATTTCAATATAGTTCATTTTTCATACGATAAGGCGTGTTTGGTTTGGCTGAGAAGTAGGACTTTAAACCCCATTTGTTTTAATGTGCTAAGAACTATCGATGTGATTTTATTTTATATGTTGATTTGTTTTGTGGTGTGACAATCAGTCTTCCGTTAAATCTGTTATACCTATTGATGGTTCGACCGACCCACTGTCGAATAAGTAAATGAACACGAAAATACAATTCGAACAAGGCGACTGTTGCATACTTATAGAGACAAATCCATGAGAATGAGCTGCTGTTACTTTATCTTGGGAAATGTCCGTTTTCATGCTACAGGTTTGGTTAAAGTTTGACTTTAGCTTTAGACATGTCTGTCGTCATCAGCCTGGTTGGTGTAGAATAGTATGTTGTTTAATCCCACTGTCTACTTTCACTTCAGATATCGATTATACCAACACTACTATACCAGTTTGTCTGTCAAGATCCTAGATATCAGAGGTCAAGATACCAATACTGAGCGGAACTGATACCCATTGAGGATAAAGCACATACCCACTTATAACATTTGGGTCTAAATAAAGTTTAATTTCAAGTTAAGTCAGTAGAATAGATATCAACACATTAAATAAGAACATCTGATTAATCAATTTAATTAAAGCATCAGAAGTTCCTATATAATAATCTCCAACCCACATAAATTATTAATCAATCTTTAATAGTCTGGTTTCTTATAAACATTGGTTAATTCGGAGAAGTACACTGGAATTAACCATCTGTGTCGTGCTTTTGACCCCCCCCCCCTGTCTTTGTACCGTTGATTACAGAATAAACATCCATAAGTGTACAAATGTGTTGTTATTGATATGTTCCCATTTGAATATTGTTCACTATAAGAAACAAAGTAAATAAGATATGTTTACAGGATCATTTTGTTATACGAAAAACTAAGTGATTCGTTTTCTATGGTGCTCAGTATATCTTCTATACATTTTTGCAATTTAGACAGAGAACCTGTAGCCGTTTTAGAGTCCGTTGGTTTAAACCCCAGATACAGTTTGGATAGAGATGAATGCAGTTGCACAGAGATGAAAATCTAATCCATGTCTGCGAGCTAAGTCACCAACTGGAAGCGTATAGAACTGTAAACAGAATTTGACCCAATAAAGACCCCTGTGGGACACCTTTATATAAGACTGTTGGGGTTTGTTTTGATGTTATCAATGATAACTGATTGATGGCGATTACTCAGATATGAAGATAGCCATAGGAAGGCATCACCGGTAGCGTAGCTCCAACACGTTCTTTAAGAGTTTTAAGAAGAACTTGACGGTCAGTTGTGCTGAAGGCTGTTGAGAGGTCCAACAAAACTAGAATAGCTGCCCCAGTGGCATCTCTTGAGTGAAGGGCTGTTTCAGTACTGTGACCTGTTCTGTATGCAAACTGCGTGACAAATTGCATTCATTATATACAACCACTGTATCTGTGAATAATTAGTTCATGTTACTCCATCTTAGGGAGTTTTATTCAATTCACTCGCAACACGATCATCTAGTGATCTAGAGAAAAAGTAAATTTTGACAAAGGGACATTCACCATGATGACAGGTTATCAGGGTTGTCAATGTTGCTATCTACCAATTTGACAATGGTGTGAGTCTAGTATAGGAGACCATGTAGTATTGTATATTTTATAATGGTCTGACGTTAGCATATGTGACCATATAATATTTTATATTGAAGCAAGTATAGAAAACCATATAATATTGAACATCGAAGTAAGTATGTGCAGAGGACCATATAGTATTGTTTATTGATGTAGAGCGTGCTAGCAGGTACACCGAGAACCTACTGGCTTGCTGATAACCAGTTGTAAAATGAAAGCATATCCGTTCAAACTTGAGTATCAACAATAATAACGTATTTTCACAACACAAGATAATGTGGGGAAACGTAGTAAACTATGTGTAATGCAATGGCTGTTTGTTCTTTCTTTTTCTTCTGCTAGCGATTAGATTACCCGATTGTAACTCAAGGGTGTTTTCACCTTAACTGGCCTATATCGTTCCAAACTCCGACTGGCCTTCTACATTTAGCTCCGCCTTTACTTTCCGTGTATATATTCAGACCGCAAGATCGAAGAGATTTACAGTTATAGGTTTATAAGCATCGTGAAATTCCTAACTAGGTAAGCGTCACACTAGTGTCACGGACCGTATTCTGGGAGTTTCTGGTTAGTCACATCTATATGGTTTTCTAGTGCCGTGACGAAGGATCGTCACGACGTAACATCTACCAGTAGTGACACAGACCTCGCTTTTCGATGCCATGACGAAGTATAGTCCGATATGTCCCTGTGGTGTCGCACCATGTCCTGATATTTATGTTATTGTATTAGGTTACTATTGTAATGAAAATGCAAGTTTAAAAGAGCAATAATAAAACTTAATTACCTTTACCCCGTCATTTGTTTTGTTTAACTTTCTTACAAACTTACAATGTCTTCCTTGTTCAGTGGCTTAATTATATTACTAGAAAATCTATATTTCTTTAGAAACAACTTTTTACATGGCATCGTAGTTCTGGTGTTATTTAAGTGTAAGAAGAAACGGTCGATGAATCCTATAGTCTATTCATTTATTTCTGTTACGATTTCAACTTGACTGTAAAATGTTTAATTAACTGTTAGTGCAATTTGTAGGCCTTTACTCCCTTTGTCAGCATTATTTGTTAATATACCATTATATTAAATCATACATTAGACTGAACCGTCATACTGTTCTACAACCATAGTTAAGACCTTTATAGCTCTACATGTAGCACCCTACATTAACGTTAATTTATTCTGATATTGCTAAAATATTCAGGTGCCTAGCCGCCAAACCTGGTCTGCACAACCATGTATTCTTCCGTGATCTATTTTGGGTATCTAACTGAACAGTTTATTCCCGATTCAGCTAATTTATATTGATGTATTCCATTAAAATTCTTACGGGGGAGTCGTTTTTCGTTTTTATTCCAATGATTTGATAAAGGGTTGACATTTGGCCGCATTCGCACTTAATTGACCTCCGTCTTTACATCCAAATCGTATTCGGATTTGAATCTCTAAGTATTTTCACTGTTTAACTCGGCTGTCAATTCCGATTTAATTTTAGTTTTAACAATGGTATTAAATTGTTACATTTTTATATTTAGTGCATCAAGTTATGCTTAGGACTTCGGGATTACATAGAAAGAACCAGTTGGGTAGTTTGAATATTTTGTATATTGATTTCCTATTGTTTCCTATGCTGAAACATTATGTTCAAACTTGGAGTAAATCTATTACAAGTCATGCTTAGCCAACTGTTTCAGGTATCTAGGTAATCAATGGGGTGGGTAATGAAAGAAGATGCCAAACTGATCATACTGATTATATCATTCAATTTGTCGCTAGTATCTGGGTAAATATATATTGTGATGATTATACTAATTAACCTAACAAGTCATGCATACTGGTGATGGAAACGATGGCGGAAGGGGTAACGTGTACCGGGTAATATCATAAACACCTTGATGCAATTCATTAGACAAGTTTTAGTAAAACAAAACAAAATCAACAAGCGGTTGCCATGGAAGATAATCCCTTATTTAGCAGGCACTGGGCCGAGAACAAGCTAAACAGGCCATTTTTCGAATCATCTGAGATATAAACATTTACGTTAAGTTCCATTAAAATCGGATAAATATTGTGGCCTATAAAGGGTCTATAATTTTGGTATTACGCGTTTTTACAAAATTTTCAATAAGAACTTTTGACGGGAAATGTCAGTCCGATTCGAACTCAACCCTAATTATTATGTAACGGTTGCACACAAGGACGTTGTTTTTTTTTGTTTTTTTTTTAAAGTAAAATTGTGACCTCTAGACTGTCGTGAAACCAGGTGCCACAAACCAGGACGACATGCCCCGCAGTATCCAAAGGAACCGAGATCGGTGGTTTAAGTTTCATCAAAGTCGTATAAAACTTGTGAGTGTTCGTAAAATCATACCATAATACTTAAAGTTGCGCCCGATGCATCGGGATCTGTGGAATATCAACCTATATTTTTATTTTCGTCAAAATCGAACAAAAATTGTGACCTGTAGACTGCTCACGGACAGGCGTATAAAAAGGACGACAATCAAGATAAGACAACGCAAAAAGGGTTATTATTAAAATTTAGGAAACGAAAGGTATTATTCAATACCAACTGGAACCCAACGTCACATACAAATTGAAGAAATTAATTAAAACCGCGTGTTATTTTTCGTAAAAAAGGATATGTCACATCCATTTGCTGATTACACAATTTTGCCTATACCGTTTCTTTAGGACTTCGAATTTTGTCTGATTGTTTGGATTGTTCTTACACAATTAGGAAAACGCTAAAATAAATTTAACGATTAAAGAGATACAAGTCTAAGACACGAATAACCAGCAACGAGGTTACGATGATACACATCTTCTCAAAACTAAAAATATCAATAATTTCGTTCAGAATGAAATTTACCTTGTGTTACAATTCATTCTCCATTATCTGCTATAGTAAGAAATGTCGGGGTTTTTTTTTATCTACATCTTACATAATGTATCGTTAAGTAACATATTGTATTATCAAATTATATCATAGTACACAATATATACATTGCAGCTATATACTTGCAAGCTTAGTATGTTGAAGAAACGAAAGTTTAGAAATTCGTTGAAAATCGGTAATTGTGTCAGTTGATTTAAAATAAATAAATATTATTCAAAACAAAATACTTGTTTATCGTTGCATATTGTTATATACGGGGAGACGTTAGAATATGGTACATTATATGGAATAACATCTGGTTTGTTACTATAAACGTACTGGTATTTAATAACTTCAAGGCTCAAATTGATTGTTTTGTCGTAAATACCGGCGTTAAATTTACTGATATCTTAATATGATATACAAGATGCAGCCGGTGCCTAAGTTTTCTTTATTTAGTACATTTCACTTGTATACTTGTTGAAATGTGAAGATTAGACTTTTAACGACGTTATAATCAATATTTCTTCGTGTGTATATAAACGTGCATTAGCTATGAATAGGGCGGGGTCAGTTCCCATTGGTAAGCCAATCGTTTGCTGTATTATCTGATCATTATATGGTGTTGTCAATAATAAGATGTACATCATTCACTGGTTTATAAATATATCAATTCTATTAAAGGATATAAGCTGGTGATATATTGTTCTATGTCGATAACTTGACAAGGTGGATTTGTAAGTTTGGATAATTTATTGTAGGTGAGTACTTAAAGATTTTCATAAAGATTCTTGGACAACAGATCGAGAGAGAGAGGCAGATAGGTGGGGGGGGGTGTCGGTGACGTCGAATCGACACAAACCAGGACATTTCGAGACTAACATATAGTTCAATTTCATTTTAATAATATCTCTAGCAGTTGGTGTAGGGGGGGGGCTGGAAGTACCGGAGACAACTCAGTAGCCGTGTCACATAGATCCGTGGAATCGACCGGAAGACCTTACAATACAACGCGTACGCGTTATGCATAGCCTGTAACATACAGCCGTCTAAATAATTTGGGTATGATTGTATTTATATTGAATTTGTTTTTCGAAAGAGGAACGGGAATGTAACACCGGATCAAAGGTGTGTAATGTTGTCTACTATTGGGTTTCTGGTTTCCCCTCGCCGTTAACAACCCCTGGAGATACGAAATAATTTTTATTTACTTCCATATTCAGGTCATAACAGGGATGACTTTCTGGATCAAGTACATGACGCTATTTGTCGGTGTCATATTGTTTGTTTTACAGAGCTGTGTTAGTTCTGGAATATGTAAGTTTATTTATATCTAAATTTCTTGTTTATAAAATAATTAATGAAGGTGTCTGCAAAAGGAAGTTACTAACAGAAAAGGAAAACACGAGTTATCCTTCTATAGTATTGACTGACGTGAAGAGTGATAACAAATACTAGAGCGAATTGCTGCTCACTAGTAATTCCTTTGAATACCGACTGCCATTACTTAAAGAGGAAACGCATGTTTCATTTATTAATGATTTAATCGTATTTAATAAACTATAACATTTCTATCTGGTTTCGTTTCCAGCCCAAAGCATCAATCAACGAAATGCTTCATATAGTAAATATAGTGTTGTAAATAACACTTATGGTCTAGATACGTTTCTTGAAACTTTCTGTACGCCTCGGGAAATGGATTGTGCCCGGGCCTGTACAGAGAATGCTGAGTGTGAGCGATGTTTGTATTGTTCACGTAATTCATTCTGTAATTTATATCAAGATGGCGGAGATTGTTTTATGTCTGGTGACACAACTGGTTGTTCCTGTTTCAGACAGGTTAGTAGTTTATATTAAAATAAATCGACGATAGAGTTCGAAACAGTATTAATTTACCACCACCCCCATCGCCTATATTTAACTGTGTATTATAGATGTCAACGGTCTCTGGCTGTGCCTACATGTCCATCTGTTTCACAGAGGATTACGAAAACCTCCTAATATCTCTGTAAACGATGACTGCCTTCAACATGTGACGTTACACCACGCGGCTTCGATCATTGGTTCGATGACGCATATGAAAAAGGTTATAAAATTGAACCGAGTGAAGTAATCCCATCCAGATCATTGGGGGTAGTTTAAAGGGTCTATGTCTATGTCTATATTTGTTTAAAACCTTGCAAAAGAAGGAAATGGATCTAAAAGCACATATTAATGTAATATGAATGTACGCATTGTCTTTTATATTCCTAAATATAATAATCGTTCTGGTGAGTATGTTTCTCCGTCGGGGCAGCTAAAATGTAGAATGATCTTCTAAAAACTCTTAGAGAGTCATCCTCCATCCATATCTTAAAGACGCACATCCTATTAATTTCAAAAATGTTTGAACTGTTTTGTTGTGAATGCGTTTAGAAACATACATGTGTAATAAAGCACTATATAAACCGAATAATAATAATAATATTCAATATTGTGATTTCCAATCAATTACATATCGTGAAATATCCTAGATATTTTTTAATAATCATCATTTATTTATATGTTTGTATTTGTTCATTACAAAACCATACAGTACGACTCGTGTACTGAATATTAAATATTGGATATTAGGATCAGATATTTTCACGACAAAACAACAATATCTGTTTTTATTGAAATTGCCCAATATTCAATTCTAATTGTTGTTTTTAATTTCGAATATTATGGAAAATATGAAGTTCCATAATTAGCTGCTTTAATTAATATAATAACAAAATATTTTGGCCATTTCAATTTGTTTGGCTATTTGGCAATAATCATTTACACAAATTAATAGTTTCATTTAGTATTTTCTCTTTAGTTTTAACACTTTCCAGTTCTAATAATTTCCTACTGTGTATCTTTCATGGGTCTTCAAATTGTTTTTTTTATTAACAGATAATGCGGTGCGAGGACTCGAATTGTACCTGGTCACTGGGTAAGTATGAGGAAGGGTGTCAAGATACCATTTCAAGTAAAGTTAAAACATAGGAATAGATTTGAAATAAATATTCTATACTTACTTTGTTTGTATTTCGTCTCATACGAACAACTATAATTGTTCCTTGGACGTTCCCTTCTCCTTCAACACTGACATGGAGAACCCCAGATGAACGTTCTAGGCCAGCGCAAGGATCGAACATGGAATACACAGTTAAGCAGCCACAGTGACTCCCTCCAAAGATAAAAAGACAGAAAAAATACCTGGCTTGTTTATTCACCCATAACGAATCACGATTTAGTTTGTAGTTCTTTATTCACCAGATATGGAATAAGTAATATAAGAAAGACGTTTAATTATGAATAAGTCGGGTGACTAAAAAACCTTTTGCACGTATTGGTAAAATAAACTACCTGCGATGAAGTGCGTTATCAGACACCCCCCAGTACACATTACCCTGTGTTATAATTATCCGACTCCTTGGGTCACCTATAAAATCTTTAGGAAGTAAAATAACATTTGTATTTTCAGATTGTATTACCCCAGTCTCGCCTTATTCTGATGAACATGTAATACCAGAATTTGACCAGTCTGTTAGTCGGTGGCGTATTGGTACCAATCTTACATACAGATGTTCTCCTTTCTACTATCCTACTGTCGATTGGACATGCAATACCAATGGTACTTGGGAGGAACCAGTCTGTAAAGGTGAGAGGCGCTGATTCATCTGTTCTTTCCTAAGACAAATTCGGGATCCAGTGTATCTTTCACAGTTGTAAGAGGTGCTCGATTGACAGCCCGATACGTCACAAATTGACAGAATTGCAATCATGTGATGCGGAATTCAGCCCTGTTACAGTCTCTATATTTAGATGGTGATTAGACAAATTCGGGATCCCGTGTATCCTTCAGAGTTATAGTAGGTGATGTTTGATTGACACCCCGGAACGTCCCCAATTGACAGAATGGATTTCAAGTGATACGGAATTCAGCTTTGTGAGAGTTCTGCCTGTCCCGAGGGGTGTGAGTAGAATCGTGACATATTTTAAGTACCAAAAATAGGTTGCCAGGCAACGAAACATACGCCCACAAATCAGCTAAATCGTCCGGGCAGTTAACAAGAGTTGGCGCATATTATGTTATCATAAAATCATTAGAATTTGTTTGGTTTTTACTAAGTTCTGCCCCATGCTAAATTTGCATGTAACGGTGATATAATCAACCGGATTTTTAAATCGGATAATAATTGTGATGTCCAGAGGGACCACAAACTAAAAAGGGTAATTTTTCGGACAATCAGGGGCCATAATTCAGGAAGTTACGATCCGATGGACGCAAATATCCAGAGGAACCAAGATCTATGGATTATCAACATACATGTCAAGTTTCATCAAAATCGGTTCAAAATTGTGACCTCTATAGGGTCCACAAGCTAAAAACATGATTTTTCGTACAATCAGGGGCCATAATCCATGAAGTTTCGATCCGATACATTCCAATATCGAAAGCAGCCGGGATCTTATGGGGATAAACCTATATTTCAAGTTTTGTCAAAATCGGATAAGAATTGTGACCTGTAGAGAGTCCACAACCTTGATATAACATATTTTCACACTATTTGCGTACAACCGGCGGCCATTTTGTCCGTCAATTTTGGTCCGATTTTCACGGAATTCGAACTCTACTTTCATTACCATGCAACGGTGATATAATGAAACGTTTTTTTTTAATCCGATAATAATTTTGACCTCCAGAGGGACCACAAGCTAAAAAGGGCGATTTTGCGGACATTTAGGGTCCATAATTCATGAAGTTACGATCCGATGAGCGCAAATATCGAAAAGAACCTAGAACTTTGGGTTATTAACATACGTGTCCAGTTTCATCAAAATCGATTCAAAATTGTGGCCTCTATAGGGTCCACAAGCTGAAAACGTGATTTTTCGTACAACCAGGGGCCATAGTCCATGAAGTTTCGATCCAATACATGCCAATATCGAAAGCAGCCGAAATCTTATGAGGATAAACCTATATTTCAAGTTCCGTCAAAATCGGATAAGAATTGTGACCTGTAGAGAGTCCACAAACAAATTGTGGACGGACAGACGTCCGGACAGACAGGGGCGACGACAATATACGTCCACATGAAAATGTGGGCGTATAAAAATGTTTCAGCTGTCATGCTTGGTTTAGATTTTTTTATTCAGTCGACATATGCTTTGTACTCCCAAATTCTCCTTTTCACTCTGTTGACATTATTTTTGGAATTAAGATAATTTAATTACGGACCGTTTAATCGAGTATCTCAATAGAATTAAATAAAAGGGCAAATAACCCGTTTCAGAAGAATTGTTTATCGTTTCAAGGTCGCAGGTGGGATGGTCCCTATATAACAATTCTAAGTAATTGTTAATAGAGTTCATGTGGAGCGATACCACTCGTAACTATTATTATAGTCGCATCACTTCCGGAACCTGCCAATTGGTAATAGAATATCCATAACAAATATCTTTGATATTATTTTTAGAATCTGGTACATATAAAAGAAATTCTGGACGCTGGTGTTTCTATTCAATCTATTTTCTATATTCAGATGGTGATTATTAACTGATTGTTATACACTATATTTAGATGGTGATTATTAACTGATTGTTATACCCTATATTTAGACGGTGATAAGTAACCATTTTGTAAATTATAACTGCTCTATTCCAGCTTTGACTACGTGTACAGAACTGTTTCAATGCAATCCGGTATATTCAGATGGGAAATATGTATTCAAATATCCTGGTTCGTATATTTTTATAAATTAAAGCCCGCCTTCATTAGTCTTGTCGGTAAAGGATAGTAGGACGCTCTTTTTATTTGACAATTTAAATCATATTTTATCGGTACTTTATACAATATTAGGATCTAACTAATGTGATTGGTTTTGCGCGAAGGTGATGAGGCGAAGTTGTCCATATGAATTGAAAATCACGCCAATTCTGTCGTATTTTGTCGAATTCGCACCAGTTAAACGCGTAAAAATGTATTGTAGAGCATAAGGAACACTGCTACGTTTGAAATATAATGTTGTACAGAAATGCGTTCAAATTCCACAAGTTTAGAAAAATCGCACAAACAAAAATAACAGACAGCACTGATCCACTGTGCAGCAATTTCAGTCCGATAGATTAGTGTCTGTCGTACAGAAGATCTAATTATGTTTAAGGAAATGTATCTGTAAGTATGGTGATTATTCTCATCTGTTGTTATTTCAGAAACTGACCATGATATGATAGTACAGTGTTTCGCAACATTAATAACAACTTATGTACGTCTACAACCTAACACAACGTTCAGTTATTATTCAACTAATTATTCAGCATCTTGTCATCCAGATCAGTATACATGTGGTTACAGACGGTTCACTGCCATTAAAATACTCATATATCAGGCTGTAAGTATGTGGATAACTAACTGTTTCTAAATTGTTTATGCTATATGTTTGTTTTAAACATACAAAATTCTACAGCAGCTTTGATTAGAGGTTTGCCGTAATTATTACACGGTTGTAATGTATTTGACTTTATAGTTGTAATTCTGACTTTACACGGTTGTAATTCTGACTTTGCACGGTTGTTATGTATATAAATTTATATGGTTGTAATGCAATCGACTTTATAGGGTATTGTAGCACAAATTAGAATTATCCATTAGAACAACTCGACGCTATCGTGTCTCGTGTTCTAATGATTCAATCATAGATAAATGGACAATAAACCCCCTCTAAATACGTAATAGGAAGTGTTTATCTCTTAAATGATTCAGACTGTATAGAGCTGTAATGTATTTGACTTGTCATTCTAGTGAAACAACTTTGCTTTATTTGCAAATATTGTCAATAAATTCAATCACGTGTTGCTTTTATCAAAATTAATACGGACATTCACAAGTACGTTAATAGTTTGATTAGCTATTTGACTTTGTACTGTTGTAATGTATCTTAATTTATAGAATTCTAATTCTTACTTTATAGGATCGTAATTTGGGGATTTTCCCAAAAGTTACAAAGGCAGGGGATTTCCCCTAAAATGACAAAAGCGGGGTTTTACCCACGAAATGATAAAATGGATTTCCCCTAAAATGACAAAAGCGGGGTTTTACCCACGAAATGGTAAAATGGTGATTGTTCTCCAAAGATGACAAAAGTCCGGTTTTTACCCAGAAAATGTTGGTTTTTTTTTTATAGAAAGTGTATGCATTAAATGAGCTCAACTTTACAACCACCGACTGTGATGGTCCAACTCTGCATCGCTCTGGTAAAAACTGTCAACCTGGGTGTGAAATCCCGGAACCTGGTATGTTCCAGATAGATCTGCGTGGTACTGGTCTAAAAAATAATTTATTTGTAAGTGATGTATTTATGACATACAAAAACATAATATCCGTATCCTTGACCGATTAATTAATTAACTGCGAGAAACATAATTGCTGATTATCAGATTTTTTTCAAGAATTGTCAGTGGCTTATTTTATTGCCACTGATATCAAGTGTACCATCTGTTGTTCACTTTTCTGTTTATAGTACACTAGAGGCTATAATTGTTTGATATTTATATTTTATGTTTTATTTAGGCGGTACTCGCTGGACAAGTTGTTTTCTCGGACAATGGACAGCTAGCAATAGTAAGTTGTAATAACTGTAATGATCGCTGTTATGCTTCTTCAATTTTAAAATTACTGCCAGCAAATGGAACAGGTAATGTTAGTTGATTTTTTATAGGACTAAATCTCTTTGATTTGGTTGAAAAGTATAGGACGTTATACCCCACTCCTGAAAAATATCGATTTGATTTTATTTGGTTTGTGGTGTGACAATCAGTCTTCCGTTAAGCATTTTATGTCGATTGATGGTATGTGAACGTGAAAATACAGTTGAACAGATACTAGTAATTCATCTTTAAAGTTCCAATAGCATATATTTAAGTTATATTTTTAAAATGTATTAAAATAAAGCCCTAAAATAGATTGTACTTATAAACAGTCCTACCTTGTTAAATAATAATCCTATAATTCCCTATTGCCAGTTGAGAAATTGGCAAAAATATCATTTTCAACTTCAAATTCAAACGTTTGAAGATGGTCGTCCATGAAGAGGAATGGGAAAAAGGGAGGTAATTGTATAACTATTATGTCTGGCGTAGAATGGCCCGGTTGGAGCTGACGTGCCATAAAACCACATTTCTGTCTTTCTTACGTCAGCTATTTGCTCAACCGGAGCTTTATGATAAATTGTTAGCATTGTTAAGAGAAACAATTTTTTATTCAAAATTTTAATTGTATATATTTATCGTATACTGCATTTTAAATATTTGTATATGTAATGTAATTGATATATTTATTTTTAGTTATATTTTCTGTGATATTTGTTTTTATTTGCATATATAAATACATCCCTGTGATATTGTTTTAATTTGTCTCGATAATTTCATCATGTTTGGCGCAATATGGCCCGGTTGGAGCTGACGTGCCATTAAACAACATTTCTTTCTTTTTTTCTTGTATAACTATTTCCCCAATCAGCCTGTGTCAGCCATTTTAACGCCTGTGAAATTTTGCTCATGATCGTATAATAGTGAGTTGACAACCTTTTGAGCAAAAGACATAGAAATAATTATGTTTTGACTTTCTTAGAAAATATGAAATTGGAACTTTAATATTAGATTTGGTTGAAAAGTAAGACGTTAAACCTCATTTCTTTTTCTTGTGCTGAAAAATACTTTTGATGTTGATTTGGTTTGTGATATGACGATCAGTCTTCCGATAGAAATTTTACGTCGATTGATCGGTCACCCAACTGTTGAATCTGTGAGTGAACATGTTAAAGTTACATTATGGGAGATTTTTATAAGGAGTTAGCCATTCTTACTATAACAGTTCAAAAAAAGATGATGAAACAAGAATGTAGTGAAAATTTCAGTCAAATTACTTTATTCTGAACAAAATTATTACCTGTATAATTTTTACTAGAAATGGCATCGACACCCTTTTTTGATTATGGCCGATCGTTGATTGACAGGCGTTAACTCCACCTATATAGTCTCGATTATTAAGTAATGTTTACAATGACTGTGGTACCGTTAGCGTATTCGGTTTGAGACGGGACTGCAATTCAATTCGTATTACATTTATTATTTACTACAAATTAGAATTAATACTTTTAATATATAGACAAGAAGAGTAAGCCTGTGACAGGATTTTAAAGTTTGAAACTAATGGACCAAATAGCCGACTTCTTGCGGTGCCTGCGTGTACTCTTTTGTACTCCAGACAAGTCACAAGTGGCTCCCTAAGCAGGCGAATAGATAACAGTGATCCGGTGGTGTTGCATTTCAACTGGGGTGATGTTAGCTACGATGTTTATCTATTTCCATAATTTTACTGAAACGCAAGTGCCAGAAGCGCGTATAATAACGACGGTGCACATGTATTATAGGGAAGTCAGCGTGATGAGCTGCTAATTTCCGGAAGTATTATGACATCAACGTCACGTAGAATCTCCGCCCACGACGCCATTTATAATTAAATCAATCAATGAAATCCTGTTTAAATCAGAGCCCAATCCAAGCCATCCGTGGGTATACAGAGTTGATTTTTGGCTTGTTGTTTAAATAAAGATCTGATTTATAAGTTCTATGACATCTGAGGCCCAAAGGAAGACCGACAAAAGTCAGTTTTTGCTCTCTAATAATGTTTCTTTAATACAATTCGTAAATAGGTCGAGTTGTACATTCTTATTTCAAAATAAACATTTGATGTATTTATACATATTCAACAAGCAATCACTGAGGTACCAATCTAATGATGTTCTAGACATCAAGACCAACTCATTCAGTCAGGTATGCTACATGGTTTGTCTACTTTAGCTTGATATATGTCTGTCGCCATCACCCTGGCTGGTGCAGAATAGAACGATGTTCACTCTGCTGTTCATCCATTCCGGTATGCTACATGTTATCTTAAATATAGTTTTTCTTTCACTTCAGATATCGATTATACCAACACCACCATACCAGTTTGTCTTTCAAGATCCTAGATATCAGTGGTCAATATATTAATACTGAACAGAGGCCTATTTCACAAAATAAGATCTGAATTTTAGTTATTTGATTGGATACTATTAGATTGATTTTAGTTCTTAGCCAGTCAAAATTGAAGTATCTGCTAAAATTTGGATTTTATCGTTGGTTAAAATTTCGTGAAACATGGCCCGGAAGTGATACCCATTTAGGATAGATGTGGAAGCAGAATAAAGTACCAACATTAATATACCAGTTCGTCTATCAAGATCCTAGATAACACAGGTCAAGACATAAATACTAAACGGAACTGATAGATGTGGAAGCAGAATAAAGACAATGTACTAACCTACTAACATGCTTTTGGGTCTAAATAAAGTTCAACAGAGTTGATCAAACGTGTTATTTCAATTTGAGTCAGTAGAAGAAATATCGAGACATTAAATAAGCAGTGCTGATTAATCAATTTAATTAAAGCACAAGACGTCCCTGTTTCACTATCCTCAACTCACCGTGTAAATTAATTAATTAATCTTTAATATTGTGGTTTCTTACAGATAAATAGAACATTTTTTGTTTATCTTAAACACTCTACCAGTAGAGATGTCTTATAGTTTAACAACTGGGTACACCATGGTTTCATGCCTAGCTTAAATTAGATATGCAAAATTATCAAATCGGTTGGAAAAATATTTGCCGTAAAAACGTACATCTGTTAACTTTACTACATAGTTTTAAGAATCAAAGATTTGTCAAAGTTTTGTTCGGCATTTAATTGACATTCACTTTTTGAGGAATGAAGTCGAAATTTGGTAGATATAGGTAACACATCGATGTTTCCAAAATGACATAATAATATTCAAATTTTGTGGGAGGACATACGGAAACTGTCGGAAATTACCGAGGTCTTCCGATTTTTGCCGAAGGTGAATAGAGAGAGGGAAATGGAGTTTATCGTCGACTCGACACAAACTAGGTCATTTCGGGACTCTCCAAGGTTCAGTTTATTTGAGGACCCGGAGAAAACCCACGAGGTTGGACAAGCTGGTTAGGGCGAGGGATATACCGAAGATATACTAAGCAGCAAAAGAAACGTCAGGTTGGTAGGTAACTCTGAATTGACCCATTGCATAAAACTTACCAAATGTTTTTATTGTATATTTGTGACCACATCTCCAACTTTACCTGAGCAATAAGGCTTCTTCCCAAACACAGAATTTAACCCAGGAAATTTGACCAAAATCGCGACCGACTTCTGAGATGTTAATGTGTTCTTCAGATTTTCATGTAACTTTTGCTGCACGCGCAGTTCACGGGTGCTAGCCTATAAATTGTACAATCATACCTGGTTGAATCATTCACACTACAACGTCAGCAACATGCTACGACTCACGACAGCTCACAGGAACCATGCTCTTGGAAGACTCAACGCTTACCACAATGTCTACGCCGTTGCCGATCAACGGTCAATACTTTCGGGTCACAAACAACATGGATGATCACTCCCGAACTGGCAGAGCAGGGGTTACCACAAGACCACAAGATTGCCATGTTGTGCGAAAGCACGCGCAGAATCACTTCACACGGGCATCTGAGACAGCACCTCAGACAGTGGGAACACACGGAAGACCCATCAATACCGACACAGAGTGCCGACGTCTCAGAAGAGAGAACATCCATTGGCGTAGATCTTACCGTGGCCGATCCTCACCTCTCGCCATCGACGTGAACGTCTAAATAGTTAGCCCAACAACAGGCAATGTCGAACTGTTCTGTTCACATATGGGAGTCGGTATTACGCAGATGGTGGGACCACAATATGGCGTCGGCGTGACTAGCGTTATACTGACCAATGTGTCATTGAACGATCCTTACGCGGATGTCAAATCATAAGGTCATCGAAAACACGTTTCCAACCATGACACACGCCCGTAACCACGTCGCCAGATTTACGCTGGACTTTCTATAGCAAAACGATGCCAACGGTATGCACTGGCCATCTCTTAGTCCGGACGTAAACCCGGTTGAACATCTTTGGGATGAAATTCAGGGGAGATTTAACAACTTCGAACGAGAGCAAACACAGCCGATGGATTACGCCAGACGTCTCATTCATCGTCTGGTCCATGTACCGACGCTGCACTGTTGTCATTGACAATGACGGTGGACACACCAGATGTATAATCTGTGTACAGATTCTAAACCTTCTCTCAATGTCTTGGAATTGTAATGCTTTTTGCTGCTTTGTATATGTAGTATAGTGGCCGTAACCTGACGAAGTATAGCGTAAGGTGTAAATTATTATTGCAAGGGAGCTAACTACTTGTATAGGGGATTTCTGATTTTTACCATGTATATAGTAAAAAATACAACCTGTACGCTGCCACGCTTTTTTATGAAATGAGAAGAAAATGTTGTGTTTTTATTCCATACACATTGTTAAAGTAATACAGTTTACAATATCTGACCTTATACTTGTACTACCATTATTCCATAACTGCAATTGAAATCTATTAAAACTGTAAATTAAGAAAAAAAAAAACCTGGCAACGCAACGGTGCTGTCGTAATATGTGTTATAATGTAATAATTTCGACAAACATTTCCAAAGCAGTGATTAATAAGATTTGAAAAGATTTAAAAGAGAAGTGGACCTCTTCAGGGGGTATACTCTTTGTAAATCGACAAAATGAAGTAATTTCACTTAACCTTAAGAAAACCTTTGAATGCGGACTCTGTTCTTTGTTGCAATAAACAGTTCAAAAATGTATAAAGAAATCTGATTATATTGATTTTTGACACAATAACTCTCATTTGGTGTAGGTGTTTATAATAATAATAATGTATTTATATAGTGCCTACTATCCCGTAAACTGAGTTGGTGCTGAGTTGTCTGTCACAGGAAAATGGTGTTATATTGAATTAAAGAGATGAGTCTTTTTAATAAGTTTTCAGAACTCAATACTCTCTCTCCAGCAGCTTCTTGGCGCAAGGTAAATAACTCAAACCATTAGCCGAATGTCTTGACTGAGTTCGAAGTAGCTACGAGAACGTAGCTAAAAACGTTGAGATATACGGATGTGTTTGTTTTTAGCTACAATTTGAGACCTTTAGGTCCAAGTTGCAAATTCAATTTCTTTAATAATGCATATAGCATCTTTGAAATAAGATAAATTAATACTAGTATCACTAATTGAACTTACAGAGGCCAATATGGGGGCACAACTATCGTCTAACTCCAAGTATTCGCATTTAAATTACTGAAGCGATATTTTTGTTCCGTCATTCACCGCCATTGAAATCCCCTTGGATGTCATTTAGTTTGTTTACGTTTTCCACATGCAATTAAGTTTTTGATTATATTTAGCCCCCGTCTTCATGATGACGGAGCTAGACGTCTCACGTCTAAAATGATGGCGGTCTCAGTAACGGCTTAATGCCTCGATGTTAAATACGATGATTTATACATGTTCCACGTATAATTAAATGCTTAATTGTAATTGGGTGTGGCAGCAATATAATGAATAACAATAATCAATCGTTGTTTTGCTGAAAAATGTTGTCAATTTTGCATAGTAAGAGCGATTCTGATTCACAATCGCACTTGCAACGTTGAACCAAATGGTGTGAAATTTCATCTGGAAACACGGAGGGTTGACAGATGATTTTTGTTTCTCTAAGTTCGAAGATGAACATTTTCTGCTTAGGGTAAGCGCTGGGATAAGCAATTTGATTGGTTGATGCTTTGAAGAGAGAGAGAGAGAGAGAGAGAGAGAGAAATTATGGTTAACGTCCACTCGACATAAACTAAGTCATTTCGGGACTAACATAGGGTTTAATTTTATTTCAGTTATTTGCTTGCACGTAGGGGTTTTTAGCAGTGGAGGGGGGGGCAACCGGAGTGCCCGGAGGAAACCCACGAGGTTGGGAAGGCGCCCCTATCTCCATGCCACATACACTCACAGCAGGAGTCGAAACCAGCTAGAGGTCGAAGCGCGGCACTCTAGACCACTAGGCCATCCCCCTCGCCCAAGCCTTGAAGCACGATAGCATTGGTTGTAATAAAGTGAAAGCAATGAAGCTCCGAATATAGATTTATCTAAATATTACATAATGCATCTGTACAAATTAAACATAGTAACGTCGATGTTTGAAGAGATCATTCGGTATCCGTAACGCGATAAATATATAATGAATGACTTGATTTACAAAAATATAAAGAGTGTACAATATGTTAATTGATTACAAGTGAACAACAATTACCCACAAGCACATTAAGTAATGTAAAATATGTTTTTATTAACTTGAATATTTTATGATAAATTGAAATGTGATTCTATTTGTAAGGCCAGTTAAGAATCGAGTACAACTGTAGAGTATATTAACAAGCTATTGGAATCAGAGGTCAACAAATCAATAAATGTCACGTTTACACAATGACATGTAACGTCAAATATTCCATAGTTTCAAGTAAAGCCAGATTACACACAAGTAAACTAGGAATGAATGAATGAAATAGAGTTTTATGGCACATCACCTCCAACCGGGCCATATTGCGCCAAACATGATGAATATTTTGAGACAAATTAAATGATATCACATAAGGTATTTATGTACACAAATAAAAACAAATATCACAGTATATTAAATAATTAAAAATAAAAGTCAACTTCATGTACATAAATAGTTAAAAGTGAAAAAATAAGGTGAATTATCTATTTACAATTAAAACTGGCGATAAAAATTTGTCTCTTTTAAAAAGTCTAGTACTTTGCAATATAGACCCGGTTGGGCAAATAATTGATTTAATGATTGGCAACGATAATATTTAGACCTGATGTCCTTAAGAAACTTGCACTCAATCAGAATGTGCTTAACTGTCAAAGAAACATGACAATGTTGACATTCTGGTTGAGGCTCTCGCTTTAAGATGAAAATATGTGTTAAAAAAGTATGACCTAAGCGAGAACGACACAAAACAACTTCATCCCTCCTGTTGGTTCTGTAGGAGTTTTGCCAATCTCCTAAGAGCGGCTTAATGTGATGAAGTTTGTTAGTGTCTGCAAGATCCCACGATCGTTGCCAACGGCCATAAATGAAACTATTTATGGAAGCTTTAAAATCTTTAAATGGTATTAAAAAGTGTGATTGGGGAAGATCTAAAGCAGCTTTGGCAGCAAAATCTGCTTGATCATTCCCCCTTATATCAACGTGACTGGGGAGCCAGCAAAAGACAACGTCTTTACTGCTGAGCTCATAAGATAGTAGCAGACGATAAACATCTGCCACTAATGGGTGTTCAAGATGTTTACTATTAATTGCTTGAAGCGAGGACAGAGAATCAGTAAAGATGATATACTTTAAATATGAAGAGAATTTAATGAACTCCAGGGCCTGGAGAATGGCCTGAAGCTCAGCTGTAAATATTGAAGCAGCAGGTGGAAGACACACAGAAATAGTCTCAGATGGCGTCACAGTAGCTGAAGCTACCCGATCACCATCTTTAGAACCATCTGTGTAAATAGGAGCATAATCACCATACTTAGACCTTAACTCTCTAAACAGAGATTGGAACACCGTAGAGCTAGTATCTCTCTTTTTATGTTGAGTAAGATCGAAATCGATCTTTGGAGGAGATATAGCCCACGGCGGAGTCCTAAAGACCGGGGTATTCGCAATACTGTCAAGGCTGATACCAGCCTCAGACAAAAGGGGTTGTATGCGAATACCGAATGATGGAACAACATTCGTCTTTACAAGATACAAATGATCATGAAGAGGTCTAAATATGGTGTTAAATGAAATATGATTGGGAAGTGATGCAATTTTCGTAGCATACTGCAGGGCCAGTTTATCACGTCTGTTGTGAAGTGAGGGCTCATGCGCCTCGACGTATAAACTGTCCACTGGAGATGTACGAAATGCTCCTAAACTGATTCTAAGTCCCTGATTGTGTATGGTGTCGAGCTCTTTGAGATAAGACTCGCGGGCAGACCCATACACAATACACCCATAATCGAGTTTTGATCTTATTAAAGCTCGATATAATCTGAGCAAGACCTTACGGTCTGCTCCCCAGTCAGTATTTGATAAGACTCACAATATGTTGAGGGCTTTCAGACATTTCTTTTTTAGGTTTTTAATGTGGGGGATAAATGATAATTTCTTATCAAATATCAGCCCCAGAAATTTAGTTTCATCCACGACTGGTAGGCGATTGCCATCCAAAAAGAGTTCTGGATCTGGATGTAAACCTCGTTTCTGACAGAAATGCATGCAGACAGTCTTGGATTTCGAAAAACGAAATCCATTTTCGGTTGCCCATTGTTGAAGTGAATTCAAACAAAGCTGCAACTTACGTTCGATTATCCGCATGTCTGTAGAACCATAGCACATCTGAAAGTCATCAACATAAAGAGCGCCGTTTGTACCTGGTTTAAGGCACGCTGGGATAGTATTAATTTTTATTGCAAATAATGTTGGAGATAAAATACTTCCCTGAGGAACTCCCATTTCCTGAGGAAATGGGTCAGAGAATATTGATCCCAGTCGTACCTTAAATGACCTATCTTCGAGGAAATTTTTAATGAAGATAGGTAAGCGACCTCGTAGGCCGAGGTTATGGAGGTCGCGCATGATACCGTGTTTCCACGTAGTATCATATGCTTTCTCCAGATCGAAAAATATAGCAACTAAATGTTGCTTCTGGATGAAAGCGTCCCTGACGAACGTTTCAAATCTGACGAGATGATCAAGAGTGCTCCTTTGGGACCGAAATCCACATTGGAGGTCTGTAATGAGGTTGTTGGACTCAAGGTACCAAACAAGCCTTCGATTGATCAATCTCTCCATGGTTTTGCAAATACAGCTAGTTAAAGCGATCGGACGATAGTTGGTAGGATTCGTATGATCTTTACCCGGTTTAGGGATGGGAACTATTGTGGCTTCATGCCACGAAGGAGGGAAATTCCCATCAACCCAAATCCGGTTAAAAAGATCCAGTAAAATTAGAAGTGTTGGATAAGGTAAATGTTTTAAAATTTGATAGTGTATCTCATCTGGACCAGTTGCAGTGTCCCGAGCTCGCTTTAACGAGTCACGGAGCTCCGCAATGGAAAAACGATCATTATAGCATTCATCATTGCGGGACTTGAAATTAAGCCGCCCTTTCTCCTGTTGTTGTCTAATGCCTCGAAAGGCATCAGAGGAGAAATTGGATGATGAATTATATGCAATATCAGGAAATGTTGTTATGGTGGTATTATCAACATTTAGATGGTTAACTGATAATGCACTACTTTTACCTTTAATCCTACGAATCCTATCCCATACCGACTTAGATGTGGTACGGGAATTGATCCTTGAGACATAACTCTCCCATGAAGATTTCTTTGCTTGACGTATGGTTCTACGGGCCTTCGCCCGGACCATTTGGTATGCCGCAATATTCTCCATGGAAGGATGGTTCTTTAATCGTCTCAGGATACGATCACGCTCTTTGAGAGCGGATTTGCAATCGTCGTTAAACCATGGTTTATTGAAACGTTTTGGTTCTGTCGTGGTTTTTGGAATCGCCTGCTCAGCTACATCTTGAAGAATTGAAGTGAATAAGGCCATAGGCTCATCTGCATCTTCTAACTCCTTTGTATCAAAGGAAAAGAGACACACAGATTCAAATAGAGCCCAATCAGCCTTATGCAACTTCCACCTCTGGGGTCTTTCGACCGGAGAGGGACCATTATTATCAATTATGATAGGAAAGTGGTCACTTCCACATAGATCCTCATTTACTCTCCATGTAAAATCCTGAAACAGGACCGGAGAGCAAATGGTGAGATCCAGGGAAGAAAAAGAAGCTGTGGCAGGATGTAGATAAGTAGGCGAGTCATCATTTAATAAACACAAATTATTAATGTTAATGAAGTCCGCTATTTGTTTACCTCTGTTGTTATCATCTGGACTACCCCAGAGTGAATGATGACCATTGAAATCTCCCGTAATAATAAACGGGAGAGGAAGTTGTGCAACAAGGTCATCAAGATCTCTGGGATTAAGATGTAAACTTGGTGGAAGATATACAGAGCAGAGTGTTATAGGAATATGCAAAGTCACCCGAACTGCAACTGCCTCTAAAGGCGAGTTGAGGGTGACTTGACTTTGAGGGATATCTCCATTAAGAATAATAGAAAAACCCCCATGAGCTCTACCATCACCAACTGCGTGATGATGGTAACCAACAAAATGTCTAAAAGTCCTTATGAACATCCACTACGGTAGTACCGTCCATCAGATCATCCCCGTATTTATTAAAGAGAGTGATAGGATTGTTTGAACCCTTTTTACCCCTCTCTTTCAATTTTAAAAATTTTTGTTGTCTCTTGGTTAGCACCGTTGACAACTGCGTACCCTTAAACTGCACCGCGGACCCAGAGGACCTGGAATCAACAGTATCAGCTTTAGAGCAAACAAAGGGTTGAGCCCCCTTGCTATTTTAGGTGGGAGTATTGGGAATAATCTCAATGACTCCAGATACAGGCAAGGGAGATGAACCCTCGTCGTCAGGAATGATATCAGTGCTTTGAGTCGAGCACTCCCGCGATTGGGAAGGGCTCGAGACCCCTTTACAATGATCTGATGTAATATTTCTAGGCTTTTCAACTTGATCAGGCCAGGTTATGTCTGTCTGAACAGATGCAGATTTCGTAGATGCTTTAACAACACTCGAAAAAGATTTCCCTTGTGGTGCAATGGGAAAGAGTGAAGTAAGCTCTACTTGTTTCCTAGCATCGAAGTATGATATTTTTCTTTCAGACATAATCTGTTGAATTCGTTTCTCTTTCTGCCAAATGGGACATTCGCGAGAGTAGGCAAAGTGCTTACCCTTGCAGTTGACACAACAAAATTCCGCCTGGCAGGTAGTGCTCTCATGGCCATCATGACCACATCGAGCGCAGGTATCTTTACCTCTACAGACGGTCTTGCTGTGACCAAACTTTTGGCATTTGTAGCAGCGAAGAGGGTTTGAAATATACGAATCAACAGGAATATTTAAATAACCTGCCTTGAGAGTCTTTGGATGTCGGGACGATTGAAAGTGAGGATATAGGTACTTGTTGGAATTACCTTATCCCCTCGGCGTATACTAATTCTTTTAACATGAGAGACGCCTTGAGGTGAAAGAAATTCTACCATTTCATCCTCACTGCTGCCTTCAAGATCTCGACATCTAATTACACCTCTACTTGAATTAAGTGACCTATGTGGTGACACCTTGGTAGGAATGTCTGCCAAGGACGTTGACTGGAGTAACATGGTCGCATGCTGCTCCTTGGCACATTCTATCAAGAGTGTTCCATTTTTAAGTTTTTTAATAGCTTTGGGTTCACCGGCTAAGCCGGCTATACCCTTACCTATTAAAAATGGCGAAACTTTAGATAGGTCGGTAGAGGGACTCTCAATCAAGAGAAACCTCGGCCATGCCTTTGTAATTTTTCTTTTTAAATTAAACAAATCAGAAACGTCATCTGTACTATGACGTTTCTGTTTATTATTTCCTATTATTGGGGTGGGTGGGACTGGGGAATCCATGAAAGTATTTTTTTTAAGGTTCACCCCTCGTCGTCCCCCAGGTTACTTCCCTGCCTACCAGGGGGAGGACTAGCGCGGGTAACCAGCGCATGGCCTCAGGGCTCGACGAGAGGTATACTCAAGCCAGAAAGTAAAAAATACTTGTTTAACCTGATTGACCCGAGCCGCCGCCCTGTAGAATGTACTAAGGACACAAAGGTAGATAATTGCTGAGTGAATAAACAACAGAGCATTACACTGGGAAAGGGTACATTCTACAGAGCTACAAACGACCAAAGCCGATTGATCAGAGTGGGCCACTCTGACCTCCCGTCTAGGTGAACCATGGGCCAAAGTAATGTGTTGCAGAGAAAGGGCTCGCAAGCCAAATCCCCACTCAATTACCAGGATTCCACTCTCCACCGACACGGGTCGCAACGCACGGCAAACACATTGTCCCATTACAGGGATCCTTTTAGTCGCCTCTTACGACACGCAGGACATACGAAGGGTATATTCTTATCACCCCCTACACCCCAGGGGGGAAGTAAACTAGGTATTGTAAAATCAATTTTTAAATATGCATAATGCAAGAACTCATAGACCATAAAACAGATGAAGTGAAGACATAATATATGTGTTTACGGTTATGATAGTTAGCTCTTAAATGTTAGATCGTTTTAGGGTTTTGCACGTTGAGTTGGTATTATATAATTATTTCCTTCATACTATTATGTTTGATTATCTAAAGAATAAAATATAATATAGTTAGTAAATAAAAAACGATAAAACATATAATATATACTATTCAAAAAAAGTAGGGGATATTTGATTTTTAAGTGTTATTAAAGTCACCTAA